>JAVTVJ010000063.1:0-600000 GCA_034509425.1 Eopsaltria australis
TTACTCGTGAACAATAGCAAATGTGTGAATATAAGGGGTAGAAAAAGGATATTTGCAAATCTGATCAAATATCCATACTGTCTGGAGAATAGTACACATTTAATTAAAAGGGTTTTTAAATTGATAGCTTTTCTTTATAGAAAGAACTAGGACACTTCAGAATCTGATTAAATAAGGTGAGTGTACCGGAGCCATTTCAAAGTTCTATTTTTAATGTTCATGTGCAGTATTTTTCACAGCTGAGAAACCCAGTCTGATACATTTATTTTCTAAAATGAAACCTAAATAATGCCATATGTATATATTACTTGAAATGTGCAGTGATGGATAAAGACAGAGAACTGGGTACTCCATACTGGGTACATTGACATGCTTAATTGAAAAAGAAGTTACACAACAATTTAATTTTTTTTCTTAAACAGGAACTATGTGATCCAAGTGCAATCTAGAAACCTTGCAACTGAGTATTTTTGCCTTCAGTTCAATTTATTTTCTCTTTATACACACTGGGGGGATAAACCAGAAAGGATGACCCTTTATTATGTTTTCATAATTTCATATTGCCTCAGAACAAAATATATTACAAATAAACTACTCTGAATTAATGAGGCATTTTATCTGAAAGAAAAATTTGTACTCAAAGAAAAATTATCTATGCATTACGATGTATTTTTTCTTACTCATTTTGGCTCAGTCTAAGACCAGGACTACCTGGCATTGGGATTCTCTGTGTCTGCAAGGGTTTTGTGTACACCAGTGCAGAGGCTGCTTGCAGTGTGAGCAGGGCACTGCTGGTGGCAGCTGACTCTTGAGGTGTGTTCCCAGACTCCTTGGGAAACAAAAATGGATGAAAGTTGCACCAGGATCAGCTCTTTTTAGCTCTTTCTAGGGGATTGTGTCCCCAGATCCAGGAGTGTTTCTTACCACTGGCTAATCTATTGGCTTCTAAGCTATGGAGCAAACAAAAAAAATATTGTCCATCTAAATATATGCAATGAGAAACGTATATGGTTACCTAGGCAGAGATAAATAAATTTTATTGAGGAGATTTTTTTAAAATATGGTTTTAGAATAAGCTAAATAAATCCACAAACTAGTGTAACATATTAATTGAATAGATACAAAACATTGCAACTTCTGAATTAACAATTGCACAGGAAGCAACACAATTCTGTCTTGAGTGTCCTTTAGGAACAATTTATAGTTGGAAAAAAATAAATTTGAAATGTATACCTTCTTTTTCTTCCATTAAACTTGATATTATGGAGGGACACATCTTCAGAGAGATTACCTTTAATACTAATGAAATATCTTATTGTGTAGAAGATTGTTAATAAATACTTACAGGAAATGCAAAACCAATTTAGAAAGCATCTTGCGAAATGAAATGCCAAACTGGACTTGTTTGAAACAAAATAATTGGTTTTTTTCATAATTCTGAGTACTTGCATGAAAACCAGTGCACATGAATCATTAAAAATTCATTACTATTTAAAGGCAGACTAAACTGATTTTATTTAATGAATGATAGGTAAGATATTTATAGAGTCAGAAAAAATAAACATGTATGGAATATACTTAAAATATGCTGGAAAATAGTATACTCTACAGCACTGTTTCTGGAACTGTGAAGTTATGTAAAATTATGTTTTCTAGGCACACCTAGATTAAGAGAACTTACCAGATATTATTTCAGGATGTTGCTGTCTGCTTTTTGATGGCAAATCTAAAACTGCCTGCAACATTTTATAGAAGCAGAATTTCTACCCACCTGAGCTACATATTTGAGAAAATTTTGCAAAATGTCTTTATTCTAACACAACAGCTCATCTCCAGAGGTGCCTTTCCTCCTCACCCTTTATGAGCCTGTAATACAAAACCACATCCTAAGAGTCCAGGGTGGAGGCTGTCACCAGCCTGTTAATTTCTAATGAGGAGCAGCAATGTACCAAGGACAAAAAAAGAGAATTTAAATATAAATTATGAAATATGTAAAGTCTATATTAAATATATAACATTATGAACCTATTTCTTTTAATAGAAATATAAATTAGAAAATTTGGAAATGCTAATGTAGGTGTAGTGTTGCATCATGAGGTATGAGGAGTGCACCTGCTCTGAGTTGTCATATTTCTTGGATGGGACATAGAGAAGACAGAAGTCTGCAGATATAGATGTGCAACGAGACTAGGAAAAAAAGTCTCTATTACTATGAGTACCTTTTAAATAGAAATCCAATCTAAGATTACTTTTATTCAAACAATATTTTAAGATTTTTATTTTTAAATCATTTTTTAAACTGTTTTCTTACAACTCTAGTAGCAGTGGAGCTAGCACTCTGTTTCACACACAAACTCCAGTCCAGCCTGGACAGAGCCATTGTCTGCTGTGCTCTGCCAACACCTGCAAGGGTATCACTGCAGTGAGCTGGCAGTGAGCACCAGTTCAGGAGGGCACACACATTCTCTGGTGAGTTTTAAAACAATTGATAAATGTTATAGGCAGTGCCAGTCCCAAGGATTGAGCTCTGTGCCTGCAGCCTGTGAGAGCCGCTCTGCTCTCTCTCCCAGTGCAGCTGGTGCTTTTGCTGTGGGTTCTGTGCTGTCCAGCTGCTGCACAGCCTGCCTGCCAGTCTGTCACTTGTGGGCCTTGGCCTCACACTTGCCCTCTGTTTTCCCCTCAAGCAGGTTGCTGTGCATCTGTGAAGTGTAAGTTGAGACTGCTACTGAACCAGCACTAAATAATATTTAATGGTTCTGCTGGGAGAAACAAAAATGCTTACTGCCCTAGAGTAGAGAATGATAAATTGTGAGATGTGCTAGCAAGAGAAAGCAAAGTAGCTGATACAATGCCCCCTCTCTTATGTCTGCATGCCTAATTCCTAGACAATATCTAACAGTGAGTTTTGGGGGAAGAGAAAAAAATAAAGGCTGAGGAAATGCAAATTAATCCATTTTTTTAAATGCAGGGGAGTAGTAAACACCACATTTTATTTTTAAAAGCTATTTCTTTGTTCCAAAACTATCTGCCTTCAGGACATTAAGCTCTATTTAATTCTCTAACAGTGTTTTGTTCTAAATTTTCTCTCCTTTTTCCTTTTACTGTCTTGCACATGATATTTCTCTTCATGTCTCAGCAGTTTTATTTCTCAGGGTTATATGCTTTGCAGAATTCTGAAATGGGGGAAACTGGTCAGTTTTGGGAATAGGTTTTTTCCTTCATATGATTAAAGTAAGACTGACTATGATATAAGGCTGAAATTTCATACAGTACATCTAATCTTATATATTTATGTTCTAGTGCTGAGTTAAAAAATACAATGTCTCTATACAAAGTGACAAGAATTTTATATTGACTTTTGTGTGAATTCTTGATTACTTAGCACTTTGGAAAAGGATGGCTTATGCCTTTAGCTGTCTGCTCAGATAAGTTTCAGACAGGAAATATGAGCCATTTTCTCTCTTTCATGTGAGAAAAGATTGTGAAGATGGCTAAATAACGGCTGAGGGTAGTGCAGCTGTGATTAGAGTATTCTGAAGTGAAGTCCACAAAGTAAGCTCTTTAGTGGTCTGCAGGTCTGTGTTTCTCTGTGTAATTCTTATAATTCAAGTGGCTTTGTTGAAGCAGTAATTGTTAAATGCTTTGGGGGATTAAAACAAGACAGATTTCTGGTTTTCTGAGACATTCATGTGTCATCTCTGTTAAAATATGATATTGCAGTATTGTAGGGTGTATTTTACTTCTGGAAGTTTCAGGAATTTTGTTATTAAAAACCTTCTGCTTTCTAGCTCTGCCAGGCTCAAATCTGAATACATTCCTTCACATTGCTCTTCTGAAGTACACACTCTTGAATTTTAACACTTCTTAACATCCAGATTCTTACCTGCAAATTTTTCTATCTCAATTTGTGGCCAGCATTATGGGTTGCCTTGGTATGGCATATGGATACCTTTGGATGTCTGTGGTAGGCAGGAGTTCAGTCGTGGAATGTAGGATCCCAATCTGAATGTGCTATTCAAACACAGAGAGAGGGAATTGCTGCTCCAGCCATGGTACAACCTAAGTGCAAGGAAAAATGCTCAGCTGTCACTGAGGGAAAGAAGATCTTTAAGATGATGAGGTAGTTTTGGTAGCTGAGCAGCCAAACCACCAAAGAGTTTTGGAAGGTATCATGAAAATGAAGAGGCTAAAAGGAGCATAAGGAAAATGAAAGATCTTTGCAGATATTTGTATCTCCTAAATGTGACTGGAAATCTTCAAAATTTCAGTGTTGATGTAAATTGAAAATTTAAACAACAGAGTTAACATCTAAAAAATGAAATTTGAGATAATGAAAAAAGACTGCAAGGAGCCTCTGAGGGGCAATCAGTCATCTGCTTTCTGAGAATTTATACAGCAGGATAATACAGCCCAAGGAACTAGCTAGAAAATAATTCTGAGTATGGGCAGATTTTTTTATAAGGGCAAAGAAACTTCCTTGTTTCTTCGGAAGAATGATGGAAAACAGACCTTAGATATGTATGGCAGTGGGGGAGTACAGTATGATTTAAACATAGTTTGGCTCCAAAACTTAGACAAGGACATTTGACACATATAAGAGTCAGATTCATTATGACTGCTTGTAGCACAGACTCCTCTAACCTCAGCAGCCCTTAGGCTTGGTTGTCTTTCATGTGCTGAGCTGCTGTGTTAAGCACTCAGTCTGGGATGAATCACTCCAACCAGAAATTGAAGACATTTACTCCAGCAATGGCAGAGGAAGCAAGTCTGAAATAATTAAAACTTGGGTCAATTGGACTACATATAGGATAAATAGGATGATTCTGAAAGAAGTTTGGAGACTAAAATAGCTACAGCCATCCATTCTTCCTGCTTTCAGCAGGGTTCATGTGCTTTGGACAGCTTTGATGCTATTCTGAAAAGGTAAACTGCATAGGTGTGCAAACCCCTTTACCTGCAGTATGAACATGTCTGCTGTTCAGGCCACAGAACCAAAAGTAACTCAAGAGGGGCTTTGCTAGAAAAGCTCAGATGTTGCGTTCCCTGCTTTATCCCGCCCCGGTACCGGCGGCAGAGCGCTAGCGTGAACCTGGGAGGCCGTTCGTGTTCTAGAAGGCTTCCCCGGTGAGCCGACGATGGGCACCGCTAGTCCGCGTTCGGTCTGGGGAGATGTTGCCCTCAGAGCACGGCGAGATAGCAAAGAACTCCCAGAGAAGGAGGGCTCTTAGTGTGTGAATTCGGTAGGTTTATTACCCCCAAGGGAGCACAGGGACCAAAGAGCCAAGAACAGCTCATTACATGGGTATTTAAGGGAGGAACAACATCCAATAAACTGAGGGCAAAGGGGCAATACAGGGGAGGGACCGGGGTACATGGTCAAATGAGGTTTAGGGAGGGGAGGGGGAAGAGAGAACAACGAATGAACAAGGGAGTGACAGGGAATTTCCCAGAGGGGGGAAACATAACAGACAAATCAAGGAACCAATAGCAGGAACTTGGGGTTCGTGGCTTGGTGGTCCAAACCACTGCCTCTGGGAGCTCCGGGGGGAAACTCTCTGTCTGTGGAACATGCCACCGGAATGCCGCTCGTCTTTCCTGGTTCCGAACCACCGCAACACTCAGATATCTGCAGATTTGGAGATTTGAAAGCATGGTGTCTCCCAAGTCCAGAAGAACTGCCTGTAAAAGGCAATACAGGCAGGTTCTTGTTGCCTCAAGAGCACCTTGTGACAGAATTCAGTTTTGGCTGCACTTTTTCAAATATAGTACCGATGTAGCCTGAAAAATAGGTAGTAAAACAGAATCTTAACATTTGATATTGCTGCTGGTAAATGTGTGTGCTCATGTTTCAAAGCAAACATCTTAAGATTTGATAATGCAATATATTGCACTTTTTCACTGAGGTCCTTTCTTCTTAGGGGACACAGTCACTGAGGGGATGGGCTTTTAAAGGTACCTAATGACAGTCTCAGCCTTTGGCCATCTTTTATGCATCACATCATGGTGTTCTCACTGAAAAAAATGTCTTTTGCTCTGCATTCTTACCTGGATTTAACTGTCTTTTATAGAGGTAACAATTTTTGTCTTGACCTTTGTGGGGTTTGGAATATTTTAGATACTTGTACCTCTTCCTGTTGCTGGCTTGCCTCAAGCTTCTGTATTCAGCATGTAGTTCATCCAAGAATTCCCTCATCATGAAGCTACAACAAGCCTAACTTCACAAGCTGATACCTGCAAACCCAGCCTTGATGCCGTCAAGCCCAAAACACTCCCAAAGCACTCAGCTTGCAGCAAGCCTGGCTGCCTGGGCAGGCTCAAACAGGCATGGAGGGAGGGAAGGAGCTTGCATCTCACTCCCTAGGATCCACTTAAGGACCATGTTAAGCTCATGTCCCCCATGGGTTTGCCCGAAAGACAAAAAGATTTCATGGAGGAAAAAAAGTCTGAGCAAGAAAAGCAAGAGAGGAAGGGAAGCAAAACAAAAATTTTCATGACATCTTCATACCTCCTGATGAAATTTTAAATATAGAGAAAACAAGGAATTTTAAGGGTGAAAAATACAGAAAACTACATGAACAGGTGTAACAAACCAACTCCTACTCAAAATTGCTAAGTACTGAAAATTATTCTGTATTTATGATTTTCATAGACTTTTTCCCTCAAAGTGAAATTAAAATGTTTGATGTAGTTTCCACCTATGACATTAAGTCCCCAATTTGTCCTTGACTCACAATGAATGAAACTCAAATATTTTCAAGCTTCTTAACTGTGCATGTTTCCCTCAGACTTAAATGTCCTTTGATTCCTTGGAGCTATGACCCTACAAATTGCATTGATCTCTTCTCTGACAGTGTTCACTGTTGACATACTAAAGACTTGTATTTCATAACTGGCTATTCTTATCTTTATGTAGGGCTCTTCCCTCGTTGTGCCCTCGCTCAAATGCATTGAGAAATGGTTTTTTAAAAAGGAAGTTTCCACTTTGGCTTCTCACTGTAAGCTTGTTTATACAGATGCTTCTGGATTGTACATACAGTGCCTGCAGAAACAATATTCAGCACTCGGTGTGGTAGGAAATGGTGCCCTGTCTTCAGATGCATTGATCAGACCAGAAGCATGACGTGCTGAGGAATGCCTCTCCTCATTTTTCTCAGCTGGGTGTATTGTAAATCAATACCTGACTCTGGGAGGTTGAGTGGCTGAAGCTTTCTCTCATCTAGTAGGGCTAGAACTAACCTTCATTCTGCTATTAGTGGAGTAAAGAGTTATGGGACAACAATGACTAATCTTCTAATTTATCTTTAAGCTATTTAAAATATTACCCTGGACACCTGATGCCAAAATACCAGAAGGCATTACAATTCAGTAACTAAAAATTACTAATTAGAAAAAGCATTCCAAAACACTTTAATCTCTAATACAACATTGAAAACGACAATTTAGAACAGCAAGTAACAGTTTCAATCAAATTCAAGAGTATTTTCAATTAATGAAAAGACAAAAGTGTGCGTTTGAATGAAAATAGCTGTAAGTACTTTAATCACCAATCACAAATCCTACAAAATGGGAAAACTGGTATTTTTCAATCAGAAAAGTTGAGGGTGAAAGAGAGATTATTTGCTGACATTACTTGCTGTGGTCTCCAGTTTGCCATATTGATTCTCCTATTAGAGTTCTCATCTTACAGGTGGAGCCACATGAACAGATTCAGATTATACAGACCTTGTAATCTACCAGTTTGAATTCAAGGTGGAATGCAAGGTAGAAAACTTCATTAAATACTTTATTGCTTCATAACTTCATTAATGTAGTTTGTGTACCAAGTGATATTTACAAAAACTACAGATTTCAAACCTCTTTCCCTTTTTTTTGTATTTCTGTACCTATATTTGAGAATGGCTTCTTTGCAAAATAATCACTAAATGTGCACTACAATTCCATATTTAACCACATAGCTTAATACTATATTTGATAAAATAAATGTTGCTGGCTTTTAGCAGATTATCCAGTCTTCAGAAAACTACCAGACAGTGGCTCAGAATTTGAATGTCTGAATGTTTTGCTTCAAAATTTGTTATCATTTATGCTCTTTGTAAGCATTTATCAATATTTCAGATTTTTCTAATTAATGGTTTTCCATTTTTAAATAACAGATGGTATCTTGTGATATTATCTTAGTTTTACATTTGTCTGTTTTCTCAGTTCACTTAATAGAATTAAGTTCATTCATTTTCAAGTGTTCTGGGCTGATAAACATTTGAGGTAAAAGTGGTTTGTGTGTTCAGAACCACAAAATTGTAGTGGGATCTGAAGGGGGAACTGCAGAGGAGTTGCCTTAGCAGGATCAGAAAAGGCCAATGACCGAGGTGCAGTGCCTCGCCCACGTGAACTGAAATGCAAATGTCATGTGTTTACAGACTTCTGTTACCTGCTGCATGGTATTAGCATATGGCATACCAGTTAATATGGAAAACACTTAATTCCCATGTAGCCCATGTATTTGCTGCAGCTTGTAAAACCTGAGACAGGCTGAGTGCTGCAGAAGGGGGCTGAGGCCATAGAACTATTCCCAAGTCATGCAGTGGCAGTAGTGCTTCCTAGGCTGCAGAGCTGGTTTGTGGTTAAAGCATCTCCCATTCTTTGAGCACTCTGTTCCCTCTCAGTCAGTCACTGAGATGGATCCATCCCTCTGGGTGCTGCACTGCAGTGCCTGAGCAGGTGATAGCCAGCTGCTAACACAGGGTGCTGAGGCTGCTGCTGCCTCCTCTCTGCCCTGTGCACAGGCATGTCCTGGGGCATGCCTTCAGTGCACAGTGTGTAAAAGCAAGGGGATAAAGTTTCAAAAGTTCTGCCTTTCATATGGTGTCTGGACTTCCTGTGCAATATAAAAAGTAAAAGTTTCTTCAATGTGGGGGGTTTATTACTTCATAGCAGCCCCATCACTGTGCATGAAAAGCAGAAACTCTTTTGGTTTCCTTAATTATGGTTGATTTTTTTCCCTTGTTATCTTGTGTGTTAAAGACGTTCCTGTTGTTCCTGCATCTGCTTCCTTGACCGAGAAAAACCTCAGGAATGAAATCCGTGCTTGCTAAAATTGTTAGAAAGTAAATAATCTTGTCATTATGTCTTTCAGGCTTCTGGCCTTTCCACTGACCATGTGAGATAGAAAGTACCTGAATGCTGTTAATGGGGTCAGGCAACTCACTAATAATTTGAGCATGGCAATGTCTTTAGGTTTGTTAGCTCTGCAAATTTCACATCATTCCAGGGTATGGAGCAATCTGTTTTCCATCAACTTCTATTTCTTTCCCAAGCATGGCAATATGTCAAGACCAGAACTTAAATCTTGTCTTAATTCAATTTTACCTTAATTTAAAATGAATCAGTAGCATTATGTAATGTACACTGCATAGCCTACATGGCTTTGTTTCTTTAACTGAGGAAAGGTGCTATTATGTTTGCTAAGGTAAATAGACAGATGTTTAAGGAACATATGTTTAAGAACATTAAACCTGAGTTAATAATGTAAGTTGCCAGTAGAAGGGGTCAGTGCTCTAATCAAATGAAAGAAAGCAGAAAGATTGCTTCTCTGTACTGCAGTCATTTGCTGCACAAGATATGCTGCAGGAACAGAGTAAGCAGAGAATCCATTCAGCTTGGTAGCAGTCCAGTAGTTCTAAGCTATTAAATGCATTTGCTCAGATGGAGTACTAATGCAGCTGCATTGTGACTTGTCCCATTAAAATACATTGTTTCTTTCTTTCTATGAAACTGCGTAACTAATTTTGATTTTTTCAGCTTTCTAAAATAGGAAAGACTTGTTTGCAGTTAATTAGACTTGGAATTAGACTACCAAAACAGTAAGCCAAAGCAAGCTATTCCTTTTTAATCTAAAGCAAAGCCTTCTACTTATATTTTGGTTTAGAGATACATTAGTTGAATTTAAAAATATACTGAGAATAGCAATTTCAACAATGCATACATATATAGAACTGATAGAGATGGATAATATACTGTGTCTACATCATATGGTTTTCTGATTTCCCCTAAACAAGACACAAGAGCAGGACTGAAAATCTACATGTTAGTGGGAGAAAAGGTTGCAGCAAACAGCTCACAGGAAGCATCCTGATTTTACCAGCATAGGGGTTTTGCTGGCTAGTTATCTTGTTGGGGAAGGCTGGCTCATTTTACTTTATTTTTCGAAAACTACTCTTCCATTTTCTTCCTGAGTTAAAGAAATTAGTTGTGAGTTAACACAACTCTTTTCCCATAGTTAGTGCTATAATTTTTTTCTCAGCTAATATACCTCTGGTGATTTTTAACTGACTTTTCTCAAGTTAATTTACTGGGTATAATAGAGAAATAGCTCTAGGAGCAGGGATCAGAAGTTGTGATTGCCTTCCCAAATGAAAGCTTACCTTTAAGATGCCAAGCTCATATTTTCTTACACGCTTTCTTTCTATCCCATTAATCTTGATTTCATTCCTGCACAGTGATGGCAGAGCACTGCAAAGAGAGATCAGATGGTCTGTTGGCTGGGGTCATGTAGGAGTTTTGCTGACTGATGGAAAATGTGGCTTTGAAGTCCCTGGAGCTGATGAGGGAATTTAACATAAATACTTATGCAATGAAATGGAAGCTAAGCAATTGTACAACAGTGTGGATATCAGAGACACAAGCTGCATTTCCTATCCCTGTCTGTTCTGCTTTCTGGCTGTTGGGCAGCCCAGACTGAGCACTGAACTGCCTTCCTGAGTCACACAGCTACCCCGTGGCTGTTTGCAACCCTGTGGCAAATTAAATAGTCATCCTCTTCCCTCATCACTCCCCTTGAGCGACTCTTTCTGTGTGTCAGGTTAAGTAATGGAAATATCCTGCAGCAAAGCATAAACTTTCACTTAAACTGGTATATACTGTTTGATTGCTTCCAATATTTCAGATAATTTATTTATAGCTCACTGTATATCTATGTACCCTATTCTGATGGCTGCAGTATTAATGTACCTACCCTTTATTTAAAATTAATATGCTTTAAATAAATGCAGTTATCCAAGTCTAAGTAACGTAATGCAAGCAAGTCCTTGTGCCAGATCTGCATTATCCATGCTGAGAGGGAACATCAAGAAGATGGTAAAAAAAGATACGGGAGAATCCTATTATCGGTCTGGTAATATGCATGTTACCCTTATAAAACTGTCCATGAGAATTAAATTTAATTTTATATGTGAGCTACAGGGAGTCGTAAAAAGTTGTGTAGTTCCAATATTCCAATCCAATTTCTGCCCTTCTGCCAAGTGTGTTACCTTGGATATCCTACCTACCTTTGCTACCTGCAGTAACCCTATAATTGAGACAGAGAGGACAGACACAGGTTTGGTTCTGAGGCCATACATACAAAACTCTAGTGGCTTCCCACAACTTTCTTCCTCTCCTCCCACAGATCCACACTTCGAGGAAGGTAAATTATATTTTTTCTGTATGCTGAAGACTAGAATTATAATGACTCATTGATAAATCAAAAGTAATGAGAAACTGTGCCAATAAATTATGCAAATTACTTTAACATAGAGATCTGGGCTCTGTGAGTTTACATGTAGATTCAATAATTTATCTTTATTTTGCAGCAGCTAAATTTTAATTCATGGCTGTTATATCAGAAGTCAAACATCAAAGCATGTTTCAGTTGCAGATTTAATTATGGATAATATAAAGAAATTCACTTGTTAAAGTTTAGGTATTTGCAGTTCTGTAGTTCCCTATGTATGCTAAGGTCCTGCTGACCAAACTCTCCAGAAACTCTTGTTATGAAGGTATGAAGGATATGAAAGCTGATAGTACTAGATGGTATCAGATTAGGAAATAATCTTGTTCAAGATTGTCTCTTTTTCAGACGGTTCTGTATTGTCTAATTGACTTCTTCAAGGAACAGTGTGTAATTGATTTGACATCACTGTTTGACAAGGCACCATTTCTTCATCTATTTCCAATACCTCCCTTTACTTTGCCTAGAAAAATTATTTAGATGACATTTGAGGACTATAAAAATACACAGATGCTCTCTGGGTAGTTGATAGTTTAGTTACTCTCAAAGCATGCATAGATCTAAAATTACACGTTGTGTACAGTAGCTGACATCCAGGAGGGCAGTGCTGAGCCAATTGCATGTACATCACCCAGATGGTCTGGGTGTGCACAGCTAATCCAGTGTGGTTCTGGCTGCTTCAGGCCTGAAGATCAGCTGTGCTTTGTGCAATTGCACACATGCAGCTGAACCACCTCTGACTTATTCTGCTTGTGGTCTGCAGATGGTCCAATACCTGCATGCTGAGTGTGCCCTGCAGTTACCTGGCTCACAACAATGTATACTACAAAGTATTTGTGAATATGCTTTGCCTTGGAAATACCAGAAAAAACAATGATTTTATTCTCAAATGTTCTGAGCACCTTATTTTCCAAAATGTGAAATGTTTTGCACTGCTCATAAGAAGGTCACTCAGACTTGGAAATGTAGAAGGAAAACATCTCACTCCCTCTGGGAGAGTAGGAAAGAACTTAGTAAGAAATTAATATTTTGTGTATTCTTATATTCTTTCCTATGTTGAATTACTAGTGCTATGCTAAAGGAAAAAAAAAAAAAAAGAAGCCCATTTGGATCATGTAAGCAATCTATAGTTATTCAATTAATATTTAATAAATCACTTGGTGGAAATCAGATTAATTGGTCTGGTATCAATTTTTATCCATCCCCATCACAGGTGAGAATAAATTCATTTACTACAGTAAAGGAAATACAGACCTGTTAGTTAAACACTGTGATATGGAAGATGAAAGAGATTTGGGATCAAGACTGTAGTGAATTCTGTATGTATTTAGTATTGACTTTTAAATTTATAGAAGATTTCTATTTGCAATTCTGAAGAATTATCATCATTGAAATGTATGAAGAAGGGGAAAATGTATCTGGAATATCATCCTCTAATCTGTTAAGCAGAGGATAGAAAGTAGGTAATCTTCACAAATCCTCCTGAAAGATTTTGTTAAGTACAGCCTACTTAGATTTAGTTACATCTAAAGGTGTAGCTCCATGTACATTTGACAGACCAGAGTACATTCTAGGATTAATTATAGAAAAATAACATGGAGTTCCTTTCTATATAAAGGAATATACGTATTATTAGAAAAGCCCAGAGCATGTGCTAGTTTTAAACTTGGTATATAAGCACAGTAGCTGAATCAAATGTTTTTGCAATGAAACTAATGGCTGTGAGGCATTTTGTGTCTGTGCACCTGCAGGCAAATCCTGAGGTAATCCTTGTCCTACATGCCAGGTGGGGACATTCACTGACCTGAAAGGTGATCCTGACACAGCACCCTGTGGTTTCAGATCTCATCTGTGCTGACTGCTCACTGGCCATCCATTTCCTTCCAACACAAGAGACTGCCCTTGCTGCTGTCCAGCACCTCCCTCTCTCTGTGCAGGACTCATTGGGCTTGGTGTGCCCTCACTGGCTGCTGTGGCAGGGAACACCAAGTGCTGCTTGCAGGGCTGGTTTTGGACAGTGAATGAAGGTTTCAAGGAAAAAATGGCAAAGGGGAAAGACACCCTCCTGGGTCTCACGAGCAAGAGGAGGAGAGGGAAAGGGAGATGTGTCTATGCAGAGTCATTTGGCGATGCCCATGGGGAATGGAGAGGAGAGGAGAGGAGAGGAGAGGAGAGGAGAGGAGAGGAGAGGAGAGGAGAGGAGAGGAGAGGAGAGGAGAGGAGAGGAGAGGAGAGGAGAGGTCTTAGTCCCTTCTTTTGTCAAAGAAGTTGAGCAGAGAAGAGGGCTTGACTGTCTCTCTTGAGTCTCTGTATGTACCTGAAGCCCATGGAGCAAGTAGTATCCACCTACAGCTGTGTCCCCCATAACATTTGGATGACAGCTTAGTACAAGATCTGTCTTCCAAATTGTGGTGCCACTCATGGGGATCAGGTTGAGATCAGAAAATTCAGTGATGTGGCTGATAACTTTTTCTCCTTCTTTCCCAGTACCCCCAAGGTGTGGTTGAACATTAGGAAACAATGTCAGAGTGCACAGTGTGTACAAACAGTGAGTTTTAACTTCAGTAGTTAAGTGACTGAAGTGGCAATTCACAGAAGTAAACAGAACCATGACATAGTGTTTTATACACTGTAATCCAGTACTCAGTACATGTATGTGATTAAGGTGTTGTGCTCACCCTGTTCTACCGATCTAGAGAATTTAGGGTTTATTACTTAATATAATTTGGTGACCTTCTTTATTTCCCAGCTTTATTTTTCTTTCTTCTCCCTTTATATGTCATCTAATTTCTTATTCTCCTTATTGACTTTTACTTAGTTGAAAGTTAGCTCTATCTGTGTTTGTTTACCTTCCTGCTCCTTTCCCAGTAATCTTTTTTCTACCTATGTTTTGTTTTTCTTTGGTTTTCATGTTTCTTTTTATTGCTAATCTTCCAGAGATCCTATTTTTTATCTTTTTGCATTCTTAATTTTCCCCCCTAAGTCTTCAGTCATTTACAATCTCCTTTTGAGCCCTTTTTTTTTTTCTTCTCTATTGTCTTCCTATTTTCCAGCGTCCTACTACAATTCCTGGGGTTGTTTGTCACTTTTTAATTTTTTTTCATGTGTTTTTCCCTAACAATTTCCTGTGTTCTTACTTCTCTTTCATTCCATATCTCTAGCTTATTCCAGTGACTACTGACCTGCCTTGACCCTTGAGTCTCCTGAAAGGCTGACTGATCATTTCATAAGGATCTCTGCAATGGGTGGAGACTGCATTTATCTCTTTACATTCAGGCATGAGGGATATATGCACCACTGTGAGCCCAAATATACATTTCATCTGTATGTCTGGTGTCATCAGAAATTTATTCAGCAGCATGGAAGATGCCAGATCAGTAGTCTTAACAAGGCTTCTTTTTTTATTCTTTTTTTTTTCTTCCCAACAGGTTTATTTTTGCAGTTCCAATATATAAATAAATATGTATACTAGAATACTTCCAGAATTTTCCAGTTACAGCTATTTTATAAAGAACCAGACACACAGTAACAGCTAAACTGAAATAATACTAGGCAACTGCTCTTCTTCTTATCTAAAATAATTTCCCATACAAAAAAAACTTACTTGGAATCATTATTTTAATACTTCATAATATACAGACTTGATTTTTTTAAATAGAAATTCTGATTTTACAGTGCTTATTTTCTGGTACTTTTGCTGATCTCAGTGAAATTTGCCGTGTTAGCTCTGTTGAGCTGTTCTATTTATAGTTACCAATGTCATCCTGATTGATTCCATAGGAGTGTGATCATAATATAACTAGAGTTATGAGGAAAGAATGTATTTGATTATTCTTAGCTATCATACTTTTCCTTATTTGGAGTAAAAGACCATCATGTTTCTGAAGCTGTGAAATTTTTACAGTTTCAATAACTAGTATAAGTACAACACAAGTGCTTCTTACAAATGCCAAATCACTGACTAAACTGCTTACTTTGTCTTTCTTTCCATAATTTTCAAATTGTGTATTTTAACAATTCAACATAGCATGAACAGTTGCATTTAAAAATAACTGCTACATCTTTCTTACTTGGCGATTTCAACATGGCTATTTGAATGTAATTTTCTGCTTCCTTTTAGTATTTTCCTATGCAGAAGAATAAATGGTAATTAAAATGTGCAGGATGAAAAGATGGAGCAGTCAGTGCTTGTACCACCAGGACCAGACAGCTTCCAATACTTCACTAGAGAGTCTCTTGCAGCTATTGAACAGCGCATTGCTGCAGAAAAAGCTAAGAATCCTAAACAAGAGCGCAAAGATGACGATGAAAATGGGCCAAAACCAAACAGTGACTTGGAGGCAGGAAAAACTCTCCCCTTTATATATGGCGACATACCTCCAGGAATGGTGTCCGAGCCCTTGGAAGACATGGACCCATATTACATCAATAAAAAAGTGAGTCTAATGTCAATCCTCTTCATATGCCAGTGTTTGGAGTGCGTTATCATGCTTGTTTCATTCTCTTGGAGTGGATCATATAGCTTGTTACTTCAGTATGTTAATTTGCAGCCAGAATCCATCTGCCTTAATGGTTACTAACTTTTCACCATTTTCTTTTAATTTACCTCAAAATTTATTTCTTTGATATAAGTGACTTTATATCAAAGGGACATTTATATGAAAGCTGAAGCATAATATGTGGGTTTTTGATTAGAAGCAATATGCAATATCTGTACAAACATGTGGATACATAAGACACTTATACTTTGTGAACTTTAAAAAGGTGAACATACATTCATCATGTTTGCACCAAAATTCTCTGAGGTTCTTCAGATTTAAAACTGTCAGCATGAACTGATGCATAGAACATTTTTTCACAGAAATCTTCTTTGATGACAAATGGTTAGGAAATTTATGGAATCAAAAACAGATAAGCTGTAAATGTAACAAAAAGAGTGTAAAACTGCTTTTGAAGTTTTTAGTGGAACTGGCCTTGAACAGGCCTGGAATCCTTTCAGAATTATCCTGTTGCACAGTCTATTATCAGCAGAAAAACTTCATTTTTATACTGGTAGCTAGATTGGGTGATACTTCAATTACTGGATTCCATGATTGTAAAAACTGTCAATACTAGGATCGGAGTTATTTTGACTTTCACAAATCACTGTGTTCTAAGTGTCTCAGTTTGCTAGATTTCATGTGATTTATGAGTCCTATTTTGACAAGAGAGAAAATACTGTGTGAAAAAACAATATTTTTATCTCTATTATCTGGTGCCTCTGGAAGAGCCTTTATCTGCCATTCACAGCATATGAAGATTTATCTTTAAATCACAGTTCTACTTTTACAAAGATAAAAGATGCGTTTCTATAAAAGAAGGCCTTGTAGAGTTCTGTACTAATTGTGTCTGTTTATGATACAGTATTCCATATAATTTTATCCCTACCTGCCCACAGCTTATCCTGGACCTTTATAGCCAAATTAATCTGCCTTATGTGTCTGGCAGTGAAAACAGATGCATGATAGGTATGACCTATGATAATGTGCCTCTCAAACCATTAGGAATGGAAGACCCTTTCAGTCCCTTCACAAATGTGGCTGAAAACTTACTAAACCAGCCAGGTCTGGTGATAGAGCTGCAATAAATGGAGAGAAAACGGCTGAATATATTCAGTCGAGTTTCTGTACTATTTGAAAGGAAGAGTCTTTTTATTTGCACACTAAATATGGATGGTCCAAACACACACCCTCTGGGATTCTCTTCTTTCTGCTGAAGTCCACATGTTCTCTCTATGCACGTGCTTTAATTTTCTACTGGGTGAAAATAGAAACAGCCCTGTCAGTCTAAGACAAGGTAAAAATTTCTCTCTGTTTTTCTTCCTTTAGTAAGAGGAAAATAGATGTTCCTAACAGAAAATCAACACGTATTTCAATTTTTCACCTGTAATTTTACTTTAAAATATCTAATTTCTAGATTTGATTATCCAGCTGTATGTGAATTCTGGATGGTTATGTCTTGTTTCACTTGTATTTTGAAAATATTGGCAGCAATTGATGCTCATGCAATTCTCAGAAGGAGAAACAGTTTGAGAAAAGCCTGAAGCAGAAGTGAACATCTCTAGGAAGGCACATAGGAAGACTCAATGTATTTATCTCTGTAGTGTTTAACATTTCAGCTTCTTCTTTACCCCTCTCTGAATTCCACCTTGTAAAGCCAAGAAGTCCATCAGCACACCCTCTCCAGTGTGACAGTCTGACAACTGCTGCACAATCATTAGAGATGCTATGTTTCTCCCTGGTGAAGCATTTATCTAAAATGTCATGGATCTGATGAAAAACACCAGAATGAAGGAAAATACTTATTTGCAAGAAAGGGTTAGGACAAGTGTACAGGATTACCAGATGCCACTGCTTCTTCAGACCTCTATTAAGATCTCTGCATACAGATAAAACTACAGCTGATTTGTTGACAGAAACTACCACAAAGTTTGGCTTCCAAAATTTCAAATAAGGAATAGAAATGGTTGCTCACAGCTCTGATCACTGTGCTTCTTTAGAAAAGCTGTATAGGAATTTTAGGAATATTGTTTTTATTACAAGTTTGGGTCATGGGTGAAGTCATCCATCATTTGCCTTACATGCAAGTATTGCATCTCTCATGCTGGTTTTATTTTTTTTCCAAGATTGATCAAGATCACTGTATTTTTCATGCAGTGAATGTTTAAATGCCATCTAGAGTGTTTTATGTTCCCTCCTTGGGACTGCTTTTTCTAACCAGAAGGTTTGTGCATGCCATGATTTGATACAGTTTAATAGAGAATAAGACAGGAATAAATACATCTGCTGAGCTGGTTTGAGAGTCCTCATTTGTGCCTGAGAGAGGCCTGAGATGAAAAGTTAAAATGAAAAATCTTTTAAGACAAGCAAAACCAAATAGGTATAATAGTTTTATGGTTTTGTAAGTGTGCTTCTATGCAAAACCTACCACAAAAGAGGACATATTCCTACCCAATACTAATCTGAAGTTGATAGGAAAAGGTAAATATTGACAACTGCTGTTTGACAATAGGACAGCCCATTACAGCAGGTTTACACACTTGATAGTATATTTTATTTACACTGTATCACAGATAGCCTGAATGCCAACAACTGTACCCTTGAAACATAATTATTTTACTGTTAAAGAATAGAATAATGTTTTTCTATACTTCTGATTTCATTAAACTGAAATGCTGCTGACTGTGGTGGCCAATGATGCTGATCTTTAGAACTGTGAAGTTTAGCATCCTAAAGGGTTGCAATGCTCTTTTCTTTTTTTTTTTTTTATTTTTTTTTTATTTTTTTTTTTTATTAAAGGTGAAAGGGAAGTTCACTCCTGTTTTCTGTTCTGCTTCTGTGTAAGTGCAAATCTGTGGGTTCCCAGAATAATAGTGGCTGCCTGTTCATGCTCAAGCTGCCATCACAAAGGATCAACAATGCTCACATCATTGTTTATAGAGAAAAGATCAGCTGGAATCCCCTAAGATGCTGACCTGCAGGCATGAATCAAAATCTGGTCCACTTGGTTTCATACTTTAAGGGCTGGCTCTTTTCCTCTGAACCGAGGCTGCTACATTAAAGAGGAGGGAGAGAATAGGTGGAACTAAGTGGGTAAAACTTCACTTTGCTCCTGCTATGATAGAGATAAAACATTTTTTATTGCCACTCCATGCCCTGCCTCTTGTCAGAAGGATCTGAATGATATCTGTCAGAATAGATGCCTCCTTTTCTCCTGGCATTCGATGATATCAGTCCCTAATCTGATCAAATTAAAACTCTTGGGCTTCCCAGATGTGTCTTGGGTTGCAAAAAACCCAGAAAGATTCTGTAAAATTGCTTCACTTTATTACATCAGCAAAGTTGAATGCACTAGTGATTTTGGATATTTTCATAGTTGTGAAATAATTTTTAAGTGAAAAGTTTTAGCAAAGCAAAAAAGTTAAGGTCTTATTTCCTAGAAAACATTGTTTCAAAAGATAACCACAAATCCAGGAAATGGCAACTTCTCATGTGCCATGAGACTCCTGCTCTAGCTGCTGCTGGAGCTTTTCCAGAGAAGCTGAGGACCCAGCTCTATGTTGTATCACCTCCTGTCTTTCAGAAGGTGGAAATGCAATGGGGTAGCAGTCAGTACTCTATCTCGCTTTCCAGAAACTACATTTTAAGTTAACCAGGAGGAAGGAGAGGAGAAATAAGGTTTTGGGAACTCTTTATCCCAAGAGGTTCTCAGAGGCCATATCTTTATTCAGTGTTGACTCTTCTCTCTTAGCTACATCTTCTCAAAACACTCCTCCTCCTCCTCCTCCTCCTCCTCCTCCTCCTCCTCCTCCTCCTCCTTTGCCCTGCCAAGAATTCCATTTCTGGCTTTATTTCAAATATGGCAGAAGACACGGGATTAGGTTTAGGTTACAGATGCAAAAGCAGTGAATTAGGGACTTCTCTTCAGGGAACTCTGAATTTATATTCACTTTGAGTGTGAGTCAGTTTTGTGCCTTTATAAAAATGAATAAAACATAAGGCCTGAAATTTATACATAATCCTTCATATACAAGCATTAATCTTACAATTTGTGTAGAATTTATCTAGCTTTTCTCAGTGTATGTCTACTTTGTCCTGACAGCTTTGGGTACAATACTTCATGTTCATCCACACTGCCTACACATTGGCAGTGCCTTGCATCTGGGTTGAGAGTGGAGTGAGATATAGCAGGCATGGCAGGGAGCTTACACGGGGCTTGTATATCAGCTCTTACCTGTACTTTTTAATGAAAATTCTCCTTCAGAGAAAAGGCACCGTTTTAATTCATTTTAAGGCTAGAAGTTAGAGGACCAACAAAGTCATTCTGAAAGCTCGAGTCACAAATATGCTTTGAGTGAAAAATTAAAACTGAGGCAAGGAATTTATGTCTGTTGGTTCTGCTTATGCAGGGCAGCAGAAAGTAGAACAGCTAAAATAGCAGCAGCTTCCAACTGAAACTGGAGCTGTGCCAGCATGCTGTTATTTTCCATAAGGCATGTTAGAAAATAGATGTATGTTTAATATGCTTGTGTTCAAAGATTTTTTTAAAAATGTAGGTTGACTAAATGAAGGTGCAGTAGTCTTAGATGCAGAGTTAGTAGGAAGTGTGATTTTTAATGCATTTTGTCAACTACTTCATAACTAGAGAAAAGAGCATGAGTTGGAGGCGTCTGAGATGTGAGTCCTGGGGGCTGGGGACAGCCCTGGGAGAGGAAATTCACCTTCCCCCTTGGGGTGTGAGGCTTTAAAACATCATGCCAAGAAGTCATTCATCTGGTTGGTTGCTTCAGTAATTGAAATGAAAGCTTCATGTAAGGTCAGGTCATCTGCAGGTTGTTACCTGTAAGCCCCTACTGGAAGTGTAATTTGAAAACATTAGCTCAGGCTGTCCTCAGCTTCACATGCAGTTTCTCCATTTCTGTGCAGAAGTGGGAAGTCATATACATATCTTATACATTCCTACACATCCTGAGTTTGTACTCAAGACAGCGTAAAGTCTGCCTGGTAGTGTCCCTTATCCTTAGGAGTTTGGTTTGCAGGAGAAGGTGTGCTGTGTAGAGCTGTGGCAGAGGGACAGCTCAGGGAAGAAGCCACTGGAACTGGGACTGGAGAAGCTTTTTGCTTCTCCTCTGCCTTCAGTAAATCCCCATCTCTGCATCTCTCTCCACTTCCTGTGTGCTTCTATACATTCGTATCTATACTTCATGGTCCATACATTCTGAACTTTCCAATCTCAGCAGACTGAAGCATTGTCCTTTTTGAACCCCCTTGGCATATTCTCCCTGTCTACCAGCCCTCCTGGAAATAGTCATGTAGTCCGGTGCTCACAGTCCTGAAGTGATACTCGATGTCACAGACACCAGATGAAACCAACATACCCTTCCCCACACTTCCACTGGAATTCTAGTTTATAGCTCATTTCATCAGCAGCTTCACAAAAATCAAGGAGGCTTTCTCATAGCTTATGTCCAAAATATACAAGTCTGACAATGGAGAGAAAAAAAAAAAAAAAAAAGTGGTTTTAGACATTTCCCTTTAATTTTATTTGAATTTAGGTTATGATCCTTGCATCATCCCTACCACTGGATGCAGATTTCTTCTGATTTACTGAACCTTCCTTCCTTCTTCACTGTTTTTCATTCTTTTCTGATTGATCTTGCAGTTGAAGAGCACCTTAATGACACAGAGAAACCCAGCTGCCCACATTTCGTGTGCTGGAGTGTTAGTGCAGGTGCAGCCGTGATGGCCTGTAGTGGAAGCAAAGCCGTGTTTGCAGGGTTTGCTCTCATACTGTTTCTCTTTGGCTCATAGATTTATTTGAGACATTCAACCTACAGGCTCTTCTACAATTCTCTGAAGTAAGGCTTTCATGCCTGTAAGTTGCTCTAAATTTGATTAGCTCCATAGATATTAAAAGTTAAGTTTTAAAGGTATGTATTTTCTGGGAAAGTTTCACACCTGTGCAGGAGGATCATTTGGGATTGTCTCTTCCTCTCCTCCAGTAAGGTACATTCAGACATTCAGCCCTCAGAGACCTACCTAAATATGGCTATATGTGTTACTTCTATTTCCCTCACTCCTTAGCACAAAAATACCAAAATCATAAACAAGTGGACAGTCTATTAAATCAGTTTCCAGAAGGATTTCTAGTTAGGAAGACTAATATGTCATTAAAGTCCACAAGTGAGGTTTCCCTGCTTATGCTATTTCAAACAGGAAGGGAGAATTTTCTGGGGGAAAACATAAATGGAATTATACTTTCAGTTAATAATTTATGCAAATTTATTGACAAGAAACACATGAAAAAGAATATTACTTTATGTTTCATGAAGACGTAAAACAAAAACATTAATGAATTGAATTAATTAAATTCTCATATGTCGGATTCATCAGGTAAGTACTGGAAATAATTTTTATTTGAAAAATTAGTCATGCTTTTTGTGTATTTACTGTACAAAAATTTACAATTTTGGTAATTGCTTACTTGCAACAGTTTTTAAATGAGAATCTATAGTAAATAAACAATAAAATGTCTTTTCTTTCTCTTTTTCAGACCTTTATAGTATTGAATAAAGGGAAGGCAATCTTCCGATTCAGTGCCACCTCTGCCCTGTACATTTTAACTCCCTTCAACCCTCTTAGAAAAATAGCTATTAAAATTTTGGTACATTCATATCCTTTTCTAGTGCTTTTTCAAAATGAAATTAAGAAAACATTACTACTTCATCATAAATAAAGGTTCAGGGTCCTTCTGGGGCCACGCTCAAGATCAGAGTTCCAGTCTGCTGCAGAAGTGGAAGCCTGGCTCGTGCACGCTGATTCTCACATTCCCAAACCCGCCCAGTTGCACCATGAGCCTCTGCCAAATTTCATACATTGCCAGAAAGCATAGGCAGCATTCCTGCAGGCGGTTTGCAAAGCATCTGCACATGCAGATGGTGGACAGATTGGGGGACCATAACTGATGGGATGGTGCACAATGTAAAGTTTCAGACTGACATGGGGGATTGCTGCCTAATGGTTGTAACAAGTTGATGGGAATTTCTAGTGGGTAAGGTTTTGGTGCAGTCAGGGATTTTTTTTCAGAACCTCAGGACTGGGAAATGTATTTATCAAATGAAAATTTCAGTAAGACTTTTAACATTGAACAAGTAGTCAAAGGCAGAAGCCTTATTATTAGAGACTGCTGGCAGAATTTTCTAGGTCTTTGGAAAAAGTGAGAAACAAGGCTGATGGTTGCTGGCTCAGAATACCTTTTACTCTGAGCTTCTGGGAAGTTAAAGCAGTGAGAGCAGGGGAAGAAGGTGTCTGGCTGGAGAGGAGGCAGAGAGCATTTGGGGACAGTAGCTGAGGGAGCTGACAGAGACCTACAGACAGTGGTGGTGATGGTGAGGAAACACAGCCAGGTACTGTCAGATTGCAGCCTCCAATGAATGCTCGTCCATTCACATGCCACTGGTTTACAATACCTTCCAACACTGCATCTGGCTGAGTTGTGGGTAATGCTTTTCACTGGCATAATGGTTACTGAGTTTGGTCTTGGTTTTAAGTTTCTCCTAATTGTGATCCAAGAGTATACAGCTAGTCTTGATGACAGAAAGAACAAAAGAAATTCCAACAGAAAGTATGTAAGTTCTGTATTTTTCCTTCCATCTATGAACTGATTGTGTAATTTAACTCTATTTCTTTCAGTATATGGACTGATTTCTTTTTACAACCAGCTAACTATTACAGGAGTTATTTTTATCTTAGATATAGACATAGGATTTTTTAAAATTTAAAACATCAGAATAGATGTGATGTTCTGTAATTTTCTGTTTTTTAAAGAATATTATTCATTATGGTACAAACACTGCAAATATGAAAGCATTTTAACTAAGAACCATTAAATATGTTACTATCTCCAGTTCAAATCTCAGGTGTTCATACAAGGTTAGCTACCTATACAAAAAAGATTAGGGATAAAATTGATTATTATTTGTAATAATCCTCTGACTTTTATCAATAAAACTCCACTTCCTCCACATTTTGTGGCAGGTGTTTGGCATTTTGGCCTTTGTAACAGAAATGTACCTTTCAGTGTGAAAGACAAGTGTTGAGCACAATGAAACTGGCACATTGGCTGGAAAACCTTCATCTGTCTGTCCTCCAAGTTCTCTGAACCTCTGTATAGGGTGCTCTGATCACATGTGCCCAGACACGTGAGCAGATGTTGCTGTGCTGCAGAGAAACAGAGTGTGTCTCTTCCCAGTGCTCACAGACTTTCCCTGAAATTATTCTCACTGCCAGTACCTATTGTAATACCAGATACAGGGACTGGTAACAGCGAGAATTTCTCTCTGCTGACTCATCTCCTGGTAGTCTTCCTTTTTTCTTCCCTTTTGCCGGCCTGACTCAGCTTAAGGAAACATGGAACTGAGAGGGCAACATTAGAGCGATGGGAGATGGCCAGGTTTTGGCAATTAATAGGGAAGGATGAAAAGGTGAGAATAAGTCAAGTGTTGAGCAGTCAAAAAAGGGAAATGGCAGAGGCTGGAGCTGCTGAGTGTTAGAAAGTACTGGGGAGATGCTCTAGAGAAAATGTGTAAGTACCCCCATGCAAGGCTCTGGAAGCTGGAATTACAGTATTCCTCAGTGTGGCCTGACTGCCAGAAGGTATCTGTGAAACCAGTTGGCAATGTTTGGGTTTTTTCCAATTGTTTCATCTTCCACGAATCCACACAGGCGATAAGAGGCTTCAGCTGCTCCTGTAATTGATTAGCTTGAGGCTGTGTGGTGTCTCTGCCTGCCTATATGAGAAGAGAATGAAAAAGGCAGTACATTTCCATGAAGAAGTCATCATAGATAGAGATTTTTTTGCCTATGTGTATAGTTGAATTACTATAGAACATAAAATAGTAAATTAAGGGAATATTGAGCTTGTAAGTCAATCACTCAAAATGTGGGAGAGGACAGAAGAGATGCACAGACATTGAATGTGTCAGTTGTGTTTGAGATTCCCATAAGGGAAATGGTCAGAGTCTATATTCCTTAGTGTTTTAGCCCTTACTGAGCATCTGCTCCCTTTCAGAGTGAGCAGCACTTTGGCCCCACAGCTCCCAGATGTGGCAGGTTTTGTAAAGAGTGAGCAATGTGCAAGGAGCTACCTGTGGCCCTTGTTATGAATGGTACCCTGACACTGAGCTGAAAGCACACAACACACTGCACATTGCACTTCTCTTACTCCTTCATGAGACGACTGAAACTGCAGCCAGGCATCTCCAAGTTGGATTCCAAAATGGATTCTCTGTATTTAAAGGAATTTCCCAATTAAATTAAAACAGGCTCGTTAGAGCTGTCTGTGGATGTGATGACAAACACTATAAGACATTCTAATAATTTATTCTGAGGCACTGAATGATTTTTGCTTTACAGAGCTGGTATGGCAACATGATCTTCAAAAGTAGTTAAGTCATGTACTGAAATATACCAAAATATCCACTGCTGGATCAGACATATAGGCAAAGGTCACACACCTGTCTAGGGGAATCAGGCAGCTAATTCCTTCCCTGTGATTTGAGTGCTTATTGAAAGGCTAAAGTTTGAATTTTTCAGCTGCTGTAAGCAATTATCTCAATATTGCAGCAATTTTTTGAGAAGTTTAGATTGTGTCTTATTCCTCCTTCACCTAGAGTGATGGGCTGGGTTCTTGCTTTGGGTTTCGTGGTGGTAGTTGATTGGTTTGGTTTGGTTTTTGTTTCATTTTGTTTTTGTCAGTGGTATAAAAATATACCCCAAACAACCAAATGCTGTCAACTTGATTTAAAAAAAATCCTGGGCTCTCAGGTTCAAGTTTAGCTGCAAATAGCTTTCTTTCGTTTAAACTATTTTCTTTGCCAGTTATGGTGATGCAAGTACTTTTAAGGAATACATAATTTAGAGAGATGACTAGAGGAAAAAGAATTAACCATTTGGTATAAATGTGTAGCAGCGCTTATTTTTTGCTGCCATCATGTGGCCATTTTGAGTCAGGTTTTCGTCTAATTTGGTTGCTTCAGTATTTCCAAATGTTTGAATTGAGGTTATTGCCACAAAAATGGAAGCATTGCACTATCTGAAGAGGCAGTGATTTGGTGGACAAAGAACATTGTCCCACCTCCCTAGAACTAGCCCCTCTGAGCTAGTCCGGGTTTCATAGTCCCAGAGTACCTAAATGTTCCTTGCTGGAACTTCAAATAGAAATTAATTCTCATTCTAATCTTCACAAGTTCTCTGTGCTTTACAAGCAAATGACGCAACTATTGAAGTATTTTCAAGTTATAACATTGGTAGAAACAGATACACTGCTTTTGCTGGGTTTTGAGAGAGCCCAAAAATAATACTGGAAAACTATTCATGTTAATCTATGAGGTCTCTATGGATTTCTTTTTCACTGATTGAAACATGTACTGCTAAGCTGGTGTTAGGGAAACATGGAATGCGCTCACTTCAGCAATTAAAATCAGTATTCTATTTTTTATTCTGTTTTTAACAGACTGGCTGTGCTGGGTGCTAGAGTGGCACTGTCTCAGCTCAGCTCTGACTCTGGGTAAATAGTGAAAACTTTTCCCTTGCATATGCCAGCTCTTGAGTTTAGTACCAATACTGTAGAAGTGAAAGACTAAAACTTATTCAGTCATGCCAGGTACTTAGAGGGAAACTGAATACTCCTGCGAGTTACTGTGGTTTTGGCTGCTGCTCAACTCATGTTACCTCCCAGGGTGTGAGAGTCATCTCCTTTCAGCACCAGTTGAAAACAAAACACCAGCAAATCAACATCAGTGTGTCAACAAATCAAGACCAATATTGAAGTCTAATGTACTAAAGTGAAAAATACAAGGTGACACAAACTGTATGTCAGTGTTTACCAAAATCTAAAACTTTTGTGTACGTGGTAATATTTTATGAACTTAAGTCATTACTGAGATTGATATTGTGTGAATAACTGTCTTTTCCTTAACTGTACCTACATTATTCAGCATGCTTATCATGTGCACTATTTTGACCAACTGTGTATTTATGACCATGAGTAACCCTCCAGACTGGACAAAGAATGTAGAGTAAGTTGCACATTATTTCAATATATCTTTGTCTGCTCCTCTAGGAGTTACCATGCCACTAGCTGCAGTGCAAGATGTGCTAGCAGGAACTATTATGAGGCACTATGACTATTTCCTCTCTGAACTATGTAGAAATGTTGAATAATTATTTGTATCTCATTCTAGTGGAACAATTGGGTAGGAAAACCGTGACAATAGCTTACAGTATTCAGTATTACAGTATTCTACTGAGATTTCACTAGTGTTCTCCATGCTTTAGCACCTACCCAATGTTTCTACCCTTTACACCACTGCATTAGTAGCAGAACCATGGCCACCTATGTGTTCACGTCAGTTAAGAACAGCATACAAGCAAAAGTATTACTGAAGAGAGAATGAGAATTCAGTGCCTGCTTGCATCCTTCCCTTTTTAGAGCCAATACCAGGTGCTTTACATGTTAGTGATTCAGACAGGATCCAGTAACTTATGCTCACAGCTCTCTCACTTAACAGTAAAGGACCTAGTACTGAATACTTTTAAACTGAATGTCACCAATAAATTTTAATATGTTATTTATTGGATGGATTTATTTATTTTTATTTATGTACAAGATCAGGACTGCTTTGCTTCAACAGCATGTCATAACGAATGCATGTAAATACACAACTATCTCTGATTAATATAACGCATTTTAGAAGAAATTGCTTATTTACCGTATTTCTTCTCCAGTTGTGAAATAAAAAACCCTTAGATTTGATCATCACATTTCTGTCAGAATATCAATGTAAAATATTGCTACTTATTTTGATTGAATTTTCCTATATTTTTCAGGTATACATTCACTGGCATTTACACATTCGAGTCACTAATAAAAATAATTGCAAGGGGCTTTTGCTTAGAAGATTTTACTTTTCTTCGAGATCCATGGAACTGGCTTGATTTCACTGTCATTACCTTTGCGTAAGTTCTTGTTTTTTGCTTTTTCTTGGAAAGAGAAGGGCAAAAAGGGCATGAAATTAGTATCGATACATATCAATTTTGTTAAATGGAAATTCTTTTATGGACTTACGTTTGTCTAAAACAATTTTCACATTCAAAAATGCGTATTTTGATGTAAATATAAATACTGCAGAAGCCATTAGTACAGATAGTATTAGAGAGGCTAATTTCATGTCCTCCTTTTTTTTTTTTTTCCGAGCAGAAAAGGAGCTTCCCTTTGACTTCATTCTCCAAACTTACCAATCTAGTCTAGATAAATTTTAGGCTTTCAAAGTAAAATCAGTGCAATTCACTTCAGAGACATTTAATTTAGCTGAAGGCTCTGAAAGTATATTAATGCAAGGCAAACTGCAGTGCAAGGTAAACCTCTGACTGTTGCTATTTAAGTTTTTGCTAAAAACGCCAAAGTGGTCTTGATGAAAGACCCAAGTAAGTAGCATAAACTTTGCCTAAATTCTGAATAACTGTGATTTAATCCTACAGGTATGTAACAGAATTTGTAAACCTAGGCAATCTTTCAGCTCTTCGAACTTTCAGAGTATTGAGAGCTTTGAAAACTATTTCTGTAATTCCAGGTAAGAAGTAACTGGTGTAAGGTGTTAGGCCCCTTGTACCTCCCAACTGTTCCTTTTTATCCTGTCATTGTGTTTGTGTGTGAACTCCCCTATTACAGATATGTGACAGAGTTTGTGGACCTGGGCAATGTCTCAGCGTTGAGAACATTCAGAGTTCTCCGAGCTTTGAAAACAATATCAGTCATTCCAGGTGAGAGCGAGGTTAAACACTGAGGCTGACTTTATTTCACTGAAACAGAATTCATATTTTTTAAATATAAGTCCTATTTCTTTCCACAAAAAAAGCAGGAATCGGAAGATATCAGAATTCACTGAAATCTCTGATTCATTGCTTTTGAAAATGACCACTTCCTTTTGAAATCAGCCTTTGAGTTTAACAGATTCTTGCATGAGACATTGCAGTACACAGCGTGTGTGGTTTGCATCGTATGACGTCAAGCTTTCTTCTCCACATCCAATGAATATTAGTAACCCGGAAGTTTTCTTACCCATGTCTATCCTACCTACATGATGTTATGTGGTGTTTGTTGTGAATATTTGTGTCTAAATAATAAAACTGTTTGAAATGTTGACTTACTAAGAAGATGGAGGAATAAGATAATAAAGAATAGCATGGGTGTTGCATGGGGGATTTATTATCTTAAAAAGCTACAATTGTCCAAACCATTTCCAGTTTTATAGCATTAAACTTGAATCCTATTTATTGTTGAGCAGGCTTTTTACTACTGTCTTCTAAATCTAGTATGTTATAAAACTGATAGTAGTAAAGGTTTGGAGCAAGATGTATTGACAAATGAAAAGAAAAATGTTTATGTGAGATCAATGTACAGCATGAATAAAAAATAGTTGCTTGTTTTACCATTAAAACAAGTTGTTTTGAAATATATGCAACTCATTCCATTCACAGTTTCAAGTGGACATAAATTTCAGCTATTTATTCGTTTTCACAAGTGAAAGCTTTTCACAAAAATGTTGTTTCACAGACATTACAATCATGTATTTGGGCTTCTGCATGAAATCTGTAACTTTACTGGGAGACACTGTCATTTTTGTGCTTTGAAAAAGTTTCCAACATCAGAGTAAAAACTCCTTTCCATTTGCAGGCCTGAAGACTATTGTAGGAGCCCTGATTCAGTCTGTGAAGAAGCTCTCGGATGTGATGATCCTGACAGTGTTTTGTCTGAGTGTATTTGCACTGATAGGGCTGCAGCTGTTCATGGGCAACCTGAGGAATAAATGCCTGCAGTGGCCTCCAGAAAATTTTACTTTGGAAACAAATATTACTTCCCAGTTTAACAGCACCATAGGTGAAAATGGTACATTGGTTAATTCAACAGTGACTCCATTTGACTGGAAGGGGTACATTGAAGATGAAAGTAAGTATTGTCTGCACTGGAATCCTCACTGGAGTGGTTGGTGGCTGACCCAGTTCTTAGAAGGAGGGAGAGGAAGGGATGATACATTTCCTTAAGACAGAACAGGAGAAATTTTTTCTCTGTCATAGGTCTGCTCTAAAGGCCTGCATGGAAGAGGGAACAAGGAACATGATCCTACTGCTTGATATAGCTCTTTTTCTCAGCTTTGTCTGACAAATTCACATCTCCCCTGAGACAGAAAAGAGTCTTAAAATTACTTAACAGTCTTAAACATTTTCCATTTGTTATCCAAAGCAAGATGAGCAGCAGCATGCTATGCCCTTTCTGGCAGATATCAGAGACTTCTGATATGCAGTGAGAAGTCCAGTGATGAAGTCCTCAGTATTTCCACCTTCCATTCATTCTTGTGCTTTACTATTATTATTATTATTTTTATTATTATTGAGGAGGGGGGTTGAAATCTAACATTTTTCTGCTGAAATTAATGCTTATAGTTCTTATAAACTGCAACACATTCATCAAAAACAAATTATTCCCTATCGTTAATCACAGTTTCTGAAGTACTTAGAGAATATTCTTGTGTTTTTCATGCCCCTGCCATGCCCTCTTTCAGTCTTCTTGTATTCTAAACAACACAGTTCATTAACCATTTTCTCCTACAATGTATTTTCTAGATGTTGACATCTCACCTGGATCCTTTCTTTTTCATAAGCATGCTTCTTAAAGTGCAGTACCCACATATAGGCATTTCTACTCCACATAAGGCATACTAAGTAGGAAAGAAGTGGTAGCATAGTGACTTCTATTTTATATATCCTAATAGATTGCTGGTGTTTGTAATTGTAGTATTGTTCAGCCTTTAGTCTACCTGCTCCTGAATCTTTTACAGACTTCTACCTCATTGAGTTTTCACTTTGTGTTTGCACTGTTTATTGTTCCAGCCTGAACAGCACCCTATTTTTTTCAAATCATCTCTCCAGCTGGCTTGAACCTTTGAAAATGTAACTGTTTCATCAAACTCACCACTATCCTTATCAGATCAGTGTCATTTCCAATTTTGATAAATGTTCTTTCATCATCTAGATTATTTAAAACCTCAAATAGCAGCAACCTCAGACAAACTTCTTCAGACATTGTTTTAATGAGTCTTTCCACTTTGATAATTTCCCAAAGTATGATTTCTCAACAAGTTTTGCTGATACAGAGCAGTCTGGCAAACTGAGAGTAGATAAAGAAATGCATTCCAGTACAGTTAAATGGGAGGGGACAAACCCACGCTCCCTATGCTACAAATCAATGCTCACAGTTCATGTTGAGACAAGTTTGCATAGAGACTGTAGATGATGCCATACATCATCTCTAACAGTGAAAGTTACTTTTGGAGTAAATTAAGAACAAAAGGGGAGAGCGAGATAGAAAAGGAAAAGAGATCACAGTGACCAGCTGCAAAAAGAAATCGTGGGGTCCCCAGGTGTGTCTCCTCACTTGGGCAGCCCTTCCAGTGCAGCAGTGATCACAACACTTTTCCCATAGCATCTCTGTGATTTTCATTAGCATCTCCTCAAGTTCCCTACAGCTTGCTCCTTCTTACAGTACCATTAGCATTAATTGGAGTGCCCTTTGATCAGAGTGGATGCTGCACGGCTGGCTGGTTTTACACGCATGTTATTAGGTCACTAAATAGAAACCAAAAACTACAAGCAAAGAATAGGAAAAAGGGGGAGAAAGAGGGGTGAATCTCACACCAGAGACTATTGCTTCCTATGAGCACCTGCTGTGGCAGTAGTGTGTTTGCAAGTGTAATGTCATGAGAATAAAAGTGACACGAAGAACATGAGGACACAGGAAAAATAGTGCCACAGAGGCTCTGGAAAACACTGCCACAGCAGCTTGTGTGTAAGGCTGCAGGGAAACTGAAAGGCAGGATATAAAAGTGCAATTGGAAAGCCCTTAACAATAGAGGCTGAGGCACCTAAGGCACTCTGGGGCAGCCAGGACTGACTAATTAAGGCTGAAACTCTGCAGCCAAAAAGCTAAATAATATCCTGTTCACATAAATAAATTATTGACCAGGAAGACAGAATTACCCCTGTATTTAGCATTACTGCAGTTGCTACTGGAATACTATATAAAGTTCAATTTAGATAGAAAGTTGAAAAAATGGAGGAAGTTCAAAAAAGAGCAGAATGATTAAAGGGTTGGAAAACATGCTTTATACCAAGATAGACCAGGAGCTCAGCCTACTTAGCATATCAAAGAGAAGGTTTAAGGGGTGATTTGATCACAGTTAAAAAAAAAAAAACCCATGGGGAACAGAATTTTCATCCTAGACATATCTTTGATCTAGCAGGCAGAGATATAACAGGTTCAATAGCTGCAAGTCAAAGCCAGACAAATTTTGAATAGAAGTGAGGCAGCTTCTAACTGTGATCACACAGCTAATCAATGACTATGATAGATTTCCATCTGAATTTCTTAAACCAATCTTTTTGTGGAACTCAATTTGCTTGAACATGTGAATTCATGGAGATCCTATACCATGGGGTATGACAGTCTAAGCAGTCTCCTAACAAAGACCAAGACTTCAAGGCCAAACTTAATTTCTTGACTTTTTAACAAAGAATTTATAAACTTAAGTTCTGATTTAATTTGATTTAAAGAAGAGCTGAAGCCCCCTGAAAATAAAGCTCAATTGAATTAGTTCCAGGAAGTACTTTGTTGAATGGCTACATGAGCCTTTGGTATATTTACAGAATTTCATATGTATTGTGAAATTTATAATAAAATTACAAGTCTTATTATGAAGTTAATAAGGTTGTCCTTGCTTACCAGCAGTTTCAGAAAGAAAAATTATCTTCTCACAGCTTCCTGCTCTCTTTTTGCATATGGGCAGGCAGACAGGATACAAAAAACAGCTGCTCCACAGAGCAATAAGCAGTGCTTTACCTGCAGCTCAGAGCAGTGCAATGGCAGAGTTTTTTGTAGGAATTATGGAAGTGATTATGCCATTAGTTGTGTATACTATGCAGAGAAAGGCATGTAAGTCCTAATTTTACCACTGAGCTTATTTTTGGAGACACCATTTAGAGGGTCTTTATGTAAGCATTTCTGGCATTAATGAGTCGAGCACTCTTTTTATTTTCCCCCTTTTTTCTTTTTCCAAGATAAGAATTATGATAAACTTAGTTCCAGATAAGCTGAGGTTTGTCTTAACAAGCTTTTCACAAGCAATTTTTTTTCTGAGAAAAAGCATCTCACAATCTATTTTATGAAAAAACAATTATTCTATGTGCTTTTCATATTATACCCTATGCTGACTCAAACAGCTTTAATCTTAATTGAAGTTAGGTGCTCACCTACCAGGGAACTTTTCCCATTTCCCAATCAATTAAAGAAGAGCCAAACTTACACCATTGGTGTACTGAGGGATTTTTCACTTTACATTGGTAAAATACAGTTCAGAGTTTTATATCTAGATAGGGGCACATGCTTTTACTGCTCAGCTTGTGTGTTATAAAAATTTTCCTACCATGATAATATTTTGAGCACTTGCCCAAGTGTATCCGCGCACTCAGAGAAAGCCTGTGTGGCTCTAGTTTCTGTGGAGCTGGCAAGTTCAGCACCCTTGCAGGACACATCTTGTGTGAAGCACAGAACCTGAATGCAGACCTGTTGTAGAAGTTCAGCTCAGCTGCTGCAGTGCTGATCACAACTGATTGCTCCATCTAAACCATATCAAGGCAGCTTTGCATTCTTCCCAACAAGCTGTTGTGTTCCAGCATGTTTTAATCATGATTAGCTGACATAATGCAGAGTAAGATTTGCTTCCTAAGGGTCAGCTGTGGGCAGCATGCTGTCAGCTTTCTGTTTGCAGCTGTTCCAGCACAGGGCAGCTCTGCAATGCACACCAACCCAGAGTGACAGCAGCCACACACAGGGCTGTGCAATTGTCACAGCACAGGAGATTACTCCCTGTGAGATGCAGATATATCACTAGACACTGAAAATGAGTCCTTCATAGAGTGTCAGAACAAGGTCCACATGCTGCTTAAAGACTAATTTTTCCAAATGGTGACTTTTGCTCACAGGATGGAGTGATGCAGCTGGCCCAGGGACTGTGTCCCTTCTTGCAGCAAATCAATATGTGCTGAGCCAGCGGCTTGTGACACCTCCTTGGACTCAGAATTCATCAGAGTCTGTAGTAGCCTGGCTTGGGCAGCAGAGTCAAGTTTAAACTCATCTGCACTCATTTTCGAATGAAATTATTTTAAGGGAATCTAACAGGACAGTTCAATGGAAAAGAAATCCAATGTGGAGTTTAAACCTTCTCAGGAAGCAAAAAAAGCACCACCTTTATTCTGAAGCTGCTACAATTCAGAAGTGTTGGAGCTAGGGAGGTGCTCAGGGGAGCATCACCATGTCCCTGCCCTGTCCTTACAGACAGCCTGAGGCAATGCTTTTGGATTCCATCAGAAATGGGACACATGGTCTGATCCTGTATAAAAATATCTTTATGCCTGTGTCCAAATGGGAGATTGTTATTACAGGAGAAACTCCTCCTGTGATAATTCTTCCAAAAATCAAGACTTCAGCAATCAAGAGTGTAGGCATCTGCTTTGAAGGGGAAAAGAAAAACACTTCTCAAGGATACAGCCAAAATGAATCTTAATAAGCACAAAGTTTTGCTCATCTCTCTATTCTTGTAAGAAGAGATAGGTCATTGTCTTTGTTATTTAAACCATATAAAATGTCCTTTAAGTACAGGATTACTCTACAGACTGTGGGATGGTTGGTTACAGGGTGATTTGGTGGAACTCACCAAATTTATTTTCCTAAGGTGTTCAATAATTTTGTCATGTACTCTTAAAATGTTACTTAAGAAGTTATGACTGCTGCAGTAATTATGTCTGAGTTAAATTTAGGTGTTTGCCAGGGCCTTCACACAGTCAGTGGGCTACAGCTGCAGTGTGTGCACACCCATAGCCACCAGCAACTGGGTGGATTTTTACAGGGTTTACATATTGGATAACTGAGAGATAACTCACTGCTTGTGACCAACAAACTGAAACCCCTGGCAATACTGGTCAGAAATTTTTGAATAAAATTTGAGAATATTTTTTTCAGATAGATTGTAGTTGTTCGAATAAACAACTATACGTTATTTCACAAAGCATGATTTAGTTCTGTGATCAGACAGAAGGGAGAATCTACATCCAGAAGCATTTGACAGAATACTTAATACATTTTGGCATTTTGACAGTGAGTGCTGTGAGTGATAGTGCTTAATGAAATTCATAATGTCATTTACTCTAAAGTTGTTGTCCTGCTGAGAAAATAACACTGCTTTTTTAAAACTGGATCAAAAATCACCTTAAAACTTTTAGAGGTAATGGCTGTAACTTGAATTTTATAATTTTTAAAATTCTTTTTGAAACAGGTCACTTTTATTTTCTGGAAGGGCAAAACGATGCTCTGCTTTGTGGAAACAGCTCTGATGCTGGGTAAGACCGATTTTCATCACATTGTTGCACTGTGTAGAAATTAGATCCACGTTTCATATATGAGCAGTTGGAGCGGGGCTTATTTTGAGTGACCACTTCCTTTCACATAAGAAAGGCTTTTACACAGGGCTTAGGATCTGTGTTCCTGATCAGAGCTCCGTGGATTGGTCAGGTAAACTGGGTGTTTGCATGATGAATGAGTAATTTAGTATTAGCATAGCTCCTGCCTGGTTGATAAGTAACAGGAAGAGCAATACCTGATGAAAAAACCTGTGAAACGTTATTTTGCAGTTCTGGCTGCACATATGAGTACACCAACATCCAGCTGATAATATTAAAATGACTAAATAGGTAATGCCCAGTTTGTCTTTGTAGGCAGTGCCCAGAAGGATATACTTGCGTGAAAGCTGGTAGAAACCCCAACTATGGCTACACAAGTTTTGACACCTTCAGCTGGGCTTTCTTGTCACTGTTTCGGCTAATGACTCAGGACTTCTGGGAAAACCTCTATCAGCTGGTGAGAATTTTTAAAATGAAAAATAGACTAAATATGTTTGTATCAGTGATGCAAAAAGACTGGAGTAAATTTTCTTTTCTGAATTTTAACAGTATGAAAAACAGAACTTCTGTTAACCTATACTAGCTTATTACTAATATTACTGTAAAAATATTAGCAATATAAATGTATTATTTCTTCCAGACTCTTCGTGCTGCTGGGAAGACATACATGATATTTTTTGTTCTGGTGATTTTTCTGGGCTCTTTCTATCTGATCAACCTGATCCTGGCTGTGGTTGCCATGGCCTATGAAGAACAGAATCAAGCAACCCTGGAAGAAGCAGAGCAGAAAGAAGCAGAGTTTCAGCAGATGCTGGAACAACTGAAGAAACAACAAGAAGCAGCACAGGTATTGTTTATGGTGTGGTAATGCAGGAGTGTAAGGAAGTGCGTTTACTACAGATATTCAACCTCTGCTTTCTGAAATTGGAATTATAAAGCACCCTGTTGGTCTTTCAATGACAGAGGTAGTTCAGAGGTCTCCTCTTCTGCGCTGAAGATGGGTATTGTGAATGATTCAGTCATCAAGAAGGAATATTCAAAACTAGGTATAAGTTATTCACTATGTTTTTCTAGTCTGGTGTCATTAACACAGTCTGTTAGAGTTCTGCATTTAAAATTTACTCATGAAGGATGAGAGAAGTCCATGACCAACACATACCCTGAGTCAACTGATTAATAATAATTAGAAGAAAAACCTAGGGAGACGATAGCCCATAGAAAGTGTTAAGATCTGCAACATTTGGAGTAGAAATGACATATAAGTAAATTAAAAGAAGGAAAGCATTATATCATGGTTTGCTCAGTGACATAAATTCCTTCTGCATCATGGCAGGCAGCAGCAGTGGCAGCAGCAGCAGTAACAGCATCTGCGGAGTCCAGGGAGCCCAGTGCTGGAGGAGAAGCAGGAGGGCTCTCAGAAAGTTCCTCAGACGCATCAAAATTGAGCTCAAAGAGTGCAAAAGAGAGGAGAAATAGAAGGAAAAAAAGGAAACAGAAAGAACAGTCTGGAGGAGAGGAAAAAGATGAAGATGAATTTCATAAGTCTGAATCAGAAGACAGCATCAGAAGGAAAGGTTTCCGATTGTCTATTGAAGGCAATAGACTGACATACGAAAAGAAGTATTCTTCTCCACATCAGGTATTGCCTATAGTTGGTTTTTTTTGCATAAAAGCACATATTTGAAGCATCATAGGCTGTTGCAAAACTACTTTAGTCTTCCTAAAGTACAGTACTACTGCATAAACAAAGGAATACTGATACTTTCATTAACCTTAATTAGTGTTGCTAGTGCTTGAGAGGAAGTGCACTAGCTGCTAGATTGCCTTGTAAAAAGAACCCCTCAGAATTAAATGTAACCTTGTATCTCTGTTCTTCTAATAGGACTATTTAAAAATCATATTAAAATATTCACTGATTATGTGGGGTTCCTTTTAGCATGATTATATATTACCTAGATTTGTTAAAATGCTACAGTATTTCTCTGTTATAATAGCCTCACATTTTCCTCCTATTTCAATGACGTTTTAAGCAATTTTTGTTCACTATGGGCAAGATGTTTCATACATGAAAAAAGGTCTGTGTATAGACTTCCTTTTTTTCTTGGTGGGAATTATGCAACTAATCCATTTGGCAACTTTAGCTGAGAAAGGAGTGTTCAGCACTGGTTTTGTCTTAAGAGTCCATGAACAGTGATATTTCTATCCTCAAAATATATCTCTAATGAATTTCATGCAATAATTTCACAGCAGCATGTAGCTTCTGGGTAATATGGTTTCATTTAAGGAAAAAAGAAAACCTATGCTAATCTAGTAACAGTGCTGTTTGAGGATTTCAGCTAATAATCACATATTTTATTTACCTGCAGTCTTTGCTGAGCATTCGTGGCTCCCTGTTTTCCCCAAGGCGCAACAGCAGAACAAGTCTTTTCAGCTTCAGAGGTCGAGCAAAGGATGTAGGATCAGAAAATGACTTTGCTGATGACGAGCACAGCACTTTTGAAGACAATGACAGCAGGAGAGATTCTCTCTTTGTGCCGCGCAGACACGGCGAGCGGCGCAACAGTAACATTAGCCAGGCCAGTAGGTCATCCAGGATGCTGGCGGTGTTTCCAGTCAATGGCAAGATGCACAGCACCGTGGATTGCAATGGGGTGGTTTCCCTGGTTGGTGGACCATCTGTTCCTACATCGCCTGTTGGACAGCTTCTGCCAGAGGTGATAATAGATAAACCAGCTACTGATGACAATGTAAGAAAGTTTTAAATAGCTTAGGCATGGTGGCCTTTTCTTACTGCACCAGCCAGTGTTTTCTACAGAATGGAATCCTTGGCAATGCTTCCTGGTTGGTCAAGCTGTGAATGCTCCTGCATCTTGTAAAATCTTTAGTAAATAAAACAGCTAAGATAGGTTTGCAACCTAAGCATTTACTTACAAAAATTCTCATAACTAACAAATGCAAGTTGCAGTTTCCAAGTAATAAAATAATAACACACACATCCATAAAAATGCTATGCTTCACTGTATTACTGTGCCATACTTTCCTTTAGCTGACCTAAAGGTCCATCTAGCTATCTTAGTTGACATACAATGGAAAATATTATACAAAAATATTATGTAACTGCAATCAATATGATGCTGTATTACCACTATCAAAATTAGCATTATTAGTTAATTTTGATATCTTGCTTCCTTATCAGCCTGGTTAAAAATATAAGGAAGTTGTCAAATCCTTATTACTTTTTATTTCTCATTCCTATATATTTTCCATCCATTTCTGGTGGAGTATTGTAGTACAGACAACAAATAGTTCCTTGGAAGATTACAGTTCAATACACACTTCCAAAAATTCAAATGTCTTTGTTTACATATGTGCAGCACATATTGCTGCCATTCTCTTACCATATACAAGGTAAGAGAAAATGACTCCAAAAATTTTCTTGCTCAGTCCAGATTTGTCTACTCAGACCGCTAAAAAATACTAGCATGAGGAAGCATGAGGAAGTCAGACTTTTCTTACTTGCTACATTTTGATTAGGGGGAAAGACTATTATGTTACAACCCCCTGAATATTCTCTTAGCAGGAGCAAGGAAAAAAAACTACAGTTTGCAAAATTTTTTGCAATATTTTGAACTCAATTATTTTCCATTTCTTTAAATGTCTTTTCATATCTTGAAGGAAAAAACTGCAAAAATTAAGTAAATAAACACTCTCTCAATCTTGAACTGTAGGTATCTATGACCTAATACCTTTCTAAAATTATTTTAAAGGTAGTAAAAAGTAATAAAAGTCCGACATTATAAAATACGAAGTGCACGGAGCACGTGTCCAAGACACTACTAACAGGCTTATGGAGTATTTCCTTATCACATTGTTTCTTCAACGTGGTCTCACCTATTGTTGTTCTCTGTATAGGGCACCACGACAGAACCAGAAATGAGGAAGAGAGTATCAGGTTCTTTTCACGTTTCTATGGACTTCCTGGAAGATCCAGCTTTAAGGGAAAGAGCCATGAGTATTGCTAGCATCCTCACAAACACTGTGGAAGGTGTGTGCTATGCATAGCTTATTATTTAATCCTGTTTTTCCCACGGATTTCTGAAAATTTGAGTTGAAACTTGAAAAAAGATTTAAAATAGCTTAAGTAACAGATAACATCCAACAAACTGACACATATTTATCAGTAAACTCAAAGCTCTTTATTTATTAAGGTTATTACATAACTAAACATAAAAGTTATTACATAAGGAAGCATTTCTATCTCATTGTTGTGTCATCACCTAACTCATGTGCACGGTCAAAACTGAGTGGATGCTTATGCACAGTAATTAAAAATGTATTACTGGACACAAAAAAGCCAGAGAATATTTTTCATACATATACAACTATTGTTAAAATATATATGCCTTTTTGCAGTTATATTTATTCAGTTACTCTGTAAAGCTATTCTAGGTGATCAAAAATTTTTATCTTGAATTAGGAATGAAAATTTTCACTTAAATGCCACAAATTTCAGAATAAAAATATTTACATACTAGAACAGTAGGTGGGAGAAATAAGTTGAAGTGTAATCAAGGAAAAATTAAATACATAATACAAACTGATGCATAAATTGATGCTGATTGGCATAGTGATTGGAATACAAAGAAGTTGTGCTTGACAGATAAGCTTTGAACATAGTAAATATATTTGATAGCAATTATTAAAGACTTTCCTTAAAAGCCCTGTAGAATGAGGGCTTAAATGAGGTTAATCAGTACCACTACAGACTGAAAACTTGACTGGTACAAATCATATTGGAATGAGGAATGTTAGAGAAATCACATCATTACATATATAAACTTTCTTTTCCCCACAGAACTTGAAGAATCGAGACAGAAATGCCCACCATGTTGGTATAAATTTGCAAATATTTTCTTGATCTGGGACTGCAGCCCACATTGGTTAAAAGTTAAACATATTGTCAACTTAGTGGTAATGGACCCGTTTGTTGACCTGGCTATTACAATTTGCATTGTTTTAAATACACTCTTTATGGCTATGGAACATTATCCGATGACTGAAGAATTCAATAATGTACTTTCAGTTGGAAATCTGGTAAGTTTGTTGAGTTTTATGTTCATTATTTGGAAGGAAATATGCCTGTAATAACTGAAAGAAAACGTTTTAGCAGCTTTTTGGATATTTATTGGCCTTCAGATGTAATTATCAGAACATTTTTTGAAATTTGACTTTCAATCCTGACTCATGTAGCTTAGGATACTGTAAAATCAATATACTGCTGTCTTCTGCAAAACCAAATTAAAAATTTAAAAATTGGCTCCAATGCTACAGTAAGTAAAGTCCATCTTAAGAAGAGTTTGATTTCTGTAACTACTAAAACAGTAAAAACATTTATTCCATGAAAGAGACATGATTCAAATTAATGCAGTGTTAATTTCTCAATCAATACAAGACAAATCTTTAAATTATGAATGTGTTTTTAATTGCTGTTTCCTGAGAAAAAAAACTTACAATAGCTAAGAGATCCCTTTAAAAGCATTTCTAGAATTTTCTTCTGCAAAAGTCTTTTAATATGGATAAGTGGATTTTCTTTCTATGCTTTATGTAAAAAATATCCTGCAGTACTTTTACCTCTCCTATTTTTTATTGTTTTTATCTTCTGATAATTAGTAAGATATATTTTCCTCACGTTGTCAGCTGTATTTTCTCCCTTTCTCTCTGCTTCAAAAAGATAAATTATTAAAGATTTCACTAGTTAACTTTTTGTAGCTCTCATGCTTTTGAACTGACAGGTTTGATCACATAGAAGTATCTGCAGCTACAGTCCTACTTTATCTCTTACTTCAAGAATTGATTTCTTATAATGTGATTTTTAATAATCCTTGTTTTGTAATGGGGAACAAATAGATCATGCAAGTAACTATAGAATTTAGGAGGGAGAATGAATAGGAAATTGTACAACTGATTTTCATATATTCAAGGGAAATTCTGAACCTTTGTTTCCTAATAAAATGTAAAATCCTGTATTGTAGCATTTTATAGGTTTGTTTTCCAACCAAGAAAATTCCATATAAATCTTGGTGTACCTCTGACTACAAAGAGAGTGAGAGAACCTGTCTATAAGCACCACTTTCTCCCAGTTTTAGGCTCCCTGGCATAAACCCCTTCTGCAATTGAGGCTCTTGGAGGTTGCCTGCTCCAGTAGTTCCACTTGAAAGCTCCTTGTGCTGTTCTGATTGTTAGGAACCTAAGTCAGTCAAACTGTATCATTCCCATGTCTTTCTCAGGGGTTCCAATCCTGGATCTTAAAAATTGGTAACCTTTCCCTCTCTGGTGTTTGCATCTAGAGTGTATTTAAAGACTGTAACGATCTATCTTGAGTACCGGTGTTCCTAGGCAGAGCAAGACAGACTCTTCTTTCCTGTCTCCTGATTATCCCAGTTAGATTATTCTCTTTAGCTGTCCTATTTTCTGTTCAGCTTACTAGAAAGTGGGTTATCAAAACAAAAAACCAAAACCAAGCCAAAACAAAACAAAAAAAAACAACCAGAAAAAAAAAAAAAAAAGAGAAAAGAAAAGAAAACATTTCAGAGCAGAGCTCAGGCACTTTCTAACGGTGGCTTTAGTACATTCCTATTCTACAAGAAATTCTCCCAAGACTTCTCTCAAAGCTACTCAGGGCCATTAGTTTGGTGGGTCTTAAATACAATTCCTACTTCATTGAGCACAGAAACTCCTGATGAGAAACCACTACCAGCAGCACTTTGTTTAAAATGAATTCTTAAATACTCTTCCATTCCTGAAACCAAACTCTTTGAGCCAACTGACTTTGCTGAAGTTACTGGGCACAGCCAGGTAAAAGTTACTCAGCTTCAGGAAATTGTTGTAACTCAGTACGTTATGAAGTATGTCCGTTGCTGTGTCAACTGAGATACATTATAATAAACCATTTAAAACCATTTATTCATCTGGTATAAATAATCACAGCTCTGTTGAACTGAATCGCAGGTCATAGCAGCCAAGAAGCTTGTCTTGTCTTAGATTTGGCCTCATTTGTAATTTTTATACCAAGAAACAGTTATACCATGTAATTTCTTGGAAAGCATTCTGGTTTATGTTCTGAAAATCAAATTTTGGATATTATTTGTACAGTACATAAGAAAGTAAATATCCTTGTAGAGTTGAAATTAGATTTTATATGTTATAAAACAGAAGTTTATGTAATTTCTTTAGTATTAAATTTAATTAATTGAAAAATTACCTGGTTTTCTGACACTTGTTAAGGGAAAGTGGGCATAATAAATCACTACAGTAAATGTAACTATTTTTAAGTATCACTTTTGGATAAGACATAGCTTGAATTAAAAACATAGACAACAAATAGATCTGGAGTATTACGTATCACCATGAAATAACAAACTGCACTTTGAACTCAGGTCTTCACTGGAATCTTCACAGCAGAAATGTTTCTCAAGATAATTGCAATGGATCCTTACTATTATTTCCAGGAAGGCTGGAATATTTTTGATGGTTTTATTGTAACCCTTAGCTTGGTTGAACTTGGTCTTGCAGATGTGGAAGGACTATCAGTTCTTCGATCATTCAGATTGGTAAATATCCTTCAATTGCATTGATTTTCAATGGGGCTTCATTAAAATAATTTTATTTTTTGCCTAAAATATTTGCTTGATGTTTGCCATGATACTGATCCTGATAACAGTTTCATTAGCACAAATCCTTATTAATTGTGGTATCTTATCATCTTCAGTGGGAATTGATAGGGATACAAACAGATAGCACTGGGTGCCCTGGGCCTATTTCCCATGTATCCATTGTAAATACACACTTTAAACATCCTGCTATGCAGAAATAAATGGACTCACTAGATGTAGTATGCTCTGATTGGCATCACAGGAATAGATGTCTACAAATACAAGTTGAAATGTGGTCCAGATGATTTTAACAGATGAACTCTAGATTTTAAATTCCAATCAGTCACTTCTTTGGCCTTCAGTAAAAGCTATCCTTTGAGAAGATCAAACAACAATTTTTACAAATTTATCTTGAGGGAACCTTCCATCTTCATGCTTTTAGACAAGATGATACCCTCTGAACAGTCCTACTCAAGGCATATTTTGCAGTAATATCCTTCCACAAATTAACTTTAAAGTATCCTTGTGTCTTTCTGGTTTTCCTAACATTATTTTTCTTTCCTTCCAGTTACGAGTTTTCAAATTGGCGAAATCCTGGCCAACACTAAATATGTTGATAAAAATCATCGGTAATTCCGTGGGAGCTCTGGGGAATCTGACCCTGGTGCTGGCCATCATTGTGTTCATTTTTGCTGTGGTTGGGATGCAGCTGTTTGGGAAAAACTACAAGGAATGTGTCTGCAAAATTGCAAGTGACTGTGTGCTCCCTCGCTGGCACATGCAAGATTTTTTCCACTCTTTTTTGATCGTGTTCCGGGTGCTGTGTGGAGAATGGATAGAAACAATGTGGGACTGCATGGAGGTTGCTGGCCAGGCCATGTGCCTTACAGTCTTCATGATGGTCATGGTGATTGGAAACCTAGTGGTATGTAATCAAATTGTTAACAAAAAATGATTTGGCAATAAAGTGGTCTCAGTCCTGAAGTGAACTAAGTGCTCTGGCTCTGCTTCAACAAAGCTTTTAAGCAGGAGGTTTCAAGCAATGCTTAAAGCTAAGCTTAAGAGCTTTTTTGGACAGAGAACAAAATATTCTGCAATACCAAAATCCTAAGAATGTCACAGTGGGCACTTAAGAATGTGACTAATTTCTCTTTTGGCCCTTTGAAAATATTTTGTGCTTCAAATAATTTTAGTTTATGGCCTCTTTATAAACCATTTGCTGTGGATTTTTTTTTTTATTATTATTTATAACATATATTTAGTCACCTAAATAATCTAATTTCTGTTGTGTGATTGAATAAATCAAACTTCATAATGATGCTGAACAGCAAATCTGTTATCTCCATTTTTAGATTGTAAGATATGACATCAAAATATTTATATACTGTGGGGAAGTAAAGACACATTTACAGATATTAGTCAGTTGTACAAATAGTTTTGAATAGTGAACAAGACCTAAGCTAAGTGAAATAAGCTTGGTTTTTATGGAGAAGAGAAAAAAAATTGAGGGCACATTTTTGGTTATAGTGAATTATTGGGATTTCAGTCTTTGATGTCACTAATAGGACATTTTTAGATAAAATAAATGTGGAGTTTTTTTAATGAAGTCTAGAACATTCTTCTTAATATCTTTTTGCAGGTACTGAACCTATTTTTGGCCTTGCTCTTGAGCTCGTTTAGTGCAGACAACCTTGCCGTGACAGATGATGATAATGAAATGAACAATCTCCAGATTGCTGTAGCAAGAATGCAGAAAGGCATAGATTATGTGAAGAGAAAAGCACGTGAATTCATCCAAAAAGCCTTTGTTAAAAAACAGAAAGCTTTAGATGAAATCAAGCCGCTTGAAGATTTAAACAACAAAAATAGCTGTATTTCTAACCATACAACCGTGGAGCTAAGCAAGGACCATGACTATATTAAAGATGCAAATGGAACCACCAGTGGTATAGGAACAGGCAGCAGTGTGGAAAAATACATAATTGATGAGAGTGATTACATGTCATTCATAAACAACCCAAGCCTCACTGTGACAGTGCCCATTGCTGTGGGTGAATCCGACTTTGAAAATCTAAACACAGAAGAATTTAGTAGTGAATCAGACCTGGAAGAAAGCAAAGAGGTATTTAGACATCCTTTGCATTTCTCTCTGATCTTTTGAGGGTCTTTGTTATGTGGGATTTTGTTTGATTGTTTGGGGTTTTTTTGTTTTACTTTTCATAAGCCAGTGTATTCAATTCTTGATCATTTATTTTGACACTTCTTTGTAGATGGGCATAAATGAGTGTATAAAGGAGAACTTGGTTCTTGATGAAAAAAAGTGTGAGAAAGAGTTAAAAATTATAGCTTGCAAGAAGGGATAAGAGGTCAGGTAATGGGAAACTCAAGTAATCCATAAAAACTATGTATGGTCCACATGGTAGTTGTAACAACTTGTAGGGGACAGTGCCTTAGCTGCAGTGTTATTCCACCAGAAACTTTTGTTTGCCTTCTGTTAAAAGGGTCCCATGAGGAGTGTGATATATCTTCTCTCTGCCTCTTGAAAAAGCAGCTATAAACCAGAAATTATATAGATACTAGACATTAGAAATTATATAGCTATTAGACATTCCTTTAGACATTTGAATTATTTTAGATTTTAAAATTGTTAGCTCTTCTAGACTTAGATTCCCATAAAAAGAAGTCTTAACCATAGACTCTCCCGTATACTTCAAATTCACTTGGTTGTTAGAACTGAAAAGTACCAACAGATGGAAATATTCACTGTTGCTAAAGGAATGCTAAAGCAGGCTATTAATATAAAGACTTTTTGAGAACTGTAATTTTAAAAAGCATAGTAAGGCTAGAACTGTTCCATTATGTGACTTTTTGTATGTGGCTATTTTAACAAAATAATTTAAATTGATTTGATGACAGAATTTGCGAAACAACTACACCCTCAATGACTTATTTTATTGCCATTTTAGTCAAATTACAAAATTACCTTTTCAGACACTTAATAATATTAATTTTCTCACTTGAGAAACCTCAGCATTATCCAACTAGTTCCCATTTTGGTAGCAATGTGGTTTCTTTATAGGATAGCTCATCTTCCCCCTTCTGTCCCACAGTTATGTTGCTATCAGTGCTTCAGAACCACAGTTTTACAGTAGCCGAATTCTTTACCACTATCCTTTCAGTGTGTATAAGAGCCCTCTAGTGCTCTCAGCAAAAACTCAGTGTTAAGCTAAGTGCAATTTTTGGATCCTTCTCCAAGAAGGGAGACCTGTACAAAACAGCCTGATTTTTTTTTTTTTTATGGGCTTAAACTACCTCAGCTTTATTGTATGCAGATTCTGCCCCACTCTGAGCTAGACTTCCAGCAATTTTACTGGATTTACTAGATTTACTAACCTCTGAAGTATGGCATTCTCTGCATTTTTCCCTCATTCCTCTGAGCTCCCACCTCATTTATGTAGTTATTTTTAGACTCTTACCTGATTTTCAGCAGACACTACAAATTCCTGTATATTTGTTTAAGCTTCATTATTTCTATGTAGGTCAAGAGATCATTACAATTTATGGCTTGTTGTGGCCATAAATGTTCTCAGGTTTACCATCTTTACCCACATTTTTCAGTTTGAAGCATAATTTTATTTAAAGTCTGATCTTTTACTGATACATCTTCTATTTAATAGATTCATACAGTGCAGGAGGAAAACCAGACTGTATAAATTTTTCAGATGTTTATCAGCATTTTGCTTATGTTGAATTCTAGAACATTAAAAAATATTGTCTAATTTACTTATTCCAGAATCAAATAATATTTGCCTTAGAATTATTTACTGTGCATTTGTGATGCTTCTTTCCTTCTCAGAAGTTAAATTCATCTAGCTCATCTGAAGGTAGCACAGTTGATATTGGCCTTCCTGCAGAAGAACAACCAGAAGCTGAACCTGAAGAAGCCCAGGAGCCAGAGGCCTGCTTCACTGAAGGTACTTGGAAGAAAAACACTAGTGATAATTATTAATAGAATTACGGAATCATTTTCTATGTACGTTACGTATTAAGATTTATGAATCAGATTACCCTTTTGTTAGTGTTAAAGCTCTGATTATTACCAGTAATACTTTTAGTCAATAATATATTATTTGGACACTGATACCACGATTATACTATATATTGGATAAACAGTTAAGAAAACATTTTATCTGAAATGTATCCCTATTTTTAAAATAAGAAAAATACAGTGTTGAAGGTTTTATTTTAGTATGTGTCTGTACTTTCTGAGCTTAGTTACAGTCTCTTAGATAATAACACACTATTTAAAAAATATTCTTCACATATATCTAAGTGCTTCATAAAGCACTTTACTAAAACAGCTGTTTAGTGATAAATAAAAACTGCACCTAGATGGCCTTGTGCAAAATGCTAAATGAATCTTCTACAAATTGGCAAAAGTAGAAGGAAGAGCCTTGTGTGCTGCCTGGGGCAAGAACAGTCTCACCTGATGGACTCCTTCGTCTTTCATTTCTCCTCCTATTGACCCACAATTCAATAAAACCACAATCTGATCATAAAGGTTTTTCCAATGGCATTTCCCTGTGAGAAACCTTATGGATGTTGCATATGAAATAGATGGGGAAAGAAATATTTTTAAAATATTAATTTAAAGATACAAATGCAATTTTTGGTATCTGTAGGAAAAAACATTGGACAATAAATGCTATTGTCAGATTGGGTTACTTCTGAACATGATAACAGACAATTTTTTAGAAGTTTACTTTGAACTCGTAAGAGATTGTACTGTAACAGTCTAGGAATTGTCAAGGAAAATACCATTATTTATTACTAGTATTTTTCTACGTAAAAGTCAGCAGCTAAATCATAAAAGCTTAAATAAATTAGGGGCACAAGTTAGAGAAATTAGCTGGTACTGAAAAGCCCAGAACACAGATAAGAGGCTTAGATTTTTTCATGCAATGAATGCAACATTATCTGAATTGAGTATCCTGAGCAAAAGAAGGTACAGTTTAACATAATTTGCCCATATCTTACTACATAAACCTACCAGACATTTGGATGAGTTTGTGTATTTTAACTCTTTGTATTTTGTAATTTAGCTTCAAGTTCCATGGACTTTTATCTTTTTGTGTGCACTGTATTTATATAGCACTTACTTCTTGATAAATGAGAAATCCATTCTTCTCACTTGTCCATTTAATTGTAATTCCTAGTTGTCTCAATGTAATTTTCTTTTTCTTTGAAGAAAAAGAAAGTTATCTAGGTGAAAATCTATTGGGTTTTTACTAAATATCACAGTAAAGATAGCATTGTATTATTAACAGAATGCATAACCAAAATTAATGCAACTCAACAAAATCTTTTTTCCTCCTCTCATTACTGTTCTAAAGGCTGTGTAAGAAGGTTCAAGTGCTGTCAAGTAAGTATAGAAGAAGGGAGAGGAAAGCAGTGGTGGAACCTTAGAAAAACCTGCTTCAGGATTGTTGAGCACAACTGGTTTGAGACTTTCATTGTCTTTATGATTCTCCTCAGTAGTGGAGCTCTGGTAAGTAAAACATGAACAGAATGTTGCCATGTTGTCAGAAAACTCCTTGAAATTGTCTCTTCTAACACTGTTTTAACTTAACACAATTCCATGTTATCAAATGATAAGACTAAATTTTATTCAGGCCTTGGGAAAAATAGCAAAAAAAAGTCCCTTCTCAACAAAATGTAGAAAAAAGAACAGACATAACAGATTAAAGAGAGCCTAACTCCATTGCTGCAGTGGCAGTGATATGCCTCAGGCAGAGAGGAACAACATGTGAAGAAGAGAACATACTAAACTTTCTTATTTGAGTTTTCTCTCTCATTTCACTGCTGTTTACTGATGTAGCTCAGGGAAAACAACTGTCACTGTTGAAGTGTTTGGAACTATAATGGCATAAACAGTTCACAACACCTTGCAAGGGCCAGGCCTGGCTTATGTAGTCCCATAAATGCTGTGTGCTAGAACAGCAAAAAAAGCTAAGACTGTGTGGGTTGGTCTTTTTTATTCCTTTCTAAGAACAAAAATTTATTATTTAGATTTACAATTCAGCTTCTACTGACTCATACTCACGTAGGTTGAAGGGACATCTGCATAAACAAGAATTTGCTCTAACAAGCATGCAAGGACAGAATAAAGAGAAGCCACCCATAATACAAATCTATAACAATAAATGAAATAAACCCTAACAATAATATGTTTTTTCAAAAACACAAATACTGATGAAGAATAAAGAAATTTGAGATGAATTTTTAAATTAAAGTGAGCCTTGATATGTACTGAGGTGAAGTTTCTTGTGCAAACTATTTGCTGTAAAATAATGTAAAGTGTATATAGCATCTACCCTGGTAGATTTAATTACCCTTTGGCAAATTACTTAACTTCCTACATAGTAAAAAAATATTGCATTGCAAAGTTGTATTATAAGCTCTCTAGACCACTTCCAACACTTTAAAATACTGTTAGCAGCTTATGATAATACCTATCACTAGTTTCAACTACATCTCTAAGAATTATTCTGCTTTTGTTTGGTCTGATATCAACACAACCATCAGAAAAACAACTTTTATGCAATATCATGCGACACCTTCCCTGTAATTTAAAATCCTCCAAATAACAAAAAAGCTCAAGTCTACACTATTGAATTTTGGTTTATACAATCAAGTGGAAAAAATCTTCAGTGACAAGATTTTAAATGAGAGAAAAGTAGTGGAAGGAGATCTGAAAAAGGTGAATTTCTATTACTATATTTCAAGGAAGTTTGAGACAAGATCCTACAGTACTAGTACCTCATGCTTGTGAGCCTAAGCCTTGTCATTCAAAGAACCTTTCTTTTGTGCAAATGTTTCAAGGACCATGGATTAGCCCAAGTCTCTGGAGATGTGAGACTCTGTTCTCCCTTTAAAGTCTTTTGTGATGGTGAAAAGGTCTCTTTGTGTCTGCCAGCACCGTATCCCAATATTCACCCCAAGGCCATGCTCAGACAAATCTCACTGCAATCACAGCCAGGAAATGTGGCAGGCACAGGCAGGATGGAGCTGCCTGCAAACCCCTCCCCAGGGCTCTCAGGCAGGGAGCTGAATTTCTGCTGCCAGGAGCGCTGCTCGCTCAGCCTCTGGCACAATCCCACCTGCATAATTGAAATTACATGTGATGACTTCCCAGTTTTTAGAGAATACCTTTGAGTGTCAGGTACCACCGTGCCTGCTGTAAGTAACCAGAATTACACAGATCTTAGCTTTGAACGGACAGATGTCAAGTGATTCAAAAGCAGGCTGGGTAAAAATGAATGTTATTATCAACAAATATCCAAGTCTTTGTGAGCTAGCAGATCATTCCACTTCTTTCAGCCTCATAAAATCAGCCAGTCTCCATAAGAAATAATAGCATCATTGAAATTTTAAAGCAATTAAAGAAAAAAAAATTGAAGAATTTATGAAAAGCAGGAGCTATTTGTTCTTTCAAGAGTCTAAAAATGAGAACTCAAAAAGTGTAAATAACAAGGAGCTCAGAAATTTTATGTATCTCATAAAATGTGAACAATAAAGCATGTAATTTATTTGGACAGATACTTTTTTTAAGAAAGGAAGAACTTACTTTAAGATTTATAACTTAAAATTTTCAGGATGCCAGAGTATTGTCACTGTCCTGAAAATTTTACAGCTATAGCCGTGGATTTTGAAATTGGGTCTACCTACATACAAGCCAAATGATCTCAGTAAAATTAAGTTCAGGAACAGCACTTAGCAGAGTCAATTCTGTTTGTCACTATGGAATATGATCTGAGAAGAATAATTGACTATCACCAATAAATAAATAAATAAATACGTTTTAAAAAATCTCTGACCAGTGGGGTGGTTGCTGTGTAATATCTGCTTCTTTCTCCTGTGAGCTGGAAACTATATTTCCATAGGGAAAAAACAGGTATACAGTGAGTTACCAGAAAAAGAATCATTAGATAAAAATGACATACCCTTGCCTTTTCTTGAAGATTATTTCCTTTTTTTGTTGCCTTTTTTTGTTTGTTGTGTTACAACCCGAAGTATGTGCAGTAACAAAAAATAACCTATCTTTGAATGTTTATACTCACAGGCTTTTGAAGACATATATATTGAACAACGTAAAACTATCAAGACCATGCTGGAATATGCTGACAAGGTCTTCACTTACATCTTCATTCTGGAAATGCTGCTGAAGTGGGTGGCCTACGGCTACCAAACCTATTTCACTAATGCCTGGTGCTGGCTGGACTTCCTGATTGTCGATGTATGTAGTGCATTTCCTAGGACTTTTATATTTATCTGATTATTTTAAAACTTACTTTCTCTACAGCCACAATATCTATTAATGCCAACTAGTTTTCTTTTCATTTGAAAAGTGAGGTAGCTGGAAAAATTCTATGTTTCTCTGTCTTTCACTTTGTGCTTGCAGCACTGCCTTGCTATGTTAAGAGAGACTGGAAGCTCTCCTGCTGACAGAAGGAGCTCGCATGGGAGCCCCCAAGCAGTGAGAGGGTTTATCCCAACACTGCTCTTGAAAGAGGTCCTGCTGTCCTGATTCTGGCCTGGGCTGCTGGCTACCACCTTCAGACCCATCATTCCTCCTGCTGTGGTCCAGGTTGAATCCAGTATTTAGATCTGATCCACCAGACATCAGACACACATCTGAATCAAAACTCCTCTGGCAAGAAAATTAACATCATGTTCACAAAATTCAGCACATTAGGGCTTGATAAATTAGGGCTTGACAAGGAAAGCAAGATGTATCTCTAGCACTGGTAGTGTGCCTTAATTAGTGTTGAAGTCCAATAAATACCACTGAGCTTGCAGTCTTCACAGCCATGTTTGAAATCTTTGCTGCAAGGGTTATCTCCTGGCTCTATGGTATTGTGCTGTGAAATGGGAGAGAAGATTTCTTGATACGTTGATACAACTATGGAGCATTTAAGAATTTCCTAATTATACCTCCCGGGAAAAAGCCTCCAGTGTGCAGGAATGCATATTGTTTCTGCAGTGCATGAATTTCTGTGGGTGAACCTCAAGTACTATGTTTTACATAGTTACAAAACCAGAACCAGTCACTATATTTTCAAGACAGTAATTTCTGGTAAAACATATACAAACCCCAAATATTGGAGAAGCTCAGTTTTAAAATTAAGATTCTTTTTGTCCTGGCTCCAAAGACTTAGAAATGTATGCTGAATAGACAAAAAGAGAACTTTATAAGGATTTATTGTCCCCAAGTATTGCCAAAAATCCAACAATTTCTCAACGTGTTCCCATCATACAAGGGCTAATCAGAGCAATTAGTTTTCTTCAGTTTGGTTTTTTTTTTGACGGGTGTTTACAACATTTTTGATTTGTGTACATTGTGGTTTAAATACATCTAGGATTCAACTCCACATATTCAGCTACAGATAACCATGTTTCATACCAGGAAAGTACCCTCTCTTGGGAAAGCACTTTTCTCTTTAGTACTGAAATTCTCAAAATGGGTACCTAAGTCACACCTACAACAAAAAAGCTTGAAGAAGCATGCAAGCAGAAGCAGTTGTTCCTTTTCTAAATTAATTTTCTCTAATATTTGACCTTATTTAATATCCCAAACAGCCATTTTGTGAATGTGAAAATTTGCATACATCATTATGTGAAGGCATAGTACATATTCAAGTGTCTGAAGTAGTTAATGTTAAATGCTGGATTTACACATGTGGTTATTTTCTTTAATTTTGCTTTAGATTATGGCAGCTTGAACATTTTCAGCGATACAATGAATGTACTGGAAAAAGAAATTTAGATTTCAAAAGAACCAAGTTTTGTGGTTGCTAAAGCTGCTGAGAAGTTCAGAAAAGCTATTTACTTTTAAAAGCTAAAAATTTCACATATACTGCTTGTTATTAAGTATGAGCACAGTCCTAGAGTTCTCTTTACCTGATCCATTGTTCTTTATAATGAAAGAGTACATGAGAACATTATGCTATTTTTGGCCCAATAAATAGTTAAGGAATTAGAACAGCATAATGAGGGAACATTTAGGGGAAATGGGAAACAAAGCAGAAGGTAATATCTTGGACAGGAGCCATAGCAAATGTGGAGAATGTGGCATTTTGCACTGAGGTAATGTAGGGACACGGAATATTTAAAGCACCTATGGAACTGTTCTAAGGTCTTCAAAACAGCATAGTCCAGGTTAAAGTCAGCTTGTAAAGCACATAATTTTAGCAGTCAGGCAAAGGGTTAGTCTGTATAACTGCCTATAGCAAAAATAATCCTTTTTACTAATTTTCAGAAGAGCAATGTTGTTCTGTGACCCACATGTTGGTTCAACACAAACTTCAATCACTTTCCTTTCAGTTGTGAGCAATCGAATGACATTATCACCCAGAATTATTGATCCCAACAATATTGTAAAACAAAGAAAAAATATGAGCAATACCTAAATTGGTAAAAAGAAGAGATTAATTTAATTCAGTTTTTGTGGTTTAAAATGTCCTCAGATCAGTAGCAAAGGATGAAATTCAGAAGTACTAATGTTTCCAGATATTAGTTATCTTATGATATTTTTCTTTGCTTGTTTACCTGTTCTTCTTTCATATTGCTTCTTTCTTCTTGTTTTTTTTTTACTTGAAAGACTCCCTATTCCTGAAGAAAGTGATCCAAAATTAGAGTCTTCTAACGAAGTGTATATCTGACGTCTATGGTATGTAAAGTAGAATGTACAATATAATAATTTTTACTTTCCTGTTTTCATATAGGTCTCTTTGGTTAGCTTAACAGCAAATGCATTGGGTTACTCTGAACTTGGTGCCATTAAGTCCCTTAGGACACTAAGAGCTTTGAGACCTCTAAGAGCTTTGTCACGATTTGAAGGCATGAGGGTAAGACAACGTGAAAGTATCTGAAACTATGCATGCATAGAAAGAATACATGCATGCACAACAAGGAATGACAAGTCCATGCAGAAAGGCTGCACTATCTTTTTATCGCATATCTTTTACTAACAGATAAGCAAAAAGCTTCATCAATCCACCTAAATCCATATGCAGTATCACATAGAACTTACATTCATTAAGGTTACTTTACTTTTCATTAAGGTTACTTTACTTTCTAGCCAATCTCAGGAGTTTTTCCTATGAGTCTTTGAAATTGCCAACAATGAACTCTCTTAGCAGAGTCTTAATAATGAATAAAATGTAACAAAATTGTATTAATTTTTTTACTGATATACATATCACAATATTTATACAGGAATCGAATTTAGCATGAGTTAACAAAGATATTTTCTCCTAAAATTGAAATTCTTCATTTTTCATTATATTTTATAAGCCCCCTTTAATCTAACCCCACTGAATTTCAGTAGATGATACTACAGATATTTTCATACCCACCAGTGGTTTAAATCTATTTCTGAGTTTGGCTGACTTAAAAAGCAAATCAAGTTATTTGATTCCTCTATGAAGTTACTCTTTTTGTCAGGTAAATGCTTCTTTTATTTCAACTAATCTCTATTCAATATTCAATACAATGTATATAAGGTTATTTCTTGCTACTCTGAGTAATTTAGAAGCCCTGCTTACTATTCATCTCACTCAAGAAGGCATTTCGACTTATTTTTTCATTTATTTATACCTTCTGTTCCTTAAAGCCACTGAATACAAACTAACTCTATATGCATGTCAATGAAATATGCTTTAAGAGAATGCTTTTTCCTGCGTCATGGAAACATAAAAGGAAACAATGCAAAATATTTAGAAAAAAATCTAAGATTAATGACGTCAAACTGAGGGTTCAAATTCTTTTCCTGAAATTGTATTCAGCAGACCACCTATCTCTACTTCAGAATGCAGCAGAAAATACATTGCTAACCAATGACTACCAGATTAATAAATTTCAGCTTCATGCAGCAAATTGACTTTTACCAGTGTTCTCCTTATATGAAACTCACATGAAGTGATATTCAGCAGGGTAAGAGCTGGTCAAGTACAACAGAATGTGCAACTATTTGATTTAGCCGTTTTCTCTTTGTCTTTCTTTGTACATACTGTTCATGAACATTCAGATAAATGTATGTGGTTTTGTGCAGAGAAATGTTGGGAAACTGCTGTCAGCTTTACCTTTTTAATGATGTTCTGGTCAGCTGCAGGAGGACTGGGAGACCAGTACAGATATTATGCAGGGAGGAAAAGAATGCAGCTCTTAAAATGATATTGGAAGAAAAAGTCATTTCTAGAAAGATGTCAAAATTGATTGCCAAATGTTTTATTTAATTTCTCTGTGTCTTTACACAATTGCCTTAGTAAATTTTCCACTTACAAGATTTAGGAAATTCATGCATAAAGATGCTGTTATTAAGGTACCTTTTATTTGAAATCTATTTACTGCTTTCCCCTATTGCTTGCTGAATAACTATGAAACTCTGCCAGAAGCCCAATCATATGATAGAATTTCAGCTACACCACATGAATAATTCCTGAGCAATTTACTGTTTAGGAATCACAGACAAGCTTGCAAAAGCAAATAGGCTTCAGCTCTGTCCTCCAATATTAATGACAGTCAATGAAGTACCTGATTCCAGTCACTTAGCAGATTTGACTGGCCAAATATATATGGGCCTTACAGTTACTACATGCACTTCTGAAATAGTGGGTTTTTTCCAAAGCACTTGGCAGGTATTCAAAACAGCTCACTGACAGTTGTTGGCATTACTTTATGAATGACTCACGAACAGTAAAAAGATTCAAATAATAAATAATTGACCAGCTCATAAGACTATAGTCAAATTGAAGTCTTCTCAGAAACCGAGTTCATTTCATAAGAATTCATAAAAAGAAATTCTTTTTTCTGCCTGCAGAAAGTAAAAATACATCAGCCCTCTTGGCTTTCTTATATTGCCCATACCTACACTGAGCTGTGATAAAACAAACTGAGTTTTTATTCAGCATGTATTTAAATTTTAATATTTACCCATGTTCAAAATGGTGCAAATTTTGCATTGAAAATGTAAAATATCTTAAGTATTCCACAAGGGGTTGTGGATATAGAAAGCTCTGCATCATTTTGTAAAACAATTTTCCAAGTACTCAACTCCTTTAATTTAATCAATGTTTTTCTTAAGTAAGTTTTTCATTCTGGTGAATTGGAAGAACGCAGCATTTTACACAGTCAGTAAATACTAATGACTATTCTGTTATGCCTAAATATGAAACACACTTCAGATTTTAAGTTACATTCTTATAAGTCTTCAGCTATACACTTTAGTTACAGCTTTATTTTATAATTATGCTGTTTCATAAATGGGATAAATTCTCTTTCCAAGGTGAATATAAGATATATGAATCACTTGCACCAAAATAGGGTACAAGTGATCCATAGCCTGTGCTTGCCTTAAGCATAGAAGTGAATTTTGCCATATTAAAGGCATTTAGATTATCGACTAGTATACTGAATTCTGAGAAATTTTAATACTTTCTATATTGAATCTCAAAACCAACTCCACCCAGATGCTGGAAGGCAAAGTAAAGAATTGCTTTAATTTAATTTAAATTTCTGTCCTAGGGTTTATATTCTCATCTCAATTAGTGTATGTACTAAGCAAAAGTAGCTTCAAACTGAGATTTGAATATACCCATTGCTTTTTGTTTAGCTTTTTAGTACTTGCAGTATAATGCTTTTGCGCTAGTTCTGAATTGGTATGCTACTTGAAAACGTAGAATACTGAGTACATTTGCTTTGCTGAGTTAGAGAATTAAGTGACAATAAAGCATGCATTTGTGTCTAATTTCACAAAATAAAGCATGTTATGCCGTGCTTGATTTATTAGAGAAATAGTAGAAGGCAGCAAACAATCTGAAATCCACTTGCACTTTCAGTTTTGCATGCCTTATGCATATTTCTGGCTGATGGCTTTAAACATTTACTGTATTTCAAATTTCCAGTCCAATTTCATAACTTTTAAAATGAAATTAGAGCATTTGATGTCTTAAATATCTTCTAAAATTCAATGGCTATTCCTTAGATTCCCTTACCAGGGAAGTGGCAATGAGGCATTTTCCAGAGTACTCAAAACTTCATTAGTATGACAGAAACATTTCTCATATATCTGAGTAATAAAAAATAGCATCAAGTGTCTGTCATTACAGATTCACAACTAATAACAGGCTATATATTTCTATTTCATATAGGATATGTTTCAGCTTGGATGGGATGGACCACTGGTTCCTCCCCTTATTTGTATTATGGGTACAGTATTTCCCGTTTTCTACCCTTAATGAGTACAGTCTGACTAATCACTACATTGTATATTAAAGGTTAGGAGGAGAGGCAACCTTATCTGCAAATCCCAGTACCAGTAAAAGTAGATTCTACATATTCATCCTCCACTGCTTCTCAATTGCTTTAAATCTTTGTAAATAATTCTTTGAAATTTCGATGTTAAAGAAATAACATGAAAATGAGCAAGTGAGTATTGTTATTTAGAGTTTCTGGAGTTCTTTTTACAGGAGAAAGGTACTTCAGCTATTTCAAAATTTTCAGTTGCTTTTTTAATGGAGATAAAAATTGGCTTTCTTTAAAAATTTGAATCTGGCTTTTATGTTGTTTTGGAAAGATCTATGCTTTACCCTGTTACTCAATTTATAACTATATATATTCAAAATAACCTGTAGAAAGTTTCAAACATTACTCTTAATCCCTTAAACACACTCCAAAATACTGTGATCTGAATAGCTACAACTACAGATATTTATATAATTGCAGTTTAAAATTTTTCATAATTTAAAACACCCTATATGTTACATTAAGTAAATCATTCCAAGTGTATACACACAACATAAAACATATAAAATCACTTCTTGGAATCTGAATCTTTGGCCTGTATGGAAACTAGTTTTTGTAATGTTTTATAAAATGCCAGTAAGGGGTTTCTAGGGGTTTAGAAATGTCCTGCAGCATGTCAGTGATATAAAAATTTCACATTCACTACAGTTTTTAGCAAAATCCACTTCTGAGAACTACAACCCTTGCAAGCATCAACTGCAGGAGGGTATCACTAGTGCAGGGGTTTTTATAGCTTCAGTGTAAATGATGTACCAGTATCAAAGAAGTTCAATGTAAATTTAGCATCTTATCTCACAGTTAAGAATTATGTATTCACTCTCAAGAAAGAGAGTGAATATTTTCTGCAAATTTCTCTTAAAAATAGAGAAGTAGATTTTGTTGATCTAAAGATTATGCAGTTGGAAGGATTTTTTGAGGACTGTGATCTTAGTCATTACCTTTGAATTTTAAGGAAAGTCTATTAGATGCTTTATGTCTCCTAAAGGCAATTTAAAAAATTATAAACTTTGAAGTCTCTCTACATAGATGTTCATAAATCATATAGGAAACATCTCAGTATTTTTAGACTGTGATTCTACAAATAGAAGTGAACTTTTGAAGAGTTATCTTATATAATTGAAACTGATACAGTTTTTTTTCCAGATTTGTATTTGTTCTATCTTACAGAAAACCCTTACTGTTAGGATCAGAATTTAATGAGATTTGAATTGAATATATAATATAGTTTGCATTTTAATTGAAAATGTTACAGGGCATGTAAAAGTCGATAACATTTCATTAATGCAACAAGGAGGGCAAGCTGTTGGGGATTTTTCACTACATCCAGTGACATACAAAGACACTCTTCCCACATCAAGTAACTGCTCTGTTTTCATGCTCATGACTCTTTACCAGGTCTTCTCAAACAAATGGAGCCATGTGATTTATTGCTTGGCAGATAATTATTGTATTTCATAATACATTATGTTAAATTATACCTTTTCTTCTATGGTGTCTTCAAAAGCACTTTTTGCATACTTGATTTCTGGTGAAAAACAGAATCAGGCTGCTCCAGAACCTCCTCTGTTAAATCCAACAGTGTACCTTGCTTTTAATAGACTGTTACATGAATAACAAATGCTTGTGTTGCTACATTAAACAAGTTAAATTTTCCTATAAAGGCTAGAAGAGAACTGCAGAATCATCTAGTTGAACCTCTCTGCTAACAATTGTGGCATTCAAAGATAGAAATTCACCACCAAATAACATGAAATTTCTCAGCATCAAGTGTTAAAAAATAATTTGTGCATTGTTTGAGGAAGTATTTTGCTTTCTTTCAAGACAAAATTCACTATCAGAAGCATTCTTCAGTCAGGTGCACTTGTACAGTAACAGTTACAGAAAAGTAGAAAATACAGCAATTGTCTTGTTCAGGGAGTGATTTTCTTCTCCTCTGAGATATTTTATCTTTTAGTTCAGCTTTATTTGTTCATTACTGTTCAGATTAAGATTTACTTGTAACTCCTTGAGAGGTCTCTTTGGTTCTTTCCACCTGCCTGCCTTTGCATACTCTCAGTTAAGTGCAACTTTTCTTTTACAATCACTGCTTTAAATGGTATATTTCTAATAATCTTCACTGTATATTCCCAATACAGTCTTCCTTTTACTCAAAAAATTGAAGACATTGTCATAAATAGTTTTTTTCAATTAGTTCACATGAGGTACCTCTCATGCCTAACACTGACAAAATGCATTCATTGTTTCTTTCAGGAAACAAACGTTTTTGCTTTTTAAAAAAATTGATTTAAATAATAGTATAGTCCCACCATCATAATTTACTTCCACAAACTTTTGGTTTACTAATTTTTTAGTGATCATGACTTAAAGATAAATATTTGTTTGCTAAAATACGGTTTTTTTATTTTTTCAAATTTCTTATAACTTTTCTAAATGTTCTAAATTTTTCTAAATATTGTTTAATTCTGACCTTACATAATCCTAGATCATGTCACTAAGACTAAAATATATGTATGCACATAGAATTAAGGCAAACTATGTAGCAAAAATGGAATTTTTTTTTTTTTTACTATACAACTATTACTGGCAAAATCCATGAATTGCCTGTAATTTGGGTTGGAAGATAGATAAGAGACAAAGCCAGACTCTTCTCCAATGTGCACAGTGCCAACAAGACAGCTGCTTTAAGTTGGGTTATAGGAAATTCTTATTTGATAGAAGGGATTTTAGGGAGGTTTGTGGTTTAATTTTTTTCATTTGGGGGATGGGGATGTTTGATTTTCACTTTGGTAGGGGGTTTTTGTTTGGGTTGGTATTTTTTTTTCCGTCAGGTAAATACTGGAAGAAAGGAATGCAGTTAGTGGATTATAGATCATACATTCACACCAATATGGTGCATGGTGTACCACTCTGATTTCCTCTTGTGGGACAAGCTTATGAAAATTAGTTTCCTGCAAGAAATCCATTAAGATGAAATAGGAGTAATTAATTGAAAATGAGAAAGTTTAAATTACTTAGATTAATCTACATTTTTAGGTTCCTAGAATCTAAAAATTCTCCTAGTTCCTCCCTAACCATTATTTGGATCATGTCAAGTCACTTTCTGTGACTTTCTGTCACAGATATACCTAATTTTCATCCACTGTTGCCTCCATAGGCAGTTAATAGCTGACCACCAAGCACATGCAGCATGCTTCTTCCCAGGGTACCACTCCAAGCTACTCACTGACAAAATCTGTAGTTTTGAGGTAAAATAATTATCACAACCTCTTTCTCTCTCAATTCCTTCTCTCTTTCTTTCTTTCTTTCCTGTTCTGTCCTCATCTGTTAGACTGCATATGTATCACATATACATATGCAGTATCACATATGTTTATTACCTGATATAAACACTGATAAAATGGGATAGATTTTCATTATTATCTGTGAGGTAAATTCCCATCTACAGTCCTGCTGTGGCAATGTACATATACTTTATCCCTTCAACATAAGGAGCTTTAATCTTTAGATAGCCATTGTGTGAATCGACAGTAACCAGGGAGACCAGCAAAACACAGCTGAAATGCTAAGAGTAAATTTATTTCATTACCTTGCTAACAATGCTGGAGGCAGAGACACACGGGCACACAGGCTCCCTTAGGATTATTTCATCCTCTGGGGACAGCAGGGCCTGCAGCCTGCCCCAGTATGTGAAAGGGCTTCATACATGCACAGCTTATCACAAGGCTGTGCTTTTATGATTGCTCTCTGTGTCCCAGCAGGAGGCTCAAGCATGTCTGTGACAGTGTACTATCTCTACACAGGAATTCTACCTCTCGAAACAGGCAGAGGAAAAACAACACAAGGCATAATAAATAGAGTTTTCCCACACTGACATGCTTAGCATTCCCAGCTGCAAGTTCACTTTGAGAGAAACTTCTCCCTCCTCACCAAATCTTCCAGTTTTAACTTTTCCCTCCCAACAGCCATCTTCAATCCAACTCCATGTATGCACTCACATGAGACAGGGTATCCTATGTGGGAGTATTTTTCCTGTACTGCATCATCAGTTACCTTCCTTCATGGGCACCTCCAAACCTCACACTAAGCAACTGTGGCAGAGATCCCAGAGCCTCTGCCAAGGGCCAGTCTTAATCCTCGGCACTGAGCCATGTTTTTATTCTGTCTGCTGGCCCACAGGTAACTGCCTCCATTGCTTTGGTGACAAAAACTTTCAGCTGACTTAGCTGCTCCTAAATTAAGCCCTATAACCATTTCCTCCGATCCCACTGACATTCTGCTGTGTTATGACTTGCAGAAGTGGCTCCTCTAACTTCAGAGAAAGGTAGTTTCCATCATGAATTTTACAGTACCAGGGAGAACAGAATGCCATTATTACACATCAGATAGTGCTAATCTTTTTGATTCAGAGATGGGCTGTCTTCATGGTCTGCCTTAGATGCTCTTTTGGTCCCCTGACTGGGATAGTTACTGCATGTTTACATACAGTTACTCTGTCCTTTCCTTCCTTGCCTCAATTCTTCACAGTTTAAGAGAATACACCTGTCTGGTACTTGATGCCCACTTGGTCAAGTCAGTGTGGTTTCAGAATCTTCTAGACTTCCTTGTGTGTTGTCCTCCAGGTCCTTCACTATGAGCACGTGGTAAATTCAGATCCCATTGTCTCCTGTGCCTGCACCTGTGTCCATCCATGGCCTCCCTCCTGCACATTCCAGCAATCTTCCCTATGAACTGCACCAAGAATCTAAACCCGTGTCTACTTGTTCACTTCTCCATCTTCCAGTGCAAATGTTCTCTCTGGCAGCTCTTTGGGAACTTTTCGTATTTAAGCATAAAATTATGAAGTTGACACCTTCCAAGTGGAGGCAAATAAAGTACTTTTTAAGTAGAAAGAATGTTCCACACAGTCCTGTAATCTCCCTTTCCATCCCGAAGGTGGTAACTTCCTCCTCATTTGCACCAGGAACAGAGTTTGGAACTTCTTCCAAAATCAGAACCTGCAAAAGTTACGAGAAAAGTGGATAAGTACTACTAAAGATTTTTCCTTGTTTGTTTACAGATTTCAGGAGGCCCTGATATATCCATCAATCAGCTCCAATGTAGGAATTCCTGGAAAGTCTGTGGCAGCTGAAGTGCCAGGATGCTTTCCTCTGGCAACTAAAATACATTTATATCTCACGATGTGTTCAGTTATGTCTCCCACAGCAGGACTCAAGCTACTAAAGCTTCCTTATATTCTATTCATACAGCAGGGATAAGCTGGTGTTTTGTACAGTCCTCATTCTACACATATGAACAACTCTGATAACAAAACTGATTTTTTGTCCAGTTCTTGCTCTTTTCTTTGGAGAGTTTTTCAAAAGAAGATACAAACAGCAACCATATAAAACAACTAGATTACTAATTTGTCTTGACATCAAGTAATATTGGCCAGAAGACAGGACATACAATTAGTACTGTAGTAATTTTTTTTTATCTTATGTATAAATCTGATACTGGAAGATAAATGTTATGGAAATTTAAACATGAAAAATTGTGTATATTTATGAAATACTGCTTTCTTCTAGAGGAGACGTGGTTTCCCCACAATGATTTTTTTTCCCCTGGATGAATGTTGACTGAAATGTAAAATAGTATAGAGTCCCTTTGTCTTTTTAGGCATCAGGTGTTGCTTCTCCCTTGTTCTTATTGCTGTTCCACCTACCTGAAGCTATAGGAAGGTGAACAAGCAGAATCAACTTGGGCTTTTGCAGCTTTGCTCACTGGAGTCAGCCTGAACAGCAACACCCCAGCCTTGAGGAAATGCATAGGTAATTTATAAAACCAACCAAACAACTATGCAGACATCTTTTTCCAATTTACTGACATTATATTCTGTATAAAGAAATAACAGAAAATTGGCCCAAGAGAACAGCCCCTTTTAAAATAAAAAATGCATTTTGAAACATGTATATCTGATCTAGATTTAAAGAGCAAGCAATAATAAGAGCTGTAGTTGCCAACATTCTTTTAACCTTCTACAGACTCTTTCTAACAAGAGAATGACAATTTTTATTTGCTAAATTAACTCATTAAGAAATGCTTATTGACCTCTTTTCTGCACTCAGTTCACTTTTCAATTAGTTCTCCCTTTCTTCTGTCTATTTGCTGTAATTTATGCGTAGAGGTGTTGTCTGTGTATGTATGGGTGCTATCTTGGATATATATTAAGTTAATGTCCTGGTTATCCTGAGATACCTCAGCTAATTCCCAAAGCAAATACAAAAATAAAAGTAGAACAGAAAAACGCTGTTAAGGTAATTACCTCCAACTGTATGTGTTGAAGAAATTAAAGATTTCTTGCTAAGGAGGACTTTACAGTCACCCGAGCATCTGACCAACATGTAAAAATACAGTCTTACATTATAAATATGATAGGGGTAAGGCTCAACACTGTTGGGGGAAAAAAAATCAAACAGAAAAAAATGCAAACAGAAAACAACTTCTAAAAGTTTTAATTTTCTTTTCTTCTTTTCTTAAAAAACCTTCCAGGGGGACTGGATAGCTCAAGGGGTTGGTAATAGGATACAGAGCCTTTCATCTCTAGGTCACCAGTTCGCATCCAGGCCAGGTCAGTAGTGACCAAAAATTGTTACCATTTGATGAGTTTTCAGTGACCTCTATGAAATAAGTTGTTGGAAGCATTGTTGGAACAGTTGCTGGAAGCTGTTCTCTTTTTATCCAAGAAGATGTGGCTGATCTTTTCATTGTCTCAGTGGTGAGACTTCATTACCTGTTCATCTAAAGGTGCAAGACACACTGATGCATTTTGTAGAAATCTTTTTTTCTACAACTATTATCAATTCATAATTGTTGTAACAGTTATTGTTGCTGTTAGTATTCTGCTGCCTGTTCTGGATCTGTGCTGTGGTTCAATGGATGTCAGGGTTGTTATAAAGGTAACTGCTACAGGCACTCAATTCATGCAAAACCATTCTTTATGTGAGCAGAGATAACCTTAATTTATTTAAGTTGCAGAACTAAATCCCCATCTTTCTTTCTTGACATCTTTATTTTCAGGTTTTTCATCAAGACTAAACAGAGGAATTCAATCAGTGTAACACATCTGGAACATTTTTATGAGTGGGGAGACAAAAAAAAGATAAGACAAACACTAGCTGGCCTAGAATTTCAAAGCAGCAATAGCATAATCTAGTGTCATAGATCAGGTCAGACTTGGAACAAATTTCAGAATTTCTAATTCCATTTCTAATTTTTATGTTGTTCTCAGTTCCATGAAGCTAAATAGCAACAGACTTATCATTGGGATCTTTTAATCACCAAAAATACAAGCTATATTAAAAGAAAAAAGTGCTAATTTTTAAAAAATAGTGGTTTTATAAAAGATAAGGATTATTCCGTTACAGACAGGTCCCATTTCTACTGTCTGGAGATAGAGGAGACCCTTCTAAAAGAAAAGAAAATACACCCTGAAAATAACATTTCTACCTAAGATCTCTAAACAGGTCCTAATTCCTGGCCATAACATTTGGGAGGAGGAGGGAGGAGGGTGCTGAGTGACAAATAACACAACCACAATATTCCTCTTCCACAGGCCTTCCAGAGGCTGTGAAATACAGGCAGTAAGACTGAGCAGTTCTGAGCTTGCTCTCAACTATATTGGTAGTGGGGAGGATGCATCATATTGCAGGGAACTTGTACTCCAATACCCATGCCAATCCTTCCCTGCCTTGCTGCAGGACTTAGATTACTGAGAATCAGAGCCCTACTTCATATTTTATTTTACCTTCCTACCAGGTCCCAAAACTTTACAGAAGAAAAAATGTAAAATTTAAAATAAAATCCAACTTGTAAATGAGAACCTGGAATTGGATACTTTAGGAAAAATAACCACTCATCACAAAAGTTTTGCTAGGTCTGACAGACACGTGATTAATTACTGTATATGTCAGAACAACACGCCTTTTATCTACATAAAGTTTATTGGCATCTTGCCTGTGAGTGTCTGAGAAGGCAAACCCCCCAAAAGTAATTAAAAATGCAAAATCAAAAGTCCTAAATATATCATTTTTTAGATAAATGAAGGGTATTGCTAACTTAATACATGAAAAAACAAGACTGGAGCTTGAAATAAATTATGTTGATTCAAGTAGACACATATTGCAAACCTGTCTTGCTTTCGTATACAAAGAAATTAATCTTTGTTATAACCTTGCATGGAACAATAAGGCAATAAAGTTATGTACTTAATTCGCGCATAATTCTTTTATGTAGAGCTTAGTTTCTAGATTCATGGCATTTGTGTTTTCAGCTTAAATTTCAGAACTATGTTGATCAAATCTACAGGTTGCCATTTTGCTTTAAACATTTTTAAGCTATAATTTCATGCATTTTTAGAATTTTAATATGTCTACATTTTTAATTTCACACATTTTTCTTTTTTATCTAGAACACATCAGTGTCAGGCATCATCTCACTACTGCCAGGTCTTCTCTTTTGCTTTTCTTTTAATTATTTTCATTTTCTCACTTATTTTCTTTTCATTACATGTACTAATGTTAATAATTTAAAGGTGCAATGCTATAGTTATTAATGTACTGCTTTAAAACTGATAGTATTAGCTTATGAATAAGCATTTATTAAGGAATGGTGAAACAGTATACAAAAATGTATTGCTGTAAATATGCTTATACTCTTTTCTCTTTCCCCCTGTATTTGTGTACTAGGTGGTTGTGAATGCCCTTTTAGGAGCAATTCCATCCATCATGAACGTGCTTCTCGTTTGTCTTATATTCTGGCTAATTTTCAGCATCATGGGAGTAAATCTGTTTGCTGGGAAGTTCTACTACTGTGTTAACACCACTACTGATGAAAGGTTTGAAGTCGACCAAATCAACAATTTTAGTCAGTGCGAGGAACTCATAAAAAACAATCAAAGTGCCCGATGGAAAAACGTGAAAGTAAACTTTGATAATGTAGGATTTGGGTATCTTTCTTTACTTCAAGTAGTAAGTGATCACTCTTTATATACCTTTTCCTGTTTATATGCAGTAGTGAAAAGCAATTCTAGCAACAAAGAGACAAAACATTTGCCTGATGATTTTTATCTGTTACTTAGTAGTACTTCTACACTGGTAATTGATTACTCTTTTCATCATAAGCAGCAAGTAGAGACTACTATGAGGAACAAAGAATTTTTAGGGCATCTTCCTATTTATGGTTCCCTTTGTCCTTCAGCCCCTTGTAACTTTTCAAGTTTCTAGAAGTAGCTAGGAATGGTATTCAGGTATCTAAATATTTTAAGTTTTCTAGTTGCTGAAAGAAAAAATCTCCATTGGTGTGATTAAGTCACAAAGAATTCCAGGTAATAATCTCATCTCAGGTTAGTAGCTGCCACCAGTGCTGATCTGATCTAAAAAGCAATTTCTAATTCAGAAGAGAAATAAGAAAAGAAAAATAGCAGTTGATACTATAATCTATGAAATATTTTCCTGATATTTCTGTGCATAAAGACCTCATGGAGTTAATTTAGCAAAAACTGAGGGAAGAAGAAAGAAAATATATACAGAAAGATACTATAAGATTATGCCTTCACTATCAAAAATTGTGTCTTCACAACGTTGTCTATCTTTCTATTTTGAAATAGCTAACAATCTGACCCAGCTTTAATCAAGAAAATGCTGGACTTTAACCTATGCTGTGTACCTTCAGCAACCTCTATGTATTTTTTCTTGAGGTTACTATCTAATTCTGCAGCATCTTAGGTTTCATTTTTATTGCTTTTAAATAAGTTTCCAGCTTTTATGTATTTATAGAAAATCTGAGTAAAACAAACCTTTAACACAATGCAGTGGTATGGACATTGTCCTGCACAAGGTCTAAAACAATAGTTCTGAGCAATGTGAACTGCCTCTCCCAGCTAATGCAGCATCTTACCTGTGTGACTGATAGGTCTGTCAATTTAAATTTCATTATGATTATTTACTTCACTGTCACATCAGGAAAGAGTGGAGAGTGACCAATAGTATTAAAGAAATAAAATAATGAACAAATACAATTTGATTTTGATACCTAAAGACTGTAAGTACATTTCTTTGCCTTATTTATGAAGTCTGCTCACCCAGGGAGGCAGAATGCTTCATTACAGGGGTTCAGGAGAAACAAGACATCAACAAAACTCTTTCCAAGTAGTTTGCAACTCTATTTCTAGTAGTAACCTGTTCTACTCTGGGACACAGGTAATTATTCCAGGTTCATTTCCCTCCTGGCTTTGTGGCTGCAATCACCACCCCTCAGCTACTTGCAGTCATATCTATTTCAGTGTCCTGGCTATGCATAGATTATTTCATCTTCTATTCATTGAAAAGACACAAGTATTTCTTACATGAACACTTAGATTCTTAAATTGCTGGATTTTTTAGGTGGCAAATTAGGAGAAATTTGTTAATTTTTCCCACAATTCCAAAGGAAAAATTGATCTAGACCTACCTGAGAGGGACCTAGCTCCCATGAAGGACAAGGCTGTTTGTTTGTGCAGTATCTACAATGTAGAGATTTTGCAAGAACATGAGATCGTCGCTTAATGTGAGGGATTTTCGTGTGAGTAGAATGTCCATGACAACTGCACTTAATTCTTCTGTATTGCTAAAATGCTTGTAAAAGCATCAAGGTCTTTTTCGTTTGACATAGCAGAAAAAACAGGGGCATTTCTGTCATTGAACAAAACAGAAACTTGGCCCTGCATCTTTTAGGGCTTGGTAAGTAAGCCAGTAGTAGTGATTTTGGGGTTATGGAATGATAACGGCCCCAGGACTGAGAAAGAATAATATCAGCTTGATTTTCAGTTAATGCATTAAAATGTGGAGAATCTATGTTTTTTCACCTTCAAGAAAACAAGGCCACAATTCATAACTGTTTGAGATTCTTACACTGCTTCCTCAATCAAAAAAGATACTGATAAGGTGATTTTCTATTTGATATTTGATACTTTGGATCAAACTCTAGAACAACACTCCAAAGCCTTCATGTCAAAACAAATATGAGACTTGAATAGATATATTATAGCCATACATTTTCCTACCCTTCCTAAACAGCTCGCAGCAATAGAAAGAAGACTAAATGCTGAGGTATGACTTAATTAGAGGTATAGGTTGCTGTGTCAGAAACAAAGATAAAGCTACTGAAAGTTTAATATTTGGCCTAAAATAATATTTTGAGCCTGAAAAATCTGATTATAAAATCATGGTTGCAAGTAGATATGCTTTCTGTTTGCCTAATGTGAACATTAGTGGCCTTTCTACTGAAGTCATTTGGTTCTCCACCTTAACAACCTCAGGCACAGAGTTTTATTAATGCTGGACCTGAGAAAATAACCCCAGGGAGGTCAACATCATTTTTCTAATAACAATCTCTGTGATGAGTATCAAAGTGTGAATTACTGATACAAGGCCAGGAGGGTAGAAAATAAATACAGAAAGCTTCCTCTTATTCCCCATTATCTACATTATCCATTCTGCCCTCTGGCTCATGCGCTTTGAGGCAGCCAAAGAATGTTGTAAATCCATTCAGCTCTTCTGGGTTACAAGAATGCCAAAGTAAGTCCTTACTATCTGTATCACTAATTGGAATGAATGCTAATGGAAGTTAGTACCATTTTCATGACAAAAAGTCGAAATGAAAAGAAGCCAAAAGAACTTCAAACCAAAGCACTGAGGACATTATTATTCTGGGAAAGATATAAATGAGTCCTGTGAACAGCTTTTTTTTATAATATTTCTATATGGGCACTATATGGGTCTGTTCATCAGAGAAAACCCTTATTTTTTAAGAGCGATATAGAAAAGAAACATACATGTTTCACACAGAAACACTTAAAAGCAGAGGAATAATTTCAGAAAGAAGTATTCTGGGCTCAAATAATAGAAATACACGATAGTAGCTTTTTAAGCAAAAGGAACTCTCTAACAAGCTCTTTCTTGAGTTTACTTGGCAGTGGTGGTGAATGATTTTCCTGAATGAGGGGCCTAAGAAAAGAATATTACTTAATTTTTGCTTGCCATTTCTTGAGATTTTTCTTTCATGGGAGGGGTTTGTGTGGAAAATCTTCAGTATTATAGCAATGTTATAATTCTTTCCGCCCAAAATTACAGCCTAACAACACATGTCATTGATAAAACCAAGTTTTATAGGCTTTGTTGATCAGACTGTTTTCCAGAATTCTTACATAGTTTGAAGTATAATTATTCATGCCATCAGTCATATAACTACACATTTCTTCTATAAGGATTTTTTTCTTCTATATAAAGCAGCGTAGATCATGTTGGTTTATGTGAATCTTCAAGCTTCTTTTTTAATTTCTTGGTCTGAACTTGCTTGAGTATTTCTCTGTCCCTAAAGAGAAGCATCAAAGCAGAGACAGATCTGCTGGAGAAATTCCTTTCACAATTGTCATGCACCAATGAGTGAAGAGGAAGAGGTTGGTGTACATAAAGAGATGTGGCATCTGCCCTGATAATTTTATGGCCTTATGCCTTTTAACTTGAACCTAGTATTTGGATTCCCTGGTAAGTAAATCTCCCAGAGGCCTGCTTTTATCCTGCTTACCAGGATAAAATGTGGCAAGCCAGTAGGTCTCAAAGCACAACATTATACTATACTGTTGTTACTAATATCAGTAAGAAAACACATCTCTTGAAGCGTATGATGAAAAAATCAAAAGCTGAATTCTGAGGCTAAAGGTTTAGGATACTTTCAAAGTTGCAGCAGGTTAGTATTTTAAAAGCAAGATGCTATTGGATCTCCTAAAGGGAATGTGAATCTTCATGGTGAATATTTCTGGTAAAGAAATTGAGTGATAAAACTCCAGCACGATTTACAACTTCTTTAGAAATTACTTATCAGGGGGAAAAAAAGTCTATGCATTTTTACCAATAGTAAAGGGGGGCGGGGGGGAGGGTTGTTCTGTTGTTTCTTCTAACTACATTTGAATCTGCATTTGAATATGTGTCATTGAAATTTCCTTGGGGAAAAAAACCAACATTTGAAACAGATGCTGACTTCAGTTATACTGCAGTAATCCTTGAAATCAATCAATTACTCCTGATTTAGTGTCACTGAGAATATATAATATATTTTATATGGTAATATGCAAAATGGAAACTAATCATTTGATCTCTTGGTCATTTTCTGTGTTATTTTCTTTCAGGATACAAATACACAAATGATACCTTATTTCTCTTAAAGAGAACACATTGCAGATAAATATAAGCAGTTCTATGCATCTACAGCAGAAATAATGCTTTCACAGAATGAGATGCCTTGACTCTCCTTCTTAATTTCTTAAAAAGTTGTAATATCTTAGAGTTTTATGAAACTCATTGTGGAAAGCACAAGATAGCAATATGTTATATTTCTGTTTTTCCATCCCACACTCTTTTCAAGTCTCCTTTTTAGCAACAACAAGAATAACAACAATAATAATCATAATAGCACAGCTCAGTTTTTCAGCTCTGTTTCCTATCACTAGTTGAAAGGGTACTGTCTGTTTATAGTGCAGTAGTTTTGTGATGATGGTGAAGCTTAGTATTTTAAAATCAGTCTTTTTTCATTGACTCTACGTAGTCTAGGCTACACCAATAAATTTGCAAAAAACACCATAATTTTTCTGTTTTGCCTGAAGATGATATGCAAAGATCACAATGTGTCTGAATCTGAGGCAAAGGCACACACTTTGCACAAGTGCCACTCCATCATTTGCATCATCTTTCTGAAGTAAAAGTATGCCCATTATTTTCATGTGGTGTTTCAGACTGAAGTGCTGATTTCAAGTTACAACATTCTAAAAAATGCAAATAGTGTACCAAGACAGAAACAAAAGTAGTACTGTAAGACATGAAGAGATCATCTCGCCTTATTTAGACCATTTTAGATGAAACACCGAATCCTGTTTTGGTTGCCATTTCAAGAGATGAACTAGGGTAAGACAGCTCAGAGGAAAATTATGAGAGTGAGCAGATCTGGAAAACAAGATTTACATGGGAAGATTGAAGGAACAGTGATCACTACCTAAGGAAGAAAGACAGCAACAATCAGTTTGCAAAAACTAAAAGATGATGCATGAAGGTGATTACTGCAATTCTTGTGATTGCTGCAGTTCTCCAGACATGTAATAGTTATGACAAGTGAGTCTTAAATGGCAATTGAAGGATGCAAGTATTAACAATAAAAGCAAGTGCTGGAATAAATATTTTCATAAGGTTGTGGAGTGTTCACCATTAAAAGCCTTTGAGAACAAGTTAAACATTTATTAGTAATCACATAAATAAAGCTTATCTACCTCTCCTAATCCCTTGCAGTCCAAATATTCCACGAAGACTTTAAAATCTTCAGCTGAGACATCTACTTGTTTCAGATTTATTCTTGGTCCTCTGCTACTACAGTTTGATTTCACCATCACACTGTTACTTACCTGACATTCATATTTTCTGTGTTGACCCCAAGATGTGAAAGTTGCTGCACACTGGATTTGCATCTTAGGATAATCATGCTATTTGCAGTATTCCACTGCTACAAAAGTGTAAGGGGCCTTTTCTTTAAGAAAATAATTTCTTCTCATTTTAAGTTCACTTCAGGATGATGTCAAACTGCTCTGTGTCCTGCGTAATAAAAGGTTTTTTGAAACCTCCACTAGAAATGAAGCCTCAGGATGATGGTGATACAACAAAACATACGGATGAAGCGTTCCATTTCTGATTCTATTCTGCAACTGGTCTCTTTGGCAAAGGAAAATTAAGGAACCAATGATCTGCAGCGTTGTTTTTCAAAATTGTATTGAGGATTAAGTAACAGAGAACTATTTACTTTTTTTTTTTTTTCTTCTTTTTTTTTTTTTTCTGTATTTTTGAGCACAACTACTTGGAGATGTTGCCTAGTTAAAAGAGAACTAGTTGCCACAACAGAGAAAATTACTTTCTGTTTTGAAATTCTGATGAAGCAATCTACACCTCACTGTCAAATACAAAAATTTACAGATTCTGGGCAGAGGAAACAGAGCTACAAAATTTCAGTAAATGCTGTCATTTATGAAGCATATGAAGTATTCAATGTACATAAAACACTTCCTACGACTTTATCTCAGAATGTATCTCAGAGATCTGAGCTCTCTAAAGCACAATATTTAAAGTGAACATAGAATTATTAAACCAGGTAAAACCTTTCAAAGGAGATTCTCATTGATAGGAAATTACACTTTTTGAGCGGATCAAATTTTTGGTTCCCTTTTGTTGCCACCTTTTTGATTTAGGAGGGAGGAACTATGTATCAGTCTTAATTGGTGGCAACTCAGTTACATAAGGCTATACACCCAGCTGTACATAGCTTTTACAGTTGACATGATTTGATGAACTAAAGTGCCTTCTATAATTTTTGGTAATTAGAAATAAGTTAATCATACTTACTGCTTAAAATGTTCATACCAAGACAAAGTAATGGGATACACAGCAGTATATCTGACGAGCAGCTGAATAGAAAGCCAAGAGGCAAATTTCTTTAGAAATCTTACGCTACTAATTATTCCTGGTTGCTGGAAATTATTAAATGAATTGTCTTTAGAATGCTTAAACAGGTATGTACTGTTTACAGGCTACATTTAAAGGCTGGATGGATATTATGTATGCAGCAATTGACTCAAGAGATGTAAGTACTGCAAACATTTTAAATTATCTTTTTTTTTTTCCTGAGGCCTGTCTATCTACAAGTGTGTATTTATCTTATGTAAGCAATTAATATCCATACCATAGAATGAACACAATGAAATTAATTAGTATGACATTCTGTAGTAACAAAATGTGGACAACTGAATGCAAACTGCCAGATGCTATCAGCAAGAGATGGAATAGACAAAATATATTGATATAAGTGATAGGAATATTGTCCAAACTCAAAATATTGGGGACATTTTGCACAAGGTTGCCACTTGTTCGGCTGAAATTTTCACATGAAGTCTCAGGAATGATATTTCACTTTTTTTTTCCTTAGGTATTACAGCAACCCAAGTATGAAGACAACTTGTACATGTACTTGTATTTTGTCATCTTTATAATTTTCGGTTCTTTTTTCACCTTGAATTTGTTCATTGGTGTCATTATTGACAACTTCAATCAGCAAAAAAAGAAGATAAGTATTGTTTTATTTCCCTTCTAAAGATATTCTAAAATATTACATTTTTGCAGGTGCATGATATATGCAAAATACACCCATAGCTTGTTCAAAATTGAAAAAGCTGCAGTATATTAGGACAAAATCATACCTGCAGTATTCATTGAAATCATAAGATTTTTGATTTAGTGAATGGTACAGATCCTTCTGCTGTCTTCCTCAAGTCATCTTTTTTCATGATTAAACTTCATTAAGTCTTCTTGCATGATCCAACCCCTAAATTAGGTGCCTACATTAAAGCACTCAATTTTTTGGGGTTTTTGTCTTCTTAATTTGTAGTTATCCTATGAGCACACAAAAAACAGCTAGCTGGTTATGAAACACAAATAATTATTTCACCACGCAACTAGAGATGCTGTTTTAATGATCCCAAGTATTCAAGTTCTGTTTTGTGGCACTGAACAATCTGAAATGATAGAGAGCAGGAGTGGTTTGTAACTATTTCAGGACCTCTTTCATTGTTTCACAGTGCAGATGTAGATAATCTCACTGGTACAAATGGTCTGAGTAGGAGATGTTTGCCTTTAAAATTATTTTCTATAAATAGATAAAGCAATGAAAGCTCGAGGACCAAAGCACCTATGAATTACTAGTTTACTTATACTTTACTGGACTGCATCACTTTCTTTGGGTTTATATTAATAACAAGAAATACAAAGCAATATTTTTGGAAGCTGTACATGGTAGAAACCTAGAGGTACATGGTTAGGGAGCCTGTCCAGCTTACGGTCCATGCATTCCCACATCTTCAAGCTTCCCACACACTCATCCACAAAGGGCTATATCCAGTCCTATCTGTGCATTGGCATTCCTGGATTTAGATATCTGCAGGTGTCTCTTATCAAGGAAAAATCTTCTTCAAGAGATCTGGAAAATCTCAAAGGTTTTCATTCAAGCTGTCTGTAAAAGAAGATTACTATGGATTTTGGTTAGGTTACCATGAAAGACCCATAATTCCTTCTTTATCTTCACTGTCAGACTTCAAAGGCAGGTTCATGCTTTTGCTGAACAGAACTTCATTGAACATGGAAGTTAATCAAAATAAAAGATTTAAAAGAGAGCATTTTGCTGTTAATAGTACCAAGGGTGTTTCAAACTTCAGCTAGGTTTCTCCAAAGTCTGGCAACCCATCTTCTCAAGAACCGTGAAGACTTTGGGTCCCAATTCTAATGTGATTGCTAAACTAGAGACACCTAAAGCACGTTCCTGGACTGAAAACCTGGCTTTGTCTCTTGCCTTTGTTTCACTAAAATCACATTTCAGAAGTGACAGTATTGAGCAGCCCAGACTATCTGGGTTTATCTCAAATACTATTTACTGTATCTCTTCCTATAAAAAAATGAGGTACTGAAAATTGTTTCTTGGAGTCCCAGGAAGATAACTGTAGAAAAATGTGGCACTGCTTTTATTTTCTTTCTTTTGATCTGGTAGGTTTTTTGGTTGTTTTTTTTTTTGGTTGGGTTTGTTCATTTGTTTTTTTTTTTTTTGAGAAGTGTTATACTGGATGTCCAGATTTGTAGACTAAAGGCTTAGATTGTAGACAACGGTATTTGATAGCAAAGAGATTTTTCCCAATTTAATCTTCTTGATTTCTGAATCATTCACTCATATTTCTCTGAGAGTTTTTTCAGCACTGCATATAAATGTGATTATAACCAGTTCTGATTTCATGTTTTTACTTTGGAGGTCAAGACATATTTATGACAGAAGAGCAGAAGAAATACTACAATGCAATGAAAAAGCTGGGATCCAAAAAACCACAAAAACCTATACCAAGACCAGGGGTAAAATAATTTAAACACATCAGAGAAATAGCTATTTACAAAGAGTTTTTATTGATGTAGGGAGAGCAGAAATATGCCAATTGTAAATTATCAGTAACTGGGGCGTTAGTTAGCAGAAATGGAAAATAAAAATAAAACAAAAAAATTATTTTTCACTTACAACTATTTTATTTATGAATATGCAAAACAGGAGGCTGAACTAAGTTGTTGTATTTGAGTAGTCTACTTAAGACGACTAGTTACAATTTTATGGAAGTCTCATAAGTCTTACTGCATGTGTTTTTCTACTTTCTTCGAACAGGAAAAGAAAATAAATGACAGTTTGTAATGGATGCTTCTTGTTTCTTTCTTCCTCAGAATAAATTCCAAGGCATGGTCTTTGATTTTGTGACACAGCAAGTATTTGACATCAGCATCATGATTCTTATTTGTCTTAACATGGTTACCATGATGGTAGAAACTGATGACCAGAGTGAAGAAATGGAAAATATTTTATACTGGATAAACCTGGTGTTCATTGTCCTTTTCACTGGAGAATGTGTCCTGAAATTAATTTCACTTCGCCATTACTACTTCACTATAGGCTGGAACATTTTTGATTTTGTGGTTGTCATTCTATCTATAGTAGGTAAGTCTTGTTAATTATACTAAAAAGATGGTAAAATGAATATGAGGTGAACTTTTACTTGAATAGAGCTATATGGTGAGCTTTTGCCATTGCAAGATTTACAGCCAAGTCATTCAACTTTACATTTTAACTTGTAATTTAGCTAAACCAACCATCAAAACTGTTATAATCATCCAATATTTATTGCACCTGCAAACATTACATATCTACGGAATCTACAGAATATCTTCAATTGCTACATAAAACTGCCAACTTTAAAACTATGTTTCTAAATTTCTATTGTGATATGGAGATTAAGTGGTAATGTACCTTGGTTTTCTTTTTTTCTTTTTTTTTCTTTTTTTCTAGGTATGTTCTTGGCTGAGATGATTGAGAAGTACTTTGTATCTCCCACACTATTCAGAGTCATCCGGCTGGCCAGAATTGGCCGAATCCTGCGCCTCATCAAAGGCGCTAAGGGAATCCGCACTCTGCTTTTTGCTTTGATGATGTCTCTTCCCGCTCTGTTCAACATTGGGCTGCTGCTCTTCCTGGTCATGTTCATCTACGCCATATTTGGCATGTCCAACTTTGCCTATGTCAAGAGAGAAGCTGGGATTGATGACATGTTCAACTTTGAAACCTTTGGCAACAGCATGATCTGCCTGTTTCAGATCACCACGTCCGCTGGCTGGGATGGTTTGCTCGCCCCAATCCTTAACAGTGGGGAGCCAGACTGTGACCCCAATAAGGCTCATCCAGGGAGCTCAGTGAAAGGTGACTGTGGCAACCCCTCAGTTGGTATTTTCTTCTTTGTCAGTTACATTATCATATCCTTTCTGGTGGTGGTGAACATGTACATTGCCGTGATTTTGGAGAACTTTGGTGTTGCTACTGAAGAAAGCGCTGAACCCTTGAGTGAGGATGACTTTGAGATGTTCTATGAAGTCTGGGAGAAGTTTGATCCCGATGCAACACAATTCATGGAATTCGAGAAATTGTCTGATTTTGCAGCAGCACTTGAGCCTCCTCTTCATCTACCCAAACCTAACAAAGTCCAGCTTATTGCAATGGATCTGCCCATGGTGAGCGGTGACAGAATTCACTGCCTTGACATCTTGTTTGCTTTCACAAAGCGTGTTTTGGGGGAAAGTGGGGAGATGGATGCCCTCAGAATACAGATGGAAGATCGGTTTATGGCATCCAATCCTTCTAAAGCTTCCTATGAACCAATTACAACCACACTGAAACGAAAACAGGAGGAAGTGTCTGCTGTCATCATTCAGCGTGCTTACAGACGGCACCTTTTAAAACGAACAGTAAAGCAAGCTTCCTTTATCTATAACAAAAATAAAACTGAAGGTGGGGCTGGTCAGGGTATGAAGGATGAAATCCTTATTGACAAGTTAAATGAAAACTCATTTACAGAGAAAACAGATATAACCGCATCAACAGCAGTTTGTCCACCTTCTTATGATCGTGTAATGAGGCCAGTCAAAGAAAAGCATGAAAAGGAAGATAAAGATGGTCAGAAATAAGAGCAAATAACAACCAAAATCATATATGTGCAAAGTAGTTCATAGCCTGTAAGGATCATGTGTTTGTGTCAACAGGACTCCTGAAGGAGGTCTATGCCAAACTGACAATTTTTACAAATATACTGTACATTAAAGGTCAGTGCCTATTAAAAGACAGTGACCCCTTGTCAGTGACTGTGACTGTGATAAGAAGAAACAACCTTGACAGGAGGTTACTGTTCTCACTACCAGCTGACACTGCTGAAGAGGAGAGAAAAAATGGCTACACAGACTGTAGGGACCAGCTAAAGGGGTGTGAAACCAATTATTTGTGTGTTTAGCATAAAACAATATGGTAACTGTATCCACTGTTTGCATTTCAACTGCCACATACTTCATATTTTTACAAAATCTGTGTTGGTGGATTCATCTTGTTTTTATTCATATGTTGTTTATTATATGTGACTATTTTTGTAAATGGGGCTTCTGTTGGGGAAGGGAATTAAGTACTCCTTTACAGGTACAAGGGCCAGGTGTTCTATTATACGACTAATATACACACAGAAATTATTTGCATGAAGGCATGCTGCACTTATAGATCATGCATGAAAATAACATTAAGTCACAAAGAGCAACAGATTTTTTTAACACAGTGTTTCTGGAAAGGAATAACAGATTTTGAGGTGCTTAATTAATGTATTCACGTTGTATCATGTTCAAACACGTCTTAGTATGCCTGTAAAGTCCTCTTCAACTCACAAGAATAGTAAATATGGTTTAATTTTTGCACAGATCATTAAGTTTCAGAAGGTACAAACTTCTTTCTAGGTCTGGAGTCACAGATTTTGTCTTTGTCAGATGTCTTTCTGCATACAAATACTAAATGAATCTGCCTCAGCCCACCAAATTGATCAAAAAGAGCCCTCTATAAAGTTGTTCTGCTTTATCCTGCAGTATTGTTTAGCCATCTTCAGCTCTCAGTAAGGTTGATGTTGTACACGTTAATGAAAAGCCCTCTGCTATGTAAATAATTTTTAACCTGTGGTGCATGTTTGAGCAAACAGATAATGACTTTAGCACATTTATTGCATCAAATATGTACCACAATAAGTGTAGTGTGCAAGTGTTCAACAGGTAAAATTACGTATTATCTACCATTATAGATAGTTTGGATGCAATCAATGCATGTTTATATTGCCTATGCTGCTATTCCTTTGACTGTCCAGGACTCTTAAACATGGGAAGCCATACATCAGAGCTAAATGAAATAAATTACTCAAAAAGACCTCATTCCTCCATACCATTAAGCAATATTTTGCAGCTATTTAGGAGCTTATTTGTTTTACATTTCTGAATTTTCAGTGAAAAGAAAATAGTGTATATCCAAACTGTACAGACATGTTGAAAACTACTAAACCTGTTGAAAATAATGCTAGGATTTTATAAGCAAATATAAATACTGTAAAAATCATTTTATTTTATTTTTCAGCATTATGTACATAAAACAAGAACTAAATTTTATCTTCAGGTTGATGTCACACCATTTTTGTTACTTTCTGTCCATAGCACTTTTTCACAGAAGAACTCCAGAGAACAAGATATAACTAAGTGAATGGATAACTGTAGGTTCTTATTTTTTACAGTATTTGCCAAAATATCAATAATTTCTGCGAAATGAGTTAATAATTTGCTTCTAAAAAGCTAAGGTTGTTTTTTTTTTTGCAGTTGGGAAATGGTCTAAAGTTCAAATTGAATGTCTAAGCAGTGCCTGCATCATAAGTTTTCAGATACAACCTTTCTTTCAGAGAATCCTGAATCTTTTCTCATTTTTACTCACAGATTTCTTTTTCATTCATACTGCACTAGAACAGTTCTAAATGTTATCTAGGGTCCACAATATTTTTTCACAAAGAGAAAGTAGCAAAATTGTATAATCCAACCCATCAGGACATTTTATGTTTCTTACACAGGAAAATTAAATATAGATTACTTTTATTAAAATTATTGACTAAATCTGTATTAGTGAACTGCATGCAGGAAAATGCTATTACCCTAACTGATGCTAAAGAACATTATTAATGCGTCAAAATAATAAAGATTACATTTTTTATTGTACGTTCCTTTTGTGTTTCTTATCTGACATTGATATAAAAAGGGTATGCTTCTAAACCACAGAATAAGCAGCTGTACTGTTCTTCCATAAAAGAAAATCCTTGGGACTAGCTTGTTGGTTGATAATTAGGAATATCTGATTTAATGTGTGTTAGACAGTGAGCACGATGCTTCTGCATGTATCAGTAGTTGTGCCGAGTGACTTCATGCAGCAGCTCCATGCAGGGGGGTGCAGAGTCCTCGAGCACCAGAGCTACCCTGAGTGTGTCCCAGGAGGCTCAGAGCGTTTACAGGAGTGAGAAGAGAGCATTCAGGAGTTTACAAAGAGAAAATGAGGACAGAAAACAGTACTAGATCCATGACATTCCCCTACTTGGATTGAAAACCAGTTTATTCTTGCTGGGTGCTGTTCACAAACAGGCTACAGAGCATCTCTTATTTGAGTGCATTTCTGAAAAAGGTGAAAAGGTGTTGGGATAAATACAAATACTGAGGTATTTTCCTCAGGAATTTTAAAAATCTCTCTGGCACCATGTTCCTAGAAGCAACCATTTGTGGATACCAATATGGAAAAAAAACCTAATGCATCTGGAAAGTGGGCCTGTTCCTTGTTCTTCATCAACTGCTTTAGTGAATTTCTGAAAATACTAATTTTATATCTTTACTTAATTTTATATTGCATTCCCCTACAACTTACAATGAAAACACTAATAGGTGAATACTGAACTTAGATGAAGTTTCTCTATCTCATTTGACTCTATTGCTATAGTGTTTCTAAGGGAAGTGTCACATAACTTGAAGTGCTCAGATACATTATGAAACGTATGCAATGTGGGCCACTAAGTGCGTTCAGCCAACAAAAACAAGGGAATAAACTCACTCCCAAAGCTTCCATCGGGCACTCCGGCCGGGAGCACTCCCGGGCCACCGCCGCCCGCCCAACCGCCGGCAGGGGGCGCCAAGGCGCGCCGGGACCGGACCCGCCCCGGCCCAGCCCAGCCCGGCCCGGCCCAGCCGCTCCCTCGGGATCGCCGCGCTGTCCCCGCCCCGCCGCCTTCCAAGAGTTTTCCTTCCCGTGTCTCTCCCGCCTCCTTCCCGTCCGAGCCAATGGCAGGGCGCTGTCCTCCCCCTTCCGGAGCCCTGCCGCAGTGGCGTCGGGTAGCAACGATGGACGCTGAGGTGCAGCAGGTGGGAGCTGCCGCCGTCCCGCCCCGCCGGAGGTGGGGAGGGCTGGGGGTGGCCGGCGAGCCGCAGGAGGGGCCGGGGGAGCCGCGCAGGAGTGCGGCCCGCCGGGCTGGGGCGGTGGGCGCGGTGCCCGCGGGGCCGTCCCGGGGCGAAGCGTTGTCACCGGTGACCGCGGCCGCTTCCCCACAGGCGCTGCTCAATTACTACTGCCTGGAGCGGCGCTTCCAGCACGTCCGGGCCGCGGCGGACGAGGCGCTGGCGCGGCTGGGCGGGGACCCCGTGCTGCTCTTCTACCGGGCCTACGGCGCGCTGAGGGCAGGTAAGGGCCGGCGCCGTTCCCCCCGAAACGCTGGGTGGGCTTCCTTGCCTCGCCTCCCGAAACTGAGCCTCCAGTCCGCTGCACAGGGAAAAGCGATGCGAGGGAGTCTGAATGTGTTCCGTGCTGAGTAAATTACCAGTGCGTTATGATCTGTCACCACTCCTCCCCAGTTTGAATGACAGTGATCTAAATACCATCTAGAAACAACTACTTTTCTTTTTCATTAACATGGGTCAGGTGAATGGGTTCCATGGAGGGAATTTGAGCCCTGCGCAAAGGCATATTGCATTTGATCAGAAACTCACTTGTGTCTCCCAGCTAATCGCTCTTCCCTTCAAAGCTGCTGTGTTAATTTTGTTGTATTCTCTCAGAGAAACTGACAGCTGATACCTGTTGGTGGGATCTTTGTGTAAATGAAACTGTTTTGAGAAGTTTATTTAACAACATAAATATTCCAAGGATGTCAGAAGTATTAACAAGTAACCCAACATGGGGGAGGGCTGAGGCAAGTCTAGGAAGGTGTGCTGGTTTTGAGGGAGTGTGTCTGTTCCCAAACTTCCAGAAGTTTTTGTGTAAGAATTCTGTCATTTTTCAAGATATTGTCTGTTTTGCTAAAGTTCAAAATATTCATACAAACAAGGCAAAAATTCTGGTTATATAAAGAAACAGGATCAAAAACAGCTGCTGAATGCCCTGTATAAAACAAAAAATATGATTTTCATCTTTATGGCAGTTGGCAGAACCGGCACATAATTCAGGTTCTTGCATTGAGATGCTGTTTTCTTTCCTGTGTCTATTTGAAAGACTTGCACAAACAAGTGAAAGTGAGTATATGCATAATGAGCAAAAGCAAGGAATAAAAAATAAAAGGGAAAATTTAAGTCAGATTGGTGTTTGATGATGATACTCTTTGTCTTGAAAAGTGTGATAGCTTATTCTGTGCTTGTTTTCACCAGGTGATGTCCAAGAAAGTATTCGGCAGTTGGAGTCTATTAAAAACAAACAGGAGGTGTCACTTTGTACAATGATGGCTCTGATTTATGCCCATAAAAAGAGCCCTAATCCAGGTATGGCTATTCAGACATGCTGTTTCATGTTTTAAACAGCTCTGCAGGAAGGTCTGAGAGTTGTAGGCTAATTCTGCCTCGGCTAAAAAGGTTTACTCTGGCTTTGCATTTGACATAGGATCTGCTACTGAACTGAGAGACGCTTACTGAGAGTGTAAACAAAAATACCAAACCACAAAACTCTGAAGCATAAGAATGAATGTTAAAATAAAGCACACACACCCACACACAAAATCTGACTAATCCACCATGTTGAAAAATCTTTGAAGGAAAAAACCAGTTGAATCAGTCTTCTTGTGATTATTGTTCACTTGTTTCTGATGTTGATGCTTTTGAGCAGAACTGCAGTTTGAAAAGTCTTTAAAGCCATGTCATATCAATCTTTCACGTTATCCTGACCATACAAATGGAGAAAAGAATTTTTTGAGTTTTAGTGTTCCTTTCTCCAATCTAAAAGCTGGGGCAATTTTGTTAAGAATTACATTCTCAAAATAAGAGTTGGTTTATCAGGTACATTGAGTGGTCATTAAAGTATTGCTGCAGCATCTTTCTCACTGTGCAGATTTACAGCTGCTACTGACAGTTTGTTAAGCAATTTGATGTGAAACAGCTCTGACTAATGGCATCACTCTTATTCAAGTCCCTGAGGATTAATAATGCAGGACAGCTAAATTATCATGGATCTCGAGTCTATGAGAATGAGAGCCTTTCCCTCATTCAGTATGTGGGTCACCATGTCATAGCAGGAGATCAGGTTGGCCAGGCAGGTTCTGCCTTTCCCACTGCCTAGCTGGGCCTGATGCCCTGGGTGTCCTGTGGGTGCTTGTGGGTTGGCACTCAATAACCTGATCCATGACCTTCCCTAGCACCAAGGTCAGGCTGACAGGCCTTTTGTTTCCCAGATCTTCCTTCCTGCGCTTCTTCTAGATGGGCATCACATTGGCTGCCCAACCACCTGGCATCTGCGACTTCCCCGCTTCTAGGACCTCCCCATTGACCATGTTGATGGCAACCTACTTCTGCCTTTTCCATCTGTACCTGATAAATATTACTAACTGGGTGGGGTTGTTTGCATGCTTATCAGTGTTTATCAAGGTACAGTACAGAAAACAGTGTTTGCTTTGGAAACCTTTGACTTATGTGCTGCTCTTTTGTGATATTTTGAGAGGCTCTCAACAAGAGCTCTGAACAAAACCTTTTCAGATCGAGATGCTATTCTGGAGTTGGATGCAAGACTGAAGGAGCAACGTAAAACAGCCGGACAGCAGGCTCTGTACTATGCTGGCTTGTTTTTGTGGCATCTTGGTCGTGAGGACAAAGCCCGTGAATATGTTGATAGAATGATCAAAGTTTCTGGTGGTGGTAAAGAGGTAATTGTTTTTTACCTTTCTTTGATGTAAAAGATTCTAGAACCATGCATACTGTGAAGTTAGACCTATGGCATTAATGCTGTTTGGAGGTTATTCTGAACTATTTTGTGTCCTAGTACTTTCCTTCTTAATGTCATAAATTCATTGGACACAACTGAGTAAATTCCCTTAATGATTTTTTTGTTGATTAGTATTAATTTTCATTAGTAAATAATAAATAATGGCTTAATAAATGAAAAGAAATCAATAAATGGAAGTAATATGCACTTAAGCCAGTATTGCTACTTGATACCAAGCCTCATAATTCCCAGCAAAAAAATAAGCATGATAGTTTCACTAGAGGGAGACATCTGGGTCTGAAGGCTCAAAAATTCCTGGAGGATTGAGGATATAAATTTTCAGCTGTTGTTGTAGGCAAAATTTACCTAGGGTTTTACTGAAATAAGTTTTGTATATTTTGATAAGATACTTCATGTATTCCTTGTATAGAAGTACAACACCTGCCTTTCTTTAAAAAAGTGCTCGAGTATATAAAGTTGAGCCAGTTTCCATTGCATAACAAAATCATGACCCTGATTGTCAGCACTTACAAAATATTCGTTTTCTACTAAGCTTTGAGTTGTAAATACAGAGCTCATTGCTTTGTGTTCTAAAAGAGCTAGTGATATTTTATATTTTAAAATTTTGTTTTGATAACAATTATAATTTGATTAAATAATTCAGCTCTTTAAAATAGATTTTATTAATCTATAATTAATGTTTGGAACACATAAGAGAAATGAATTTCATTCATTACAAGTAATAGTTTCTTCAATAGAAAGACACATTTCACCTTTTAAAAGTTTGGGTGTTCTGTTAATAACGGTTTTGAGGACTTGAGAAATGTTATGAGTTTTGCCTTTCACATACAAGTTTTTCTTTTTAATCAGAAAGTAGAAGAAAAACCTCAAGTTTCTCACTTTTTTCAGCAGCAGTATGTTTCTCGGTGTCTCCTATAAACAAAATCTTAAGAAAACATTGTGCTGAAATGTTTGCAGAAAATATTCTGTCTAATGTGATCATGTCTGTGAGGTTTTGTTCTGACTGCTGAGCATGTTAGACTTGTTTGGTGCCATTGCTGGTTTTTTCTAATTCTGTAAGTAAATGTACTATTTGATTAATTTAACTCTGAAATAAATTACTAAAGTTTTAGGTTATGCTATATACTGGTTATAGTTACGTGTCCGAAGTAGTTAAAATAGGTGCTCTAAGTCCTTTATTTAGGTTATTTCTGCTTACTGTATCTAGTATGATTTTCTATTACCTAGTCAGCAAAGAATTACAATCTGTATTTTCTTAACAGGGATTAATTTTGAAAGCATGGCTTGATCTCACCTGTGGGAAAGAAACTCACATTAAAAAGGCTCTGAAATACTTTGATGAAGCCCTGCAGGAAGGCAATGATGTTTTTGCACTGCTTGGTAAAGTAAGTTTACTTCATTATTTTAACTCTTCCTAAAGGTCATAATAATCTTGCAGAGTGATTAGAGAGATAATGAGAAGAGTAGTGCATAATGAACTTGTCCAAGGAACAGAGATACAGCTCAGGCCCTGTAGGTACTTCAGGGTTCTTTAGGCACCAATGTAAAAAGAAAGGTATAGATTGAATATAGTCAATCTAAATGTATATTGCAATTATGATTTTGCTATGCACACAATAAAACCTTTCTATTAATGTGTTTATATGTACAAAATGAGTTTCAAATCACTTGAGAATGTTAAAATGTGCGGTCTCTTCCTTTTTGCATGGGACACCTATGCACATTACAGAATTGCTGTGTGCCAAAATGTAAGACTTAAACACTGTAGTGTGACTTTTTTTTAATATTGTTAATGCTTTTTAAATTGTCATTAGTCTGTTTTGTGTGTTCATTTCTGTTCATATAATCATCAATGATTATATTTCAGTAAAGGAGTGGCATTAGTTTTCTTTACACATTTTCTGTTTCAGAGCATATTACTTTATATCGCAGACATTGTGACTCATTAACATGATGTTTGTTTAGTTTAGTATTCTAAAGCTAAATGTAGTAGAAATTGTTCAATGAATATTAGAAGACTGAAGTTCAGGAGAGTGTGCACAATAGTATTTGGTTAGGTGTGTGTGCTTGGCTGCATGTGGACCACTGAATTAGATTTAGAGTATATGTCAAATGTAGTTACTGTAATTAGGTTTTAGACAGCCATGAATCTCACTAGAGCTTAAGAAATCAACTTTCAGAAACTACTCTTTGATTCATTTCTGTCTTAAAAAGATGAAATAAAATGGGACACATACTCTCACCTGGAATATGGTAAGTAAATTCAAAGCAAAACAAGGCATAAGTCCTAAATTTATTTCTACTGGAATTTATTTAAACCTGTGATACTTGACTTCTGAAGTAGTTTTGTGTTTGGAATACCCTGTGAATTGCATTACATTTAGAAAATTGTCAATTCTAGCAACAAAAATAGTTACCTGCTGAGTGTGAGTTTTTACGTGGTACGTACCTTAGGGCTTGAATAAATGTTTCATCAGTGTTAAATATCCTAAAATTGTGGCCTACTTCATACAAGGTTATTTGAAACCTAATAAAACAATTTTACTCTTCAGCTATGTCTGACCAGTAAGTTGTAAATACTGCAGTTACCTTTGTTACAGGGTGCTTACCACACACACCAGGCTTTACACGTCATCCTTTGCTATTTAATTCTTCAGTATGTCTGGTTGTGGTTGATGCTGAGGTAAAACTATTACTTCAGAAAATAATTTTTTTCTCTCTAGCTCTTTTTCCTGGTTTCTGTATAAAAGAACTTCTGAATCTTCTCACTTGTATGAGTGTACAGGCTCTTGATATGGCTTCTCTTCCTTCCATTAGGCACAGTATTTTGAGGTCCGACAGAATTATTCAGGAGCTCTGGAAATTGTGAACCAGATAATTGCAAACTTCCCAACCTTCATTCCTGCTTTCATAAAGAAAATGAAGCTACAACTAGCCTTGCAGGACTGGGAGCAGACAATTGAAACAGCACATAGGTTGAGTATGAAGTAGCACACCACTGAATTCTTTTCTTGCCCTGTTTACACCCTAAGGACACTTTGAAACAAAAGTAGAAAGGTTTCCATTCGTTACTAGTGAATCTGCATTAGTTGCATCAGTTTTTTAAAAATAAATTTCAAGGAAATTAAGTTTTATTGAACCCCGCCTTGCAATTCTGTGAGGATGCTACATCAATACATGAATGTGTTTTGGATGGAAGAGGATCTTTCTTGGGATAGGCATGAAGTAAGGACAATGCTTTCAATTGCTGTAAAATGACTGTGAAATACAAGTTATTCCTGTTTTAGGATAAAATAGATGATTGATCAAGTGTTTGGTTTGGTTTCTTTACATTGACCTTCTGTTTGGCTTTAGACTATTGCAGAAAGATCCCCTCAATTTAGAAGCCATAAGAATGGAGGCCCTGCATCATCTGTGCAGGGAAGGAAATATATCTGAGGTGAGCCTTTTTAATAGCAGAATGTTGAGCACACCATAGTGCATGTGGCATCTAGTCCCTACAAAGGCTGTCTTCTTTATGTAGTCTCCTCAAGTGCTTTGGCGCGTCCTGTGCTGCACTAATCTGCAGCAGGTATATTCACCTATTCTGATTTGAGTAACTACTCTAGCTTATTGCTGGTGTTTTCTGAATGCCAAGCAAAAGGTAATTTTTAACCTCCATCTTTTCAGAGAACAGGTATCAAGCCAAACAGAAATCTGATCTGGACAGTTAACTGCATCATCTTGATTTGAATCATCAAAGTGATCTTTTTTGCTTAAAATGCTCTTTTGGTATATTCATCAATTATTGTAAACCTTCCATTATTTTAGAATATTTTATTAATTGAAGTAAGGGAAATAATGAGGTCTTGTAGTGATAGATTTTTGGAAGCAGGCCATAGTTATTACACCTCTGATTTATTCACCATTTTTTGAGAATTGTGGGTTTTTTCAGCTCTAAGCATTCTATACTATTTTTCCTTCTACTCCCAAGATCTATTTTCTTGCACAAGGCTATATGCATGTATTTTGTATGTACAGCACTTGTGCCGTTTTTCAGGAAGTTCTAAAATTGTTGATCTAAATTGTCACCAAAAATTCTTTATTTTTTTCTCATTATGCAAAAGTATAATTTTAAGTGGAAAGTTATCAAAAAAACCTGTTTTCATTGTGTTGTAGGTATTTTCACGTTCTAGAAGAAAAAGTATTTTTGTTGTTTAACACATTTTCAGTTATTGCAGAGAACTCAGGCATTAGTCAACTTGTAATCAAATTTAAGTCTTATGTCCAGTCATGGGAAATATGGTGAAGTAGTAAGAATGGCTGAATCCAGTGGAGCCATCCAGGAGGGAACCTTGCTGGACATAGTAGAGTGTTAACTAAAGATTCTGGGGTAAAATATCACATGTAACTAAGAGTCATGTCTAGGGGAAAATTTTGAGGCGTGTTAGCTTTACACATTTCAGGTGCCTGCATCTAAAATCATATTAAAAACACCTGTGTACATTATTATTGCATGTCCAGAAAATCCCCTTAGGTGTTTTGAGAAACAAATATTAAAAGTCTGGGCACTTGGAAGTGCTTTGCTTTTGGGCATGCATGTCTGTATCACAGTGAAGCCCAAACAGGATTCACAGATCAGATTCCTCAGACTGTCTTGCCTTGTGGGACTCCTCTGTTTTATCAGACTTAGCTCAAGCCTTTCACCTCTGTAGAGCAGGGATAAAGGACACACGGTCTGCTTTATTGTCACTTTACTATTCCAAAGTATTGCCTTAGGAATTCTCAAGTCTAACTCCTTGCCCTGAAAACCTGTGAATTTACATTTCAAGGTAATAGTGCATAGTGAAAATGTGAGTAGGTTTTAGTGAAAACTGTTTGATTGTCCTAATTTGTTAATTCTTTCTATTGCTTAATATATTCTTCCATTTCCTCCAAGGCTTCTGCAAGACTGGGAGACCTGATTAAAGCACTGGATAGATTAGAGCCACGTAATTCTGAGCTATTCTGTAAAATGGCTTTAGCTTTCAGTAGAACAGTGAGTATGGTTTTTTTTTCCTTAGGCTGGATACAGCTATATATATATCCTAGTTTTGTTCTATTTTTCAGTAGGCAGATATTAAATGTCTACTAAATAGCAGAAAACTGTGGACAATTGGAAAAGGTTAACTTGTGTAGCCTTGGTAACCACATTTTTCAAGTCTTATATTCAGTATGAATTAAACCATCTCATTCCAAAAACGGTTTTACTGCTTGCTTTTAAGTGAGAAACAGTTAAAATACACTCAAATGTTCACCAACCATATTCTTACTGTAGGAAACTGACAAGGTTAATGACATAACCTTGAAAGTGAAGGTTTCTTTAATCTCTGTATTATCAAAAACTGCTGTAAGGAAGCATTCAAAGCAATGCAAAGATGATGCATATTCATATTTGAATCCATTCCACTTTAATGTCACAGATTTTATAGAATTACTACAGACTAATTTATTCTTACATGAGATGTTGTTGTCTCAACTGATCTGGGTATATTCAGTGTATTTGTCTAATTGAATCTGAAAACTAAGAAAAGCTTAATGCTTAAAGATTGTTCTTCCCATTAGTGCGGCCGGAACCAGCTCATCCTTCAACACACACAAACCTTAGTAGAAAGAGCATTTGATTTGGCATCTGACAGTGCAGAATTTGCTACTGAACTTGGCTACCAAATGATTTTACAAGGGAAAGTGAAAGAAGCTCTAAAATGGTACAAGACTGCTATGTCACTTGATGAAACAAGTGTTTCTGCACTAACTGGTAAGGTCTTAGACTTCCTTTTGATTTTTACTAGACAATGCTTTTTTGATCAAATTTTCCTATTACTGGTACTAGGAAAATTTAGAACTATTAGAACAGAAGCATTGAGTTATATTTTCAGATTCATGATGAGCTTTCATCCTTGTAGCAGTGCCTCCTTACTGGATATGTCTTTTGGTCTTCCTTTCTGAAAAATTAATCTTTTCTGTTCTAAGTTAGAGCTCTCAAAGTAATTGTAGGAACAGACATTTTGCTGTATTTTACTTATTTTTTTTTTTTTATTTCTGTAGTGCCTAAGAACTAGAGAACTCTTAGGTACTACAAAAATAAGAAAATCAAGGGTTTGATAGAACAGGCTTTCCATGTCCTCATTTGTGTCCAAATTAGATTAGATTGAAAACCATAATCAAGTCAAAACATCATACTTTGGATGTATATGTAACCTCCAAAAAACTCCCACTTTATAGTAAGTCGCGTTTGTGTCAAGAAAATGGAGAGTAAATTTGTCATATTTTCTTGACAGATTTTTCTCTGTGCTTTTTTTCTCCTTGGCTATGCCATGGCCTTAAATAGTACTAAAAATTTAGATTGCAGAAGTGGTTTATGTGCATGCTTGAGGTTGTTTTCCTTCTTATACTTTTTCTGAATTTAGAAGCCAGACTTTATGGTGCTTCTCCTTAGTCTACAACCAATTGAAGATTTACCATTTCAAACTGCTTTATAGCTTATTAATGTATCAATCATGTATCCTCTACCCTAGGTTTTTCTGAGTATATAAAATTTGCATTACCGTGAGTTTTGATCCATTCTTTCTTTTCATGTCACTGCTTTATGAAGAGGTTGAGGAGAGAAAAAGTTAATTCTGGAAAAGAAAGGATGTGCTTGACTAGGAAAATGAATTGGCAATAAAGTCTTTCCATGTGTTACAGGAATTATCCATTGCCAGCTAATACAAGGACAATTAGAAGATGCAGAGCAGCAGCTGGAGTTTCTTAATGAAATTCAACAGTCCATTGGGAAATCTGGGGTAGGAGACATCTGTCTTCACTGAGATACTTAGATTACCATCTGAACTGTGGCCTACTAACAATTACACAATCTGTACTTCATTCATTTGAGTAGAGCATTCTTAATGGAGTGCTGTTATGTCAAAGTTTCAGGTTTTCTTCCTATTTAAGTTAATGTGTTGCTTAACTTTGCAACACCAGGCTGTTTGCTTGCAAAGCAAAAACATTATGACTTTCTAGCTGTGTTTTTTCTCTGAAGGTAAGTTTGAAATGTCAGGGAGAAAAAAATATTAATTATTTTCAGGATTTTGTGATCAGACAAACGCAAAGGTTCTTGCACAAATTAAAGGAATAAATGGGTAGAATAATCATCGTGTTCTTTGCTAAACTAAATTGCATACTAAATGTCATACAGTATCCCTAAATATAAAGAAGTGGCTAACATTAATAATTATATAGTATTGTATGGCTGACATTAATAATTATGTAGTGTTGTATGAGTAACAGATGAATGCAGAATGTTAGGGATTTTGTGTTTGTTTTTTCTGTAGGAATTATCTTTCCTGCGTGCAGTCCTAGCTATGAAAAAACATAAGAGACAAGAAGAAGTTTTTGCTTTATTGAATGATGTTCTGGATACTCACTTTTCATCTTTGCATGGATTTCCTCTTGGTGTGGAATATTTTGAAAGACTAAACCCTGATTTCTTGCTAGAAATTATTAGAGAATATCTTAATTTTTGCCCAGCACAGGTAAGCAGCTGTAGATCGCATCTGTCTGAGAATAGGAATTTTTCATTTTGAGAACAGTTAATCATGAAGCAAAAAAATAGACTATTTTCCCTCTTAAAATGTGAATTTATTGGAAGTAAGAGTATGTTCTGAGATATTTCACCACTGTTTAGTCAAAGTAATGATAAAAATACGTCTTTTGTGATGTGAGCAAGTGGCGGTAATGACACCTGAGGAAACCTGGGATATTTATTCAATGCACTCTGTGTGTGTAGTTGCACTGTCTTAGTATCTCTTAGGAAACTGTAATGATATAGTGAATAGAGCTATCTCATTATGAAACTAGGATGTTCACACTGACCACCCTATTCATGAAATATTTTTGTTGGCTTAGGATATCTTTTCAATATGCATACATTCTTTCTTTTGTGTGTTGGTAAAAATCAGACCAATGCTGCCTTTTTATATTATAATTATTTTTATTATTGTTAATTCCAGTGAAAAGCCTCACTTGCTTAGGTGGCTTAATTTTCTGTGGTTGAATTTGTATGCTCAGTTTTGGCAACAAAGGCGTATAGAACTTCATAAATTGAATGGGAACCTGACATATTTAAAGCATAAAAAACACATTTAATGTTTCTTTAAATAGTGTCTTCCTTAAATAGATTATTCTTCTGAAATAGCTGGGAACTGACTTCTGTTATCTTGTCATTATTTCTAGTCTAATTATAGAACCTTTCCATAAATGTAGCGTTTTAAAATCTTAACAGGAAAACAAGTAGCTTTCTAATATTATGAGCTGCCTTACCATCTTTAAGAAAATGATAATGTTCAAAAGTCTGAAACATCAGCAGCAGTAACATTTTCATGTCACAGATGGCGATGATAACAAGTGTCGTTCTATGAGGTTGTGCTCTCATCTGCAGACTTCCCTGGGATACGTTCCAGAAGTACAGAATGGCAGTGGTGGTTTTTAATTCGGAATTAAAACTGCTTTCCTGAATTGTTGTCCATAGAAAGATCTTTAGAAGAAAAGATAGGCTTTTGCTGAAGTTTCCCTTATCCCTTCATAGCAAAAAGGACTGTGTGGTGTTTGAAAGTGAGGAGTTAGCTGGGTAGTGGAGGCTTTCATTTTGGTTTTGGAAATTGCTGCTTGTCCAGGACATGGGTCCTGTGGAAATACTGCTTGTGAACAGAATGATGTTTATGTTGCCTTTTCCTTTTTTGATGTATAAACCAGTTAGCAACTAGGTAAAGTAATAGAGGGAAATGAATATGTATCTGATAAAGAGCAGCTAAAACATGGCATATTGTACTAGCAGTTTGCATAAAAGTAGCTATTTTTCAGCTGCTATTTTCAGGTTGTTGCTAGCAATATGGATATGTTCTGTGGTGTGGGATGAGGGTAGGAATGACAGGACCTGAACCATTTCTTTCCAACCTTCTTATCATTCATTCCAACTTCAGCTTTCTTGAAATTTAAGTCATGATACTGCTGTTGGATGAGTTGGCCAGGCAGTTCAGAATGTGTAATCAAATGTTTATGGCCTGACTCTTCTGCTTATGTCAGGTCTGGATTGTTTTATCATCCTTGAAGTCTCTGAGACTTTCAACATTTTTTTATATTTCTTCACAACGACAGCTGCTTGCACTGAACGAAATAACAAGGGTTTGCTAATGCTCATTCGAGTTTAAAGTGAAGCTCAGACTTAAAATGGAATCTAAATGTAAAACCTGTTGACTCAGATGTTGGTTTTTGTTAGTTTGTTGAGGTTCTTTTTGTATTACTTACTTTGTTTTTTTGCTCCTAGCCTCCAAGTCCTGGGCAGTCTCCTTCACCGCTTCTCAAGCACTGTGCCTCAGTTCTTGAAACTGTTGTAAAAACTGTGCCTGGTCTTCAACAAGCTGTCTTTTTAATTGCAAAAGTGAGGTACTTGTCAGGTAATAGTTACATGAATGGTTATTTAACCGCCTCTTTAGTTTATTTAATATTAAATATTAATTTCACCCTTGTAAATAATAATGAATTTTTTTTTTCACTGCAGAACACTATGTTACAGCTAAGTGAAGAAGATTCGCACTTCACTTTTTTTGTCCTTTATGTGAGAGTATCTTACTTGCACTGCCAGATAAATATAGTAATTTTTTTTAATCTATTGTTTCCCAAAAGGTTAATTTATTGAATGATTTACAGATGGAGCAATGGGAAAATTGCCATAACTTTGACCTGCTATTGATTTTGTGTCATAACCTTCTAATACTTTGTATATGAGTTTATTCACTAGGTGCTGACATTTATTTTTTAAAAAATTGGTAAATAAAAATGCTGTTTATCTAACCTCTATATTTCATATCAACTGCTTTTTCACTTTCCCTTCCTTTCCCCACTTCCTAGGGGATATTGAAGCAGCCCATAGTAATCTTCATTACTGTTTGGAAAGGAACCCTTCTTATGCAGATGCACATTTACTGATGGCCCAGGTGTATTTGGCTCAAAACAATATCAAACTATGTTCTCAGTCCTTGGAACTTTGTCTAAGCTATAATTTTGAGGTGAGTTGAACAAAAGAATGAAATAGTTTTATTCAGTCAGTCATCTGAAATTGTATGTTTTTGTATGTAATAATTTTCAACGGAACTTTTCATAACTCTTGCACTGCAAATCTAAAATCTAAATGTTTATGTGAATATTTATCAAAGAAATGACCATGAGGGCAAAGGTAACACCCCACAAGTTACATTTCATGGATCTTGTACATTACAGGATGGGATTTTTGATTTGGTGACATCAGTGGAACTTTATGTAGGATTAGCAGAGAGTTGGGAACACTGTACACACACACACCACAAATTAGGTCTGAGTTGTGCCCATGTGTCTTGAGACCACTTGGCTGAAAACTAATATTTCTCTGCAAGCATGTCCTGTCTTGGTTTCTTCCTCCAAGTGGTACAAGAAAGCTGAAGATAATAAGGTACCTAACTGAGGTCCTTGCCATTTCACAGAGCTATATTTCCATTACAGACTTCTTGTTTCACTTGAAGTGTGTTTTAGGAAGGTGAAGAATAGCATGCAGCACTTGTGCCAAATACTGATTGTATACTTCCTTTAATTAATAGCCTGGTGAACTGTGCACTCAGCAGTGTGGGAGACACTCAGAATACCTTAAAATTCAGTCTAATTTAAAACAAAGCAGCAATTAATGTTGTTCTATCCCAAAGTCTTGTCTTATGTAGTAGTTTTTATTTGTAATTAAAAACTTATTAAATTACTAGTTTGCTTAGTCTGACAATTCTTATATTTTCATAAGTAAGTTTCTGAAATGGAATTTGTGTATATTTGGAGGAAAAAAATAAACCCAAAGTCAATATTAAAAAAGAATCTTGCAAGGGGTTTGAACACTTTCCATCAAGTAAAATTTGGAAACTCTTTATCTTATGTTTTTTTTAGGTGAGAGAACATCCTGTGTATCACTTAATTAAGGCCCAAACTCAGATGAAGGTGGGAGAAATATCAGAAGCTATCAAAACCTTACAGATGGCAAGGAATTTGCCTGGAATGAGAAAATCTACATCTTCCTCCAAAACAAAAGGAAAAAGTATTGAAATTGATGCAAGTGATCGTGTGTCTGTGTTCCTAGAGTTGGTAGAAGCTCATCGTTTAAATGGGGAACCGGTAAGATGGCAAACCTGCTAAAATATAAAACACACCTGAAAACAATTCCTTCTTCCCATTCCCATTAGTTCAGAATAGAAAATCATCACTTGTTTTACCAAGAGTATTTGCTTCATAAAACTTCCAGCGTGTGAATATCTGATTTAAAAACTTAAGTACCTTAAATTGTACAGAGGAAAAAAAACCAAACTCTTGCAGGTGCTCAATTTTGAGACTACAAAAACCATTTCATACTGTTTATGTTCACTTGCTGGGATGTACATCCCTGTTTCATTGTCAGAATGCCATTAGCAGGAGTTTTGTGTCATGTCCTTATCTTTGTGTAGCAGCATCCCCACTATCAGCTGTGTCTGGATAAGCAATAGGATACTACATATGGATAAGAATATAAGAGAAGCCACACAGTCATGTGGTTCGGAGGCCAGCCTGCTCAAAGCAGGACCTGGTAGAGCAAGGTGCTAGAGACACTCTCTAACTGCAGTTTGAGCATGTACTTGTATATATGCAACACAAATGTAATTTTCTCTACAGAGCTTTTTCTGGTGGTTTGATATCACAGGAGTTTTATTTAAAAAATCAAAAACATTATAGTAGTGGATATTATGGTTTGTGTTTTTTGGGGTTTTTTGGTTGGTTTGCATAATACCCATAAATGCTTATGATGTCTTTATTTTTGGCTGTTCATTGACAGGAACTAAATTAATTCTGTTGTTTTTATTATTTGCAGCATGAAGCTGCTATAGTCATCCAAGATGCCATTAATGAATTTTCTGGAACTCCTGAGGAACTAAGAGTTGTGATTGCAAATGCAGATCTGGCAATTGCTCAAGGAGATGTGGAACATGCCTTGACTATGCTTCGAAATATTACACCTGAACAGCCTTACTTTGTACAAGCTAAAGAAAAAATGGCAGATATTTATCTTCAGTATTGGAAAGATAAGAAGTTATATGCTGCCTGCTATAGGTAAAAGTTTGTGGTGTGCATAAATAATTTCGTAGGTGTTTACTGATAGTATGGTGAACTCTTTTTTTTTTTTTTCTTTCTACTGCAATAAATGAGAAATATTTAGTGACATGAATTCATTTGAGTAAATATGGTAACTTTTAAAATTATAATTTGAAGTCTTATTTTGAAGAGATATTTCAGATTTTTTTTGGTTTATTTTCAGAAATAAAAACTGAAATCTGCAGAGGATAAAATTGTTGTGCCCTTCTCTTGTTTAGATACCAGTATTGACATGTTAAATACTGAGCAAGGTTTTGTCTTCTGTTTCCAGTGACCTAGTAGAAAAACTGCCAAGTGCTCATACTTTACTTCTTCTTGGTGATGCATACATGAATATTCAAGAGGTAAGTGCTTGCTAGAGATGAATGGAGTATTTGACTCGTTTGTTGACTTTGTGTAGTTGAAACCTTGTGGCATGCTGACTCTTATTGATTGGTGTTTGTCAAACAGAAACTGCTTTAGGATGTAAAACAATAAATATTGACTACAAGTAACTGTTTAAATTAAAATCCGTTGAAAATACATTTCTTCTAAAAGCTTACTTGGTGAAAGTCAAGGAGGGAATGTTTTCTAGAACACTGCCTCATAAGACTAACAGATATCTAGAGTGAGAGCTAAATAAAAATCACAGAGAAGCTGGAGATGTTTCGAATAGCGTTATGAAACTTAGAATAATTCTAGGTAACTTAGTTCTCATGCTGATGGCTCTACTTAAATTTTTAAATTTTATAGTTCCTATACATTCTTTGCATCATTTCCTTTCTTGATGGGCTGGAAATGCTGTTTAGTATTGTCAGAAGACAATGTAGTCAAGTGGACATAGGAATCTGAAGGCTACATGTTTAAATTCATATGTTAAAAAATAGTGTTAGAACATGCAGCTGATAGTTCAGGTTATTAATTTGGAGAACTGTAGGAGATTAATAGTTGTTTCCATATTAATGTTTGCGTGTAGTTTTCTCTTTAATGGAGAATTATCACACAAAGTAGAATTTGTTTAATCTGCTGTAACGTGGCTAGAGGAGAAAAACAGATCCAGCAGTACTATGTCTGCCTCTTTGTGAACTAGTGAAGATAGCAGTAGAGAAATTGCAGTGAAAAAAGAATGAGGTTTGTTCAAACTCATTTGTTTGCCAAATTCTCTCCATATTTTGCTTTAGCCTGAAAATGTTAATTTACATGGGCTTTATTCTTCTTGCAGTTTTATAGTAGCCATTCTTCTCTCAGAAGTATTGTAGTTTATGAATCAGTAGTGCTTGGCAGTCATTCCTGGAGTTGTTACCAGATTTGGTTTTTTCATACACCTTTTATCTTAATCTTTAACTTATGTTTATATTTTCCTATTGAAGCCTGATGAAGCCATAGAAGCCTACGAACAGGCCTTGAAGAAAAGTCCAAAAGATCCATCTTTAGCAAGTAAAATTGGAAAAGCCCTAATCAAAACACATAACTATGCAAAGGTATTCTATAAGTACTGTATTAGGTTAGTTGAGTACTGTGTCAACATGTGGGCTTTGCCTTGGGTGAAAGTGTTATATTTCAGAGTGCTAAAACAGACATTTTATCGTGAAGGTAAGTAGATTCCCTTCAGATCATCTGGCCAAAAGCACAGCTGGTGGATCCACACATTGGTGGATTCAGATCTGTTGAATTGTAGTTCTGGCAGCTTGCAGTGGGTTTGGGCCTGCACTCAAACACGTTTTATTACTTCTCCATTGCAAAAAAGTAAAGAAAATTCTAAGCAACGTCATTAAATACCTAAGTAACAAGGTTGTTGTGTTTAAGATTTGTCTTTAAATTATACGCAGTTTTTTTTCTTCTCTCTTCAAGGCAATTGGTTATTATGAGGCTGCAGTGGTAAATGGTCAACAGAACTTCCTTTGCTATGATTTGGCTGAGCTTTTAATGAAACTGAAGCAGTATGAACAGGCAGAAGAAGTACTTCAGCAAGCTTTAGATCATGAGCCTGGTAGGACTGTTACTAATTCACAGGAAAACATACAATTTCTACTGTTGTTTGTGTTCTCTGCATGTCTGTAAGGAGTAAATTAGTTCATGTGCACTTCTTTTGCAGTGGTTTAATTACATTTGTTAACCCCTGTGGCTGTCTGAACAGAGAAGGAGTATTATTTGTAGTCCACTCTATAAAGTTTTTTTATGTCACTGTATCACTTCAGTGTTTTGCAGGGGCGTGTTGGTTTTCCATCTCGTTTCCTTCTTACTAAAAAGTCCTCTGATTTAACATTGTATTCCTGTCCTAGTTAAGCCTTTGAGGATCTGGCTAATTTAACAGTCATGCTCAAGACAGCTTGATTTTTCTACTGCTAAAATAATTAGCAGTAAATACAGTTTGCCCCATTTACTTTAAAATCTTCTTTTCTGTCTTAAAATGAAGCAAAAAGTATTTCTTTATGTCTTTTTTAATTGAATTTTCAAACACACACATACTCTACATGAAAAATGTTTATTTTGGCTGATTGGGAAAATTATTGAACAATTTAATAATATTTTATGGAAATGCTAGAATATCCTTTGTGGAAAAAAATGAATTATAGGAAATGTACTGGAAGGAATGATCGTACATGGTTAGCTACACAGTCTAATCTCTGATTTAGAATATCATGTCACAATTACAGCACCTTGAAGACCAGTTTGCTGATAGGATGTAGCTCTAGATACTTCAGAATTTTAATGAAGATAAAACAAAATTTTTGGTGGCGTCTGTACTTTAATGTGGAACTGTGCTGAAGATACTGCTTTCTCAATAGATTAAAATAAATTTAAGCCAGGGAGGACTTGTATTCTTCAAATACTAATTTATGCATATTTATTTTAACCATTATTCAAAAACAGCCTGCTGCTTTCTAAGTAGATACTGAAATATTTAGTTAAAATAACTCTATGTTCATGTTGTTCCAGACTTTAGCAAAACAAACATAGTTTGAGGTCTGTCTGGAAGTTTTGTCAAACAGTCTCATGCTTTTTGTGTGTAGAGTATCACGTTTTATCAATTTGGACATTTTTCATTGACTTTGAGGAGGATTTAGAAATATCAGGAATGGCTTTATTTCCTGTCTGCTTACATTGAAATATTTTCTCTCACATTTCTGAAAATGCAACTAGACCAGGCAATCAAATATTTTTTATTCCCTTTGAGTCTTCCAGTGTCTTTGGCCTTAAGTCTCACTTTGTTTGTAGTCTGTAATGTGTACTCTGCTCACCACCAACATATTCTGCCCACCAGCAACACCAAGTCAGATCACAATTCTAAATAAGTAAGATGGAGCTGTGAATTTTTCATGTAAGCTCTTGCCTGGAGTATGTCATGAGCTTCTTCTTTCTTTGACTTTACTGCAATCAGTTCCTTCAAGAATAATGTTCGTTTAATGTTACTCTTGCAGTTAATGAATTGTCATCTCTGATGGAAGATGTACGTTACCAGGTACTTTTGGCAAAAATTTACAGCAAAATGGAGAAGATTGACAGAGCTATTGCTTCATTACAACAGGTAAAGAGTAAAACCAAAAAAAACCTGTGAAAACTGGCAGTGTCCTCATGTTTACCCCTGGTTTCGTTTTCATCCCATATTTTAACCATATTTGTGTGAATGTGGAAAATGAGTGTATGCTGGGGATGAAGCACCAGTGACTGCTGTGAAATATAAAGTACATAAGGTGTGACACAGTCTAAGCTTTTTGCAAGCAGTGTGATATGAATTTTAGATCAGAATGCAGGCTTTTACTGCAAGCCTGCAGACTTACTATGCCTTCATTTGTGTGTGGAGCATAGTTTTAGCGTATCAGGTGAAAATGAAATTGGCCATGAGGGCAGCTAGATTACATATCTTTAGCTTAGTATTGAAATCCATTCATAGAGCAAAATGGAACAGCTTTTGTTTTGTTGTACTGCTGAACAGCAGTATTAGTATTAAATAGCAATAATAAGATATGTTCATTCTGCAGTTCAGTATTATCCCTCAGACTGAGGCTTGAAAGAATAAAGTTGGAAGCTAGAGGTTTAATGCCTTAGAAAACACTTTCTCAGCAAAAAGGTTTAGTAAGAGGTGTGGTCAGTACATTCTGTTCCATTACACCTCCACTATGTGAAAGTGAAGGTAACAGAAATGGTAAGCCTTGGTAGAATCTTCTGACCAGCAAGAAAAGTCTGCAGGTTGGTTAGAAAGGTAGTTGTATGTAAGGGTTTAAATACCAATATCAGTAGGATTTATCTTTGGTAAATTCTTCCTTCTTTTTTCTTTATAACGTACTTTTTTCTTTCTCAAAGTTGACTTTTCTTACCCCAATTCTCCTTTAGTAAAATTTCCCCCTAAGCAGTCTCCTTCTCTTACTCTACTCTTTACTTTAGTTCTTCCAGGTTTCTCACTATATCACATTCAAAAAACTTTCTCTGTCTTTTTGGGTTTTTTTGTTTTTACTACTGCCCTCAAAACTGTCCGTCCTTGTACTCATTCTCTTTGAAATATTTTCCTGTTCCTTTTCATTCCCCATTCATTTTCACAAAAACACCTGCATTTTGATTTTAGCAGGACTAACTGCTCATGTTACTGCATCTTAAACAGGTTTCTTCTCTTGGTTTTCAGAGAGATGTTAGAAGTTCTTCCCAGATGTTATTTTGTGTTTTAGTTCTAACTCCCTGCTGTGCAAAATATTAGGGGTGTAAGAAGCAGAATAGTATTAGTGCTTCATTCTCTTAAAAACAACCAAGTACACTATTTTATAGTAGATTAATGAAATGAATTCCTTTGATGATTTTTGACTGCTGACTGCTTTCCCCACCCCAGGCTCGGGAGTTACAAGGCAGAGTGCTTAAACGGGCTCAAGTAGAGCAGCTGGATGCAGTTCCTGCACAGAAACAGTTAGCGGCTGAGATTTGTGCTGAGATTGCAAAACATTCGACAGCCCAGAGAAACTATGAAAAAGCAATTAAATTTTACAAAGAAGCCCTTGTTCACTGTGAAACCAATAACAAGGTCAGTTCTCCCTCTGACTATTTTTGCATTGTTTTTCCATTCAGTTTCTAGATGCAGCAAAACATTTTTCCAATTATTCACAGAATAGAATAATTTGCAATTATTTCTGCTTCATGATCTACATAGAACCTTGAACTTTCTCCCCTTCATTACATATCATGATAGGATAGTTGCATGTACTGCTAACTTCTGTCTCTTACACAAACTCCTGACTCAAGTGGTGTCTGCATGCACTCACAGTGAGCCTGTTTTCAGGTACCAGTAATGATGGAGATTGTTTCAATCTTGCTTGGTGCCTTTGAAATGAGCTCCCAGTGACTTTGGTCAGTACAGACAATTTCTGTCTTTCCTGTGTCTCCTTTAGCAGTTTTAGACTTTTATCTGGACTTGGTAGGATTCTGATTTTATTCACAAAATGTTGCTATTCTTGAGCAGGATTATTGCACTGTTTCTCTCTTCTCTGTGCAGTCTCTTTCCCACAGGTTGATAAATACAGGTTGATAAATTAGGATTTATTTTTATCCTCCTCTTCCTTCTTATCATTTCACAGCCCTGGGCTTTGGAGATAAGAGAGGGAGAAGCAAAAGTCTAAGAAATTTATAATTATACTGAGCACAAAAATTAAGTGTCATCTTTAGTGAGGTTTTTTCTAGATTCCTTCCTTCTGGAAACAAAATCAAAACACCATTTAAAATTAAGTAGGAGTGACATTGCTTACTGTTTATCTACTGCTAATTTTGTTTTGTTTTGTTTTTTTTGATCAATTTATCTTATGTTTGCTTCAATAGAAACTTGATTAAATTTGTGGTAACTCATGTTTATAAACTTTTCTGTGGCATTTTATTAAGAATGGTCTATAATGGGACTTCAGCTTTAAGAGTGTATGCTGGTGTACATATGAGTTTGTCAATATTTACTCTGTGGTGGCTTCTCAGAAAAGGATTCACACAGAGTCTTAATGTGGTAGGTTGGAAATGCAAATAAGAAAATAGTTTCTTCTGAAACTTACTTGTACTCCAGGATTGAATGTACTTACTTGTACTCCAGGATGAATGTTAATGAGGTATTTGATTTTTTTCAATACATTTAAACCTACTTTCGCTTATATTTTTCCAAGAACATAATTTATGCCAAAATACTGGTGTCTTCAGAGCAGTACTATCTGAGTAGCCCTATTTTCAGTGTACCTTCAGAATATCCCTCAGAAGAAGAAAAGTTTTGTCTGTTTTAAAAGGTGAGGGAATGAAAATGGATTGCATTAGTTGACCGAGAGCCCACAGGAAACAACAGAAAAGGCTCTCTCTTCAGTGGAGATACAGTTTTTCCCTGGAGCCCTATAATATCAGGTTGATACTCAGAACTGAACCAACTTTCTTCATCTGTGAATTACATACAGTTAAATATTTTTAATACACAGGCAATGTTGGAACTTGCACGTTTGTATCTTGCACAAGATGATACTGATGCCTGTCAACATCAGTGTTCCTTACTGCTGAAGAACGACCAAGATAATGAAGCAGCAACGATGGTATGTGCTTTTGTACTGATCCTGCATCAATGTTTTTTGAAGTCAGTGTGCCTGTAGTATGATAAATTCATAAAGCACTACTTTTAAGAAGCCTACAGCTTGTGATTTCAAAAAAATTGTGAAAAATTCATGGCAACAAAATGTCTTTCTGTTTATGCCAGCTGATATTTCAGTATGAAGTTTCTAGCAATCATAGCTGTCGTTCTATCTCAATATAAAATGTCTTTAGAAGTAAAGGAAAAGTGATAGTAGTAAGATTGGATAAAGTATGGCTCAATGCATGTTCTATTGGTAATTGATTAATGTTTAAGGAAGAAGCTATTTATTCAGCACAGTAATAGCAAAACAAATCTTCTTTAAGAAGTTCTAAAAGAAAAGAACTATGTACTTAAGGTAATTTTACAGCCTCATTCAACCTTAGTTAATCATATTTGTACATAACAAGTTTTAATCACAGCTGCAGGTTCTTGTCCAGGACTTGTATACTTCTTGGCCTGAAAGACAGCTCAATAGACTGAGCAGCTTTTGATGTAACACACTAGGGGCAAAATTATTTTAAGATGGGAATACTTTATTTTCTCACAGCACTCTAACATCTGAAATTTATTCTAGGATAGTGCCTGAACAGAAATAATAGCACTCTTGAAATATGTTATTAAATCTATTCTATATTATCTAAGTGTCAGTGGAGAGAAACTGAAATGAAATAACTTGTTTTGCCTTGCCTGCTGAAGTGAGCTGCCATCTTTTTTCCCCTAACTTTAAACTAGCTTTGCTTTTCCATGTGCTTTATCTGGAGTTATTGGAAATAAAATTAGGAGTAAAACTATGCAATGGCAAAAAACCTCTTTGAAAGATATGGCAGACTGCTTAATTACGTTTTAATTTTCACCTTATGTGCAAAGATGTTCCTGTACCTGTTCATTATTACCAATGTGTGTTATATCTAGTGTTTGTTTTCCAGAGAGTAATAAAAAGTCCAACTGATATTACTTCTTGTGCAGCTCCTGCAGCACTTTAAAGCCATAGTTTTAGCTCTCTGCATAACTAGAGTTCCTTACTTATAATTTTTATTTTGTATTTTCACAATTTATAATACCTTGTTTTGTTTTCTCTAAATTGTTCAATACTGTAGATGATGGCTGATATCATGTTCAGGAAGCAAGATTATGAACAAGCTGTTTTTCATTTCCAGCAGCTCCTGGAATGCAAGCCAGGTGAATATTTATCGGTGATACTTTTAATTTGTTCTGATACATAGTTCTAACGAGAGAGGAATATATAGCTCAAAAATTCTTTGCTTGATTAAAAAGAAATGTGTTATTTATAATGGAATAGATACTAAAGCCAAAGACTATTACTGTATGTAAAAACATGAAGATATTTTAGGGGAATATTAGAAAATTATTTCTTGTAGATACAGTAATTTACTTTGCTGCAACGTAATGTGCATAGTTTACCTTAAATCAAATACAAATAGGGTGTTATTTACTTTTTCACTGTAAAGCACTTTCTTTTGTATGAAAAGTATCAAGTGCATGAACACAAAGGTAAAATTTTATTTGAGGACTAATAAGGGAAACTTGTCTTGGACTGCAGTAAGGGTTTTTTAGCAAATTTCAAGTTGGGATGAGAGAAAGCTACTAAAATCTATTAAAATTTTACTATAATGAATGTAAAACTTTCTGATGGACTTTGAAAGAAGTCATGAGAGTGCAGCAAATGGTTTTGTTTGAGTGCTTTTGAAAGTGAAGTACAATTATACTTCTATAAAAACCTGTAAAAAGATACTGCAAGTATTACTTGACATCTTCATTCTTGTATCTGAGGTTACTGTGTAATATGCCTTATGTATTAAATCATCTCATTTTTGTATGTGAAAAAATTAAGGCAGACTCTTTATTTCTTAACTTATTCATACAGCAAATAAATAGAATTACAGTGTCCTAATTATCTGTATATTTAGATAACTATGCAACCCTCTCTCGATTAATTGATCTGTTAAGAAGAGCTGGGAAATTAGAAGAAGTCCCAAGATTTCTTTCAATGGCTGAAAAACATTCTTCCCGAACAAAGCTTGAACCAGGATTTCACTACTGCAAAGGACTGTATCTTTGGTACTTGCAATTATAATTAAGATGCATTTGACTGTGTAGTATGTATTTAAATTAATTTTCTTGTCCTCCATTATCATTTAAAGGTGCTATGTTGATTTAATTAAATTGTCAGGATTTAAGGAAAAGTCTCCATTTCTCTGAATATCTCAGGATGTTCTTCCAGGTTCAATAATGTAACACTATTTATCTTCACATTTTAGAACTTGTCAGACTATTTTTAGTTTGCAAAAACAAGTTCCTTGCAATAGTATGCATGCTGTCCAAACCTTGCAGTATCAGTATGTGCAAGTGGGTCACCTGTTTTTAAATACTTGGGTTTCTTGGGATTTGGGTGGAATTTGGAACAGATGATTCTACTTACCTGGCTTTAAATATTTTAATTATCTGTGTAGGTACACAGGTGAACCAAACGATGCACTGCGGCATTTTAACAAAGCCAGAAAGGACAGTGACTGGGGGCAGAATGCAGTCTACAACATGATTGAAATCTGTCTGAACCCAGATAATGAAACTGTGGGTGGAGAAGTCTTTGAAAATCTCGATGCTGACATAGGGTAGGTGAATTAAATAAATACTGCTTGGGTTATTCTGTCATCATCATCATCTCCTGCTGCCACTTGACAGTGTGCCTTAATTTAAATTGCTGGAACGTTGAGATCATCTAATGCTTTGAGTATTCCCGTGTTATTGTGAGAGACCTTTCTATACTGTAATAAATGAGTCTCAAGCAGAAAATACAGATTTTCTCTGGAATGCTGGTCGCTTGCAGTGTTACAAACAGGTTGTTGGGTTGGAATTGCTGCTGTTGAAGAGAATCAATGTAGAATACCTATATACCAGAGCAGTTTTCCTAATGTCTTTAGCACAGAAGCAGTTCTAACTTGTAATTAATTTGGTGTGTATTACAAAAATAAGCTTTTATGAGCATTTTCTTTCTGATAATAGTAATTCAACAGAGAAGCAGGAGTCTGTGCAGTTGGCTGTAAGAACAGCAGGAAACCTGCTGAAGGAGCTCAAGCCTCAAACCATTCAGGGTCACATTCAGCTGCGAATCTTGGAGAATTATTGTCTCATGGCAACCAAACAAAAATCAAGTGTTGAGCAAGCACTGAACACTTTCACAGAAATAGTTGTGGCTGAGGTTAGTAACCTGTCTCATTTCCTCACTCTTCCCTTTCATACTTAAATTTTTTTAAGCAGTCTTGCAGTTACATTCAGCAATAGTGGCTATTTGCTCTAAGGATTATTTTCCTATCAAATAATATTTTATAGAAAATTTGAAAAAAACATTTCTGAAATAAAAATATATTTTGGAAGTTTTCAGTTGAATTGCAAATTTAGAACTCAACTAAATGCTAATATTGCTAGTTACTGAAATGTGAGTAGGCTATTTGGTTGCTGGGCTTGTTTTTTAATTCCCACGCTTGCCAGCACTTTGTCTTATGACATAAATCCATACAGTGCTTCATGGCAATTTGGCAGAATTTGGACTGCAGGACAAGATTATCCATCACCTTAAAATTCATCCTTATGATAGAAATATTCAATATTTTATCACTATTTGTAGTTATTAGTTTTAGGATTAATAATGGATGTTCCTGTTACCAGCAGCTTTTAACAGATTTTATTCCAGCAGGTGTAGACAGATTTAGTCCATTAGAATGCCATATTATATGTCAGTTACTGCTACTCTTTGACTGTGTGCTGAACTGTACCTTGTCTGAGGTGAGTACAGTGATGCTGATCTGATGTGTAAGGCAGTTCTGGGAATCACAAGCAAGATGTCCTCTGCCTCCAGTACTGGCTTCCCAGTCCTGCTCAGAATTGATCTGAGATCTTGTGAATATGGCATCTTTTTCATATGGCGACAGTTCTACCAGGAAGAATGCTGCAGTTTATTCATTCTTCCCTCTAGGGTTGCATAAAAAAAAAAAATCTTTAATCTCTTCAGACTTCTGAGATTTTTGATCCATGATAGGTGTAGCTATTGAGGGAGAGGGGGGATGAGCTTATGTGGAAGAGGAGCTTTTGGTGGGATTTTTTTTTCCCAGCCCACTATGACAAATGTACTTACAGCACAACCTAGGAAGAGACGTAGAGACAGAATCCCAACAGTGAGTCAAGAGCACTGAGAAGGAGAAAGAAGCATTTCAGTTAACTGCTGATAGAACTACTCTCTGCACTTAGGAGGCAGTTGCAGTTGCAAGATGTGAGCCCAATTCTCATCCTTTACTAATGAAGGCAGGATGTCAAAATCACAGTTGTGTCTGCAGTTCTTACTGCTTGCTTTTGAGGCTCTTGCACAGAATGGTGGCTTTTAAGAATGCTGTTTGTTTATAGATAGTTTGGGTGCATACAGTTTAGACATTTAATTTTTAGGAGCTGTACACCTAATAAGAGGAATCAGAGTCCCTTTCACTGATATTTGACAGGCACTTCTAGAAGTGAAAAATACCACTTTTATTGTTACTTCAAGTGACTCCAGATTTTATCTGATGTATTTATTTGTATATAAAAAGGATAACTCTTAGTGGTATCAGATTTTATTTCTTGTGAGATGAAATACCTGTGGATTTTTTTAGCATTTCTTGTGCCTGGTGGTTATCATGATCACAGAAATAATTGTAGCACTAGGTGGAAAACATGTCTGTAAGATTAGATGCTGTATCTTTATTTCCTGAGATTTAGCTTTTAGTTTAGTTTCTAGATACCTGGTGAAAGTCTTACTTAAAAAAAATGAAAATTTAAAAGCACCAAGAAGTCATTGTACTTTTTACTGCAGAAGGATCATATACCAGCACTTCTGGGAATGGCCACAGCCTACATGATCTTGAAACAGACTCCACGAGCCAGAAATCAGTTAAAAAGAATTTCAAAAATGAGCTGGAATCCCATTGATGCAGAGGAGTTTGAAAAGAGTTGGCTTCTGCTTGCAGATATATATATTCAATCTGCAAAATATGATATGGCAGGTGAACTTCTGAAACGATGCCTTCGTCATAACAGGGTAAGTCAATGCACATTGAAAGTTGTGCTTTGAAGTTGTGTGAATTTGGAGTATTTTAGCAATTAAGTTGTCAGTATTATATGCAAGCTTACCTAAATAAAATTTTGACTGAATATTTACATTTTACAGTCATGCTGCAAGGCTTATGAATACATGGGATACATAATGGAAAAGGAGCAAGCATATAAGGATGCAGCAATAAATTATGAGATGGCCTGGAAGTATGGAAACCAGACAAATCCAACAGTAGGTATGTATCTATAACCTATAAAGTATGATTTTGGGCACTATGGTAGGAATGAAACAACTACCTTTTACTGGATAGAGTGCTTTTCATTTTCCATAGAAATAAAGTATCACTGGTTTTCCTCACATAAAAACCACAAATGTTTAAAGGTATACTGAACAGTCACTTGGAAAGTCCCCATGGCAAGAGGTAGCAGCTTTATGATACTTCAAAAGTTTCTGCTTACTGTTTTAGTACAAAGTTTGATCTGAAACAGTTTTAGTTGGCTGCTTGTGAACAGCTTTCTCTGTATGTACATCATTAACTTTAATAATGTATTTCTAGTAATCTACTATATACTGCTTGTAGTAGAGAGTCTTTTATAATTATATGTATATATATATATGTATATGATGGTGGCCAGCCATTTACTTGATTATTTCATTTTTGATTCAACATTCAGATTATCTATATGGGTCAGGTTTTATATATATGAGTAAGGATTTTAAAAATAAATTAATTTTAAAAAGAAATTATTTTAAATGTCTTTAAATATATCTGTTTTAAAAAAGATGGCCAGCTGAAAACTTGAGGCACTAGTAAAGTTTTGAGTTTAGATAATAAATTGAAATTTGCACTAAATTGTTGCACATTAAGACAGTTTAATTGTAGGAAATCCTTTGTGAAAATGATATATAGGATAAAATGCCATTTCCTTACTCAACACCTAGAACCTGTCCATAGGTCCCAAGGCTGGTGGTTGACGCAAATTCTGTTCCAGCTTCTGGGATGTGTTTATTGCCCCTTGGAAATACATACAACTACTAGTCTTTAATCTGTGCTCTTTCTTTGTGCCCTGTGGTAGTTTTTAGCATTAGGAGGAGATAGCCTTTGGCATCAGCTGAAAATCCAGTGTTTTTAAAAATAGATTTTAACTGTTATGCGCATGAACTGCCAAATGTTTTGTTTCTTTTCCTGTAACTGCTGGATGCTGCAGTGGTTTTGTTCATGGTTTTATCTAATATGATCTGTAGATTAAAGTAGTGTTTTATTAGTGGGACTAAATGTTTGTGAGTTAGCTCCTTCTTTTATGACACAGTTCTGAAAATGCACATTCATGGATGGATTACCAAAACTGAATGTATTGTCAGTCATATGTACTGTAAGTCAAAAAATTAGAAGGGTCAAACCAGAGGAAGGTTTATATCAAAACAGAAGTAAAAATGACTGATAGAAATCTGACTTAGGTTAAATGGAAAAACCTCTAGATATCTAAATATGAGTTGGGGTGCAGTAATTTTTACTAGATGTTCCTGTTCCTGTAGACTGAGCCATGGTGGTGGTTGCTAAAATATTACAGTTGTTAATCAAATGAAATGTATTAGAAAGAAGTTTTAATAGAAAAGACTTGTGATTTCTTGAGTTTGTACGGAACATAGATCAAAACTTCTCATTTTTTATTTCGAAATCCTCTAAAGAGTGAGAATTCAACAAACTACCAAGCCTTTTGATGTCTAGATAGGAGAGTTCCTTAGTGAAATTAAACTGTGAAATAATCTTACATACAAAAGAGAGGATGATATTGAAGGTACTTCATGCACTTGTTTCTAGTTTTGCATTACAGCATTGTGAGGATTGTCATGCATTAGAACAAAAATGGTTAAAGCAGCACAAATTTCCATCTGGCAAGTAAAGCCATACAAAATGGTATCAGATCCTGTATTTGCCAGTGAGGATAAGTTCAAAAGTGAAAGATTTAAAATTTCAAATGTTGGAAATTATATGCTTATAATGGTTTTTTTTTTCTCAGGCCTAGCCTCTTTCCAGATTGATACACTTGAGCTTTACCTCTTGGGTTGAAAGTATCAGCCTGGCATGTTGCTATGTGACTTAGCCATGTGACTTTTTATATCAGTGGTCTGCTGACAGTGGAACTGAATAGCATTTTAATTCCCTAGTTTGTTATACTTTTTTTTTCACTTTGTCCTTTAATAATGGAATTACCTTTACAGAGGGACAGTGTATTGCAGGCCACAGTGAGAAACTCTGTGGGATACCATGGTAATTGAAAAAGGCAACCAGTATGTATTCTCTGCAGTAGCACATGCTCTTCAGAATAATGTCTCCTTTTGATTCAGACATAGCTATCAGTGTGTAAAGGACTTCTATTTACTGCCTGAAGTAACTTTCAGTAAAAATTTTGATCATTTCCAGGCTTATATGAGACAACAGTAGGAAAAAATATACTAACTTAATATACTAACTTTAGAAACACACAGTGACCCAAAAAAAATTCAAATGTGATATTTTTGTTATGCAATATAGAAACTGAAATTGTTGCTTTTCCTCTCCCCCCTCTCCCCTCACCCCTTTAATTACAGGATACAAGCTGGCTTTCAATTACCTGAAAGGGAAGAGATATGTTGATGCAATTGATGTTTGCCACAAGGTAGAATTTGTTTATGTGTTCAATACTCTGTCTCCTGTAGCAACATTCTTCTACATAATGACCCTTCTTTTTGGTTGAGTTTAAATTTCAAAAATACATAGCTTAATGCCAGAAAGGTGTCCTATCTAATGTTTGATTAAATTAAATATCCTCTTCATAATCTGTCTTGAGCTCCATGGAGTCACATAAAGAAGTGATAAAAGTGACTGGCTATTATATGTGAAGGGGTATCCAAATGGCACCACCTTCTTTTGGCCATGTAGTTGCAACTTGCTGAATCCATACAGAAATATAGCTGAAAAAAATTATCAAATCAAATATTAGTATCAGAAGACACTGTTAGAAAGTAACTTGAGGTATTATCTTTGTATAAGCAGAGCAGATGCAGAGTAAGAGGAAGGGCTACTATTAAAGAAGCAGAGGTAACATTAATTAATAATTATTCATATTAATAATAAAAAAAATTAAATTTGCTCTTTTTGGGAGAAATAAAGCTAATTTGGAAGGACAGAATGAATGGAAGGATAAGAGAGAAGAGTGAATTGAAGGGAAGAAGATGAAGTAGGTAGAATTTGCTAAGACAGAGCCTAAGGAAGTGAAAACATAAAGGCAGTTCATCATTGCAGAGAGAGTATACTTAAACCCTCAGAAATGCCTCCAGAAGTCCCTTCTGATTCATACATTTCAAGCCACCTGGAGGCTTTAGCTCTTGACCCCCATGTCTTTTACACCAAGGTGAAAGGACAGTGGAAATGAAGCAAGATAAAGCTGGTTTTGACTTGCATATCTGGTGGTCTCTATCCACAATTAAATATTTGTGCATTCTTAAAACAAACTTGTCATGTTGTTATTTTAGTTTTAAAATGTGTAAGCTCAGTGATGAGGGGGATTACCAATTTGGAACTTCTGGATTGTATTGTCTTTTGACAGGTCCTTAAAGCACATCCAAACTATCCAAAGATCAGGAAGGAAATACTGGACAAGGCCCGTGCATCTCTAAGAAACTGAATTTGTTTTTTGTATGACTGATGGACTTCTGTTAATCAGATTTTGGAAGCTATTAATGAAATACTGCAGTGACAGAGACCATGTCAGCAGAGATACTGTGGATATGATGGATTTAACGATATTAGAGATCTGGATTATTTTTATGAAAAATATACAGCCCTGAAAGAAACTGTATTTGTTTTCATTCAGGACAGAATACTGCTCCCATGTGTGTTATGTAAAGTGTCATCAGAGCAAAGTGTTACCAGCATTCTAAAAATGTTATAAACATATAACTCAATATTTTGTTGTGTTTATTTGAAATTACACTAAACAACCTGTCTTATCTAGTGGAGGTGCATTGTTAAGATGCTGGATTTTAGTTCATGTAAACCATTACTTCATAATTACAATGTAATCTTTATTAGTACAGATAGATTTCTAAATTATGAGGGGATTTTATTTTTCCATATATTAAAGGCATGCTTTATTTTTTTAAAAATCTTGAAAACAAATAGCTATGTTCATTGCTGTCAATTAAATTTACATTTCTAAATGAAAATGTAACAGTTAAAATTTAGATCCTGTGTAAATATTCAGTAAAGACTTTTGTAGATCATGCAGGTCTTACACAGAATTTGCTTTCTGCTCATGCTGTTATCCATATGTCAGATTTCCATGAAGAGAAATGTTCTTAATTTGTGGTGTTTAGTCTTTTAACATTGTATATGTAGACAGTATAGTCATGCAGAAATAAGCACTCATTTTGTTTGATCTCTATAAAACATCTTTTTAGAGAAATAACTTCTATTACAGGGCATTATGATCTCGTCTCACAGAATATACCTGTGAATCTTTAGGGGAGCAGTAGTGTGGCATAAGTGAGTGAAAGGAAGGAGAAAGATCACAGGTTTCTTTTCAGTGATGGAGAATTTCTGAAAAAACACTGTTGCACTGCTGTATTTGGTTTTCAAACAGCACTTGATGTTGTATGTGTCTTACTAGAAGACTAATGTTTTGGCATGAAAAGGGAATTCTTAATGGTAGTGATTAAGTTTCTATATTTTATAAACAATTTGAATTTTTAGCTTTTCCTGTTGACATTGTGTAAAGTTTCAGTTCAGTTTGACTTTTGGGGTTTTTTTTAGGACAACTCAATGTTAAGGCTGCCAAAGAGAGCCTGTTCACTATTGTATCTAATCTTGCTTATCAATGACTGGGTACTGTATCTTGGGGAACTTTTCAGCCTTGTTTCCTGAGTACATTGAGGTGCATCACTTGGACAACGATGCTGCCTGCTGGTGGTTGCAAGGTCCTGCATTCCAGTGACTGGAGCTGTTGGTCAGCTGAACTAAACTGAATAGATGTGTGTCAGGACTATAACACTTCTACAAGATTTGTGGGAATATTAGAATGGACAAAATACTCAAGTAAGTGGCCTCTTCTTCCCTAGAGATCTGTGAAACTTACAGTGTGGCTTTGTCCCTTCTGTTTGAGCACTGTCAGTCAGTGTATACATGATTGTACCAGGCACAATACAGGCCCCCAGTTTTTTGCATGTAAGTTTGGCTGCATGATAGAGCTCAGAGGAGGAAGTTTTAGTGTACTAGGGATGGTATGGGAGTGGAATGAGGAACATGGAAAGATCTGGAAAATGCTGAGGATGGGGGGAACTCTGACAGGTGGGCTGTGGGGGTCGGTAGGCTACAAATTCTTAAACAATGCTCATTGGTGAGGTTTCTTTCACTATTAAAAGAATAAGTACTTACTGCAGCAATTTCTAGTAAAACAATATTTCTTTGTACACAGCCTTATTCATGCAGGATCAATGTGTGGTTGCTTCCTGGATAGCAAAGGAATAACATTTAGCTGAAGTTTAGACTAAAAATAGGTGCAAAATGTTTTCAAAAAAGGCAAGACATCTGCATCTGATTTGCTTTTCTCATAAGATGCATATTAGCCTTTCATGAGATGGGTGTGACAGATTAAGTCATGACAATGGAAGGATACAGAAATTAGTTGATAGAAATTGAACTGAGACTTTAGGCTTTCTGTGGTTAACTTTTGGTGAAGAGTTTTATGTGTACACCATGCAAGTAAGATTTACGAATTCCCATTAGCCATCTTGAGCATATCTAAGCACTGGTGCCTTTTTATAGATGAGGTCTTTAAAGTAAGAGTACAAATGAGACACATCTTTGGATTTCAATTTTTAAAAAAAGGCTTTAAGTAATCTTTCAGAAAAAATCTTGCTTTATTATAATATTCTCAGGAGAAATAAATGTCCTTTCCATAAGCTTTTTGGTTTACATAAGCCCAATTTAAGTTTTCCTGGTTTTTTGGGGGGTTTTTTGGGGTTTTTTTTGTTTTCTTTTTTTGGTTTTTTGGGTTTTTTTCTTTCTTTGCAGAAGAAATAGTTTGGTGTCATTCCTCTCTGCTTTTACTATTTCTTACTTTAAAAATGCATGTTCTGGTAGTTTGGTGGGGGGTTTTAGCTCCTTAATAAATGGGTTTGAATGGAAGAGACTTCTGGGATGGAGGGGAGTCAGTAATGCTAATTTCAAAGCCTTGCACTCTTCAGTGTGATGTTGCTTAGCAACCCATCTTCCAGTTTTGCCTTTGATGAATAAAAGAGGAGAGTGAAGCTGTGGCTTCTATTGATTCATTCACTGCAACTGAAAATCTAAGCATCTTGTAGCTATAGCAACATAAGCCATAGGTGTCTCTTCCTCTTCTCTCTTGCCCCCCTTTCATCTGCAGGTACAAAATGCCTGGAATATCTTGTAGAGGAAATGAAATGATTTTTGGTAACACTGCTAAATAATATTTTCTTTTCTAATTTGCTACCTTTTTTTCAGGTTTGTACCATGCTAGAAAGATGGTCGAGGGAGTATCATTAGGCAAAAATAATAAATATAAATAGCTAAAAATAACGGAACTAGTAAGATTCTTAACAAAAATAGAGTAGAAGGAATTTGAAGGGTTTTTTTTGCCTGTTTCTGGACTAGGATTGACTATTGCAAATAATTTCTCAAATATGGCTACAGCAATTTTTAGAACGGCTGTAGACTTCCTAAAATCAGGCAGCTCTGGTTTAGTAACCTAAACTTTAATCTTGTTATTCATTAAATGAGTGAGTTGTTTTAAAAATATACTTTAAACAGAGCTTATAATGTTAGACAATTTGCTGAAGATTTTCTTTGAAAGGTGACATTTCAGGGAAGTTTTAATAGTGGCAGTAGATTCTGGCTCTTCAGAAGTTGATGATAAAGAACTCTTTGATGTGTTCTATATGCAATGCTGAACAGGGAAAAATAGGAAAAGAACTTAAGGCAATATTTCACTAGTAAGTACTTCAGCTTGTGACTATGCCACTTTTCAAAGATTTCAACAGTGATTTTGCTATCTAGCTTCATTTCCTCTGTGGTTTTACCTCTTGCTTCATCTTGCAATGAAATTAGAACTCTGGTTTTTGCAACACTGAACTGCCATAAAATGTGGAGAATTGGACCATTACTGCAAAAATTCATGCTTTTGTCTCTGCTAAAAGTTGTTGCTAATTATGTGACATGGTGCTTGCTAAAAGAGAAACTGTGTGAATTGTCTAAGTCTTGTTCTGAAGTGGGTGGGTTTTTTTTTGGTGTTCTTGATGTTTGATTGGGGTTGGGTGTTTGAGGTTTTTTTGTTGTTTGTTTTTTTTTTTTCCTGATTTTTTTTAAGGAATCAGTATGCCTCCTTTATGCAGGCTTTATTTTGGAAAACAGCAGATTTTTAAAAGTTCACACTAGGAATTTGCCTTACTTGGATTTTGTGCTACAAAAGTTGAACACTGGCTGTGCCTATCTCAGGTGAGGTAGGGCTTAGTATAGTTTCGGCATCGGCTGTCAAAGTCATAAGGAAGGCTTTTAACATCCTAGAAATAATAGGACGTATGAATTGTGAGAGATTCTCGTCTAAATATTTATTAAGTGTTCCTGGGCAATATTAATTCCTAAAAGAACTGGCATCACGATTTTTGGCACTGCTGTGACACAGATCAGTGTAACTACTGCCAACTCCCCTTCTACTCGCTGAGCACCTTTAGGTACTTGCAGTTCGGCAGCTCATAGAAGTTTTGAAGTGCTGGGGTGAGACGATGCTTGTGCTGCTGTTCTTTGAGAGTAGGAAGGAGAGACTCTATACTCTCTTACGGGAGTGCAAATACTACTTTGGGTTTTTTCTCCCCCCCATTAAACCATGCCTCTGTAGAAAAGTGATTTTGTACCTATCTCTGGGAAACTGCATTGTGAAGAGAGAGAGCTCAGTGTAATATCCCTTCTCCCAGTCTGTGATCTCATCTCGGAGGGATTTTGTGTTGTTTCCCAGCAATCTGAGCTGGGAGTGTTTGGTCAACCCCATCTTGCCCAACGTAGCTCTTGGGTGGTTGAAGCAAGGCTCGCAGTCGCTGCCGTGCGGCCCTAGCTGGGCGCGCTGTGTGGCTGTGCCCGAGCCCCGTGCCGGGAGCAGGAGCGGGATGGGCTCGGGGTGGGCCCCGCGGCTCCCCGGGCGCGGCCCCGCTGCCGCCGCCGGCCGCCTCGCGCACCTGGGCGCCAGGTGAGGGCGGGGCGCGGGCGCGCGGGCGCAGGCGCGGGGCGGCCGCGCGCACCTGGCGGGCGCGGGGCGGAAGCCGCAGAGCCCGCCCGGCTCCGGCCTCCCGGGGCTCCGGTGCCGCTCGCTGCTGGCGGCAGCGCCTTCGCCGTCCTCCCGTCGGACGAGGTGAGTGGGGGAGCTTCGGCAGGCACCGCGCGGCTCCGCTCCTCCTTGGCCTCTCCAAGGGCTGTGGCCGGCGGCGGGGCAGCGTCCGGTGCCGCTTCTCCTCCGCTCGCCGCAGCCCGTGCGGGCGCGCCCGGCGAGGCTCGGCGGGCGGGCGGGAGCCGTGAGCTGAGGGAGCGGTGCTGGGGCGGGCCCGGGGCCGGGGCTGCCCGGGGGTCCCCCTCAGCCGCCCCTTGGAGCGCTCGCTGCACGCGCGGTCCCCTCAGATCCCACAGAGGCGGCCGGCCCCAGGGGCCTTCCCGGAGCCGGGACAAGCCAGCCCTGCGAGCTCGGCTCGCGGGCCAGGAGCCCAGGCTGCCTGTGGGGACGCGGGGCTCCGGGAAGTGCCGGCCGGATGCACTGTCCAGACCGAAGGTATTGACCGAGGGAGGTGTCTCTGCCACGTACGGATCCCGCCCAAGGGTTTGCCTACAGTACCGCATTGATTCGGGGCGGCGGGGTGACACCAGTTGTGTACATTGCCAACCAACTCCGGTGTATTTCATCCTGTTCGAAGGGCTTTTAAAGAGTTACCGCATTGGCTCTCCCCTCCGGGAGTTTGTTAGTCTTCTGCACAGCAGGTGACGATAGACAACGTTTGCTTAGGTCTGGAAGTTGACAGAAGAAGTGTATTTTAAATTTAAAAACCTTAGTGTCATGAATTTTTATTCTTTTTACCTTTGTGTAAAATATTATTTTACAAAGAAGAATTTATAAATAAATCTTTTGTTGGTTAAATAACAGATCGTACTGGAAATACAAATATTATGTATGCATCTCAGTAGTGCTGTATATGTTAGTCTTCTGTAACAAGAAGACCTCTTTCGTTTAGAAAAATAGAAATTATATTGATCAATTCAGTGTTGACTAAAGCCTGAGCTGCCAGACTTGGAGCCTGAGACAAAGCAGCCAACTTACAGGGTTGGTTTCCTTTTTTAGCCAGGTTTGCTCAATGGCCTGGTCAGTTTGGCATCTGCTACTGTCATCTCAAAGCTTCTCAATAACAGAGCAAAGTAAAAATTAAGTTGGTTACAGAGAGCCTGAATTGCTATTTTTGTTGTTCTGTGGGAAGGAGCAGAAACCAGTTTTCCTCCTTATAACTGCTGTTGCCACTTAACTTGTCCCTTTTTTGGGGGTGGGATAATACCGGATATCTTGAGCCCTGTCAAAATAGGAACAAGATATAATTTTCCTCTGTGTGACATTTCCCCAGTGTCTGTGGTTCTAGGTGACACACTGTGCTGCTTAGAGGGAATTTTTTTTTTGCTTTGCCCAAGTTTGCTGCCCGGTTCTCTTGTTCCAAGAGCTGTTATCTAGTCCAAGGTTTTCCCTCTTTTGGAATCAATGTAGAGAATTGTGTTCATGATACAAAATGCTGATCATTATGAAACGCCTGCCAACACCGACGAGTTTCTCATCCTAATCTGCTCATTGTTGTGCCTGTCTTCTACAAGATCTGAAAGTGCCTCAAGTTTCTAAACCATAAAGTGCTAGATTTTTTTCAGTCAGCATGAATTTTCAGTAAAGCATGAATTTATTCACTTGCTGTCTGTCCTAAGATTCACTGAGATCATGTGCCTTAGGAAATAGTTCTGCTTACAGACAGAAATCATATCACAAAACTACTGACAATGATTTAGCAACTAAATTCTAGAGTCAAGTGACTAACTACAGTGGACTGACATTATTCAGCAGTGAAATGTATCTGGAAAAGAGACACTGAAGTGGGCAGGAGGAAAGTGAAGACACCTATGGGAGCTTCCAACGAAGATTAGTTTAGCAGTCACTAACCCAGTAAATCTCCCATGAGGAGACTTTCTTTGCTTTACGCTTATCACTTAAACAAAAGTTTAAGGCCAGTTAGAAAACAGTGGTTTCAAGACCTGCACTTGATACTTTTAAATGTTTTTGTTATCTTAGAAATACTCCTACAATCAAGAAAACAAACAAAAGCCCTCTGGTTATGGTCCAGATGTTATCTTCTGACGCTTAAATGAAAACGAGAAACTAATCCTTTTAAGTTAAAACAACACTTTAGAGCTGCTCTCATGCTCACTTTTCACCATGGCATTTTTAGGGACAGTCTGAAATAATTTTAATGGAGGCCCAAAGTAATCTGACCAAGGAAAAAAAAGAGAATACAGAGTTGAGTGAAATTTAAATTTGAGATAAGTGCGTGTCATTTACATGTCCCAGGTCTGTAAAAGTAAGCCATAAATATTTTTATAATATATGGTTGCTGGATATTTTTACTATGCTATTGATTGTCAAAGGGAACTGTCTATCTCTGCCTCTCACATGCAGTGCTTAGCTGTAGAAAAACAGTAGTAGTGCTAATTTTGAAAGAGCATGTGAAAGTTTGAGTTTGAAGCTCTTCTATTAGAATACATAGAAGGAGGTTTGGTGATTGATTGGGGTTTTTTCCAATTTATTTTTTTTCATCTAAATGAAACTGCTGAAGGAGATCCTTGACCAAGTTGTGTTTCAGCAAGCTGTCCTGTGCTGCTGTTGCTCAGAACTTCTTCAGCCTTCTTCAGTGTGCTCCTCCAGAAGGTATAGCTTCTCATTTCTCTGTAATTATCAGTGAGGCAGCTTACATCCAGTATTTGCTAGAATAACATGTGCTCTTAATGTTTCTAAAATGAAGGCTTAGGAACTGAACACATCCAGTGTTCCTCTCACAAATTTTTTTTCAGTAGTAGAACCACATTTCTACTGGCTGAGCTTCAAAGAATGTACCCGGAGGAACAGCACCTGGGGTTTGTGAATTTCTCTTAGGTATGTGTACCCTATTTAGGAGTGCATTCAGTAGGAACTCCGAGTGGAACGGATAAGCAGGTGTGGAGATGGAAACTAAACAGCCTATTCTGTTTCTCATTTTCATGTCTTTAGTCCTTAACTTCTGTACATTTCATTTTATCATTTGTTCCTTTATTTAAATCAAAAGCTATGTTCTTGTAAACAGTAGCATAGTTTGCTAAACTTCAGCAACTTCTTTATCCCCAATTTCTGAAGTGTTTTTTGATTCTATGAAGAACCTTCATATTCCCTATAAAGCTGGACCTTTATGAAAGGTTCACTCTGAATTGGATGTTTCTTAGTCTGTCCCCAAAGGTGCTTATGTGAATGGATGTTCCTCTGGGGTGAACTTCTAGGAAGGGCAAACAGTTTTGTTCAGTGATTTATTTATTTATTTGCCAATAGAAAAAAGCATCAATTTCCATGGTGGCAGAAGATGAAAATATCATTTACCAAACTGATTATTTCAGTAACTAATGTTTTAGTAGCACCTACATTGATAATCATGCAAAGAAAACAAAAAGCCCTGTCTAGAATTTCAGATTCAGAAATACCAGTAGTGGAAGTAGCAGTTCTTACAGCATTCTGAAATATCTTTTGCTAATTTGGTGGGAACAGTTGTTCATCAATGTCAGGTTTGTTTGGTTTTTTCCTAAAGTATTTGCTCAGTGTTTTTATTTGCATACCCACCTTCTGATTAAAGGGCCCATAAGGTTTGAGGAAGGGATTGTACACTTTGATAACAAGGAAAAATAGACAAGCTTTTTATGAGACTGTGCTTCTGAAATTATAGCAGAATTAGATTAAGTTTAAGCCAAGTTATGTAGTTAAATAGTTTTAATTAGAATAATTCTGAAGCATTTTTTCCTTTTTTTTCTGTTTTTAGGGTTTTTGTTTTGTTTTGTGTTTAGTATTTTTACTTAGTATTTTGTATTTTTTAGTTATTTATGCTCCATAAGCAATATTGTCAGAAAACATTTGAAGCCTGTTTAACATTCAGATAAAGGAAAAGTAGATTTTAAAATAGTTCTTTTTTAAAAACTGAGGTCAGGTATTTTGTTGATACAAATTCTGATGAATTTTGTCTCACTTGCATGGTTTGAAATAATTTCTGCTGATTTGGATTAATGATACTTTTACTTTTTTATAAAAGATTATTCTCTACAGTGTTGTTCAGATCAAGCTAACATAAAAATCAGAGTTTTCTACTTGTTGGCTACATTAGCGAGGCTTTCTTGTGAGAGTTTTTGCAGACAGTCTGACATCAGAACCAGTGGGTGGCATAATGTAACATAGACTGCGTTGAATTCTCGCACTGCCCATGTGATGTGGTTTGAAGTAGTGTGGCAGCTGCTTTTTGGCACTTTTAGAAGACTCTAGTAGTACATTCTAATTTTCTGGTTATTTTCTTCCTAAAAAAGAAAATCCAACTTCAGATGTTTAGGGCTAGTTATTTCAAAGTGCTGTAGGAATCCAGACTACTATTAGTGAAAATAGCACTAATGAATAGAAGATTAAACGCTTTGCTAAACAGTCACCCCAGGGAGTTTAATCATGCCACATATTTCTTCAGCATGTCCTGGAGCACTGAATAGTAGCTTGGTCTGTGTTTACTGACACATTGCTATGCCATGAAAATGTGAGAGGCATTTGTGGGAAATAAAGATTGTATTTGACTACAAAATTATCCTGGTAAAAACCCTAAGATACAGCTTTCATGGCAAAAGTTCTTTGGACAATGCAGCTTCTGTTCTGGAAACTGCTACTCTTTTGTGCGACAAAGAACTCTTCTCTTATTGTAAGCAATATCCCTATCAGATATTTTGTCAACAAAGCTACACTCAGCATTTGTCTATATCAAAAGTTTAGCTGCATGCTTGTGGCAGTCAAGCCTCTGGCCACTTGGTGTTTGCTGCACATACTAGTCCAAGGCTGTCACTTGATCCTTTCCTATAGAAACACCACTTGCACTTGTTTCTGTGCATGGCCTGCTAGTAGAGTGTACTAATCCACACTGAAAGGGTTAAGTTGTGTTGCTGTCTTCCACGATCCACCTCAGTCCAGGGAAGGTTCTTTTCTAGGGACAGACACATTTCATCTGTGTGTTGTGGCAGCATGCTCCACATGTCTCTTGTTTCTAATGCCTCTTATGATGTAATGTATTTCATATATATAGATAGATAGATATAGGTATATATATGAAGATGTTTTCTTTTTTTCCCATTTGAGGAAGATATATTTATATTGCTTATTGATTTCTAAGCTTTAAGATTTACTGGTATCTTAAGTGCTTGTGCATGGTGCACTGCGAAGCAGTAATGTGATTTTCTTACTGGTGGTGTTAGGAAAGCGTTCCTGGTTAGCAGCCTGCAAAGGCTGTAGCCCCTGCAATGCTGGGTGTTGATCTGTACCTATAGCTGGTGGTTTACATTGTGATAAGAGACATGAGGCTGCCCCCCCCCCCCTCCACACTCATCCAGGGCTGAACACAGCTGGTTCCAGCCAGCTGTAAATAGACCCACTGCTGGCCAAAGCTGAGCCACCAGTGCAGCAGGTGGTGCCTCTGTGATGAGGTATTTAAGAAAGGGTAAAAAATACTGCACAGCAGCTGTGAGAAAGAGGAGTGAAAAAAAAGTGAAACTGCAGAAACCAAGGTCATTGAAGAAGGAGGGGAGTAGGTATTCCAGGCAGTGGAGCAGATATTCCCCCTGCAGCTCATGGAGAAGACTGCAGTGAAGAAGAATTTCTCTGCAGTCTGTGAAGGACCACCCCAGAGGACAGATCCACTCTGCAGCCTGTGCAGGCCAGAGCATGTGGATGTACCCTGAAGAAAGCTGCAGCCCATGGAGAGCCCAAGATCCTGGCAGGAGCTGTGACCTGTGGATGGCCTCTGCTGGAGCAGTTTATGCTGAAGTGCTGTACTGCACAGAGAAAACCCATGCTGGAGCAGGGCAAAAGTGTGCAGAGGAAGGAATGCTAGAGATGAAAAGTCTTACAAGCTAACCACAGCCCTTATTATTCATTCCTTCTGCAACACTATGCCGGAAGTAGAGAGAGGAACTGGGAAGGAAGGAGTGAAGCTGAGCCAGGGGAGGTAGTTTGAGCCTTTGTTTCTCACCATCCTACTCTATTTTTAATTGGCAGTAAATCCAAATTCATCATTACAAGTCTGTTTTCCCTCTGACAGTAACTGGTAAGTGATCACACTGTCCTTAGCTCAACCTGTGTGATTTTCCGTCTTATTTTGTCCCCACTGTCATGTTGAGGGTGGAAAGCAAGAGAGTGGCTGTGTTGGCGTCTGGCAGCCAGTCAAGATCAACCCACCAGGCATTGTGAGAAAACAAGATATTTTTCAATCTGGCAGTTTGGTAATTTGGTTGCAGTCCTTTCATTGGAAAAGAAAGTTTTTATTTGTAGTCTTCCACTATAAAAAGTACTGGTACTGTAGTTCAAATGTTTCAGCAGTAAGGAAAAATGGGAAAATAATATGTGGCACAGAAGTGGACTGGTTGGTTTGGTTATTTTGAAATTTTGTTAGTTGAGAAGCATGTTTTTGGTACCTTTTAGTGTGACCTAACATGCTTCCCCTCTGCATTCTTTTAACAATAACTATGGTAAAACACGGTAGTTTGAATGTATGGGTTTATTAAGCTGACATAAGCTTTGAAATACAGTAAAATGTGAAGAAATCCAGATGCTTAGTTTCTCCTGAAAATTCTTGAAGTAAAGCAGGTAAGGGGTGGGTTGTTTTGTTTTTTTTTTTTTCTCTGACTTGTAGCTTTTCCTGAGTATATATTACTCTAATTGAGATGTACTTGTATTTCAGAGAAATAAATAGAAAATTAGTTTTTTGCAATTTTGTGGTCAGTAGTTAGCAAGTGGGATCTAACTGTGGCTTTTAGCTAGATGCTGTTTATTTCTTTTCTGTATTCACATACATGCAATTTAGACAAAAATGAAGCTGTTCCCTGAATAGCTTCTCCACGATTCAGGCTGGTGGTGGAATGTATCCCCTTCTTGTAAACTGCCGGTTCAGCAGAGAGAACTTAATTGAAATCACTTAGATTTTGGTAGTCCTCAAATATCTTTCATAGTCTCATCTTTGAAAGCAAGTGAATAATTACTTGTCTGTGAAAAAAATGGTGGCGGAAACTTGAAAATTGTTGAAATAATTTGATTGAGAAGTGTTTCCTGTCTTTTAGTTTACTTTCCACGTGGCCCTTTCTGACATAGAGCTTGAACTAATGTATTGATGCTACCTGTTTTTCTTCTGTCCCATCACCAAACTAAAATCCCCTGCTTCTATAAGTCTTTATTCTAATTTTAAACAAACTAATTGGAAGAAAATAAACTTGAAGTAGTGGCATTGTGTTGAAGTAATGTTTTATTCTTGATGGTATACCTGATTCCTGGTTTTTCTATATGAAGCGTTTTTAAAAAATAAAACACAAAACAAAAAGCAGGGAAAGGATATTTTGGGTATTTTTAAGTGATGTAGCATGCATAACATTTCACTTTTGGGAGTTGTGAATTAATTCCTTCCCATTAATTTCTTATGGCTTTATATAGTTAAATATACTAGATGTCTAAATGAATACTATTTGTTTTAATTTACAGGTGTTGTAATTTCAAGAAATGCTGTGACATATTTGAAGAGCAACACTCACAGAAAATTCTGTGAAAATTTTTAAAACTAGAATGGCCTTGAAAAAGACACCTAAACTATTTAAGACATTTTTTCACTGGAAACTTTGGAAGTTTAGCATTATTGTCTTTGTCTTTCTGGTATTTTTATTTTTATTACAAAGAGAAGTGGGTGTTCAAGATTTTAAGGATGAAGCAGGGATTGAGCCAATTGTTGGAAAGAAAAGTCATGTATTAGGTCTTGTGTTAAATGCTATGAACAATATCAAAGGTGCAAAGCCAAAAATGCAAATCAAAGCACCCGTTAGGCAAACTAAGATTCCTGGAGAGAGACACTGTTTGCCAGGGCACTATACTCCAGTGGAACTAAAACCCTTTCAAGATCGGCCCCTTCAAGATCCCAATGCTCCTGGAGCTTCTGGTAAAGCGTTTAAAACCATCAACTTAAATTCAGAAGAACAGAAAGAAAAACAGCTTGGAGAAGAGAAACACTGTTTTAATGCATTTGCAAGTGATAGGATTTCTTTACACCGAGATCTTGGACCAGACACTCGACCTCCTGAGTAAGTTGAAATGTGTATGTCCTGATAGTTGAAAAACTTCTCAGAAATTCAGACTGCAAAGTGATTTGATTTCAGCAGTAGGTGATAGTTTAGGAAAGTCTCCTAGCTATACATAATGATTGGCTGTACATAATGATCCACAGTGCCAAAGCCAAGAATGTTCAGAAAAGCTCACTTCTTTTATGGTTTTGAATTCAAAGTAACCATATTTAAATAAGGTGTTCTGCTTTTGCGTTTAAGGCTAAAATTTCTGAGTAACTTTTAGGAAACCTGCTAAGTTTTACTTAGAAGAAAACTAAAAATGTTGTTTCAACATTTTTCCAGTTTAAACACCACCCCCCATTGTTTTAGTATTGAGTGTTAATAAAACCACCGGCATAATTTAATAAATTAGGAATTGTAAACTGTTGAACAAGGTAATGGAAGACCTCAGCAGCAATCTTGTAGCATTGAAAAATTTTATAAATGTAGACTGTAGGACTTGGGGAGAGTGGGTTTTAGACCAGTCTCTGTCAGTGTCAGATGAAATGTTGTCAGCCATCTGTGCCAGAAGTGGCTAAACTTACTGAGCCACTGCTGATGCAAGCTCACCATAACCTTCCCTAGAGCATAACTGGGGAGGTTTTGCTTATGTATTTTGTGAGGCAATGACTGTGGTTATTACCTTGGGGTGTTGTCCAGTCCCTAAAGCTGAAAGGCAATAAACAGTAAGTGTGTAACTTATGAATACAGAATACTGCATTGTCATCTTGCCTTGCCGTTGGATTGAAAGGTATGTTTAGGATATGTCAGTCTTGAAAAACTGTGGGTTTAAAATTGTATCCCTTGAATTGAATATGTGGCTCTAAGGATTACATAGAATTTCTGCAAAACTTTGAAATTTGAATTAGGTTATATTTTTCCTTGCAAACTCTCCGCATTTTTCTAATAAATACAACTTTTTTGTATTCTTAGGTTTCAGCAGTAATGGTAACTTTTGAGTCAGCTCAGTCAGTACTGCTGCTTCCAGTAGAATAGCATTTTTCCTGAAGAAGGCCTAGATATTATATAAAATATACTCAAATGTGTGTGAAACAGAAGCAAAACTAAGTTGTTCAAGTGGAATTCTCAGTCGTGATACTTCTAAAAATACTCTGAACAGCTGCTCCAGTTGAAGTACCTACTTTTGCACTCCAAATCTGGTATAGAAAGTAGAGAAGCAGAACTGTTTAATGTCCATAGTTATAAAGTTTTGTACTAGAAAAAAATTTTTCTTTTTAAGAGTTTGGGTAAAAAATTGTTATCCATTTTGTAATCCCTGACACTTTCTAATCTGTAGATGTATTGAACAAAAGTTTAAGCGTTGCCCGCCATTGCCAACCACGAGCATTATCATTGTTTTCCACAATGAAGCGTGGTCGACTCTGCTCAGAACCGTGCACAGTGTGATGTACACATCTCCTGCCATTCTGCTGAAGGAGATTATTTTGGTGGATGATGCCAGTGTAGATGGTAAGAAGTCTTTCTGCTTTCACCTCTGTTTTTGGTTTTTTTAGTTGAGGACATTAGGATTGCAGATAAATTGGCTAAGAGGATGTCTCTTTGCCACTATTGACATGTATAACAGTATTCTAAGAGGTTTTGTTTGTTTCCTTTTTTTTAGAATGTAAAATAGCCCCCCCATCTGATTTTTCCATAAGGTAGTCAAATATGAAATTTTTGTTCTCTAAAAGGTTTTTAAACCCCATTTCTGTTTTTTCCAATTCTGATGCTCATTTAACTGCATAACTGCTTTTATGACAAGTAGCTTTGTAATATATGTTTCAAACCAATTGCAATTTGTAGAACAAAGTACCCAAGTATAAATTGGCCCAGTCTTGTAGAAATTTGCATTTTATCACAGTGCAAAATTAGTTTAATTAATATGAAGGGAAGTGTCTTTATTAGAAAGTAAAATTATTTGATGGCAAAATAATCTTCAACAGGCAAGCTGAATCTCAAAAATAATTACATACATACTTGGTGTGAACACAAATGCAAGGTCAAAGAACTTTGTATGCTTAGCTTTAGATGAACGTGTTTATACGTACATGCTTCTGTTAATGTATTTACACTTTCTTGCAAGTCTGTATTGAGTATATTGAAACACTTGGATGTGAGGTATGTTCAATAGTACTGTTTATACTAACGATGGACAGAATAAAGAAGATGATGTGGGATATTTAATGAGAGATGTGGGGTTCTTTCCCAAGCTTTGAACGTTTAAATAGTTTCTTATATGGCTTCTGTTGCTGTTGTAAATATTGTAGCCTTCAAAAACTGTAAATTTGCCATCATTAAGGAAAAAAATTTGCATGTTCTGCACATAATGTAGGTACGAGATCCATTTGCTATGAAAATGGAATTGGTATTCAAATGGTTAACACTGCAGCAGGAGGTACTAGCACGTCCTTTCTCATTCAGAATTATTTTAATATTCCATCTCCTGTTCTCTGCCCGTCACCTCTTCCTACACCCCTACCCCCAGAAAACTTAGACTGAAAAATAACCTTCAGCAGAATTTTTATGGCTTTGATGTTGAGGTAATTTCTGGGCTTAACTTAATAGTGTAACATTTTGGGCAGTGGCATGTGTATACACTGAATATCCTGACACTGATTCCTCTTTCTAGAATACCTGCATGACAAACTAGATGAATATGTGAAACAGTTTCAAATAGTTAAAGTAGTCCGTCAGAAGGAAAGAAAAGGTCTGATCACTGCGCGGTTGTTGGGAGCTTCAGTAGCAACAGGAGAGACCCTTACCTTCCTGGATGCTCATTGTAAGTGTAACCTGTAACTAAGCCAGGTCTGGTTTATAATGCTGATGTCTGATTTCATGTTGCAGATTTTTTATGAATTATAAATGTTAACAATATATAATCTTTCCTATTGCTGTTTCATAGTATTGAAAGTATAATTAGCAATGCTATTTAAAAAAAATCCATATTGGCTTGCTGGACATGTTAAAACATACCCTGTGTACTTTATGGCCAAGCAAAAATTCAGTGTTCCCATTTTCTCCACAGGTGAATGCTTTTATGGCTGGTTAGAGCCATTACTGGCAAGAATAGCTGAGAACCCTGTTGCTGTTGTAAGCCCTGACATTACTTCTATAGATCTCAATACCTTCGAATTCAGTAAACCCTCTCCTTATGGGCATAGCCACAACAGAGGAAATTTTGATTGGAGTTTGTCATTTGGATGGGAGTCTCTTCCTAAACATGAGAACAAAAGAAGAAAGGATGAAACCTATCCAATTAGGTAAACATAATTGAATACTATTTAAATCCTTCTGCTTTCATGGAGTTTTTCTTACGAACAGCAGTTTGTAAATAAATTAGTTCTTCAGATGAGTATAATCAGACATTTTAGCATCTTTGATGTTTTTTGTAATATTTTTTTTTAAGAACCGCATTTTAAAACATTCATAAAAATACAACCTCCTCAAGACAGTAATTGCTCTGCATTACTTCTTCTACGTACAGTGGAAGTTGCTTATTTTCCTAAGGAAAATGATTCTGTCCCCTCATTCACTTTGCTTGAAAAAATGACAAAAAGGGTCAGAGCACCCAAATACTAGGCTGATACAGTGGTGCATTTGATGATAATTGTACTTGCTTTGTCCACAGACAGGTTACTGGTCTGTAGGAGTCACACTTTTACTCGATATCCTCCATGCAGACAAAATTTGTTTGCTTTCCTGATGCTTTCTTTTATGCCAGCAGTCGTTAGTCTGAACAAATTCTTAATAAATGGCAATAAGCTGTTTAATGAGATTGTGTGAACATATTTAAGTGCTAGGAATACTATCTATGCCAGGAATATGCATCACTGTAGTGAAATACTAACAAGTGCATGGAAAATTCCTAGAACAGTTGCCCCATGATTTTACATCTATATTTGAAAAAACCCTACTGTCTTTCTCAGTAAAATTTTGTTTTTGCAGAACACCTACTTTTGCTGGAGGTCTCTTTTCAATATCAAAAGACTACTTTGAACACATTGGAAGCTATGATGAAGAAATGGAAATATGGGGAGGTGAAAATATAGAAATGTCTTTCAGAGTAAGTTCAGCTCCCTAATTAGCAGTTGTCTCTATGCTGACAGTGTACAGGGGATCTGAGAATAAATTAGTGTTAGATATTGGCTCCTCTACTCAATCAGCCAACTCGGACAAGGAAAATTGAATTACTAATTACTTATGAAATAAAATACAAACATGCTCACTAAACTGATTTTAATTTTTTTAATGTCTTTAGGGTTGATATCTGAAATGTATGTTTCCAGGGTATGTCTGACTAGAAAATTCATTAATGGTATGCCTGATATATATATTCTTGCTAGTGGTTTGATGTATTCTGGCAAACAATAACATTACTGCATTTTTTTCCACCCCCTGAATTCTAATTGCAGTGCACTTACATGCTAAATGTTATTATTAGGTGTGGCAATGTGGTGGACAGTTGGAGATCATGCCTTGCTCTGTTGTTGGCCATGTCTTTCGCAGCAAGAGTCCCCATACTTTCCCAAAAGGTACTCAGGTGATCACGCGTAATCAAGTTCGCCTTGCAGAAGTGTGGATGGATGAATATAAAGAAATATTTTACCGAAGAAACACAGAGGCAGCAAAAATTGTGAAACAAGTAGGTGGTGGTGGTGGTATTAGAAATCACACTTGCTGCGGTGAAAGTTTTGGTGAGCAAAAGTTATTTATTGACAAAGTATGTAAGGATTCTAGATATTTTAATGAAAAGCCTGTTCAGTTTGCTTAATGCTGCAGCCCCAACAAACATGAAAAAAACTGAAATGTTTGGGTGGTGAATGTGATTTTGTATGGTGAGGGGTTTTTATTCATGTTTTTTTTCATACAGTCTCTAAAATCCTAGGCTGTTTGCATTGTGCAGGTACAGGAACTACCAGAAGAACCTGAGATAAACTGAATGTAGACAATGTAAACTCACTAATTTTCTGCAGTGAGAAAAATGTCTTGTTAACCTCAAGGTGCTTAGTATTTTTACTGAAAAAGCAGGTTTTGTTGTTCTTTAGCAGCAGAATAAAACTTACTTGATGATGGATAATCATCCTGTCTCTATCTGCTTAAAAACATCAGTTATTTTCAAGGGAGGTTGGGTATTGGCTTACTTATTTTGTAAGCTTTCTGCCCAGCTAGAATCTAGAGTTTTCTTTTAGAAGCTGTTTTTCCCCCTTCATGTGATAAATTTTCATGACTGTTGTATCACTGAAAGCATTACATTTCCTAGGCATGTTCAGCTGCTAAAAACCTGAATTTTTGGGGGGAAATTCTACATTGTACTGGATATTATGCTAATTATTTCATTAATCCAGTTTGTTATTTCAGCTTACAGTTTTACTGAGATCAGTTGGCTTTATGGCTGTCATCAGTATGGTCTTATTTTTACTTTTCCATTTCATGGCACTCTCTTAAAACTATCTTGGGACTAAAGATACTTCTATCTTGCAATGTATTTTTCTTGCAAGTGCTTTGAAATGCTTCAGGCAGGATGTCAGTGGTGTTATGACACTGCAAGACAGCAGTAACTGTAGTAGTACAGCATTAACAAGGAAAAAAATCAACAAAGGAAGCTTAAAACTTGTCTGGTACTGCACAGAATATCATACCTTTACATGTGCAGAATGAATGTTAATATATTTATCTTCCATCCTTCTTTACCTCCTTTCCTCTAACAGAAAACTTTTGGAGACATATCAAAAAGACTTGATTTAAGGCAGCGTCTGCAGTGTAAAAATTTTACCTGGTATCTCAGCAATGTTTATCCAGAAGCGTATGTGCCAGACCTGAATCCTTTGTTTTCTGGATATGTAAGTTTAATTTTAATTACTTTCTGTATTCTTCATAGTCCAGGAAGTTTGCTAATCTCTTGTACTACTTCAGCCATAGCTTTTAGACTTCAGCTATCTTTAACTGCTCTCAGGTTTTCTGTCACTACTCTGGACAAAGAATCTCTTCTGCATACCTTTTATAGCTTTGTCAATAGCTATGTCATTTTCGTTTTTCATTTATGTCAAAAGTCATTTTCCCTGCCAGATAACTTTAGACATTGCATTGCTAAAACAACAAAAAAAACGTACACTCTTAGCTTGAGGTGAATGTGAATTTTTAGCGTATATTTACAAATAAAACTTTTCCTTCCTCCTGTTTTAAATATTTTATGTGTATCTGTTCAAATTGTGATTTAAATAACAGTAACATTGTACAGAGCAGGCTAATAACTCTGTGTGTGACTGTAGTTACTAGGCTTTTAGTAAGAAAAGTTCAACTGAGAAAACAGTATTTTTAGATTCAAGCATAGGAGAAAGTACAAATGAACAAACTGCTGTAACTGTTGTTAAGCTAAAGGTTATTTTTGTCTATGACTGAGACAGTTTAAGTTTTTGTCATTCCACTGAGCGTTTTTTATCCTGATAACACCCTTTCTTTAGTTAAAAAACATAGGTAACCGCATGTGTCTGGATGTTGGTGAAAATAACCATGGTGGCAAACCATTGATTATGTACTCTTGTCATGGACTTGGAGGAAATCAGGTAAAATATTTGATATATGATTTTTAGTCTCTCTCCTTCTGTACCTTTACCGTATAAAAGCTTTTAATTAAATTTTAGAGAAATTGACTAATTTTTAATATGCAGTTTGTCTCTCCTTATCTCTTTTTTCCTTTATTTTCTTTATCAGTTAATTCCTATATATATTGTTAAAGGAAAACTCCATACCATTCTTCATGTCATGTCCCATTTCTAATGTTTTAACTTCAGCATACGAACTCAGATTTCAAACACAGTTGCACTGCTTCACTTGCCTCTTTCTGTGCAAAACCTTTTCATGCCACTCTTACTCCTGTCTTGTAAGTGGTGTCTTCTTAATTCTTCCTTCCCTTATGCTTCCTCCTATTGCTTCTTTCTCTGTCACCAGGACTCGCACTGTCAAGGAAGATGTTGGTTGGAATCCGGCCAGTGGGAGACCAAGTGTCCAGGCCTGAGCCACCTTCCCTATCATGCTTGCAGCCTCGTAGTGTGAGGTCCAAGTGGCCTATCCTGTACTGGCTAATGCAAGTGAATAATATGATTCCATTTGTTCAAGAGGAGCTCTCTTTGGTCCATAGCTCTTGGAGGCAGCAATGGTGCTCTGTCCTTCTACAGTATGACTTGCAGTAGATGTCAGACACTGAATCATTCAGTCATTATTGTAATCCTAACAAAAGGAACATCTCCTTCCTTGAGCAGAAATACACACTTCTCTGTTGCCTTTAAAAGTGAATAAAATGTATCAGCTGTAGAGCCTTAATAATTAAAGGTCAGCAAAGGTCTAAAAGTTTTTATTAGAATATAATTATTGTCTTGGGGGTGGGGAGGGTGTAAATAAATTTTTTGCTATCTTAAAGACATCCATTGATGGCACTGTGAAAATTGAGACACATAATCCTAGTCAGGTGATACTTTCCTGATCATTTTTTGTGAGACATGGCATGCTGTCTAGATTAAGAGCTACCCTATTATGCTAGCTTCTTACAGGATTGAATTTGGGATTTTATTCGATTGTGGATTAATACTATTAGCCTTTTCACATTGTCACAGTCATCAATTTGGGAACCCTGTAGAAAAACATTTTGTTAAGGGATCTGCTGCATGCTTCTATTGTTCTTTTCTTCTAAGTTATCTTGGGCTATACTAAAACTCTATTCTTTCAGGTGTTACGTTTTTTGTTTTCCCCGCTGCTACAAAATAACAGTCTGAATGCCTTTAAATGCCAGCCTTCATAGAACTGATTTTGCTGAGAGTGCTTGAGACACGTATTTGCTTACTTAACTCTTCTCATTACAATGCTGTTTTCAGTTGTTCTCTATTCTTTACCAGACTCTAGCAGTGCAGGCTGACATTTCCCACGCTGTCATCTTCATCTATATATTTGAAACAGGAGTGGAAAAGAGAACCTAGTTTTCAGAGCTGGACATCAGTTGTGTATTATTCTTCCTTTTTAGAATATTGGAAGCTGGAAACATGCCCATCTCAATATCCAAAATAATTAAAGTTCTAAACCTAGCTTTCAAGTCATTATTTTCAGGGCTTGCAGAGATTTTGAAGTTCCAAAAATAAATCAGGACAGATTAAGTCAGATTATGAGATTAAGAGTAAATTACTATGAGAGCTAAATGACTAAGCAAGTCACTCCTTCAATACCTGTTTTGAAAACTAATGTTGGTCATAGAGTCTTAAAAGTGAGATGCCTGTTTGTTCCTCAGTGCTATTTCCATTGTTTCCAAGGTAGAGGAGGTAATTGCTGGCCACTGGAATATGGAAAGCCACAGGGCAGTAACTGAGCCTGGCCTTAATATTCAAAGGAAAAATATGGTAAAAGTGGCTGACATCCAGAGGCAAGAAACAGTAGCAGTGAGATGTAATGTTAGGGACTCTGCTGGTTGATGTGAGAAAAAAGGAAGAGACCAGGATGTTAAGTTAGGGCTGGAGGGGTAAAAGGTCAGCTGTGTCTGTAACTGTTAGAAGTAAATCCCTGTTAGAATCAGAATTATAGCTGAGCCTTAGGAGTACTCTGCTCTCAGAAAATCACGGTAAAATGAGCTCACAAAATACATGCTTATATTACTTTTCTAATGGTTACCTCACAGGAGGATGTAACAGCATCCTATTGTTCACATTTATTGTTTAGATTGGGCAGCAAAAGTTGGCATACAGCAATCAGGATTGTTTTGTGTGACAACTTTTTTTTCTTTTTTTGGTTGCTCTAAGAAAAACCAAAATCTAGCAACAGAATTGAATACAGATTTTTAAAGTTAAGAAATGCCAAAATTTAAGTTATCTTAAACTATCTCTACTCTTCAGTTTGTCTCCTTGAATTATATATATATGGTCTATGTGGGAGTAAGATTTTGCATCGTAGTACACATGCAGCAAGTGTTATTCCCAATGTATACATGCAAGTATAAATTAGTATTGCGTTACTACTAAAACACTTTTGAAGTGCCTGTTCTAAAAATCAGAGGAATTTTTCCATAGTGTCAAAATTCTGAATAATAAAAAAAAAGTATTACTTTGTATAGAAATTTGAAAAGCTTAACTGAATTTCATACTTTTCTTTGTATTTATTTACCAAAATTTTAAAATAATTATTTAAATAGTACTTTGAATATTCTGCACGTCATGAAATTCGCCATAACATCCAGAAGGAGCTTTGTCTGCATGCTTCCAAGGGACCTGTGCAGCTTCGCGAGTGCACCTACAAAGGCCAGAAAACCTTTGCTGCTGGAGAGGAGCAGTGGCTGCATCAGAAGGTACAAGTCCTGTGCAGTGAAATGGCATTTATATTAGTGATCTTTGATGTTAGTCAATTTTGGATTTTCAATTAAAGCAAAAATGCCAACAAAAAAACTCTGAAGCCAAAAAAGAAAGTTTAGTTTTGGCAGGAAAATGAAGATAATTTCAGCTTTTCAGTTCCAGATCATAACTTGATGTCACAAGTAGGAATGTCACTTAAAAAAAACAGTTGATATCCTTTAGTGTGTTTGTCTAGACATGCACCTGGAAGTCAGTTCAGATGTTTTGTATTTTTTAAATATTTTATAAAATTTTCCTAACAAAGCAAGTTGGCACTTGCATACTACTTGTGTATTTTCCAGCCCCTCCTGCACCACCTGCATGAGCTTGCTCTAAAAAGCAACCAGCTTGGGGGAAGAACTGTGGGGGGAAATAGCATGTTCATTGTTTGTTCACTTTTTTTTTTCCTCACTTTAGGATCAAACTCTGTACAGTGAAGCACTACATATGTGCCTTACAGGAAATGGACAGCATCCATATTTGGCATCCTGTAATCCATCAGACCCTTTCCAGAAGTGGATCTTTGGCCAGAATGATTAAGGATTTGATATTAGAGTCCAGAAGCATTTTACTAGAAGAACCATTCTGAACTGTGATCATACACGTATACTGGACTTTTATGTGACAGTTTAAATGCAAAATGTTTAAACAGTTTCTTTTCCCTCTTGAGTTGGATATAAAATGTGTCATCAGGGATTCTCTGAGAGTCTGTTATACCAAAGATAATTGGGATCCTGGTTATATTTTGTTTACAGTATTTCTATGATAAGACTTTACATGTTGACCACTGATTTATGGATCCTATTAATTCTCTTTTACCCTAGGGGCCATATGTAGGGGTTTTTTTGATATACTGTAAATACTTCTGAAAAAGACTAATTTTCTCTGTAGAGTTGTGAGAAATTATTGTCCACTGTCTAAAACCCAATACACTTTATATGTATGTTTTTATGCTCAAATGGCTGACTTATTTTTTTAATAATTTACTCAGTGAAACTTTCTTAATATTTTTGAAGTTCCTTCACTTAAGTTCCTTGGAAAATTAAATATTTGACTGTCAGGTCAAAGCCAAATAAGATACCACATCGTGCTCAGCTTCTAGAAATCTAGTTTTTTTGTAGTAGAAAAAAGTAATTCTCACTAAAATATGTATTTATGATTATTTTAATGGAAAATCTTCTTTTGATACTAATATTTTGTTTAGCCAAAACTTCTTGTGTAGTTTTTTTGTATTTCATGAACTTAAAAATTTATGGTAAAGTTGTATTGTAATAGGCTTCTGAGCTGTGTAACATTCACACATTTTTTCAGCATTCTGTTCATTATTGTTTTTAAATTACATGGTGTCTACTAAACCTCTACCTTTTTGTAATTTATGCAATATTTACCTCACAGGTTTCTAATGTTATCCATATGTAATTTCTTGTGCAAATACTTGCTTGATTATTGATTATTGAATATTGATTTTTTTTTTTTTGCTTCTGTTTCCCCTTTTACAAAAGAGTGATCTCAGAATTATCAGTCTGAGTGACACCTTCGCCTTTCTACCTATTCTGCTAATTATAGAAAATAATATAATCAATTTTTTTAAATCTGTGAAGACAAAAATATTTGGCTGCATGATCAAACATAAAGCTGAGAATAAATTTGAAGGGGTGGATATTAAAGGCGGAGTAAGACAAAATACACTAATAATAAATCTGTTCTTTAGTCCTAGTAATTAAGTAATACCATTGCAGATAAATGCAAACTTAGGTCTTGTAGGTGAATGATGATGATGTGGGTTTTTTTTGTTTTACTTCTGTGGTGGGGAGGGAGCCTGTCTGTTTGTAATTTAATGGTCCCTGACTAATGAGTTCAGTTTCTGAATAAAAGCAAGAAGAAATCCTTTCATTAGTTTTAAGTAATCTAAAAGACAAAAAAGTGAATAAGCAGCAAGGACCAGTGATAATTTGCCAAAGCTTTAACTCTAATTTATTCTTTTGGCCTTTGAGTTGTGCCTCAGCTTTTGTAAGGCTTTTGGAGACACCTGTGAGAATATCCCATGAAGTTTAAGCTGTATGACTTAAAATAACTTGATACACTGTGGACAGAAATTGTACCAGGAAAGGTTATTTATACCACTGAAACTGGAAGGTTGTGTAGAAAAGATTGCACAAAGATCTGCCTGTGTCCTCTGATAAATGTTTTCATTTGGTAATGGAATACAAAGTATTATTATTTTCACAGATCAACCAATATTGGAAGGGCAACAAATGCACTTGGTAAAATGGGGGAGTTGAGGAAAAATAGAATGCAGGTCAATGATAAAACTGTTGAACAATATGAAGAAAAGATGGGAGGTTACACAGAGAGCAGCTGTGCTGTGCTGAACCTCAGGTAGGAATGGAAACTCAGTGTTCCAAAGAACCTGTTCTAGAAGACAAGGTATTGAGCATACTGGTTTAAAAGTACTTGTTCTTTTAGTTCTCAGTTCATGTTACACAGAAAATGCTGTATTCTTAATAATCATTATCCTTCACTGAAGGATAGTATCTTCATTCTACCTAGTTCTCTTCCAAGCCTGTCAGATTGGAATATGCATATATGAAGCATCATTTATCTACTCATTATCAGTTAGGTTTTTGTCAGTTGTTTGGGTTTTTTAAAGACCTAACATTTCAAACCAGGGTAGATTTTAAATTGCAAGGAAACAAGTGTTCTGTTGCACTTTAGAGGTGCAACCTCTTCCTTCAGCAATGCTAGAGAAGCTCCACTCTGTATTTTTTGGGTTTTTTAACTGTTAATCTAAGATCATATCATAGGAGATATAACAGTATCTGTAATTGTTTTTTGGAAACATTAGGTATAGCAACTCACCTAGTTACATTTTGTCTTTAGTTCTAGATATAGAAAGGGAAATAAATTCTGTGATTTAAAAATGGTGTTTTAAGATTTTCCTTTCACTTTTTGAGATTTCTTCTCTGGTCTAGCATTGGTCACTAGTACAAAATATGTATTATACATAATATTTTTAAGGTATATTAACTATCGTATTTCCTTAAACTGTGACATTTTAGTCTATATTTTGCAGTACTTAGTACAGCAGTTCAGTCTTACCTGGACTCTACCTGCCAGAAAAGAGGGAAGCAGATCTATAAATAGAGGAAAATTTTAAGTGACTTTTTTTGTTCTGTTTGAAGATCCAAAATTAACTTCTAGGTCACCCTGACTATTACACTTCCAAATACTCATATGTATGCATGCGTGTGCAGGCATCATATAATACTAGAAGAGCAATAAGAGAGCTGTAAATATGAGTAGATGTTTAGGAAGTTGGATTTGGGTGTTTTTTATCAACTAATAAAAAAAGCAGTAGCATCTTCTGGCTGTTGTTAATGTTCCCTTGAAAATGGCAAATAGTTTCTAACTGCTTGCTAAAAATCAGTTTGTTGCAGAGGGGTTCTCTGCCTCTCTTAAATGTCTTTTTGTTATAATTTAAATCTCTTTCAGTAACATTATAATGCTCTTCTCTGCCCCTGTGAAGGGGACAAAAAATACTGTTCCATACACAGCATGTAAAAATTGGTATCTCAATCAGCTGGCTGTATAAACTACTGAACGTTACTAGAACAGCTGGCATCAGTGTTAACCTCCATCTCACCGTGCTCTCTTACACATCCAGGGAGTAATCACAGTGCTGGAGAAGGCTTGACTTCAGGCCAGGCCAGTTCAGTCACACTCCACTCCAGCAGGATGATGAAACAGGTCCCAAGGGCCTGTGGCTCTGGCTAGTTCTGCCTGTGAACAAGAGGTCCCTGCTGCTCATTCGTGCCTCCACCTGGTTAAGACACCATTCACTGCAGTGGGAATATGCCAGCCCTCCATACCTGAGGATTTTGTTTTATCACCCTTGGGAGTAATTACTGATTTACTGTAGGGTGAGTACAGAATAATGTGAGTATTATTAACAGATTAACTTACAAGTGAACCTTAGAGCTAAATCTACTTCTGAATGGAGATCCTGGGATCTTGAATTAGAACCAGTGTTGAAAGTTACTTTACATTTTTTGTATCAGTATGGCTCAGCAAGCCCTGGAGCAGCCCTTCTAGCCACAGTTCATGGCAATTCCAAAAGCAGTCTGATAGCAGATGTAGGGCTCCCAAAAAACTAAAACCAAGTCATACCATAATTCCTATGAGAATTTTTTTATAATCTAGAGAACATCTCATCCTCACCAGTTTTTTTTAAATACAAACAATTTAGCTATATGTAATTTATCATATAGGCAAACTTCAGGACAAGTTACTGTTCATAAATGTACATCTCAATTTGAATAATTATCAGAATTAAAATACAGCAGAGATTGTGCTGTGATTGTTAATTATTTTCTTAATGAAGCAATGTCGATTGTCAGTTTTCAAAATAAGCAGTTGTCCTGAATTTTAGCAGTATTCTTTGAATGTTGCCCTTGAAATGATCTGATGTATAAAATTACTGCAAATTGTCCACCAGAGAGAGCTGTTGCAAAATTTTATTCCAACAGCTGTTGAAAACAATTGTTTCACCATCTTATTATGAAAACTATAGGCACAGATGAATCAGGTACAGTATTTCCCTGGCCAAAGAAAATTGTAGGCAGTTGTGTCATTAAAGGGCAAATGGATATACCTAAGAAGGCATTTCTGTTTATTTAATTTAATTGGCATACAAATACTTAAAAACAAAAACACACACAAAAATTCCACACAAACTGCTTCTCCTTATGCTATTGGACTATCAGGAATGGGAGAAATGCCTGAAATTGCACAGAGTGCCTTTGGAGGCTCTGCAGGTGTCGGGGAGGAGGTGCAGTACTAATTCTGGTCCTCTGAGCTGACAGAGGCTCTCTAGTGCCTGCACAGCAGAAATGAGACGCACAACGCACTGGCAGCCAGGATGTAACGTAGAAACCTGGTTTACTTCATTGCAAACAAATGGACAATAGATATTGTACAATATATAATAAAAATACAGCTGATACAAGTGCCACTAATTAACAAAAAAACTAATGTTAAGACTTACTTAAAAATGCTCATTTCTGTAATATATACACTGCAGTAATAAGCCACAATAAATACATCAAATTTCATATCATTCATAATAAATACCGAAAATATAAATACAGAAGAATACAGTTAATTTGAATAAATTATTACAACATAAGATCTAGGTTAAGTTCTGTTGAGTATTATTGTAGCTTATATTACCCTTTGGCATCTTTGATGTTACAGCTTTTTTAAAAAAAGGAAATTAAGGTAATGTGTAGTTCATGAATCTTAAAATTATTTCCATATACAGATTTTAAGATGAACTTTCTTTCCCTTTGCTTCTTCAAACAGTTTAAAAGCAGCAGTCCAATTAAATATCTTGCTTAACTGTTGAGACCTCCATAATATTATTATGCAAGATCATCTGTAATGGAAAATGTTAAGTACGTAACATAAGTACTTTTCTCAGAAATTAGAAACATTAGAAGTAATGTACAAATTTTAAACGAATGCCTGCAATTACACATTTTTACTAGTCCCATTTGAATGGATTACCTGTCTGAGAGACCATCAACTTAAGTGCTTCTGAGTTTATGTACTATTTACCACTTGCCAACACAAATTTCAAAAGCAATTTAATATTCTTGTGGTGATATATATATATATATATGTATGTATACAGAGAGAGATGAACCTCTTAAAAGAAAGGGCTGCACTAGACAGTGTGAATGTTAATGCAGTCTGTTAAAAAAACACTTTAAATGTATAAAAGGTAATGTGTTGTTTCTGTTTGTGTTTTTTTACAAAATTTCTATCTATCAGTTGTAGATTGAAACAAATCAAAATAACCAATTGCCATGTTTTATGTTAACAGGTACTGACCAGTACATTTGTATTAATAATTTCATTTGTAAAAGGTTATTACACCAGAATGCAATTTAACTTAAAAGATCAACTTTACTAAGACAATATTACAGGCTGAGGATCTTAGGAACAGTTTCGTAATCTACAGATTTTGACTATTTTTGCACTGTTAAATGTCTAGCTCTTATTTTACATCAAACACATTTTAAACATATTTCACAAACTACACTTCAGACATATTTCCATAGGAAGTGCCTACAATCAGCAGTTCTGATTAAAAGAATTAAAAGAAGTGCCCAGTTATTAAGCCTTGTTTACACGGGCATTTGAGACCTGAAGTTGTGGTATTTGTGTGACATGGCCTGAAAAAAACCAGCATGCTTGCTTCTAGTTTTAAGAGAACCAAGCTGCCAATGCACGTGATTATCTTTTCAAGAAGCTGAAAACTGGTGCTGAATCTATATCTGAGACTCACAAATGGTTCTTAACAGTGATTCCCCCATAACCCCAGCAGGTTTAACCTACATCCACAGTCCAACCCAAAATTTCATTCTTAAGAACATATTTTGTAAGTTTACGGTGGAGAAACCTAAAATAATTATCTGCCATAATGTACTAAGCCTCATTTGAAAATCCCAAGACAAAATGCCTATAAAAGGACCTTTTGTCTTTGCTTTTAGCATCTCTGGTTAGCTGAGACACTTGGTATATGAGAATATGTGCCTGGGAGCAGAGTTAACTAAAATTATATTGAACTTGTCTTTGAAATTGCCATCAGCAAAGAGTGACATGGTAGCAATGCTTCTAGGGTGTTGCTTTTTAGTTTTTTTACCCCATGCATTTGCGTAAGTCTTTTATTTAATGGCCACTTGTATAACTCTGGTCTGGAAAAAATGTCATTTCCTATTTCCACTGAGTTCATGTTTGCTTACAATATATTAAATAAGAATATTATGATCTAACATGGGCAAGCTTGTAGTGGTTGTCCATTTACTTTTCCATCCTTGCTCCGAAGAGATTTAATTTGCCCTTTTCTCATGTTTTTTTTTATAGATTTATTTTTCCCTTTAGAAAAAAATAATCCTCATCAATTTGGCTCTTGCCTTCATCTTTTGTTTCCTCTTAACTGTCCTTTCTATCTTCCCTGCACTCACTCAAGTGTTTGAAGACAAAGGATTATCTTGATCCTTGTATTAGAACAATGCTGTGCATTTGTATCTTCTACCATTTTCCCTATCAAGAAAAGCTAATCCCATCTTCATGGTTTGTTGGAGAAGTGAACAGTTAGAGAAGAATGTACATGAGAGACAAACTTCTTTTCACTCGGGTCTACTGGACGTTCATTCATGAAACACAAGTCTCACTGCTAAGCTCCAAATTAAAGTAATTGCATAAATTACAAAATCTACCTTTTGACTTTTTTTTTTTTTTTTTTTTTTTTTTTTTTTTTTTCCACCCCCAGCCTTGGATGAAGGACTATGATCTCAACTGAGACGGTGCAACACAGAGCACCAGGAATATGGGTTCTCCAATCAGTGGGACCTTCTGAGGGCTGGGTGTCTGCCTTAAAGACAGCAGTGGGGCAATTTATATTTTAACTCTTAGAATCATGGAATGGCCTGGCTTGGAAGGGTCCTTGAAGACCATCTAGTTCCAATCCCCCTGCCCCTGTCACCCACTAAAGCACGTTCAAAACCCCACCTAAACCTGGCTTTTCAAGATCTCACTCTCAGCTCCAAGGGCAGTAGAGCTGCCCTTGTGCTTGATTTTAATGAGAAGTCTTACTGTACAACAGACCTCCCGAACACCAACAGGATGGAAGGAACAAATTAAAAATATAATACTAAGGCTGCAAAACAGATGTTTCATAAATCGGATGTTCATATAAAAAGTAAAATTCTTGGTATTAGCTATTAGGATAGCAGAAAAGTCCTCGAAGATGTTATAGCTTTCGTCCTTAAGTGGAAACAATAGTCTGGCACATTTATTAGCCATAAAATTAAAAGCTGGCTTGGATTTAGGAGAGGGAAGAGACAGTGAAGAGGAAGAACGCGTGAAGAACTCAAGCATGTGCTCACTCAGACATCTTGAAAACTACATTGCACTTCTTCATCGTTTCACAATATTTGCACTTTGGATTTGACACTTCTTGGAGAAAATGGACAACAATTTGCACATGGACAATGATTACAGAGAATAGCAAAATTAAGAATATTAGAAAAACCTTGAAACACTGAAAAGGCAAATGCTGACGTTTTTCATACCAAGGAACACGTACATGAACTAGACTCTGTTTTGAAAATAACAGCTTTCTACCATTTTAAAAAAATATTAATCAGCTTTAATATTTTAGAAATAAATTCTATAGAATATATTCTCTGACTTAATTCTAGATTTTCAAAGTATTTTACATCAACTGTCCTGCAACCATAATAAAGCAGACGACAGAAATACTCTTTCGTCTCACAGGGAAAGCCTAACACCCCCGAAAGCTTAAGGATTTTCTGTATCATCCTCTTCTCTTCCTGACTGTTTCGGGAAATAAAACAACTGACACAATGAACACCGGTTTATAAAACTCACAAGCTCTAACAGTGGAGATCCTTATTTAACAAATGCCTTTTAAAAGAATATCACAGGTCTGTCTTGTTTTATGTCTGAGTAAGAACACCTGCGTTGCTACAGGAGCAGCCTAGACAAGGAGTTTCAACTGAGAGAATTCAGCTGGCAAAAGAAGACAACATGCAGAGGAGCAAGACTGCATGTTGGTGCCAAGTATGGTGTTGCAGCAAAACTACAATCTTGCTGCTCAAATGTTAAGCACTTGACAGGTAAATGTTGTATATTCAACACAGCTTTTGTTCTAGTTTTTCACTGTGAAATTTACTTTTTAAATTCTGCTCATTAATCCAGTCCAAGGAAAGGAGAGCTCAGTTTAGCTGTGTTTCATGTTAGTGAAAGATTTCTGGTCATTTCTGAGCCGGGATGGGCTTCATTTGGGAAGTGGCATAGTCTGCAGTATAAAAATTTAGTTACGATGCCAAAACATGAGAATAAAATGGTATTTTACCTGTTCTATAGAATTACGTCTTATCATAGTATCTCCAAGTATAACACAAACCAGAGCACAGACAATGTGGTGACACAACAGGACAAAGGCAAAGCCAACAGAAAGAAAGTCTCCTCTGTCTGAGCCCAGTACTCTATCCAGAGTATCACATTTCTGTCAGGAACACCTGAACTAATAAAAACCTTTATACATGCTCTGTTTCGCATATAAATATATGTATATGATCTTTAACAAAGCAGCTGTGTTTGTGAAGGTACTGCCTGGGAGGCAGAGAAAGCAACACAATCGGTTTGTTAGCACATTTACTGAAATAAAACAGCCAGATCAGGTAAGAAGCTGGATCTGGACTGGGATCAGTCAGTAAACTAGTGAGCAACAGCACCCCCAATACGACATGGGATTCCTGCAGCACTTGGTCCTGCAGGACCCTACTGTTAACAGAGGTGGGGAGCAGCTGAACCTTATCTACAGCAAGTCACAGATACCATGGAGTGGAACCAATGGCCTTAAAATAAATAAATGCCAACTCCAATTACGATTCACTAGCAGGAACCTTATGTAAAATGAAAAATCTTAAAGCTTTACAAATCTAGAATTTTCTGATCTAAGTGGCATACAGCTCAACAAAGAATATTAGAAACTTCTACTGACTAGCTTTTAATTTTAAAGATGTTTCAATAGACATGAGTTATAGCCCTTAAGCAACAACTGCAATTGCTGTAATCATGCCAACAAAGTTCTAATTTCATGTCTAATATCAATTAAAGCTTTATATATATTTAACAATGCACCTTTTTCCAAGAGAGGTGAAGTTCACCTTATAGGCAAAAAGGCATCTGCTTATAGGTGCTTTTCCAGAGATGGTCTGTGTGAAAATTCTGATTTATTTCAAGAAAGGGGAATGCTTTTGTTATGACTCATTTCCACGAACGATGGAATATAATCACAAATATATACCAGGCTTAGAAGTGTTTATCAGTAGCCAGATAGCTTGGAAATAAAGCTGATACAGACTATCAGTAAAGTAGATATTTTCACAAATAATACACTGTGTCGAGACAGAAGCAAATACTGCTGACTATCATTTAGTAACAATACTTCTATCACACAGAAACAGCTTCCCCAATGAATATTTAGCTGGGAAATGGGACACAGCATACAGTATTATACACTAGCCCAGAAAATAACACTAAAATACTTTCCATCCCATGACTTAAGCTTGCTTTTCCTTAAATGAGGAGTATGATTTTGTTCTAAACAAAACATCAAAGGTTAATTAAATGATGAGAAACTTGACTCGTACCTAATTTCTACATCCTACTCTAGATTTCAGTTAAATTAATCTACCTGTTTTGGTCAGAGTTTAAACTATTTTTGTTTTCACTCTAGTCAACTTATACATGCTAGAAAAGGCTTTAGCTTTGTTATTTGCTGGCATGAATTTGGCTAGGCAACAGATTTAGCCTCTTTGAAAAAAGAAGAGGTTGCTGGGTTTTTTTCCCCAGTATCCCTCTGTTAGAAGGCTTGTTGGTATTATCAATAATAGCTATCAGGATCTCTCCATGAATTACAAAACAGACTTGACTTTATAACTTGCTGTAAGAACTAAAGAAGATTTGTTTACTTTGCATCTTAAGATCAAATCTTGATCACAAAACATCATATTGCATCAAAAGAAAAATATTATTAGCCACATTATCACCACCTAGTCAATTAGGAATATTTTTTCAACTTAAATCTTTTTTCTGTACATTTTACTTTTGATTTCCAGCAATAAGCTACTTCTAACATGGGACAACACTGTATCACAAATGCCTTATATACTCCCTGCTCCCTCTACCTCTCTCTTACAAGGTACTGCTTGTTATTCTATGCTGCAGGCTTTAGAGAATTCGGCTGTATTCACCCCTGATGCCCCAATGGCATGGAACATACACATCCAAATACTCTGAAGCTTTTACAGATGCTAATATTAAAAAGGACTGGGATCAGAAATCTGTGCCAATGGAAATAGTAAATAACCATCACCTCAGTATTTAAAGCTAGCTGAGAAGTATTTTAAAAACTTAATCACTTACTGTGCTTGCTGATATTATTAAAGATATTTTTCATGTGAAAGCACAGGGGCCAAGAAAATAATTTCTTATTGCTCAGTAAGGGCATGAATAACAAAGCAAAAGATTTCACTTAACTTCCCCTGAGAGAAATACCCCAGTAAAGTGTGTGTGGTTCTCCAACACACTCTGAGGTTAAAGAGCTGCTACTGATCCTCATCTACTGTCCCAGCTCAAGCAGAAAAGATTTGTGCTTTTGGTGCTGGTGTTGTGGGAGAGTGCCTAATTTAAGCCTGCTGTTAAAGCAAGACCCCTATATAGACAGAGACTTGTTACATTTACTCTTAGAATATCTTGAAGAGAATAATTTATTCTTAAGTGCAGAACTTTAAGGACTAGCACGTTTCTCTTTAAAAATCATGGGTATTTACTGTATGGCATTGGAGAATACAGGCACTTACCTGGCTACTCAGCCTTAGAGAAAGAGTCTAGAGTGGTCTGTGACTGCGAGGAACAAAGACTGTGGAATTGCTGAGCCAGATAACCAACATGAGCGCGCCTTCCCAGGAGATGGAACACGTTGCAAGTTTGGAATCCAACCCCTAGAGAACTAGACTTTTCAATGCAGTTCATATAAAACATGTAGGACTTCTTGTGGAAACAAGTAAATAAAAAACCTTTCCAGCTACTACATGGAGTAAAAATATTTTGCTAATTTAGCATAAATATGAGAAATCACTTTGCCCAGATTTCATATAAAAACAATGATGTCAGTTCTTTTTTTTGAAAAGCATATTTTACATCGGCAGTTTTTCTACTGGAGTACTGTACACAATGTGTCAAAGAGCTTCTAACCAGAAGAGTCACTGTTACAGAGCTAAAATTTACACTGTGTTTACATGCACACTGTTAACCATCTAGATTTGACACAGATAAAAACTAAGATGCTGATTCTTATTTTGATAAACAAGACAGGCCTACATTTCAACTACTTGATGTATAATAAATGAAACTTCAGTATTAGAATAAAAATGCTGAAATAGATTTTGAAATAAAATAAGGCAGTGCAGAATTACCAGTGCAGAGAAAAGCTGGTTCCTTTGCCTCCTTTTCTAGACAAAAGTAAGATTGTTTAATAAATTAAAGGTACTTTCATTTCCATTTCATTTAAAAACAAGTGGATCACAAGGTAATGGATATCCATATGATGCGCATGTTCTTTTGCTTGCAGACTTTCGCAGATACAAAATTTCTGAAGCTGTTTTTCCTCACTGAATGGACTGTTTCCTAATAAGACCAAATGATACTAAATTTGAGATACAATCAGAAGTCCACAAAAGCCAGTCTTGTATTTCATAAAAATTTAGGCAATCTAGACACTTCCACATTTTTTTTCCATGCTTTATTTAAACTTTGATCAGTAAGGCTCTGCTTTTATAAACTGCATACTGACATATTCATCAACTGGCTTGGAAAAAATATACAGGTTTTGTTACAGTGAATTTTACGACCTGACATTGCCTCAGAGTGTGGAGCTATGGCCTTTCTCCAGAGAGGTTCCCAGTTCCCTCAGTTGGTACAGTACTGCAAAGTGGCACTAAAGTGCGTAAGGATCGGAACGGTGGCTGGGCTGAAGGTGCTGTGCGAGCTTAAGCTGCTGCTTTGCCTTTATATACACAATGGTTTTTCTTTGGGGAGGGGGTACTAGCTCTGGAATGCCACTGATTTGAGTTTTAAATGGAGGATTGTCTACCTTTCTCTATTCTAGAAGATGTAAATGTAAATTTACATCTAGAAGATGTAAATGACCCCTTTCTGACTCTTCTGTTTGTCAAGAACAGTAAAAGAGAAAATAGTACACTCTAAAAATGTGTTTCAAGATGATTTATCAGAAATGGTATTAAGAAAAAATAAGGAAGAATACAAGGTACTCCAGATGAAAATGGACATGCTCTTTGCAACTAGCTATGGATCTTCTGCTCAAATGAACATGCTGTTCATTTTTATCAAAACATGAATCTTAAACTACCATAAATAAAATACACACAGTACAGAACAATTAAAACTTTTTTTTGTACAGTAGTTACTTTTACATTAAACTTACCATCTTTTCAGATATGTTGCAACTTAGGACTCTAAACATGATTATTTCAAAGTATCAGTTTTAACAATCTTGCACAGGCCCGACAGTCAAAAACATGAAGCTTTGATTGAGATAGCTTGGCAGGTTTCACATACGTTCATAGGTAGGCTACTTTGAATTATCTTGGGTGTGTTTTTTACTTATGTGTTTTATTTTTATCAAAAAAAGGGTTTGATTGTTTTTATTTAAATCTTTACATGAACTGGTTTTGTGCAATACCACTGCCAGTGTAGGTCGAGAAAACAAAATGCGTCTGGAACATTGACTATAGTCCAAGTGTTGACTACCTCTTAAAAAAGTAAGTTTCTAGGAAAATCCAATGGGAGTGAATTTTAACACAGAAGTCAGTCCTAGAATAATTTTGATATTAAACAGGTACCGTCTCTACCACTGGTGATTTGATGCACTCTTCGTGCAGTCTGCTCTTTTCTGGGAGGTTTAGTGAATTCTCAGCAGGGTGCTCTTGTACACGACTGTCACCATTCAAAGCTGAAACAAAGCCATCTTGAGAAGGACCTTTCAAGTAAGAGTGAAATTCCACTGGTGGGTGACTTGGCCTATGCTCGGTGTATAAACTGTTACACGGAGCACTGCCATCCCCTTCAGAAGATGAGCAGCAAACAATCACTGAGGGGTTTGCAGAAGGGTAATGAGGGCTGCTAAAAGTTTCCTCTGATTGCCGTGTGTAGTCAACAAACTGTTCTGAAGTCATGCTGTAAGGCACCAGAGAAAGACTACCATTCTTGACAGCATCCCTTTCTGAGTAAGTCTCACCGATCTGGTTAGCAGTGCCAGCAACGTGGTTCTCTATTTGGTAATACAGAGTTGAAGAGTTAGTATAGTATGAGGCATTTTTAGAGTGGTTTTCATGCACAGCAGTTCCATCAGAGTAGCAAAGGACAGAAGGAAGAGGCAACATTTCAGCATGGGAGCTCATACTTTCTACAAAATCATCTGCTTTTTCTTCCTCCTCATCTTCCTCCTCATCTTCCTCTTCCTCTTCATCATCATCTGATTCACTAGGGGCTAAACTCTGTGTACTAGAATCTGTAACTCCACTACAAAAGCTACTCCCATCTTCCTCTTCCTCCTCTTCCCCTGGACAGTCCAAGTCCTCGGCTGACTGGGAATGCATAACTGCAGCCGGGGGTTCAGTCTCAATCTCAAAATTTTCTGCAATTGAATATTCAACTGGATGGGGTCCTGGACTCATGGAACTACTGTGTGCACTTATCTCAGTGTGGCAGCCATTGAGTGCTGGAACTTGCTGCTCTCTATTTTTCTCCAATTCAAGTTTCATTATCGTGTGCAAAAAGTGAGTCCGTACACGGATAGGGTTAAATTCGATTCTACCTGCTGTATTGCTACACCCTTCTTTAGTGCAACCGCATGGAAAAGACATACGATCCACCTTTTAAAAAAGAGAATACAGATTAACAATAGGAAGCAAAAGCCTAGCGACACGACAGAGCCTAGACAACCTAGGGAAATACAGTGGTGAAGTGGGATTCACCTTGAGAAATGCTTGTAAAATTAGTCTAAGCTAACACTCATTTATGGAGTCAGCCCTGGAATTTAGCAGTGCTGAGAGAACAGTAAGGGGCCTGGACATGCAGAGTAAGGAAAATATGATTCTGTTCCATAGGTGAAACTGTTACACAGTGGAACAAAAAGTAGGTAGCTTTTCAGTTTCTCGATCTGCTACAGCTGTACTTCATTTTATGCTCAAACCCACGCAAAAGTATTATCTGAAAGCACCTTAAAATTTGGTAAAAATCATGAAAACCAGACACCTATTGAAAGAAAATTAATGATATACAGAAACCTTTATAAAGTTATCAATGGGGACACCAGATCTCAGAAAATAGGAACAAAAACTCAAGTACATTTTCAAAGGTAATCCAGTCAGTTGTAGATGCAATTCTGTAAGCTCAACAGACTGGATACAGAACTATCATCTAATAAGACTCAAATTTTTGAAAATGTGACTGAATCCGTGTGTTGGAAAGTTTGACTAGACAGCCTGAGGTCTGAGACTTTCATCTACGCTGTAACACCTAAGCATCAAATATGAACAAGAGAACCACCAAACACAATCCAGTACATCCTCCCCACATGTGGAGATGAAAACAGGAACAGCAAAGAGAATATATTATTTAAAATAGCAGAGAAAGTTTAGCTTGGATTTACTAGATGATGAAAAATGCATTCAGGAAGAAAACTCAGCTGCACAACCGCAACTCAGCAGAACTAGCAGAAATATCTTTTAGGGAACATTTTGGGACACATACAGCTGACACTATGTAAATGTACAATATGAAATACCTCTTCAGTCTGCAGAGGAAAAACTTATCTGCTATATTAGCAGATACCTTTTTACTGCCTACATGCAACTTTATCATGCACAGATTGAAGCATCATGCATGTTACATAAAGGACAGTACCACAGAATGTCATTTATTGTTTCTCATGGAGTTTGGAATATAATTCATGTTTGGAGTGTCTGCTAACTGTCTCTAAACTAAAAAGCAATATCCCTTCTGAAATCTGCAGGCTACTTATTCTTCTGTTGTCTGCATCTGCCTATTTAGATAAAGGCCTAAAAGGAGTATGAGGAACAGAATACTTGTGTAAGAACAAAAAAACAGCCTAAGCCTTGTATGTGCCTAAAATCATAGTAAAGATATTTTAGAAGACTGTATTGATAAAACAGGGCCTTAAAAAACAGGTTGGAGATCCACAAGTGTTATTGCCTAATACTTAGTTTCCAATCATTTTAACTTCAACAACAGAAAGTACACACATGTGCATGGACACACACCCTTCCCCCTCCCCCAGAAAATTAAATAATGGCAGTAATGTAGACATTTACCTGACATTTTATGCCTGCAAGACTGCAGGTGCAAGTTTCCGGGTCACAGAACACTCGGCAGTCACAGCCACAATCCTCTCTAGACAGGCGGATGGCTCGCAGCTCGTGCTTCTCTTCCACGTCAATCTTCTTCACTCCAGAAGCTCGTAGCAATGCCCGCCGCTTTTTTGTAGGCAGGGGTTGGAGAAAGAAATACTCATCTACTTCAGTGTTGTCTAGATCAATATCATCATCAGAAATGTCATCCAGAGTCAGCGTATTGGCTTCCTCTGATTCCACCGTACCATTCTTTGTCATCTGTTACACAGAACAATTAACAAAGTCCTTAAACTACACTCACACATATGTCATGTCATAGATGTCAGTATGTGAAATGCAGGCTCGGTGTTCAAAGCTGTATGTAAAAATGCTGCATGACTGCCCGGAAGTTCCAGAGAATGATCACAGATAGGGCACCCAGGCATTTTTTTCACATTTAGCATATGAGTTAAATACACTTTTTTAACACCAAGTTTGCAATGAAGGCGACAAATTATCTGTACTTTATTTACCTAAATTTATTGTTTGTCATTAGCTGCTAGATCTCATGCCTTTCTGAAATTCTAGTCTTTTCTGCATTGTTTCTACTCCACAGCAGTACTGCATTAAGAACTGGCCTCCAGCCATGTGCTGAACGCCACATGCATCCAGCAGCCAGCAGTTTGCCATTTCAAAGCATCTCAGCTCCTGACTCTTTTGCCGGGTGATTTTTCCTTGTTGTTTCCTCTGATTTTTTTTTTTCCTCCATTTCGCCACACAAAGAACAAATGAATTAATAAAATGAAAGATTCTAGTATTTCTCAAAAAAAGTAACTGGGTAACTACAGAGAGAGGAATATTATTTAAAAAAATGCATTTTCCAGAATTCAGGGTAACAGTAAGCTCTCTTGATTGTCATAATATTGCTCATTTGAATTAAACTTGCGGGGTGACTTTCCTCATAAATCCAAAGATTAATGTCCTAATCACAGAACAAGGGCCAATGAATATGTGAAGCCTTTGAGTGAAATTCAGTCCAACTCAGTAAAACATGAAAAATGTAGGATGGACACCTCAGCCTTGCCCTAGTTGGAAGTTATTCCTTATGACTTCCCACAAAGGGGAACTGTGTCCACAGACCTGGGAGCCTTAACATCACTCATCTCATGCTAACAATTTTAATAAATTTTAATTCCAGGAGACATTATGAGTAAGCAATAAAGACTCTTCCAGGTAATTTTTTGTGCTTACTCATGTCTTCTCAAATGATCACCTTGTACCTTTCATTTGATGAGATGGCTATTACGTGCAGAATTTTCACACTCTGCTGCTAACAAGTGTTTATGCCCCTGTCAGCAGTGTTTACACCAAAGTGCTGGTACTAAATGGCCAAAGTGACTTCAAGATGATTTCACTGTCTTTATTCGCTTTTAATTAGGGGTGTTTCTTATTTGGCCCTTCACTTTTAGTAACAAAAACAATAAACAGTACCTAGTATTGTGGAAACTCAAGTTGAATATATTCCTATATTTTTATATTTTTAAAACAGGTTCTACACTTTCTACCCACCAATTTGTATATTTTAAAATGCAATGCAAAAAATAAAACAATCCCAGGGAAACTGAAATTAAAAAACACACTGAAAAAGCTACTTTCTATTTGCATAATGGTTTTCAAATAGAAAAACCTCTGACTAAATTTTGCCCTACTTAATTTTCCCATTTTCTTCATTTTTCTGTGATGTAATTTTTTATGCAAATTCTGATTAGCACATTTTCATGAAATGAGTAATAATTTTCCTAACACTGTCACCTTAGAATGCCACATTTCCTTTTTTGCTCATTTAGACATTATGTGAATGACCAAGCAGCTCTTCCATGTCTGTAATGGAAAATCAGCAGGGCCCTATTTTCTTAAGCAAACAAAACATGTTTGATGCTTTACAGTGACTCTTCACTAATTCAGCAAGTCCTGGATTTTCTTTTCATATTTGAATTTTTTTATTTTTTTATACCCAAGCACATAATCATGGATGCAACTAAACTGAGATTAATGGACTAGTTAAAGAAGGAAGATTTCTGTTGCCTATGTTTTTATACATACTCCAGATGAAGAGGAATATTTTACTCTAGTACAAGATTTAACACCAGTAAGATGCAAATAAGGAATGCAAATAAGGAATGCAAATAAAGCTCTCCTTATTCACTGAATACTTCTGAAGAGATTCTGCAGGAACTTAGTAGTCCTAATAATCTTCCACTCAAGTGACTGGAAAGATGAAAGAACATGTATTTGGAAAATGAGCAGGAAGTATGGTCTGTGTCCCCAAAACAGACTGAGCTGAAGTGAAATAAGTTAATGAAGAAAGCAGATCCATCCCAGCCAAAAGGAAAGGATGAAGAGCCAAGCTCTAGTCCATATGTATGAAGGCTAAAAGGCCTCATCCAATCCTTCAAGGTAAATAGGATCTGTGATTTTTCTTGACTTACTTTCTAGCTAAGAAAAGAAAAGTGAAATATTTGTGTGCTTGACTATTCTTTACTCACTCCACTGGGGATTCCTCTCTTTGAGCTGATTCCTGGAAGTTAGCCAAGGGATCACCAGTTAGTCATCAGTTACACAGCACAATTCACACTTGATGCTCTGAAAATCCTTTGATGTGAGATGTTACAGGTATAAACTCTACCAAGTGATAAGTCACTAACAATCTACTAGCCTTTGGTTTCCAACCTGTACAAATATCTGTCTTTGATTTGCCTTTGTCCTGAGTGGTTTTATGTTTGTTCTATGACAGTTCAAATTTTATGGCCTTATGAATTTGTTTAAGAATCTATTTAGCTATGAAAAAAAAACCAAACAGTTAGAAGACTGAAAAAAGTGATTACAAATGTGAGGATCACGCACACTTCCTCAGGCCTTCAGACACAGAACTCATAAACTCATAGTTCATTCTCTGGGAAAAATGCTCCAAGGCATTTCTTAAACTTGGCGGGTGCCACTTTGCTCTGCACAACTGTAGAAACAGAGATGTGGTATCACAAAAGAAGGGGATGTGCAGCACAGAAGCTCAGTTACAGTTCTAAATATTGTTCACTTTTAATTACAGGACTCATCTGAAAAAAGTCCAAAATATATGCAACACAATTCATAACAAAAAAGCAGAAGCTCTGCCACCAGTTTTAAAGCAACAGAAGAAATATAGTCCCTTCTCCTGTTCTCCTTTACTCAAATACAGCATTTCTTTCCTCTCCTATGGTGTATTTGAAAGGACAGCTTTATTGGGAAACTGGCCCCAGAAGGGCCACTGGTATCCTGGGGTGCATCAGGAAGTGTGGCCAGCAGGTCAAGGGAGGTGATCCTGCCCCTCTGTTGGCCACATCTGGAGTATTGTGTTCAGTTCTGGTCTCCACAGCTCAAGAAAGACAAGGAGCTACTGGAGAGGGTCCAGTGGAGGCCACAAAGATGGTCTGGGGTCTGAAGCATCTCCCTTGTGAGGAGAGACTGCAGGATCTGGGCCTGTTTAGTCTGGAGAAGAGAAGACTGAAAGGGGATCTCATTAATGCACATGACTATCTCAGAGGGAGTGCCAAGAGCACGGTGTCAGACCCTTTTAGTGGTGCCCAGCAGCACAACGAAGAGCAATGTCCATAAACTAAAACAAAAGGAATTCCACCTCAACATACAGAAGAGCTTTTTTAGATTGTGGGTGGCAGAGCACTGCAACAGGCTGCCCAGGGAGCCTCCCTCTCTGGACACATTCTGGTGTCACCTGCTCTAAGTGACACTGACTTGGGGGGGGAGGGTTGAGCAGATGATCTCCAGAAGTCCCTTCCAACCTTAAAAATTCTGTGATAACTAGCCAGGATTTGTTCCGACTAGCTAAAGTGATATAGCTGGTTAATTTATCTGACACATTTCTTCTTTAATGGACATTCTTTTGGTGAAACAGTGAAGACACAAAATCATGAAAGTTGGCAGACTGCAAATGAAAACATTTTAGTATCACTGTTTCTTACTTTTTGCCAAATTCACTTAAGTTGGCTAAGAAAAGAAGCTCTTTCACTTTCTGTACTTACAATGTTACCATTCCCTTGTCTAATAGGGCCTGTGCATGGGCTTAGAAGACTCATTCTCTTCCTGGCACTTCCAGACTTCTGCTGGACACCCTGTTCAAGGCTATCTCCCACCACTCTCTCCTTTTATCTTCCTCTCTGTAGAAAACAGGGAGTAAACAACAACCTCCCTGCAAAGCACTTGGAGGTACACAGCAATGACAGCTACAAGAGCACTCGGTATTATCAAACAAAAATGCATCTTCGGAAAAACGCCCATTTCAAAAGGAGATAGTTTTGTTTAATACACACACACCTTGGGCCCATATAACTCTGATACTGCTCATTTAAATTAAGGCAGAGACCAAAGTATTAGACAAGTTTTACCTTTAACTTTAGAGAATTGAGTTTTTCCTCCCTTAGATGCTCTCTCAGCATCTCTCGGTGAAGCCTCTCCTGCTCCATGGCAAACTCCCCCAGTGTGTACTGGCGCACACTGTTGTGGCGAGTCGACATTCCCAGAGTGCTTCCTCCTTGGCTGGGAACGCTGGTGAAGCCTTGCCTTCTTGTGAAGTAATACACAGTAACACAGTTAAAATGGACATTTTTTGTTCTCTTCCGCTTCTCTCTCTTCAGGATCGAAGACGCTGGAACAGAGGCAGATTTCAGTGTGAATGGTAACTTGCAGTCAGGTAGCAGATGTGTTCAGGTAAAGGGAACTGCACAAGGGACAACACCCAACTACACAGACACCGCATTCCATGGTGTGCAGTCCAAACAAGAAGATAACAGTAGAAATATTTACCACGTATGCAAACCTAGAAGCCACTACAAGCTGTTACAGTCATGAACACCGTTGTCTACTTCAGAACAGGAATACTTGGCCAAGAAAGCTTTTCTTTCCAATCACATCACAAAAATGTTTTATTCTTTTACCAAGGAAGCAACCATATCCTAGCAAAAGAAACCTCTTTCACAGTGTCACCACACTGACAGTGATCCACTGACTTGCACCTATTCCAACCCCTATCAACAAAGGTAGCAAAAGGCAGCAGAGGTCCACATCTCTACATCACTGAGTCACACTGACAGAGAAGATTAGTATCTCCTACAATCTAATTTGTGATAAATTAATGTTGGAAAAACTACAAAAGCAGTATCTTTAGTGTTTCATATGCCTCAGAAATCCACACCATCATCTTCACCGCTGAATGATGTAGGAATAATGTTGATTAACAGTCAGAACCACTTCATTTTTCTTTACCTTCATCCTTCTTTCTGCTGCCATCCATTGAACACATGTGTGTATGTTAGTCTAATGTGTAGAATTTTGATAAAAAATTAAATCTAGTAATTACCATCTGATTCCACCCATACCTGTGCTCAGGTTTTTTTTATAAACATATGCAGTAACAGAAGAAACTTGTTTAAAAAAAAATGCCAAATTAAAACTGATAAACATTCTTCTTTTGGATCTACAGACACTTAGTGACTCCTATCCATGATACTGATCTATTGTTTCTCTCTGGTTATAACTGCATGCTTTTAGAGGAAATAAAAAAAGACACATAAACCTTAGAGAAAGGTAAGAGACACTCCTTGATTTTTAAGATGGGCAGTCCAGTTTATTTTGATTTGTCGCAAAATAGCAACAGGTTGTTGAGAAGTCACCGTTTTGGAGTTTATAGGCAACAACTGCGGGTGTGTGCAGGCATGAATGAGAGACCTCATTGCCAGAATTCAGGCAGTAAAATGATTTAAAGGGTGCCTGACCACTCTTTGAACAGCTTGGAACCATTCTATAAATGCAGTAAGAGCAACAAGATGTACACTGATAATCTGGAATTCCACTATTTCCAGAGATGGGATGCACTTGGCCTTCAGGTCTGGTTTCAGAACAGGTCTGGTTTATTTTCACAGTCAAAACATAGTCTGGTCTCCATTGCTATTATTATGTTGTGAAATGTTAATCACCACAAATGCAAATCCACAAACTTCTGCATGAAGTAATACTTTCAAAAGTGATGATAGCTCTTATCATCATCAACCAAACTGTGTGAAAACCAAGTATATTAGAAAATAAAGCCCAGTATCTGCCTTACTGACAGTGAATCCTACTGACATTACCAGTAGTGTAATGTCTTTTGTGGCTCATGGAAACACTGAAACAGGATTATTTTTCCTAAACACTAATAAGCTGCTAAAAATATGGTTTGCTGTATAAATAACAGGGACTTCAGACCCGCTGCAGGTATATTGAATTATGAATATAAAACAGATAAATAAGATCAGGTCCTGTTACTCACACGCTCCCAGTAAGTGTGTTACAAAAAAAGGTGTAGGATGTATGAAGGGGAATCAAAAGACAAATTCAATTACATTAGGCATGTTTAAGTTACATCCACGTTAAAGCAAACCTCATATCAACAGAGCTTGTCAGAAATGTTTATAGGAAGCCTTCAGTGAGGGAAGCGGGTATTTCATTAGCAGAGACGAGTTGATAGGGATATGCCAATTTTGCATAATATTAAATATAGTTGTAATGTGCTGTTCTTTTTCATACACACCACAGTTTCAAAACAAAACCACCTTTAATAAAACCATAATAAAATTTGGAAGATGGGGTAATTTTGATACTGAGACATTCTCTTTCAATGTAACATAAAAGCAAATGCTCTAAATCAGAACCCGCACTGCCGATATGCTCTAATACTTAAGAAAGCGCGTATTAAAAAAACCCTTTTTCTGCTGAAGGAGGTATCTAAACCATTCTGGGCTGTATCCAGTTTCTGATGTAACGGTATCGATGTTATTTGGATCTCAACTGGATGATGCCTCCATTTCAGAATAAATACTGGCAGCTACTAAGGCAGGCAGCACTTTTGCCAAATAAATGAACCACTCACAAATGAAACGAGAAATAAAACTACTGTAAAATATTCAAGAAAAGAAAAGGAAGGTTGCTCTTGAAAAAAAAATATATATGTTTCATGAAGAAATCAAAGGTAATTGTACCTGTAAATCTCACAAGTTAGAGAATCAGACAAACCTTTGAACCCTCATCTGTAAATCAGAGTATCTGTGACACAAGGTCTGCGTTGACAGTAATCTGGTTTAGATCTTAGCTGTGGAACTCCTGACAGGGCTGCTTTACTGGCAGGAATGACAAATGCTGCAATAAAAGCACCTCTGTTTTTTCAGGTCTGTCAATCTCTTTATGGTGGAGATACTACTTTCATACTAATGGCTAAAATAAATAGATGACTCTTATTTGATTCACACACTACACACTAACATTAATAGCTAAATGAAGCTAAGCAGAAGAGTCTACGACCTAGTTACTCCCACATGGAAAAAAAAAAGAATGTCATCTACGATAAAAACTAGATACCCTGAACGAGCCTTTACACTGTGTGCATTTTTGCCCATATGTGTGTGCCATCAAAATTTAGAACATGAATTTCATGCATTGCCACACATTTATGCCTAAAAGTTTGGTCGTCTCTCAGATAAGACTGCAGATGCCATGGGCTGTCTTAAAGAACCCACTAATGCATGTCTTCAACTTTTTTATAGTTCTTATCAGTTTCAGTGATTGAATTGTCAACACCATACCATCAAAGTTGTTTATTTGTGGGATTTTTTTGATTAAAACTGTGTCAAAATAGAATTATGCTGAACTTCATGAAAATGTTGACATACTGTAACTGCACCGTCACCAGCACTGTAAATTCAGCACTAGACTGAAGAAGTGTATTGAAGACAACATGAGAGCTGACATGCATTTGTTGTAAATACCACTGAAGTTTGTGATGTTATTAACATTATAGTTCTGAATCAGACAAATTATATGACAATCTGTATAATTAAACACACACATAAACATTCAGAGCCCTCAGAATACATGGGATTACTTTCTCTGGAACACATCCTATCTTTTGGTAGAGCTCATTAAAGGGCAGAGTTAAGGCCCTGTGAAGAACTCCACAGTCATCTCCTGAATGCTACTGGCAGGAAGGAGTTAGAATATATTCATATTTATGTGAATATTGTTTACAAGAACAGATCTGGCAGGAACTGCAAGATTTTACAGGATTGATTACTCAAAAGCACAGATTAGAATGTCAGAGAGGAGATGTGAGAATTGTGACCACCTCAGCTACCAAGGGCATGGAAAGAAGCACAGTCAGCACTGCAAAGGCACTGTGTTCTTGCTCTATTACACCTTCTAAAAATCTCTGAGCAGAGGCCTGCCTTGATGCCAGCTCAAAAATATTATTAGATATTGAACGGAAATGATGAACATTTTCCAATGTCAGGGACAAAGTGCTCTACAACTGATTCTAACCCTTTGCTTCAAGCCTTATCAAAAAACTTGTAACCTGTAATTTTATCCATACAGTGTGAATGCCAGAGTTTTCCAGAAGAGATCTAGTAGAGGCTTCCAAACTTGGCGAGTCCCAAAAAGAGTACTTCCAAGCCATCTGCCTGTGTAAAAACTGCTATCAATGGATGCCACCATCATCTCTTCTGTTCAAAAAGCAAGTACTGACTCCAGGCAGGGGCTGCTGGACTGAGAGGTGTTTTTTTAGCAGAAACTGGACAGACACTGTCAGCAGGAGCTAGAAGGTGGGGTTTGAAATGAATGCCATCACTTTGGTAGGTGAGGATGTCAGAGGGAATAGGAATATTCATCATCCCCTAGAACCGTCCTATGGATCACACATGATATTCAACACATTTATGCACTACAAGCCTGATGTATTCCACAGAAGGAAACAAATACTCCATTCTCAAATATTTTTAAATGTAATGTAATTTTTAGTTCCATGTTTCAAGATTATATGGAATTATATGTTTTTGAGAGATACGTAAGTATTGCAATGCACAAAATATATCAATAATCGGAGGGAAAGCTAAAAGTGTTAAGAACAGAACTACCAGTACTACAGAACTAACTCTTAGAAAAGGCCACTATATCTGAACAAGGTCTTCAGAACAGATATCTTCAAATAGGACTATCAAAAGTCCTCATCTGAAATAATATCAACTACTGAAATTTTGATTTTTGGCATTTGATATTTGAGTGGCTTCATTTCTGGACTGAGCAGAGCAGAGCTCAAGTTAATAACCACACACTATCTATGGCAAAAACGGCATCTGTATGTAAACAAAATTCCTAAAGGTAAGGCCAAAATAATGAAAGGAAAGCTTTTAACTGCAAACTGTTGTTGAACCCAAGCATGGTTAACCCAGCCTAGAAACACAACGTGCCCTCTGCTCACCCCTTTGCTCTCCTTGTTCAGGGTGTGCCTGCACAGACACACATGACAATGCATATACTTATTTTTTCTTCGTTATTAACCTCTCTCCCTCATAGTAGTTCTCTTTATCCACAGCAGTTATAATTTGTTTCATGACTGAATACATTTCTGTTTATGCACAATTCCTGGCTTATGCCCTTCTCTGGCCATTGAGCATACAAGGAAGCTCCAAGGTTTCCAAAATTTAAGCATACCTGTATGGCAAGCCAGGGGCCTGCAGAGTGGCACAATGCCTAAATGCTCCATATCAAGGTTTTGTACTACAGCAGGTCCTTTTTCAGTCACTGACTGTAATACAGACTAGAGGTCTGCAGCCTATCAAGAAAGTGAGATTTCGGTGATTTATTCATAAGGCTGTGTACAAACATCAAAAGATCTAACTTTTATTAACATTATGCTTATTAAAATGGTAGCAATTTAAAGTGATAACATTTTACCTACCAAAAAGTACAGTTTTTATCTCTCAGTGGCTAACATTAATGACATACAAGATGGTTTACCAGAAAGACTGTGTTTCCTAGATTTTTTTGTTTCAGTTTCTAGGTACTTGATCAAGTGTATTAAAATGTATTTTGAGACACAGTATGTCAAGCATGAAACAGGAGGCCGCACTGATTGACTTTTCAAAGACACTCTAAAAACAAAACTTTAAAGTTAAAATAGAAGAAAGTATCAATGTTAATAAAAACCACAACACAACTATAATGAAAAAAAACACAGCCTTAAAAAAGGAAACTGCAATACAGCTTCCATGGCTGCTGTCCCTTTTCACTTAGGCTGCTGTGTCACATAAATCCCCATCACAAAGACAATTAACGCAAGAAGAGCAAAGTACTGGCTTGAAAATAAAATTGCCTGTCAGATTTATCCTGCCTAAAGTATGTGGCACAAAGCAGTAATCTGTGCTGGAATTTTGTCACCAAACAAACACAGCAAGTAAGTAAATACTTTCGGGGTTTGGAGCAAGACTCCTCAGTGAAGAAGGTAAGAAAAATGAGCGCCATTCAAATCACACGAGATTAGAAACTACAAAAAGGCTTTTCTTTACCAACAGTTAATAAAAGAGAATGAAGCAATTTATATGGCAGAAAAGTTTAAACACACCTAGAGGAATGTATTCCTCCAGGAACAGACAAGAGTGAAGAAAGATAAAGCAATACAATATTTTTTAACAAATCAGTGTCAATATTTTTGTAATATATTTTCATGTAACTAGAACACTGCAGTTAGACTTTCTCCTTAGTGCTGTATTTATATGGAAGAAACCAGATGGTTGCCATCACCTTATTCCTACTGACAGTCTCATGACAATTAGGTTTTTTGCATTTCTGTATTGCAAACAAAAAATTTCACTGTTAATGTATTATTGGAAGACTGAAAAATTTTGATTCTTTTCCACAGCTTATTCAAAGCTATGAATCAACAGCTCTCTGAAACAACTTCTGAAATAATCTTTTCTCATTTCCCTTTTTTCCTCTCCCTACCCCATACCAGGGTACTTTCCAAGGAGTGGGGAGATACAGACTCCTACTGACCTCAGCACATAGGGTTCAACTGCTTACCTGCTCACCCATCCCACCCACAGCCCCCAGCCAGGCTGGAAAGCCCCAGCCCTGACAGGTGTAGGGGGAAAATACTGGTGGGCATCACCTGCAAGCAACACCCCCAGCCACTGCCTCCTCCAGGGCTGGGATAAAGTTCTGCAGCTGCTGCTGGTGCCCCACCCTTCTTCACCTCAAGCTGTAGTTTCTTCACTCATCCCTGAAAATAACTGTTATTCATCTATTTGTGAATATGTTAAAAAATCAGAAGATACCCCCAATTCCTTCCACTTTTTAAAAATTCAGGTTTTATCATACTTAGTCATCATTTATTTCTTGTACCTTGGCAACAGATGTCATCATTTGCCCATCTACCTTCCAAGTCCCATGAAAAGCGATTTCCCAAAGGGGAAAATCAGTATTTCCAGCAGCAGTCCAATGCACGCTTCAAAGAATCACCCAAGTTTCATTTGTATATGAATAAATTATAACTGATGAAATTGGTAAGCAAGAGCAGTAATATGCTGGCAGACTGATACAAATCTTTTCTGACCTGCTCTCTCATACATCCAAGGCACTGTGCAGCAGCACTGCCCAATTTGCCTTTCAACATCCTCATTTTCCAAGCTGGGCAGAGGAGCTACACCAGTGTGAAACCTGGGGAAGACACAGCACTTCCTTCCGCTTGTTAGTGCCTGAAACAGAATCCAAAGCTCCACCTAAGAAAAGCACCCACTGAAACTGTATTCATCCATCAAATACAAAATCTGCTTCCTAATTTTATACAGTCCTGATAGGAATGAAATTTTAAGCTCATCATGTTTTTCTAACATTTTTTTACCCAGAAAACTGGTAGTTCTTTGATTACGAAACTTAAATGATCTCAGTTCTGGCTGAACTCCAAGACATAAGCACTTTCTTCTGCTGTCTCAGCTATTCTCCTGATGTCAAAGACACATTAAAATAAATGTGAACCATATGGCTCCCCAGCAAGATTACTCACACTCCTGCATCAATGAGGGCAAAGCAATTCATTGTCACCAGCACAGAAATATCTTAGGCACGTGAAAATTTCAAAAGGCTGGAATAAACATGTGTGAAGCAGCCTTTTGGATTAAAACTCTATTTTAGACCAGCGGAAATGCTGCATTTCTTACATTCTACTACCAGTTTGTCTGCTTTTTCCACACTCAGTGTCATATAAACCATTATGGCAAGAAGGATTAGCACCATTCTCCACCTGCTCCATGACTTTCCATGCAGTGTTTCATCAAGTCTGACACCACAGAACAGCAAAGCCTAATCCCTCCTGGTAATCCAGGTCAGAACCTGCTTATAAAAGCCAGCTTGCTTCCCAATCCTCATAGAAAACAAAATCTAGGAAAAGGCTGTATCCAGAAATTGCTTCTATCTCTTCCTCTTACCTCTCCTTCTACCCCACTGCCTTCCAAAAGGTATTTTCTAAGAGTCTCCATACACTCAATTTACAAGTTTCCAACCCTGAATGATAAAACACTTTTCCTATATGCTGTGACATAAAATACACCCTCTAAAAGAAACATGCAGGCTTGAGGACAAGGGAGGTATTTTCTAGAGGAAATTTGAATCTGGAAGTCTTGAAGGGAACTGTATACTCAGTTGTAAATTAGTGGAAATTTGAGAGAAGAGGGACAATGCTGGGGAACAACACCACCTACCTGGAGCACTTTACTGCTCTATCCTGCTAGTACCTTCCTTTAGGGCAAAACCAAAACTAAATTCACCTCACAGGAGGAGCTGGATGGGAATACTTACCAAATGCTAGATTTATTTAAGTCACATTTGAAAAGGTTATTGAAAATTACTGGCTCACAGACAAGTCTGACATGAATAGGGAGGATTTAATTCGTATTTTAAGCATTTTACCTCACTGCCAAGAGTTCTGTCTGCAATCTCACGGAAATGTTTAATTGTTGGGATGCATGCTAGAAGCCAGAACTTGACCACTAACATTTAGTGAAAACTTTACTTCCTCAGCACCCCCGACCTCCAGAGTGCTTTCCCATGACGTTCATCATACCACTCCAGTTTCTCCATTCTGCAAATATCATCAGCCTGTGGGAAGGAGTGGAGATGGTTTAGTGCTCTCTGCCTCACCATTTCAGCTAAATGCCAGCTGCTGTCCCACAGATGGTTATTCCTGACCTTGGCCCCAGCTTTGTGAGGAGGAAAGTCCTACCAGGGATCCCTGCAGGAACACCCATGCATAACAATTGCATTCGATGAGCTCTCCTATGACACTACAGGCAATCCTTTGTCCCATCCTATGTGTGACTTCTGTGAATGGCCATTTCATGCAAACACAGCTACCCATTCTGCTGACTGACGCTCTGCATTTACAAACATATTTTATGTATCTATCATGAACATCTTCTGACAAAACAATTTTGTTTGATGTTTTCTAAGCCAACAAACACATCATTTAAAGCAAAAACTGTCTCTCTGGTTGTATTGTGTGCAAAATTTATAACAGAGAACTTATTTAAAAATACAGCAAGATAATAAGTTGCACAAATCATTCTAAAAACTAGTGGGAGCCTGCCTTATAACCCCTCTTTTCAATTTTTAACAATTCTCCCTACAGCAGTCCTTATTCCAGAGGAAAAGATGCTGCCATGGTTTACCCTGTCCTGTCATTCTGCATGAGTTTGAGCAAAGACATTGCACTACATGTCACTGAATTTATTTGCATTTCTTGCTTTTTAATGCTCAGATGAACTGAGTTATTTTAAAATCAAACACAAGAACCTCCCAACCTGTTAGCATTTCATAACATGAGTCAACAAATAGCAATAAGAACATATTCCTCATTAACAAGGAAATTCCAAGCCTGGTTGCTGGCAACATAAATAACTGCAAGATGCCATGAAAAAAGGAATAGTTACACATAAGTGTTTCCCTGCAGTAAACCAGCACCACCACTTCTAACTCATTTAGATTTCTATCATTAACCTGCAATTAAACACACAGCTTAAGTGCAAAGCTCAGGTGCTTGTGCTTACTGACCAAATAAAACTTTATCCCTCTATAAAGATAATTCAGGAGGAGCTTCACCTTCCTAAGAATTTGATACCTTCTTTCACATTATGCATGGCCACATAGATAAGGCAATCTCAGTATGTCAGCAACTCTACAAAATTCAAACAGTGCTTTACAGGGCATATTGAAGGAATTGCAACAGGGATGTATTTGTGTTTTCAAATTCCTCATTATCTTTAACAGCAAAATCAAAAGATGGCAAGAGCACTTAGAGACCAAAGGGTTTTCCCAGAGCCCTCAGTGACCTGCCCCATTCCAAATGAATGTATGGCAGCCAGCACTCTAAAGACAGTATCCTAATTAGTGGAATGTCAGGACCTATGATTATGGCCGCAGGACAACCTTGCTCATGACAGAGATAATGTTAATGGCAATGGAGAGGTAATTGATGGAGCATATCAACCAGAGTCTGTGATGGCACCACCTCCTGCTGGTGATAATAACCTTATCAGATAAGGTGCTGCTGGCTATCTCAAGTGACTCTGCAGGCGAGGAAGAGAAATAACATTTCAGCTACACAACACTGAAGTTGAAACAGCAGAGGAAAGCAGCAGCTCCTTATGTTTCTTAAGAGATCCATCTGTGATTAATGAGCTAAGGGGAATTATTATCAGCACCAAAGTGCAAAAGACAGGACTTCACAAGGTCTCCCATAGGTCTTTCAATTGCATGAGATTCTGTAAGTTAAATTTGGGTATTCTTCTGTATCAGAAAAAAAAACACCAAGCATTTAGAGGCAGGTACCTCAACAAAGCAGGGAGAATCACAAAATCATCATATTACTAATGTTGGAAAAGAGCTCCAAGATGATCAAATACAATTTTAGACTGCATGCCACCATGCCCTTTAAACCGTATCATGAAGTGCCATGTCTACTTGGTTCCGGAATGCTTCCAGGGATGGCGACTCCTCCACTTCCCTGGGGAGCCTGTTAAAATGCTTAACGCCTCTTACAGCAAAGCAGTTTTTCCTAATATCCAACCTAAACCTCTCCTGGCACACTTTGAGGTCATTTCCCCATCAATGAGAAGAGACTGACCACCACCTTGCCACAACCTTTCATGGAGTTGTAGAGAGCAATAAGGTCTCCCCTGAGCCTCTTCTCTCCATTTAACACCCACAGCTCCCTCAGCTGCTCCTCATGGGATTTGTTCCAGGCCCTTCATCAGCTTCACTGCCCTGCCCTGGAAGGGCACATATTCCCCCACAGCTGAGCTGGAATGTGGAACCCAGCATTCCTCAGTGCACACAAGATGGGAATGGGTGTTGTACTGACATCCTGAACAGCAATTCCAGGTTTTTCAGCTTGCTATGGAGCAGATGAAATATAGCAGTGGGGTGCCAGAACTGAACAGGGCAATTGAAAGGAGCTCAAACGGCACTGTGAGTGCTCCAGCCCCATATTCCACGTATCCTTAAGCCTTGACCAATACTGTGTATGCACGCTTGGACTGCTATGTGAAGATGAACATCCTTCTTTCTGATATGAAGGCAGGGCTGTGAAATGGGACAGGTATGTGGACTAGCTAGCAATACACTTTGGCATCCATTGAAGTAAATCTGCAATGACCTGCTGAATCAAACTGGAATTGCTTCAACAGACTGAGAATGGTAAGTAAAATCACTACAGGGATTATATCTGCCAGCAGTAATGAAGGTACTCCATCACCATTTGCTGAGAGATTTAAAAATGTGCACATCTGTAAAAATACACACACTTAATCAAGAAAATACTAATGGTAAAAGTTGTCTATTTTTTACGGACTGTAATTTTTATTTACTGACTCAGATGCCTGCAACTTAGGCTAGGGATTTATTAATTTCTTGCTGTTGCTGTCTTTATTTGTTTAAATGGATATATTGTTAAAGAAACTCTGTACTTATCCCTGTGTAATAGTCACAAGCAATAGCACTTAGGGCCATCTCAGTCCTGTGTTTTCTGCCATCACACCACAGGGTTAATTGCTGAGAACAAAGTTATCTTCTGGTAGTTCTGCCCCACCTGAATGAACCACAGTGGCTGTATGTGCCTCATTTAGCTGGCAGGTTAAACTGGCTTTAAGACTAATGGAGTAGAATCCTTGCTAGGCTCCTGTTTATCTGACCCAATACATATAATTTCAAGGGTTGTGTAAATACAGGGATGAATCAGCTGTGCTAGATGGATTTATATGCAAACTGCCTGCTTGCTAAAGTGCTGGAGAGGTTGTACTTACAAGCAATTTAGAATTATCTCTTTGTCAGATCAATTAGAAAGAATAAATAAGACTTAGAGGACAATGTTAGCTTGTTGTTTTTTTTTAATTCTCAATTTAAGAATTAATATATAGATCTTGATGTTGACTACAGGTCACACAATCCTCTCCCCCTTTTCCAGTCAGTAAAAGAGAGTTTATAGCAAACTTTGTACTCACTTATATGAAAACAGAGCAGAAGAAAGACAGTACACAGGATCTGACAGTGTCTCACTAAATAGAACAGAAAATGGTATAACATGTCAGGAAATAGCTTAGGAAGATAACCTTCATCAAGGAGGTATTCAGGCATATAGCAGAGGCAAGGAATCTCACCAGCCTTTTTTCTGCACTGGCTCTTTCCAATCTGCTCACTGAAAAAGTCTCACAGAACTCATCTTTAAAAATATAGATTCAAATATACAGCTTAGAAAAGCTCTCATCTCTTGTCTTATTATGAAAGATGAAGGAGTTTTAAAGCATGAACAAAATACCTTCTAATGTACACTGTTAATAGTTTTGTTAGCATACATTACATGTGCATGTAATTTTTAGGTGAGTATCACTCAGTAGCTCTTAAGTAATACAGGGGTTCTGTATTTGATTTCTTGGAATTTAGGCTGGTGCACGTATATTAAAGACAATACTTTTTAAAAAATACTATCAATGCTCACACAAACTATTTGCTGTTTCTATTCCTATGTCATCAATGAATATATACAGACATGCTTTTAAAAAATGTAATATGCATAATTTCTGTATGTGTGTGAGTGTACACACAGATAAATCACTCTGGCCACAAATATCTCAGTTACATAAATCATTTATCATAACAATGAAATACTCTAGTTTCTCTTACAGAAAGGGAAGTTCCTTTAAACTAAATTATTTATTACATCAACTGCAATTAAAGTTTATTGTTACATGCAAGTACTACAATTCCCAAGTTTGCCCCCTCAATCATTCCTTTTCATTGTATCACAATAAAATTGTAGTCTTCTGGGTGGGTGGGAATGACTGTTTGATTTAAAAAGCCTGTTTTCAGTCTATGATGAATAATCATCTAACTTTTTCAACAGACGCATATGTTTAAGTATCAGCATGCAGGTAACAATGTCACCAAGGTATTTCTAAATACTACCAAAGAGGTCTACTGGGTCACTTGCTCCTTTATGGCATTTCAATAAAATGGGTCCCTGACTAGCATTGCATCTTAGATATCATACAGCACCTCAAGAGTGTTCCATGCAAACCCATTTGAAGTCGTTCCTGCCCCTCCTGCACACAGGAACATTCCATACTGGAGCAAGAGGATTCAGATCCTTGCATCCAAACACCCGCTCAAACTGAACAGCAGCACTTGGTAGACAAGCCAGTTATAAGAACATCCAGATTACATGCTACAAATGTGATTTCTAGGCACATCCAAACCACTCAGTTACATGGACCACATGTACAGGCAGTGATGAGGAGCCTCACCTTGGTTCACAGTTTTAAGGAACAACTCTGTAGAAGAGATCTAAATGCAACAGAGTTGAAGGAGGGTTTTAAACCCCTGCTTTTGAGAACATGCAGTTCACTATTAATAAACAATATAACCACAGAAAACAAGTATCATGAACTGCAAACATAAACTGTAAATTTATTCATCCCAGAAATACATGCTGCAAATGTAGCTTTTCTAACTTAAGATCAATTTCTTATTTGTACACAAAGCCATTGCAAAGCACAGAGATATCCTCTGGTACCTGAAAAATAGAAACTATTGAAATAATGTGTACCATACACAATATTCATCAGTTCCAAATAAAAGAAAGCTTATATTGTTTTTAGAGAAGAACTCTCACCAATACTGTATTACAGAAGCTGCAATACAATTAGCTAAGGAAAATAAACAAATTGAGCTAAATCACTTTCCCTACAGTAGCTGTTTGAAATATTTTTAACACAACTCCCAACATTAACTACAAACAGCTACATAATTCAAACAGCAAATAGGTAGGAGCTTCCAAGAACTTCAGACTTTTACAGTAACAATCAAACAGACAAGAAGTCAAAAAAATATAAGAGTATTTTACTAAGTCATTTTGAACAAGCCAAAAACTGAACATCACGGAGAGACGGTTTTATGATCTGTTCAATTAAAAATCATCATGCTTATCTAACCACAAAATTTATTTTATTTTGAGAAATAGGAATAAGTCTTCAGGTCCACAGAGTTAATACTTACGGGTAAAATGATTAGAAGTGGATGGATTGACACTATCACCACTGTCAGCACTTTCACTGCTAGAAATGTCATCATCTGATTCCCGCACAGAGGAACAAGGTGAGGAGCCATCAACTTCTTCAAACTTCCTCTTTAAAATTCCACTCATTGCTGCAATGCTGTCACATGTACCTGTAACAGGAACAGAGGCAATGAGGCACTGAAACATCCAGCTGCAAAATATGCAATCATAAACTCCAAAGCAGTTTTTATTTCAAAATAGCAGTAAATTGCCATTTCTAGTCTTGAATAATCATTTAATATGAAATTACACATGAATAATTAGGAGAGTGAAGTCATGGAGAAGAAAAAAGTCTTAAGTCCTACTCTAACTTGCCATGTACGGAGATGGTTATCTCACTAGAATAATCTGTAGCAGATTGCTTTCAGGGAGTATTTTTCCCACAACATCAACAGCATCCCTGTCATCTTCTCGGTTATATTGTGAAATTTCAAACGAAGAAAAGAATGACTGCCTTAGTCACTCCCTTGGCTGCCAGAGGAGGAAGGAATGTTCACAGTCAGGGATGAAATTAAGTAAGAAGAAATCATCCTACAGAACACTACAGTTCCATTCGCTCAATATTTATGATGTAACCAGTGCTCACATCACCCTTTAAGAATTCCATCTGATAATTCCAATATTACAGAGAGATAAAAGACAGTGAAACACACAAGGACCATATACTAATTTATGCTCAATAAATACGTGGATTTCAGAAGTTACCCACACCAGTTAAAGACACCAGGTGCCTCCCAAAGATTCTCCTCTCCCAGCCACCATGGGTTTATGAAAGGCAGGTCTCCCTTGACCAAGGTGATCTCCTCCTATGACAAGGTGACCTGCCTAGTGGTTGAAGTAAAGGCTGTGGATGTGTCTATCTGGACTTTACTAAAGCCTTTGACAATGCTTCTCACAGCATCCTCACGGAGAAACTGCTTACGTCTTGGATGGGTGTAAAAACTGGCTGGCTAGATGGCCCAGAGAGTGGTGAGGAATGGTCACTAGTGGTGTTTCCCAGGGCTCAGCTGAGGCCAGTCCTGTTTATCAGTGATCTGGGCAAGGGGATCAAGTGTACTCTCAGTCAGCTTGCAGATGACAATAAGTTGGGCATAAGTCCAAAGAAAGGCAATGAAGCTGGTGAAGGTCTAGAAAATTATTCATATGAGGGGCAGCTGAGAGAGCTGTGAGTGTTCAGTCTGCAGAAAAGGAGACTTGGGGAGGACTTCATCACTCTCTAAAACTCCCTGAAAGGACTTTTTAGCCAGGTGGGAGCTGGCCTCTTCTTCCAGGTAACAAATGTCAGGACAAGAAGAAATGGCCTCAAGCTATGCCAGGGGAAGTTAGACCAGATATTGGAAAGATTTCTTCAATGAAAGGGTGGTCAAGCATGGGAATGGGCTGCCCAGTGAAGTCACCCCAGAGTCATGATTCCTGGAGGTATTTGAAAGACAAGTAGATGGGGAACCTGGGGACATGGTTTAGGGTCAACTTCTCAGGTCAGGTTAATGGTTGGATTCAATGATCTTTGAGGTCTTTTCCAACCTGAATGATTCTGCAATACCAAATTAGCAGCATGTCCTGTTTCTGGCCAGTACAGGGTTAATTTTTGCAGTAGCCCAGAGGGGGCATGGCCAGGACACCGAGGTTGTTCTGTAATACCTCACATCATTACTGGGGGCAGGGGGAAGGGAGTCCTTTCTGGGGAGTAGAGGTTCCTTATGGCTCCAATTCCAAGCGTAGGGAGCCATGGGGGTAGTGTGGCAGAGGGAGCTGTCAGGCGTTGTCTATTGTGGGTTTCCACACCGAGCAACATTTCTTTTCTTGTACCCTGTCATTATTAGTGTTGCCCTTACTGTTCATCTTCTTATTGCCATTTCCAGTAAATTGTTCTTATCTAAACCCATGATCTTCACCTTTTGTCCCTCCAATTCTCCTCTCCAGCCCACTGCAGGAGGAAGTGAGAATGTGGGAGGGAGTGAGCGGCAGCGTGGTTTGGAGAGTTTCTCTGGGAGCACTAAATTGGGGAGTACCCCCTCCCCAAACTGTGACACAGCAGAGGGGAAGTATTGCATGTAATTGATCAACTGAGGAGAGATCAGGAACAGCTGGAGCCTGCCCAGAGGACACACACGCCACCATCCCGCCTGCAGCACTGCAAAGACAAACACTCCTAACACTTATCCAGGCAAAAAGTTTTTCTGGGATGTATGACACAATATGCTTGTCAGAGATACACAGCCCAGCACTATGGACTTGACACAGGGTTCTGCCAAATCCCACTGAAAGCAAGAAAAATGAAAAATTAATTTACAGTGCTCACAAAACAGAACTTTTAAAAATCTCTACAGCTACCTTTAGGACTCATTAATTCTGAACCAGCCAGTTTCTTCCAGGAAGCTGAACTAGGTACCCTCCAGAATTCCCTTCCAACCAACATTTCTATGGTTCTATGTTTAAAATGCCAATGTAACGGTGAGGAAGCTTGCATAAGCTGGGCTAAATGGCTACTAAAGAAGATAAGGTCAAGGCAGAGATTCCAGTACTGGCCAAAACATTTAACAATTAGCACATTTCAGGATTTTGGCTCAGATCACTTCACGCTCTCCTGGATAACGCAGGCTGAAGCAGGTGCCAGAACCATTCCCAGCAGGCAGGCTGGATGAGGGCACCTGGGTTTTGGCAGAGGCCTGACAGCTTAGGCATTGTGGACAAGAGTTGTATCCTGCCACCTGGCAGCAGCAGTCAGAGAATGCTGTCCCTAGCCCGTATCTCTCTTATCTTTTCAGTCAGTACAGAGGCAGCTGCTGTGCTCTGACCCTGTAAGCACAGCACTTCAGCAGGTTCTCCGCTATCTTTGCTCACACTTGGCCTTATATTAAGTAGTTTCTATGTCTCCTACGTATTCTATAGCTCCCTTCAAGCTCCAACATCAGTTTCTTTCCTGGGAAAAACAAAACTACAGTGTGAAGAGAACTGCAACCTTTCAGCATGGTATGAAGTCATAACAGGATAAAGGTGGGTATATGAGAATGAGAACTACCAAAAAAAAAAGAAACAGAAAAAAGAAAGAAAAAGTAGGACTCACCAGTTTACAGAGTCTGTAGGACCAATTCAAAATCATAATTCTGCAAACATTGAAGCCTGTCTATATGAAATTCATGGGCTGAGGTGGCAAGAACACAGAGGTTTCTCCCCAGTGCAACAGAAATTTAGTTCTAATTACCTGTTTTGCTTTGCTGACAAAGCATTTACCTTGCCTGCCAGCTCCTAAGCACAGCAGGAGGGAGTTACGAGCAGGTTTAAACTTGCCTTTGTAAGTCAAAACTAGAAACATTATACAACATTTTTATGACATTATTTAATTACAAGGACTAGAACAGAAGTTTTATAATAAGGGAGTTCATTCACTTCTTGAGAATCAAAAGCTCTAAGAAGCACACATGTGATTGTACCAAATTTAATATCCTGTCGCCAGCAGTAGTCACTATTTAATGCTTCAATGGAAAGCAATGGGATGCAAAACCCAGCCAAAACCACTGCAGATACATAGCTCTGCTTCCTCATCCTTGCAGTCAATTTCCCCTAAGCATCACTGAAGCATTGCTATATGACAGTGCCCAGCCTCTTAGAAATTCACTTGACTTGGTCTCCTGAGGCAACAAGTTTCTTATTAGTTTTCTGTGAGAAGAAAAAACCACAACAAAACACATCTTCTGAAACTACAGCTGCACCCCCTACAAAATCACAGCAGTTTCAATCTCTACAGTATTTTGGACAGTAAGCAGCAGAAAGGCAGCAGTGGCCAGCAGTATGCTGTACCTGACAGAACTACACAGGTACCCCCACAAAGTGGAAACAGCTGAAGAGAAGTCACTGACGTCTTGTTGCTGTATTACAGTGGTATTTCAATTTCAGTAGTGATTACATGACACGGGAGGCAGAGTGCATCTGTTGATCCTGTACAGAATTAGGAAATGCTTTATAATTGGGGGTGTGCAGGGAGTGAAAGGCGATGGAGACACATAAATGGAACTACAGCATTAAGTTCTACATCCCAAAGCTGGGGGGTCTGTCCATGGCTGCAGTTGCTGGAAAGCACCTGGCATGTTCCTGCCTACACTCTCTATCACAGCTGTGCAACCCTTACCAGCTGCCTCTGGGCAGCTTCCAAAGCCACACAGCCGCTTGCTGACACTATGCCACTTTTGATGTGGCAACTAAAGCATTCACCAGCAAGAACAAGGAAGGGAAAATGAGCAAGAAACTGTGCAGGTCTGAAAACATTTGTGCATTTGTTCACTATTCAGATTCTTCCCAATCCTGAGTTAAAAATCCCCAGAACAAGATGCAGATTCCCATCAGAAGGGGTAGCTCTTGAGAATAACATCGAGGGAGCACGGGTCTCCAATACAGCCAACGTGGCCTGTTCTGGGAACTGGTGCCATATTTCCTAGGGCTGGAAAACAAGAACAGAGGGAGTGATGTGCCATCTTAACAGGTACACGTTTGCACTTCACAGTTACACCTGCTCAGTCCCCCCCTGCAAGGGCACAGGGACATACAAATGGCTGATTACTGCCTTTTGACTGAGCAACAGCTGCTTTCATTGGAGTAACCAGAAACTTTTAAATTACTCCAACATCCTTGTCTTTCATCAGCTCTCAGACCAAAACCCCTTTCCTAGAAGGCTCTGCCAATCTCTTCACCAAACTGTCTTCTTCAAAGTCATATGAGTTTTCCCAGGGTCTCACTTTCAATTCCCTTAGCATAAAGGCACTTCTGCACATACCCGAAGTTACAGAGATTTGAGATGTCTCAGTAAGTTCCTGTTGAGGTCTCCCTGGGAGCCTGAAACTTCGTGTCCTTCCAAGTCAGGTGTCCAAGAACAAAATGAAAATCTATTATGAGAGCAAAGCATGTTGAGAAGGAAAAGGGACAGAAAGGTTGGGCCAGGCCCAAACCCATGAGCAACTGTTTATGTACCCAAAGGCTGGTAAACACAGTACAGCACTTGGCTGCTACTCGTGCCCACTCTCTTTGGACTATGAATCTTGGCATTATTTTCTATACAGAGAAATGGTCCCCACCTAAACAAAGAACCAGGATGCTCTCCACCAAGCTCTGGCTCAGAGGCAGCAGGTACTGAACAACAGACTCAGCTCTCCAGCACCTGGGTGAGTTTCTTAGCTGTTCTCCTGTGTAAATTAACAAGAGACCATTCAGCAGCAGATCTTTACAGGAAAGATGTTTTCAGAAGAAGAGTGACCTATGCTCTGCTCTTGAAAGGGAAGGTCTATGTACCTCCCTTCAGGAGCAGGCACTAGACTCTGTGGAGCACAGGGAGCTCCAACAGCATGATCTATGGTTCCATGCTGAGCAGCAACCACACCGACACTGAGGCTTAAAACATTTCTCTCTCAAGCACCCAACCTCCAACTGCCCTGCTTCTTACTTCATTAAGGGGACCTGACTTAGACACTAATCCTGAAACCTTACTCAGAAGCAGAAGACCTGCAGTCCTCAATGGCCACAGCCAATCATCAGTACAAGAGAAAAACCATTCCTACTCAAAGAGCCTTTGGAAGGACAGAGAATTTTACAGCCATCTCCACACTGCTAGGAAACACACACTCCTCCCTACGCTGTGCACCTCTGCACCAGTAAACTGGCTTTGCTGGCCCCATAATTCTGCCTTGTCTTCAAATACAATGGGATTCTAATCAATTCTAAAACACTCCAAAAGGAAATGTTTGATACACAAAGAAGATGTATTAAGTAATAGCATCTCTGGGGGAATGACAGTATGGCTTAATAATTTTCAAAATTCTTTTCGTGAAAATAAACACATACACCCCCCCCCCCCACCCCCCCCTGTTCAATAAAAGGCAACTGAATTCCTTTAATTTATCTTCTGGACACCTTAAATCAACTCTTCTCTCTGAACAGCCTTAATTACATATTTAAAGCATTACATTTGCATATTCCAGCTAATGCAACATCAAGATTACAATTTCAATATTTAGTCAGAACTTCCCTGTGAGGAAATATACCTTTGTAATACACAACACTTGCTTTAACTGAGAAAGCATTAACTCTTGGGATTAGAGTTACACAGTATTTAGTTGTAGCCTACATGCTTTCTTTCAAGAATACTTCCAGGTATTATGACTTCAGATACAGAGGAAGTGTAGTGAAAGTGTCAACAATGAGACTGCCAAGGGCATGGTCAAAAGAAATGGCTACAACAATTTAAATGGCTAAACAAATATAGGCTAAAAGTCAAGTCAAGGGTAAAGACATAAATTCATACTGCCTCTGGCAGGAATCAATTATGCTAGCTATTCTGACCTCTAAATGGGTTCTTCTGAAGAGGGAAAATGAAAAGCTTGCTCTCACCCTCTTGCTTTTTCCTCATTTTCTCTCATCTTCATTACAAGTTACATATCTATGTTCCACATGTCTAAACTTGGCAAACGATATCTAATAAGGAGAAAGAGATAAACTGTTTTATCTGTGTTGAAAACCAATGACAGTTAAAAATTTTGCAACTGCAGTGATTGAAAAGCATTGTCACTCCAAAGAACATTACTGAAAAGAAGTGAAATTCTTAGTAGAGACATATTGAGAAATGTCAAAGATGTGCCTAAAAACATGAAAAATTGCCTAAATTAGTCAGTTTTTGAAAATGACAATACAGGCTGAGTAACAGCACAATGAAAGAGGCAAAACTGAAGAAAGAAAAAAAAAATGTGAGAAGGGACTGAAGCATAAGGTTATGAAAAGATTCCTTTCCTACAGAAGTGGGACTCTGAGACAAAAATACTGAGTTTCAAATTTCCTTCACTGTTCAAAAGAAATATAAATGAAATAAAGCCATGCTCTGTCATGATCACTGGAGGCCAGTTATAAAGGAGAAGGCATACAAAGCAGATACAAAAAAATACAGGTGCCCTCAAAGTTGAGTGTTACCATTGAGTGGTATTCATCTATGTTGCATATCTGAACGTACAGCTAAGGTTTTGCATTAGCTGAGCTCACTTTGAACAAGTAGCACAATCAGCAGAAGCAGATCAGCTGTACTAATATACACAGCTTCTCAGCAGAACTAATCCGTGGAGCAGAACACTGCCTCCACAGAACATTTGCAGCCCCCTTGCGAAACACATCTTTAGCTTCAACAGGCATCTCAGAAGTGTAAATACACGTTGCTTTGCATATCAAAACAAATACACAGTAGAGGGTCATACAATGGAAAAATTATGCAGTTTAGTAATTATTCATTACTTTACTGCAAATTTTGTTGCTCTTCTAACATAGGTTTTCTTTTGTCATACACTGGTAAAGTTTAATTATGTATATATATTTAACGTACGCATTTACTATGCTTTAACAAATACTGGTAATAAGAATTCATCACAGAGGTGGCATGAAAAAGAGTCTTAGCTTATTATGCACAAATCCTGTGATATTAAAGACCTGCCTGTGCACAGCCAGCAGCCATTTGTGTTTCAGTACTGCAGCAGCATTATACAATAGACATGCTCAGCACGTTGTTCCCTAATGGACACTGCTTCAACTTCCCTCAGTTCAGCGCTCAAATCCCAGCCTGGCAGACGATTTTGTTCAACCTCATGCTTTGGCCTTGCCACATCCACCCAAAAAAAAGCACAGCTACAGGAATACATTCTACGCAAGCACTGACAGATCTGGGTGCAGCAGGAGTCTCCAAGTTCAATGAGGGAACACATGAAAAACAGTGTGGAGCCCTGATTCAACAGTCAGATTTTATTCTTTCGATTCCACAACAAAACATTTAAAATTTATGGTGTGGTCTTGGTTCTTTGCATCCGACAACTTATAAGCAACCAATCAAAAGATTTTTGGCTGATAGGCTTTTTATTTTTTCTTGTTTTTCCTTCTCTCTTTTTTTAAACACCAAAAGCATAAAAATCTCCCATAACAGCTTGTTCTTTATCTTTTTAATAGATGTTGACATTAGAAAGAACATAATTAACCCAATTCTCTAATAAAATCACAGTGTTGTGCACATTTTTAAGACATGAAGTAAATATTTGGTACAGCTATTAGTAGTCATGTAAAATTACAGACTGGCTTCTCTGGTAGCCCAAAACTCGGTTACTATTTTTTACTATAAAGCTGGAAGAAAATGGTAGAAACTAAACAGCAGCTAAGAAAATACCAGAAAATGTATTATTTTTATCAGCAGAAATATCTGAGGAAGAATAAAACAGACCCCTAAAAACAAAAATAATTTTGGTCAGCAGGAGTCAACAATCAATTGCTACCAATGAAATGAATGTAGCTCCATGGCATGACAGTAAAATCATGACTTCATTCAAGACTTGGCCTCAAGTAAAGCCAAAATTAGCAAAAATATGTTGAAGTGCATCTTTCTCCCTAGAGAATTAAGTCAATAAAACTATTCGTACTGGAAAATATAAATTATTAATACCTACTGGAAGGCTGTGATGTTTTGAAATTAGTATCTTCAAAAATAGCTTTATGGCTATAATAATTCAAGCTCTCTATCTAGATCAAGGACAGTGTACAACAAAAATATAATGCTACAATCTGCATTTTTAATGCACGCCCAAGACAGTCCTAAGTAGGCATTCAGGCCCACAAAAAATTACACAAAAATATTAGTTGTAAAATTGCTATTTGTTTCTAGGATTTGCTTTTTGACTTTTCACCATGCACGGTATATCTATCCAACTATGAAAAACAATACATTTATTTTTGAAGTAATACTATTTCACAATTAAACACTGATGAGGGAAATTCACCCAAAAAACCCCCGTAACATACACAACAAACCACTGAACACAGGAAACAGTGAATTTATACAAAACAACTGTGAAGTTTTCTTCTGTCACTGGCAATATGTAAGGAATTGACAATTCACCTTCTCTTCTAAAAGCAGCACAAGGTAAAAATAAGCTACTCAGTTATCAGCTAAAGATTAGTAAAATTTAATTTCAAGTTTACAAAAAAAAATATTTAAAAATCTGAGAAACCAATAGAACTTGATTATTTATGGATTTGTCTCTTCTGGATGGATTACTCAAAGCACAGTATGAGGGCTGCTTCACTGATGCTCTTCCCCAGGGTCATGGTGTTTAAGCTTTCCTCTATGTGGTTACTTTGATAATCAGGATCTTAGTCACAGTGCAAATTGTTTTTTACTGGTGTGAACTAGCAACCTCTCTTTCCCATCTCACCACCCATTTGCACAATACTTGAAGAAGATTGACAGCTTCTGCTTCAAGCTCAGCTGATACGAACTAAGAGGTTAAAAAAACTAATTAGGAAAATATGATAGACATATGGAACAATACGATAGGCAACAGGCACAGAGAAAACATAACTGCATAAACCTAATTTCCTTAAGAAATGAGTGAAAAAGATCAGCTACACCAAGATTTCTAAGTCCCAGATTTAGTGACCATGGTATCATTCTATGAGATGTTTTATTATGAAGACGAACAAAATACGTGCAATCAAAAAACTAAAACGTTTCTCTGTAAGCCAGTAGTCTTCTCTGTAATTTCAGTAACTGAAAACCTCAGAAAGGATTTTTAAAGCACATATTCAATTACAGGCAAAATTTCCAATCGTAATGTCGTATTTGTGGCCAGCAAAAATTACCCATAGGTCCTTACTCACCTGTACATGTGTACCTGTGTATAATCAACACAAAGGCACTCAAAGGAAGGGCTTATGGTGTTAACACAACACGACAGACCATAGTAAGACTGACCTAAAATTACATTCCTGATTGAGTTAAAACTGAATGTTGACTCTCTTCACTTTTTTTTCACACTAAAGAAAATCGGGAGTTTATGCCTGCAGTGACTTGTACACTAATAACCATGTCTAAGAATTCTTTTCAGTTCACTTTATAATTCAAAGCTGAAAATTTCACTAGAGAGCTGACAGAAGAGCTGCAGGTCTAATAATAACTATGTAGCCATCCAATTCCCAAGGCACTCTTGTCACTGAGACAGTGATGAATAGAAGCTGAGTAGCAAGCCCACTCCCATCTCATTGCCTGACTTGTAAGCACCTTATGACCACTCAGCACCACTTCAGCCAGGGAAGTCTGCTGGGACAAAATTAATTATCTGCCCTAAACTCTCCTGAAAAGCACTGCTGTGAAGGTATGTGGCCTACAATTCCAACCTGAGGTGTTGGGTTTTTATTTCATTTGATATAGTTTGGTTTATTAAATCTCTGATCACTCTGTCTTTTCCAAAGGAGTTGAGATAAGGTTAATACCGTATAATTTCCACTTTTCCATTTTATTGTCAAAAGATGTTTGTTTAGAAATAAGAGTGGGAGAGAAGGGCATAATAGTAAACAACTGAGCAACTTAATTGAAAGCTACAAAGTTAAACCTCTGTCTACTCTGAAAGTGAATGCTTCAACAATGACTCTGGTACAAGACAGCACAACAATGGTAACTCTGCGAGTCAATTCCCACCGAGTCGTGGGCTTTCCCTCCCCACCCCCAAAATAAAATATTTAAAAGACAAAAATATTTGCTTGAGAATAGCCTGGTCAGCTGTCACAGTTCATGTTAGAAGTAAGCAGTGCTACCATTTGCTGTCCACACTGAAAACAATTAACAAATACATTTTGTGGCTTTCAACATTTTTTTGTTTACCCTATCACCCCCACACAAATGGCATTTACTAGAGATGGCTATCGCTTAGGAAGCGCAACTAAAAACATTTGCAATTCAGCTTCCTTTTTAACATATTCATGATACATTAAAGGCAGACTTTGTTCAATCATCAAATTCATACCCCTATTCAAAAATCCTAACCTTCTCCTGAAGCCACCACCATGTCAGCCTATTTCACCATGCCAGAAGGATCAGCCAGGTGCTCCTCAGGTGGGACATGCCACAGAACTGCACAGCCTTGACCCCATTCAGGCATCCCAGGGAGCTGTGTTTGAAATGGAAGCTTTCCTCCCCGAGCTGGGTCCCTGTCAGGGGGCACAGAGCCTGGTCCAGTGTGTCACCCTGCCCCTGCAGACACTGTCCCTGCAGAGCCCCGCGGCAGTGCCACAGCGGCCGCAGCCAGCACAGCCTGGCTGGCCCTGCGCTCCTCAACGTGGCCGCGGCTCGGGCTTGGCACTCAGCCTTCATCCCCCCAGCAACACAGCCGAAAAACATCACTGACTTACAGCCATGCACAGAAATGATTTGCCAGAATTAAATAAATAAATGTAATGAAGGGGCAGCATGCTAATGAGAGCTACAAAGACCACAGAGGCTTATTTACTCTGCACTACTTTCCACTACATAATGGTATCGTTGCTTGCATTTCCTCATCAAAATCCAACTACGTGAGATGGTGAAGCTACAGTCAGTAAATGATGTTGTAGCTCCTGCCCGTTTCCCTAAGAACAGCTGATAAGGGTCAGGTTCCACACTATGCAGCCCACATTTCCTACTTAACATTAGACAATAGAATAAATATGCAAATCCCTACTGCTTATGAAAGAGCAGGATACAAACCAGCCCCAAAATCAATCAGGACTTCAAGTTATATATTCTATGAAATTATTTATTAAGTACTAAACAAAAGTCATGTATCTTTTCACACTGAAAGCCAGAATGCAAATTGTCCAGTGCATTTGGATGCTAGTTTTTAAGAAGTATCCTTGCTCATATTTTTGCATTTAAGCATAGAAAAACCTTTAAAAACTCAAGCAGCTCCTCTTCCTTTTGTCCTTAACTTCACAATATGTAAGTTGCCCAGTTACAAATATTAAGTGAATTTTCCATCAAATTGTCATGGTGATACACGTTTTTATTCCTTTTCCCATTTTCCCTATTTTATTGTGAAAAAGTTATATGAAGTGATGGAAAACTGAAGCAGAGGTGCTAAAAATGAAAACCTCCTCTGTAGGGTGGGGAATAAGACTAGAGATACGGGAGCTGTAGGAGAGAATTATATGCAAATGTGAAGGAAGAAAAAGGCCACAATTTTCCAGTTTGTTTGTTTTTGTATCAATTACTGACATTTATTACAAATTTCATTAGAGTACTGTATCCCTATCTGTGGAGAGATGGAGAAATTAAAGACATGCTATTTATCTCTGTTTTAACCCAGTAAATATTTTCGGCTTCTGTACACTTGTAGATGAGTCATATCTGTCTTTTATCTACATTCAACCCCTTTTCCAGGGTCAAAAAAGCCTACAAAAGAGCAATGAAGCAACAGCGATCAAAATTCACTGGCAGGACTTCAAATGATATCAGCATTTTAAAGATGTGATGGGGTTTGGGGATGTTTCATTGAGGAAAGGACACATCTATAATCCAGTCTTTCTCAGCATCGTATCTGGCTCAGAGCAAGGACAAAAAGAGATACTGACAGACTGCATGTAAATTTATCTTTAAGACATCACTACCAATGCTGCAATAGGTTGTAGCTGCCTTGCTTCGGCCTGACCTTCCACCTGCTTGTTCTAAGGGAAAATAACTCTAAACTTCAAGGGTCAGTTACCAGAAGCGCATTTTAAGAGCACGTAGAAGTTTTAGATGCCACAATCATCTGTTGCTATCTCAGAGAAAATATTTAAGCTTTGGAATCAATTTACAATCATTCACCGTTTCATACTCTAAACCATGACTTACATGTCTTCAATTTATATTGAACTTAAAAGTCGTTCTGTCAACTACTGCATCTGTCCAAAGCAAGATGTTTTACAATAAATACAAATTCCTCTTTCCAATATACAGAGACCAAAAATCTACGATATGCAATAAACACTGCATCCTCAAATCAAAACATTGCACACCACACTTGGGCTTCTCATATCCAGAATTAAGACAGTATAATTAACACAAAACTTCAGTAACATGAGAGATCAAAATCATGTCTCTGTCTCCAAAATGCCGGATACATCCATAAAGATTTGGTTGCATTTATGATTCTTAAAGACACTCAACAGCCACCATCCAAATTGCAGCATAAAATGTTTACATAAACCACACTTTCAGTAGAAGTTAGATGGCGTAAAGAAAAGTGTATCTTAAAATTACCATAACTTGGTAGCAACACGGAACACCTTTTAGCTTCAGGAATTTTTTCTTTAAGCTTTCTTAAATAACTTGATACTCAGTGTTTTAGAATATGGAGAGCCTGATCCACGGGAAAAGCATTTGGTTTGTTTCCTGCCTATATAAATGGACAAGACAGGTGTATTTCAAAGTTGCATTCCATTATAACAGTGAGAATGCTGTTCTGTAGGGATGCTCCTATTGTTATTTTACTACACACTGTTAATTTTATCTCTGTATGCACTTGCTGTAAGTACCTAACTGCCTCATAAATTTAAATTTAAAATCCACTGTACTCATTTTAGACAAATATAGTAATTATATGATAATTGCATGACTGTATACTGTTATATTTTCTCCATTTAAATTAGCATAGAGCGACACGTTCCGTGTTATCTCATCCAATCTTATGGTACATACTGCAGGTGTTAGTTACTGCAATATTACCAGGGTTCTCTGTAAATAAATTAATAACTGCACGTAATTAGGATGAAAAAGTACTTTTACATATCCTTTCTGATCTATTGACTAAAACACGAACAGGCCTGCGTTCTGAGATGCCAAGCTGTATCAGGATTGTAATATAAAATTACCTTTTACAGGAGAACCGTTTTAAAGCAGGGACTGCAAAGCACCTTCGCTTAGGTATCAGCAATATTTGCAACTGGAAAATTGCCCTTAAAGCCAAAGCGCATCTCCGACTGCGAAAGCGCGCGGGGTGCGCGGCCCCGGCCGCAGCGGAGGCGGCCGCGGCCCCGCCCGGGCCCCGCGTCCGGGCCGCGCTGCCGCGAAGGGGCCGCTGCGGCCTCGGCACAGCGCGGGCACAGCGCGGGCACAGCGCGGGCACAGCGCGCCCCGCCCGCCCCGCCGTACCTGCCCGCGCCCCTCCGCGCCGCGCCACCGCCCCGCCCCCGCATTTGCATGGCCCGGCCCCGCCCCGCCGCGGGGCACGCTGGGCACGGCCCCCTCCCCTCGCCCCGGGCCCCGCGGAGCCGGAGCCGGAGCCGCAGCCGGAGCCGGGCGGCAGCGCCCGCGCCCCCCGCCCCGGACCAGCGCCGCCGCGGCGGTTTCCTGGGAAACCCGCTCCCCCCGCCCCCGGCCGTGCAGCCGGAGCCCGGGCTGCCTTTCCCCTTCTCCCTTTCTTTAATGACAGAGGGCAGGGAGCGCGGGCTCCGCTGTGCGCGCAGCCCCGCACAAAGCGAACCTGGACGGACGGAGCGCAGCGCATCGCTCCGGCCCCAGCCGCGCAGCGCCCGCAGCCACGGGCCTGCGCCTCCCGCACGGCCACAGAATAAACGTGGCATTTAAAAAGCACATTTCTACATTGAAATCATAAGTACACGTGAATTGTGATGTTCTCTACATTTCGAGTTTTGTTTCTTTATTTGCCCAATCGCTTTTTCAAGGGCTCCATCTCCTTCCTGCTGAAATACTCCCCAAAAATCAGCCGATCTAATTTACGATCCCCAGCACTCGGAAAAGAAAGACAAAAAACCCAAACCCAATACTGTAAAGAGATTAAAGGATTAAAACTTTTACATGGTTAATTTCTACACGATGTGAAACCACAGAGAATTTGCACGTCTATCCTCCGTAAGACAAACACAGGCCATAGAAATCTTTGCGAGCAGTTTTCAAAAAATTAAATAATTATGTATAATTAACTAAGAACTACTATGGGAAATAATTACTTGCTCGAAAAATAATAACATATTTTGCATTATATTAGAGTGAAATGCATATTAGAGTGAAATGCATGCAGAGGCTTATAATGTATCACTCCTATGTGCATACAATTACATTAAAAATAACACAGAACAACACCAGTTCCAAAAAATTCAAAGAAGAATGTGGAGGAAAAAAACCCATGTAAGTGCACTGCTGGATATGCTCTAATGTTACATTATTTTTAACCAAACACACACTACAGATCTCCTACTGAGAAAGAATTAGTCTCAAATACATAGCAGAGTAATAGATTGTTGTTACTAAATATTTTATGATATTGGTAAATGATCCATCTAGCATAAATTTAATTTTACTTGCTATCCCATTTTTCATGCACAATTGAAGTTTGAATTGCATAGGAATAATGGTGAAAACATTTTTACAATGAATTTGATCACAGAACTTACACAATTTATTTAGCTGGTATCACACTGATGTACATACTTCCAATCCCACCTTACAAAATGAAAAAAAACTGGCTTTATTAACAATACAGAAATAGCAAAAAACCCATTTATATTTAAAACACTGAAGTGTGTGAAGAATCTATAAAACAACTGACCTGTTCAAATTGTTGTTTTTCCAATCCATGCACTGTTTTTATTAATTAGGAACCAAACCAGACTGATCGTCATTTTATAACGTTTGACATATTCACTGTCTTCCCACTTCCAGCAGAATCTTCTTAAATTTCCCAGCACTGTGTTTTATTGCTGGTACCATATGCTTTATTGTTCAGCCACAAGAGCTTCACTCTGCACAAAGACTCATTACCTACTGCTTGCTGAGCAGCTTCGGGCTCACTGAGGCTGCCTGTGTGATCACATGGGAGTTTTGTCTGAGAAAGCCAGGCATGCCACTGATTTCACCGGCTACAGATATTTTTATCAGCTGAGGTCTACTATGAGGAAGGAATAACAAATTCTAAGGCTTCTTTGGTTCATTAAGACAGCAGTTGTTCTGGAAATCCCCTCAATTTTTTTTTTTATTATCATTCCCACTGTAACACGGGTCCAAGAAGAAATTGAAGAGATTTGTTAAAAGTAATTTCTTCTTGCAGGGAGTGGCATAAGCCATGCATTGTCTGCATCACTCTGCACACAGTACACACTGAAATTAATATTCTGAAGAGGTAATATTTTGCCAACACTTAATCTGCCAGTGTTTATCCTTTACGTGGAGGACGAACTTCCAAATGAAAAATTGTACCTAAAAAGCAGCCCCTTAATTTAAATTTGTCTCATCAGTCAAGGGCATTATCCTGTAATCTTTGGTCGTAAAATGAGTTTTGCTGGCTTCAGTGAGGGCTACTCAGGTGAATAAGAATTGGCCATTTGAGCAGGGATTACTCTCAAATCCAAATGACAAATTATGTAATACAATGAAGTCTAATCTCTTCTTGGTAATAGTTGATGATACTCTGGGATTTGTTTTCGTGAGTGTATGTGTGTGCATGTTTGGTTGGTTGGCTTGAGTTCTGTTGTTTATTTTAAACAAAAAATTATAAATTTAAATAACATTTTATAATGGTTAAAAACTTAATATTTACCTGCATATTTAATATTAGAATAAGTGACTATCTAAATTCAAATCACAAAAACCCTTACAGAAAAAGGTAAACATTAATTATTTTTTTCACTGATCCATTATCAGTATCAGGGTTCCATGCTAGAAGATTTGGAGATAGCTTGATTCCTACTGCAGAATAAATTCCCTGAATATTCTAATTTAAAGCTAGCTTTCTACAAATAGCTAGTGATGATAAATTAACATCTCTCCTCCACCCTGAAAACTCGTACTGAACACGCAATTATCCATAATATTAACATTGCAAAGATGCATCTATTCTACAAAACAGTCAATTATCTCTAGAATAATTCAGAGCATTTTGATAACCTAAGATAGCAAAAGAAACTGTTTTCTCATTAACATTCCACAAAGGAAATACCTCCTTATTCTATTTAAGATCTCTCTCATTAGAATAAATGACAGCTTGTAGCTCATGGTTGGCATTATTCTGGTCCTATCAAAGTCAGTGGAAGTTTTGCTGCTGATTTGCATGGAAGAAGGGACAAGCATGACTAACAGATTCATTCGCCTTACCGTGTCGTCATGCAAATCAATGACAAAACTCATTTCTTTATTGTTCTTGGCATCTTGCTCGGTTTGTATTATTAAGGTTTTGTAACAGTTGATATGCAGTGTCTATGATTACACTGAATTGTACAAGACGGTTAGCAAAGCAATCAGAATAACCCACAACTAAATCCAGTAATGAGTATCTTTTAGGCTCTCACATTCATTTCAGTTAAAAAAAACGCCATTATCGAGTGTTTTTTGAAGTGCCACCATTTTCATCTACCCAAAGACACGGACTGAGCAGATGTTTTGTGGCTGAGAACCTTCCACATCTCTTAGGCAGGAAACACTACTGTGTACATTAATGAGAAGAAATGAAAGCAGACTAGAAGGATTGCTAACGAACAGCTGGTTTAGCTACAGCTATGCATATTTTTTTCCCCTGGCGATACCACTGATGATGTCACGATGCTCATGTAGGAAGACATAAACAAAAGGCAGGCATTTTTGCTGCAGTAGCACTAAGGGAAAAAAGAAAACCCAAACGTTTGACAGATGGAAAGAATAAAAACTGATCAGGAAAAGAGTACTATTGTCACATTTTTCTGTGTGTTGTTATATACACTATGGAACAGTTCTCAAGTCCTGAAAGGTGGTTAGAGGAAAACATGTTCAAGGATATGATACAGTTAAACCAGTTAGCAGCAAAGTGTTGTTTCTGCAGGAGACAATAGCAGCAAGCAGTCTCCATGCTGAGAGGCACCCTCGGTTAATCACTTCTTCAAGGTTGGTGGGGGAGGGAGGGAAGCTTCAATCCTCCATAGTGGAATTCTGAATTTCCTAAATATAACTTGACATTTTTAGGCAGCTAAATTATATTCCATTCCATCCCATCCTCTCTTCTTTCAGGGTTACTAAATAGAAGGAGGTCTTTGTCAGAGCCACATTGCTGAATTTCTGCCCAAACATACTATTGAGGAAGGGCATTTTTGCCACCACAAAAGGGATTATAGATCACCCAAGAGATTCACAGGAGCCAAAACCTAGGCCTCCCTTGTCACTCCACAGAAGGAAGAGGTTCAAATGAGACAATACTTCCTGATACCCCTTCCTGTAACAGCCAGGATTTCTTCAAGAGAATCCAAATTCACCTCCCCTTGGAACAACAGAGGGAGAATACAAATGCTCAGCAGTCTCTTCCACTCAGGGTCTCCCATGGGAGTTGAGGTAAGCAAGGGCTCTCTTTTCTCTAATAAAAGGTTCTTCATGAATCCAAATGGAAACAGATTCAAGAACCTGCTGACCATCTGTAAATAAGGGTAAACTGTCAGATCCCACATCTACTTTGTAAGAAAAACAATTAATAGGAACATTCTTATGCTTTCCCATTTCACAGAAGCTACAGCAAAAGTGAACTGGCTGAGGGAATTTGGAATCTGAGTAATCACCATCATCATTAAGGAATAATTTTATAAATCCTGGTTTATTCTACTCTACATGCATTTAGACTTGAGTACTTTTATAAAGATTATATGGATTGAAATACACATCTTGGACAGAATTTTAAAACAAACAAAAAACCCCAAACAAAAACCCAAAAGATTCGCAACAACCCAAAACTAGCCATATATCACAAACCAGACTAAGTCCATGATTTGAACTTCAAATCATTTCCACCTTATACAACTACATTATTTTGTTGGGTATCAAACTTAGTCTGCTGTTCAGTATCCTGTATCATAGCTGGATAAATCACATAAGAATCAAAACAGTTATGGGAAGAGCACTGTTCCATCTCATGAACCAAAAGAAGGGGCAATTTACCCTCAATGCCTTGTTATTCTAAAGGCTGGAATCCTGTCCCTTGCAAAAAAATATAACAGGTCCAGTTTCTCCAAGTACACCAGAAATGTAGTAACTTCCATACCAGTTAAGTAAACAGAGAGTTTTGCTGAAACTTTTACAGTCTTCTAGTGACAAAAAAGATTTGAAGTCCAAGATTTATAAAATGTATTCAGTGGGCCATGCATGCTGTACTCCAGCTCTTACAAACAGCATGGTTTGTACGCCATGGTTTGCAATTTATGACCTACAGCAGTAGCCGCAGCTCGAAATGCCTCAGCACTGGCTTTCAGGTTGGGAACAGATGATTTGTGGTCACTTCTTCAGTAAGATCTATAAACCTTGCCCATGCAAACTCCTCTAAATTGAATTTGGGATGAGGCATAGCTGCAGACTTCCATGGAAATTTCATGTGCCATTACTACAGATGCTCACCTAAGAGAAAACAGAGTAATATTAACTAATCTAAAGTTATGATCATTAATGCTGGGGTAGGATAATATTAAATATAAATTCTACATATCTCTTTCTAGACCAAATATAATTGAATCAAATAAATTTCCTCACTGTGACCCTAAATGTCTTGCTTTCTCTAGATCAGTCACAGCTAAACAATCCTCAAGATGTGTCATGTTAACTATTTCAGTTCCAAATACTGGGGCTTGATAGATTTCTATAGACAGCCATGACAGGAGGAATGACATTCTTTGGGTTCCAGAACTGCACAAATATGAAAATATTACTCATTCAAAAATGGCATTCTCAATAAAGAAATACAACCATGTTTTGAAGTAAGAGTCTAGTCAGTGAAATGAATGGAAATAGACAAAATCTATTTGAAAGGTGTTATCCTCAGATCAACAGACGGATGGAGAAAGCAGCTTGTAAGTGAGGGGCAGGCCTGTGAGCAGCTGTTCTGATCTCTGGCACTCTAGGAATTCTGTCACCAAACTTCATACAGTGACTCCTGGCATGTCAGCGTAAGGCTGCCAGCACTGTCCTCCACTCCTGCTTCTGGCACCCTCACCCAGCCATGTCAATTTGAAGGACACCATCTACATTTTGCACTTTTTCTGACTCTTAATATCTGCTTGACCAGAGGCAACTTCTTAAACCATGGGGTAAAAAGCTGGCACAGTAACAGTGAATCCTCTTCACACATACTGTGGGGTATAGCACAGCATACCCCTTCCCAATGATTTTTAGCACAAGTCTTGAAAACAACCTCATTTTTAATGATACATTCTTGCTACATCTTACATAAACTACATTTTTCCAAGATAAAATGAGCCTCTTCCAGGCTGATATCCCAGAGAAGAGTACACTTCCTTTCAGAAAACAGAGCTGAAAAACATAATGTTTTAGAAGAGCTACTGTACACAAAAATATTCCTCTGCAGTAAACATACAGAGTTTCCTTCTCCTTTCACAACCTTTCTCAAAACTGATAGTTAACTACCAAAGTCAAAGAAATACTAACTTTGGCAGGTAAACTAAATATACTAAGAGGTGTGTAGCCAAGTAGCAAAAGAATCTCTTGACTGCTATTGCATTAGATGATGTGAATAATCAAAGCAAATAATTAAAAATGTAATGCTTGATACAGCCATCGTTCAAAATGCCTGAAGAGCATGGATTCTTTTAAATAAAACAAGTTGTATTTGAAAGAGCAAAGTGGTCATTCTCTCGACAAAAACAAACAAACAAACAAAAAAAAAAGACTTAGAAAAAGGCAGATACTTGAAGAGAAATTGCCTGTGCTATCTGGTATGGCTTCATAAGCCAGCTTTTCTCCGTCCAGTTTCCATGACACCTCAGACATTCCAACATGATCCATGCTGAGGAGTAACTCAGAGCTATGCCTGAAATTGTAAGACATAAACAGAAGAAACAAAGGTGCCTTTTGGTTTATAATTAACTGAAATACTTCTTACTCTATCCCTTTTCCTTGCTTGGTCACTAAGCACACCTTTTCTCATAGTATCATTTTTCAACTTACAAATTTCACTTGTCTGTTAACCAGAAAAAGCTTAAAATTAAATAAAATTAGGAGATAATTGAAGCAAGCATGATAGCTAGTATTTTCTCTCCCCAACTGTTTGGTTCTTCTAGTTCCCTTTTATGTACTGTAGTAAACCAAAAAGAAGTTTACTGAGTCAATGCAGTTGGAACAGGGAAAAATTCCAACAGAAGGAGGCAGAGCATCTTTCTTTACTGGACTTGTCATCAACAGAATTTTCTAAAGCACCACTGTTGCTAAACCAGCAACATTACCTCGTTCCTTGTTTTTTCAGCTTCCACAGTGAAGCAAAAAAGCTCTTTAGTTTTCATCTTCCATAGAAAGATGAATTTTTTATTGTTACAATCTTCAAATTTGTTCCCATCTTCCATAAAAACAAGTAGTTTAATTTGAGCAGAGACGGATGTAAAAATACACCAGACACACAGACATATCTAAGCAGCAATGTAAATAGGTTTTTATATTTTATAGCAGTTAGTTTATGAAGCATTCCAACTTAAAGCACAAGACATTTTCAACATACTATTTGGAATAAAATACATAATGATACATAGGGACTTTCAATCTAATAGACAAGAAGATATCTAGATTCTAAAATAAAAGGTGCCTGCCTAGAATTGCTAAACATCAGCTTAGGATCTCATTCCACAGGAAGTGAATCTGCTACAACACTTCTTCCCACCTTTGTACATCCCACATACAACACAATCATTTAAAGCTTGAAAAAACACTGAATTCTAGGTTGCAAGGTAGCTTTTCACGGTTTCAAATAACCTTTAAAGAATAGAAACTGATTCTTCTTTAATAATTCTGTCCATTCTTTCCATTTGGCCAGCATTGATTTCTTGCCCTTTTGTGTATCCAGGAGAGCTTGAAAATAATTTTTATTTACTTCTTTGTTTGTCTACCAGCATCAGTGATAACATCAGCACAGCAATGGGAATTTTATTGCTTATGCTGAGTCTCCTCTACCAGCACAACACAACACAATTCCTCCCTGCCTCCCCCCTAAAATGTTCCATGGCAGCAGCCTACATTTATAAAGTAAATGTCTTGTGCAGGTAATTCCCCTTCTCCTACCCTAAAAACACAATAATGATTTCACTTGCTCTAACATCAGTGTTAAAGAAATTAAATGAAAAATCTTTCATATATTTTAGCATCCCAAATAATTTTCCTAGCATATGTATGCAATTTCCCTCAAGTGAAAAGCTGGACTGCTGTACTTTTATAGCAAACTTTTTACTATGTCACTGTAGCATTCTAAGGCTTCAGGAAGTACATGAGCCAGCAGTGCGCACTCACACCCAGAAGTCCAAGTGCATCAAAAGAGGAGAGCCAGCAGGTCAAAGGAGCTGACTCTGCTCCTCTACTGTCAGAAGTGTCCATCTGTGGAACTGAGTCCAGCTCTGGGGTCCTCAGTACAAGAAAGACACAGACCTGTTAGAGCAGGTGCTGAGGAGAGCCACAAAGATCATCAGAGGGCTGGAGAACATCTCCTGTGAGGACAGGCTGAGAGAGTTGGGGCTGTTCAGCCTGGAGAAGAGATGACTTCAGGAAGATCACATTGTGCCCTTCCAGTACTTAAAAGGGGCTTATAAAAAAGAGGGTGGGTCATTTTTTACATGAACAGAGAGTGATAGGGCAAGGGGAAACTGTTTTAAACTAGAACAGGGGAGATTTAGGTTAGACATTAGGAAGAAATTCTTTAGCCAGAAGGTAGTGAGGCACTGGAACAGGCTGCCCAGAAAAGTTGTGGATGCCCCTTCCCTGAAGTGTTCAAGGTCAGGTTGAATACGGCTTTGAGCAGTCTGTTCTAAGTGGATAACATCCTTGTCCATAGCAGAGGGCTTTCAATCAGATGATCTTTAAGGCCTCTTCCAATCCAAGTCTATGATTCTATTCTACAAATGTAAGCCAAGCCAGTCCAATTCAGAAATATGCTTTCACTGACTGTCATTTCTTTCATATAGGAAGATGATGAATAGCAGTATTTAAATAACCACATTCATATTAGCAAGTCAGTGGACAATTCCAGGATGCTCTGGTATAACTGCAGAGATCAAAATGGACTGATTTATAATTTGATTACAGTTTTCAGCTGGTGTTCAGAGTTCAAAACGTTGTGGTATTGGTCTAACTTTCCAAGAACATAAAGGGTTAAGTGTAGTAGCCACATGCCCTGAGACTGTGCAAGGATCAAAATTTCTGCAACATGATCAAGTTTGGAAGTTCTTTTGTAGAAGTAGTTACCGAGTGACTGTTTTATCTAAGAGTTCTACCTAAAAGAGATCAGAACTAACTAAAGACTTTAATTAGAGCATTTTTATAGCTCAAATATCTTTCAAAATTTCAGCATTTCAGAAACCATGATTTTTTAAATTAAACTGCTTGAAACCTACCAGCTGCAGAACTTAACGTTTCAGTTAGATTTTTTGTTCACAGTATTAAGTAGACATATCACCCTGACAGCAGTACAATAGCCAAGGGCTGAGGATATCAGGCTACAGTCCCTTAAGACTGCAGCCTCTTGTGTTGGTGCACTTGCAGGAGAATTTTTTTTTCCTTTTAAAATCATTATTCAACATATTTTCCAGTGAACATCTTAAAAAGTTTCAACCAGGACTACATTCAAACACTTTGCATTAGGATCACCAATTTATGGCATGGTTGAAACTGTAGAGATCGCTGATATCACCTGATACAAAATTGCATCATCTGACAGTTTCCTGCGTTGAAGAAAAGAAGCAATTACCAACTCAGTGTGCTTTTTGGCATCCCTGCAATGATTGTGATTTCTCAAAGGGATTAATTCTTTTGGCCTAACATCTTCAAGCACTGAGGATAATATTGTTTCCATCATAATATTTTCCCTTTTAGGAACATGAGGACCATGTTTATTTCTGCTATATTAAGTTGAGATAATACGAGGCTTGTCAGATATTTAGAAATAGTGTAGTCAGTGTGTCTGTTTTGACCTTCCAGGTCACAGCAAAGGTGCAAGCTGACAGCACCAGCTGTCATTTGCTGTTAACAGACTTCTACCACATCAACAGCTCCAAGCTCATGGGGGAACTCACCAGTTTTGTAACTGAAGAGCAGGAAGCCAAGGTCCTTGGTTCTCTTTTTCTACCTTCCAGGGTGGGCAGATTCCAGTGACACTAGCACTGTTCTAGCTGCCTGCCTATGTCCACTTGCACAGGCTCAGGATACAGGATTGCAAATGCAGACTTCAGCCATTTAAGATTTCAAGAAATAAAAAGATCTGCCAGTGCCAAATGTTCTACTTTTTCAGAGCAAAAGACATTCTCACTGCCCTGGATGTCTTGGATTGAGAGACAGGAGTGGCCCATTTACATTCAGAAAATACATTCTGTGTCATTTACAATGGCAATGAGCTCATAACTGCGCATCATGTATCCTGCAGTTTTTCTTATTATCTCCAGCACTGGGAGAATTCCTGAAAAGCTGTCACATTTAGCTTGCTACATACTTACAACAGCAAACTGGTACATGCTCTCTGCTGATTTTCTTATTCTTTTCTGTAGCTGCAAAATTGCAAACAACTCAGAAATTGCTTTATGATCATAATCACATAGGAACAGACCCAGATCAGCAAGTGCCAGCCTTGTCGTGACATTCAGTGTGTCAAGCAATGACACAGGCAGTTTGCAGAACAGCAGTGTCTCGAAGTAGACAAGCTGAGATGAGTAGGAAAACCAAACCCTTTGAGGACATGAGAAAGGGGTCAGAGACACAAAAGCCTGCCTACTTTTCTAGCTGTAGAAGTTAATCTAATTAAAAAATGCTAATTTCCCCACAAACCTTGCCTGATGCCTTAAATTATTATATCACAATAATGACAGCACTGACAGCCTTAAAAGCTATATATAACCTGATATATAATCTTAGAAGCTAAGTATCTTAAATGTCAAGCAGGAAGTAACAATGGATTCAAAGACCTAGCATTGCAGAGAAAACAAAGAGCTACCATTTGTCATCTCGTAAGTTATTTTCGCACAACAACTGACAATTTTATACACATAATGACAAAGGCAAGTTTTAAAAAACAGTTAAATACATTTGCAGGAACTGCTCAAAAACATTTGAAACAGCATGGGATTTAAAAATTTTAGAAGTTACCAATATTAGTGAATCCTGACTGGTAAGTGGACAGGAGAAGACCAAAAACTGGCCTCTGTTTCAAGAGGCAGAGACAAAGAATGCACATTTATGACAGTAAAAAGTGATGCTAATGTGGATACAAATAGATGCATCAGCAGGTTAAAGTAACATCACTTTTAAAGCAATATTGAGATATACAAGAGAACACAATGCAAGAATGCATTTTTTTAAGGCCAGGATTTTGTGATACTGAGATGGAAACTGCTGAAAAGTTTGCATAAGATTTTTCTTTTGCTTCTCAGCTGAGTTCACTCAACTGTCTTGGAGGAGAGACAAACTGCTTACTGGGAAACAATCCTACAGTAAAAATCTGAGAAGGATACATATGTTGTTAGCACAGACATTTATACATGAGCTTTTCTTTTTTTTTAGATTAACCAGAAAAAGTACAGATGGGAATGAAAAGATCACTAAAAATGTAACTTTATAGAAAGTTGTAAGATATGGAAGGAACTAAGTGACTTTTCAAAAATAAACTGAGTAGCAATTAGAAGAATAAAAGAACCAAAAGTGGAAAAAAAGCACAGGCAGGCCAGCATTTCAGAAGATGAAATACAGTAAATTCTTGACAATGAACTGTGAAAGATGAGGCCAAAATATTTGAGATCTAAGAAATACATTTTTATCTAATACGTATGTACTGAAAATAAGGCACATGAAGTAAATGAATGACAGAGAAAAATTAATTGAATGAGAATACCAAAAATACCATACTGTGGCACTGATGGCCTATTTATGCTAGGAACATAACTCTCCATGCATTAAAAAATAAAAAGCAATGAAAAGGAATTCCCTTGCATCCTAACCCTCCAGCAAACACAGTGGCAAAATTCATGAAGTATAAAATGCACTGAGCACAAAGTGCAAGATTTGAAAGGTTTCACTCTGCTATACAAAACCAGAGAATTTGGTGAAAATATACCAGTGACCTCAGACTGCTATCAGTGGGATTGGGAAATGCCAAAACCCAAAACACTAGACAAGCTGACAGCTGAGTCAAATACAGCCTGAACCAGAACTGAAAATTCCTGCCTGTCTGCACATCCAGTGTTTTGTTCCACGCATACAAATAAGGTGAATCTGCCAGTGCTATCCAACACTATGGTGTCTATCCAACACCCAGTCATCAGCCAAAGTCAAAGCTTCAGAAAACAGCCCAAAAGTTGAGAGGCCCACATAATAAATGTCAAATAAAATGCAGAGGAATTTTTTTACTAGACAATGGGTATCCAATGAGGACTCTCAAGCCATAGCTAGACTGCATACAATTCAGCAGTAGGAACAAAAACTGGTAACAAATAGGATGCCAAGCACTTATTAAATGCTACACTACTGTTATTTCCAGTATACAAGTGTTATTAATACTTTAACTAATGGCTGTATTTCAAAACTTTTCTCTGGACTGTAAAAAGCAGAACCTACTGAACTGCTGGCATTGGACTAGCAGTAGAGATGTGAAATCAGTTTGCATAATCAGTTGGATCCTGAAATCCATTTGTAAGAAGGACTTTTGTGGGACTTTGAGCAGTTTAACCACTGCATACCTAGCATCTCCATTTGCAAAAATAAAATTTTAAAAGAACTTATCAAATATCTTTCCTATCCCACAATTATGTTTTTAGTGGTTACAAGTAAAAGGTTTGCTTCAAGACCACCAGTTAGAGAGAACCTGTTTCATTGAACAAGTCAAAACAATTAGAGGAAGAAAATATTTTGCACTTTCAGATATAATAGGTGGGGGGAAAGGAAAATTATAGTAGGAAGTCTGGAAATCTAAACCTGATATGAACTTCAGGATTCTATTTCTAAGTTACATCAGTAAGTGTATGGGACAGTATTGTCTCTTCTGATATAGGTTGATATCCTGACACTTGAATTTAAAAGACAAAATAAATTCTCCAGATGGGAAAAATTTAAAGCATCTAGCAGTATTTTAGTACACATGAAGCAGTTAAAAGCCATTTATTTCTCCTCTCAAAGATAATCCCTACTAATTGCTCTAGTTGTGGTAATACATTTTGTGGGAAAGGATAATGAAGCCTACTTGTCAAATTGCTCATGTCATTATTTCACTGCAGAATGCAAATACTATAGCCAGACCCATTCCCAGCATGCTGAATATCAGCCTACAGAAAAGGACCCTTGCATAAGCCACTCTGACCCTTCTTGCTAGTTTCTTCTGACCTTTCTAACCTCATTAGACTGGTATAAAGAAAATAAAGGAGCTGTTGGGTACTCTTGATGGATTAGAAATAACAAGAATGTGTCTAGGACTTACTTAAGTACTAAACCAGACCACTGAATTATAATGCTTTTCAAACAATCAAAAGGATAATAGGGATAGTGATGAAGAAATAGAGGTAGAAAGAAATAGATTCTTAAAATATTGAGAATAGCATGCCTTTTGGAAATTGTTTATCAGCGTCCTTAACTACTTATTCTGCTGCCATTTTAGATGGTTGATTTTTTTAAGGCTCCATTTCAGTGAGAACAAATATTAAAAAACAATGGTCCTAGCACAATTATTTTGATTAATCATGAATCCAACTTAAGCACCTTGCTGAAAGAGGGCTTTAATCTCTTCTGGTCAGATTTATTTAATGAATTCTTCAAATTCCCAAAGGAAGGAAACTCTGGAGGATAGAATTCAGAGACTCTGGAGTCTCTGAATTCCCTGTGTCACATTTCAAACACTACATCATACTACCAACAAAATCTGTGTCTTACCAGACAAAAGGGCAGAGATACTATCAAAGTGCTTATTCTTTACACAATACATACCTTCTCCAGTGGAATTACTTTGGGTTTTTTAAATGTCTCCCAGCCCTGAAATTGGCAAGTCATGCATTTTTATAGCTTACATCATAAGAAGTACAAAACCTAAATTATTTTTGCTCCCTATATAGTGGATTTTGCCATCTCCAGTAAATAGTTTCTTTATTTTTTGCTAATACTGGCACCTGAGCAAAACTCTCAGAAAGGAAACCACAGGCCACAACTAATAACACAAACCTCAAGTACTACAACATAAATTTTACAGCAATTGCGACATGGGACACATGCCTTTTTATCTTTTTATTGTGTATTTCTAATTTCTAGGGAAAAAAGTGCTATGAGGAAATTTATAGTCACAGAAATCTTCCAAGCTCCCATATATTGCAATTTCTAATCGAAAGTTCTTGAATTTAACCACTGGAAAGTAATTATGTGAAGAGAAGAATTTTTCCTTTATATGCTTAACTACTCCTAAAAGAAGACACTGGTAGATAGGCTGACCTCAGCCAAAGGGTTCAGGCTTTATTACGCCATGCATTAAATGCAGGCACCATCACATAAAATTAAATTATGTCCTTTTTAAAAATAAGACTATGCCATCATTTGTTCCTGAAATATCCTCTGTTCATCTGTCCTGCAGTTTTATAGATCCTGACATGGGAAAACTGTTGCATTTGTGATAGTGGTAATTGTCCCCCTTGGAAATTTATAGCCTTTGGTAAATCTCTGTATGTCTCACATCCCTCCTGTGCCAAGTGCACAATCCAGCCTCAAGCCAGCACCACTGGAGAGGCTGCAAACACTGCATTTGTGCAGGAACTCTCCTCCGGGCTTCATCCCCATGAAGATGTCTTTAAAATATCTTAAAACAGCCACTGAATGCAGATACTGTCATCCTGCACACAGAGCTAAGTTAGATGACACAGTGGCTAAAAAACAACTTAATCAGGTTGCTAGCACAGATTTCACGGTTGCTGTATCTGGGCAGCTGTTCTAGCACAATTGGATTAGTGATTTATGCTGTCTCTCCACTCTCCCCATTTTAAGACAATGAGTTGAGATTTGAACACATAAATTTTTCATCCTCACCACTCTTCAGACCTTGTGAATGCAGTCATTTCAAGACCTGCAGAAGGGTTTTGGTTTGTTTTTTGTTTGGGGGATTGTCTGTTTTGTTGTGGTGATAGTCTTTTTTCCCCTTTGTTGTTAGCCAAAGATTGTGGTGTAAAGATAAATGGTGGAAAAGGATCCTGGGTTTGGATATTTAAAATAAACAAACAGAAAAGCCCAACAAAAAGCCAAACCAACCAAACAAACAAAATGAAAGCAGAATTACAGTCAGCTAATTCTTTCCTCTTACATGTGATATGGGTAAAACCTGTTTCTTCAAAATTGTGTTTGTCATCTTACATTTCTATCATTTGTCTGCCCTGTAACTAAAAGAGAAATCCATAGATCCCACTTATTTGAGGTTAAATTATTAATTTTCCCACCATGACCTTGTTTTGGATTATGCTTATTCCTGTGAATTAGCTACAGCAGTTAACCTACCATTTAAAGAGCACACAGGACAAAACTGCTCTTCACAAAACAAAGGGCAAGGTGAGCAAACAACCAAAGACCCACCATGCCTGTTCTTTTACCATTTTATTTATCCTATTATCTCATGTATTAGATAGATTACTTATGTTCTTTACTAAATAAAGCCCAGAAAAAGAAACACTTTGCAACTCATCTCCTACACAGACCAGAAATCTAACTCTGAGTACCAGAGGGAGAAGCAGGGAGGGGGTGGGAACTCCTACTCTTCCTCCACATCTCAAATCAGAACAATATGGCAAATCATCACACTTAGACCCACAAAAACCAGACAGGTTTAATGTCTGCTTTCGTATCATGGTTAACTCCTAAATCAAACAGACCCTTCAGAAGAAGGGTTACCTACACTTGGACTTTCTGATTCTTCCTTCATCAGTGCATGTAACATTTAAAAAAAATTCTAATAAAAAACACCTAAAAGATAAATACCCATTTTCCAGTATTCAAGTAAAGCTTACATGAAATTACGAATTTGTTAACCAAGAGAAGATGCTATCATCATTTTCTCGCTATTTATCAATCATTTTAGGTTACTTTGTGATATTAGTAAAATAGTATAGCGATTACCCACAGTTCTCTGAACACATTTACTACTTGAGATGTTGGCCAGCTCTTTGTGGGTGAATAAATCATATCCCCTACTTCCAGTCTTTGGAAAAAATAAATCACATCACAATGTGACAATTAAAAGTCTTGAAAGTTCCTCTTCAGATAACTTGGTGTTTCCCTTTCCAAAATATTCAACAGCCAATACTTTTGCAAGCAAGTGACAAATGACACAAATATACAATAATTATTTTATTTACAAACACAGACAATAAGTTAGGAACATTTTACCTGCATAAATCTAAAGTTGCTGATGTATACTAATCCAAATGGTTTCAGCACGAATTTTAAGCATTTTTAGACACAAAGGTGCAGCTGGAAAACTGATTTTTTTTAACTTATGTTCTTCCAAAACTGCTAATCAAAATCTCTGCAGAGATGTAAAATATAGCATCATGTTCTGTACCATCAAATGGTACAAAAATGAGATTTGACCTGTATAACTGTAGAGATATATGCATGTGAATAACTGCTACTGTACTACTGACCTTGTGATCTCAAGGAATGCCAGTTTCTCTCAGGAGATTTTTACACCTCTGAAATCATGTTTTCATTCTGTAGACATTTCCTTAATTTGTCCTTAAAAAAACGAAATTCATGTCTCATTACTGTTAAAATGATACCAACAAACTCGTAGAATTTCTGTCAAAAATTAAGTGATGCCATATGCAAACTCAGGAATAAACAGAAAATGCTGTTTGTTTGCAATGAAGCCAAGTTACCATATTAGGGTGAAAAAATTCAAAAGAGCATATTGATATATAAAAAATAACTGAACATAGAACCTTTGAGCACACAGCCAATATGCACATTTGATTTCTGGTACACATGAAGTACTTCTGCTCTGACACAACAGGGAGTCTGAAAACCTCCCTGTATTTCACTGAGCAGGGCAAAATTCAGTAATTGCAAGGACAATTAAACATTAATCCTGCTTACCATGGCAGGTGACAGACTTACCATCTGTTGAAGTCCTTAAAGTGAGGTTGGATACCTTTCTAAAAGATGCTTTTGGATATAGGTTTTGGAAAAGCAAAAATAAAAACAAACTAACATTTAATCCATACTGCACAATTGTTATCATATAGAGAGAAGGACTAGTAGCACAAGGCGGTGACAGTAGCAGCTTTGCCACTAGAGATGCCTATTTTGTGCCTGTCATGGTTTAACCCCAGCCAGCAGCCAAGCCCTGGGCAGTCGCTCGCTCACTGCTCCACCAGCAGGACTGGGAACAGAATTGAAATGTAAAAGCTGGAAAACTCGTGGGTTTAATAGAGAAAGCAAAGGCCACGCATACAAGCAAAGCAAAACAAGGAATTAATTCACTGCTTCCCACAGATAAAGAGGCTCAGCCATCTTCAGGAGAGCAAGACTCCATCAAGGGTAAGGTTACTTGGGAAGACAAACGCTGGCACTCCAGATGTCCTCCCATCTTCGTTCTCCTCCCCCACTTTATATACTGAGCACGATGCCATGAGGTCTGGAATGTCCCTGTGGTCAGCTGGGGTCCCCTGTCCCAGCTGTGTCTCCCAGGCACCCCCAGCCCCCTCTCCAGTGTGGCCGTACAAGGAGCAGAAAGGGCCTTGGCTCAGTGTGAGCCCTGCTCAGCAGTAACAAAACATCTCTGTATTATCAACCCTGCGTTCAGCACAAATCCAAACACAGCCCCCTACCAGCCACCATGCAGAAAACTGACTCCACCCCAGCCAAAACCAGCACAGTGTCCCTTTCTATGCTGCCCCCAACACTTGTGATCCTGCTTTAAAATAATGTTGGAATCCTAGCTTAGTTGGTCTTAGCTGTGGTACAGACTCCAGTTAGACCTGTGGTGATTTTCATATCCTCCTTCAGCACAGGCCATAATTCTCTGGGCACACAGCTCTTACACACTGCCTTAGCTAAGATCATGAGAATCAGGGCTGCAATGCTCGCTATTGCAACATTCTGTTTAAGGGATACATAAGAATTTTTAGGATCAAAATTATTTGAGAAAAAAGTGTTTTTGATCATGATACAGGAAGTGTAGGTGATAATTAAATTCTGCATCATAAAGGCAAACTAGACCAACTCCCAAAAGCATTTAAGTACTGGCTGTTCCACACAAGTAATTAATATTTCTTGCCAATACTACTGCTGCTGTGTCTGAGTGTACACAGATGGACACTGAGCATACAACTCAAGCCTTCTGAAGCAAGAAAGAAGGTAACAAAGAAAAAAAGGCTTTCTTTTTTGAGGTATGCAACCCAATGAGTCTATAGCTAATCTAACAACACATGACTGAAGTGATGGTGCAAAGCATGCTGTGCAGTATGGATGAAACTGAGTGGGCTGTATAAACTTCAAAGCAATAAACAGGCTACAAAAGACATGTGGGCAGAGAGGAGAAAGTGGAAAATATAGGAGACATAGGGAGGTGGTTCCATTATCAGCTGCAGGGTGCATATGATGTTGTACACAGGAACAGTGAGGAAGGACTGCAAAATATGGATCTGAACAGATTCACCTCAGCCTTTAGTAGTCCCCCAAAATACCATGATAGACAGACAGCTGTAACAGGGTTTTAGTAATTAGCAGGCGATTCATTAAGTTATTAAAAAAAAAACTGGTCTCAAAAGCCTCTATTGTAGATTTCTCTGTCCTTCATTTATGTGAAACTAAAGACTCCTTCACATTACAAAGCACAATAAACAATTCAAAGTAGAAAACAGTGTATTTATCTGAAGACTACCAAAGTCACCCCAATTTAAAAAAATAGGAAAAAAAAAAAGTAAATCCATTCTCGAAGAACCTATTGTAACAAAATTTACTACAGCCAAAAGCATTTTTGATGCTTATTCAAAGTCCAAGGTTTGGGTAGCTTTATTCACACCATAGTCTACTGACTTGTAATGCTAGTGAAATAGATAAATTCACAACAATGAGTCTTTCCACCGCAAGCCATTATAAACCACACACCAGCAGCCATACAAACAATACATTATTATAATGCAACTTTAATTAATTAAATTGTGTTACCTTCTTCCTAATAACATACAATTGGGTATGACAGCAAAGGTAAAAATTGCTACTAATTTTAAATAGTAGTGTAACAATGAAATGGTATCTCTGCTCCAAAACTTTTTATGTCCATTCCACACTAGTCACTCAAAAGTAAGAATACTATTTAAGTAAAACAATGTGTAAAAGATGAAAAACAGTAGTAAAAGTCAATGGGTATGCTCCATAACAAAAAAAAAAAAAAAAAAAAAAAAAAAAAAAAAGACACATGATCACTTTTTGGTAAAATGTAGGTCACCTATGGTTGCCATAGTAACCACTGCTCAACTATTGCTCTACAGATGACCACTGCCTATGGCTGCTTTCTTTGCTAGCAATCATACCTCAACTAAAATAAGAAAGAGCTTGGAACTGACGTTAGTTTCATTGCAAACAAAACTCCTGCTTAAACATTTTCAAAAGCATCTCCTAATATCCTTGTCTAAATAAAATACTCTGATAACCAGTTTAAAACACACAAAACCTAATTTTTGGTAGTAAAAAATCCTCTGTATCTGCTCTTTGTCTGTATCTAAAACCTGGAGTTTTCAAAATGGAAAGAAATAACTTTACAAGAAGTTGTAAATATCTAAAATATTTATACAGAGCAATTCACTAAACACCAGAAGTTCAACAAGCACTGCCATTAGGTGAAGCTGTCTCTGATAATCTCACAGCAAGTTCTGTGACAGTGCATTCAGTACCTTCATTGCAAGTGGGGGTTAATGGCTTGGCACATTATTATTTTTGCACACAAGCATCCAGTGAAAATGAGTCGTGGAACAAGGCTGGAGAATGGATAGTAACAGCTGAAGCCACACTTGGGATGACGTCATTGAGTCTTCAATCAGTTTGATGGCGAAACTCTCTTTCTCACCACTGTTACTCTGGGGCATACATGGTTGATGATGAATTCATTAAAATATAAAAGATTCCACATTACAAAAAGAGTCTTAATTGGCTTTGATAATGAACTAGGAAATAACAGGACAACAAGCCAATGTCCTTGATAACTGCTAACTGGTTTTCCCTGTCAGAACAGTCATATCACTATTATGTAAGTTCAGACCAAATGAGCTGCTTGTATTTTCTCCTCTTCTTGTTTGTTTTTTGTGGGGTTTTTGTTTGTTTCCTTCTTTTTGGTTGGTTGGGGTTTATTTTGGTTTTTGTTTTATGAGGGTTTTTTTCCTAAAGGTATTATAAAAACTCTGAAATGTAACTTTGAGGTCTGGATGCTATCCACATGCCTTAAAGCTATTAGTACTACAAATACTTTTATTTGTAGCATCAGTAGTCACACAATCAGAGCACCAAAAACACTGTATATTTAGCAAACAAAAGAATGATGATCAATATTGTTGAATACCATCTATGAAGAATCACATACCCTTCACTTGCTTTAAATTCTTGAAAGCTCAAACCAGACAGATGAACAGGTAGATGAACACAAGACACCTCAGCAAGGCTGCTGGGAAGCCAAACAAACCCTTACAGAACAGAGACAGCTTGTGAAAACTTTAGAATCAAACAATTAATGTAAATGCTTTTAATTCTCTGAATTGGCAAATTCCAAAGAAATGATAGTTTGTTTATAGCCTCCTAACTGCACCTGCTGAAAACATCACTACAGTATTTTGTAGCGGGGAGAGGACTGATACTCAATTTCTTTATATTCACTTAAGGATCAGGACCTTGAATGCACCTTCACACTCAGTGCACACCAGGGGACTGCCCTAAGCACAAGGACATCTCAGCAAGACTAAAATACACATGGGAGATGAGGCTGGTCTACAGAGGAAGAAGAAAGAAGAAGTCAATACAGCCTCCAGCAAGCAGAATACTTTTCTCTTTCCCTAATGTTTCAATCAAAGTTCTTGAAATCTTCGCCCATGGGTCAGTAATTTCCATGGATTCATTCCTCCCTGCAGTTTATAAGACAGCAGCCACATACATTTACTGTATGTAGTTGCTGTCTTATATTGGAGAACGTCAGTCTGTATTTTCTGTATGCAGGTACAGGCTTTCATCTTAAACAGGTCCAGGTCCCCACTAGAGCCAAAAAGTCCTAGTACAATACAAATGATAGAAGAAAAATCAGAATATAAAACTCAACCACTGAAGGCTGGTAAGACTGAAAACAAACATAAAATACAGTTGCATCTTTCTTGTAAACATTGGAATGGTTTCATTATGGAGCACCAAAATAAAACTACTAAGTTCATCTCGTTGTTAACTCAGCTTTGCAAGCAGAACTGCTAGTCTATTAAAACAAACCACAAAAAGCACAACCAAGCCAAACCCCACAGAAGGCTGTTTCCAGCTCACTGATAGAAATTTAAGATGTCTTACAGCATGTTCATAAAAATAACAGCTGTATCAGCTGATTGAGAAAAAAAACCGTTGAGAAGGGACAAGCCCCTGGAAGGAACTTCTAAAAGATCCACTACCAGTAGAATCTGTGCCTTTATGTGGCTGTCCTTCTGGAGTTAACTCTCCCCAGCCATCCCTACTGCTAAATTAGTGCTTGGCTAAATCAGAGCATAGAACACCAGAGCAGGGTTCAGTCAGTAGAAAACACTGCACAATGGCTCCTGTACTAAGGGTGCTACAGTCTGAAATTAGTTATGAAGTTCACTGTAATGGACAATCACAGAATGGTTTGGTTTGGAAAGGGTTCATAAAGATCATCCAGCTCCTACCTCCCACCTCCAGGCAGGGATGCCACCCATGAGGATGAGGTTGCTCATAGTCTCATCCAACCTGGCCAATAAGACAACATACTTTGTCAAAAGCACTGAATCTAATGTGACTTTACATTTCAAAACGTCTTTAAAGCCATCTTTACACGGACTGGTAGGAAACATTGTAAACTAGCATAAAATGAAGAATATGTACTAATTACAGCACTAGATAAGGAGAGAGGATATCATAACAATCTTTCTGAAGCTTCATTTGCTTTGCAAGAGCACATAAAGCAATTCAAAGAAAGCTGCTGAAGGCCACTGGGACTCTCACTAGAAATAAAAGTGAGCATTAGGATACAACAGTCAGGAGAAAGCAAGCATGAAACTTTTTTTCAGACGAAAATTAATCCATTCATAGTTATAAACCAGTAACAGAAAAATCCATTTTTCCCCTTCTTTGTGATTTGATTCACCAATTATTTCCCTACAGAAGCTAGTGTAATGATATCAGGCTACCCACAGCTTTCACTGGTATCCGAATGTTGTCATAATGCTTCTTTGTACCTGAAAAAAGGGACAGCTACTTTTAGTACTCAAGACATCTTAAGGCTTCTTTACCCTTAGAAACACATTTTAAAATTCTGATCTTATTTGACAAAGATCACAGAGCAAGTCTTCACTCAAATAAAACTCACCTACTTCCCAATCTTATCTTTTCTCCAGAGAAGGATGTTAGCTGAGACTAGTTCAAATCCAAGCTAGAAGTTAGCTGAAAAGAAAAACTTCTGAAAGGATTTGAAAATCTGTGAGCTTAGGCATGTTCATCCCTCTGTCAAAAAAACCATGGTCATCATGTTTTTGCATTTCTAAAATTGCATGCATCACCAGTGAGAGAAAAAAGAAACTTCATATTCTCTGACTTTATAAATGAGACTGTAAAGTTACTCAAATTATTTTGCATATTGTAATAGCATCTAGAGACAGCAACTGCTATAAAAAGTCTAAAACCAGTGGCTAAGGGATGATCTGGTATAATTTTAATTCCATAAAAGAAATCACGGACAATATCTAACCATCATGTTTAATTTTTATCCATTCTCACAGACAACAGTCAATCAGCAAACAGAATCCCATATATTGTGTTAACATCATTCTGAACTAAGAATTGCCTGCAAAAGATGGTTCCAGACCTGCTGACAGCGCACACTCCTGAATACAGACCAGGCCTTATACGAATGTTCTGAGTGCAAGGTGCTTTTCTCTAACTAATAAATGCAACACAGATACGGATGTGCTGCAGAATCAAAATCAACATTTCCCAGTAATTTTCTAATTTGTTTTTGAAATATGTTCCATATACATCAATGTAGTGAAAGAGGATGAGTCACTTTCAATGACTAAGAATTTGCAAACTCCTGAAGCATTAAATTCCTTTGATCTTGATAAGCTGGCTCGTTCTCATTCTGTTCATTAGCCCCCCCTTTTCCCAGTTTTGAGCCAGCCAATCTGTAGCCCTTTCTGCAAGCTGACATATTTACCAAGGAAAATCTGTTACCACTGCTTTCCTGCTCTTACTGAAAAACATCCTGTTGCTTGTCAAGCTCCCCATCTTGGGGAACCTCCTTCTCTCTTTTCCCTCATATATGACACAGTCCCCAAGCTGTCTTTTCACCCTGATGAGTCCCTTATTAGCTCCTCTCTGTATTTCTCCCCAGTCACCACAAACTGTTCACCTGTGCATTCTGTTCATCTCTTTTTTTTTTTCCACTCCCATCTAATGCAATTTCATCACTAGTTCCCTAGTACCATTTTGCTGACAACTCGCAAAAAGTGCCTAAGAGTCTCAGAAAACAACCCAGTTGTGTTGCTTTGAACCGTGTCTTGATAAGTACGTTTCTTTAAGGGTTAACCTGGGAATGTCAATACCCACATGATTTGAAAAATAAGAATGTCTTAAATTGTAAGCATAAATTATCATTAATTTTCCAGAAAATTATTTGGCAGCTGTAATAGGGCTATTTTCTCATCTGTTCTATCTGAAAAATTAAGGTATTTGGAGCCTGCCGCAAACAGGTATCCACATTTAGACAGCAATTCAATTTCAATACTGATTAGCAAAAAGCATCTTGATATTTTCACTCTGCTCCTTTGATGGAAAAATACTTCACAGCTCAAAAAAATCCTTTAGTGCTTGATTCTTTACCAATCAAAAAATCACAGTTGTCATAGAAACTGTAAAAACTGAAGTCAGTCATGACATAACAACAGAGCAATGGAAAATGTCTGCAGGCTCAGGTTTTTGTGCTGGAGATGTCTCTATGAATTTAACCAGGGAGTCAACAAGTTTCCCACACCTAACAAAGAATATTATATAAACAGGTATTGTTATTGTTTGTAATAATCTGTTTAGAGTCTGGAAAGTAATAGCATTTATCACTCCTGCTCAACACACTGGCTACCTTTACAGCAAACAGACTCTTCTCAAAACATTTAGTGCAAGCTTATGCTGTAAGGGGACTGAATTTCTCTGATCACACAACTTAGATAGCCTGGAGGGACTTTTGGTCAGTGTTCTCAGATCCCATTCCTGAGATCCCATTTTTGGCATTTTTTAACTCGCACAAACCACTTTAAAAATCTATACTGCAATTAGTTTCTGTCTCTTAGAAATGTTGTTCAGAAAAAGACTTCTATCTGCAGGCCTCTGCCCCACACAAGATAGTTCAGCTCCATTCCAAACATTATCTTGGGCTTTTTCCCTATGATATGAAACTCTGTAAAATATAACTCTACTCCTGACTACAACAGGCTACAAGAGTCTTCCACTCTCCACCTCCCAGAGCTAAATCATAGACCAACTGCAACACCAGATTTCTTCCTGCCTTTTATTGGAACCACTTGACACTTCATAATTACTACCTGACAGGGCTGTCTTACTGCAAACACTTGCCCTTTAAGCAGAGATCCCCCTGCTGAAAAGGAAATACTCATAATACAAAGGAATATTTCTGGACTGGCCTCACTGCAGGTGAGCAAACTGATTAGCTTAACTACAAGTCACAGGAAAAGCAGCAATGTGAATGTGGAAGTACTCAGATCTTAAAAGAACCATCTCAGAAGCCTTGAATTTTCATGGAGAAATTTAAGGAACATTATTTTGTTGCAACTGGCCTCCTCTGACATACTGTCCCTTGGTAACTTTAATTTATTCTTTCAAAATAACGAGGTACACATACTTTGAATAGAGAGCAAATAGAGAGCACTTTGATTCCCTATGCTTTCCTAGAATTGTCTTAAATTAACTCTGTTTTATCATGATAGCATCTAAGACTTTCCAAACCTGCTAAACAACTTCAGATGCTCACACTTCACCCCTGTTCCCACCCTGCTTAAGGATTACATTTAATGGTAGGGTGAGCATAGCTGGTGTGTAACATGGTTCAGCAGCCTGCTGAAGTTTAACTGACATACACAGAGAAACTTCCACCTGCACCTAAAATAAAGTTTGAGACAGCAAAATTTGCCTGTTAACTTCCGTAACCATGAGTTTAGGAATTAAAACCAAAGTGAAATCCTAATTCCAGTAAAATAATCAGCAAACAACTCATGAGTGAAATAATAAACTTTTTTCAAGGAACAAAGGAATAAAAACCACAAATCAAATCTCCTTAAAAAGAACAGCATGATTTATTTGTTTACTGCATTATATGCAGGATTCTTACTGGAAGATTACCCAATTCACACAAATCCTTAAACCTCAGTGAGAGAGAGACAAATATATTTCTTCAGTTACCATAGTTGGAACCCTAGTCAAAAATATGTATAAAACCCTGTAGCTTCTCACTCTTCAGTTCTATGGCATTCTGTCCCAGACTTTACATTTAAAATATCACTCAAGGCTTCTGCACGCCATTAGCACAATTACTGCACATGTACATACATATCTACACAAGCACATGTATATATGTGTCATTTGAAAAAGCATTTGTTTTTCTCACACTATAAATATATGCACACATCTACACATGCATGCAAACTTGTATCTTTAATTCTGAAAACAGCACATTCATTTCTATAGATGCCACTGAGGAAAAGAAAATCAAGATAAGGCTGCATAAGCATTTAATTGATATGGATATGCACAACATTTATTTTTGTATAGGACAGGCTACCACAGGAAAATAAGTATAAATATTAATGTATAATATTGAGTATTAATTATTAACAACAGCCTTAATCTACATGCAGCTTATAAAATACTGTTATAACACTCTATTATCTCAAAGACTTACTCTGTACTGACACCGTTTACTGGAGCTCATGACATAACAGGGGATTTTTTAGATTGCTGTTGAGTGTCTCAGCAGTCCCTTAAAGAAGAAATTACTCCTGTACATGCATTGATAAATAAGAGTGGGAAGAATTTATATGAATATTCTTAGATTTTTTTGAACAGCAGAACAGCTTTGGGCACACAGTATGAGACCAGACTTCATGGAATATGTGTACAGAATAAACACATTATTTCATAATGTGGGCTGAGGGGGTAAGAATTTTACACTGAACTCATATGAGGCTAAAGCAAATGTCTTACATATTCTAGAAGCCTGCTGTTTTGTGTATAGCATATCCTAGTGAGAATAGAGCTGTCTGCAACAGCAAGATGTGTTTTCTTGTTTAGCTCCGTAATCAAACATTATGCAACCCAATCCTGCAACTTCCTCACACAAGAAATCTTTATTTGCAAATATTTTTACTGGCTTCCATTTTACATCTAGAGATTTTTGACTGCTAATAAATTTGGCATTTGGGTTTTACAGAAGTTGATGACTAATAGAAAATAACCACAACAGAGGACAGGAATCTGAAAACCATTACTATCAGAATCTGGTTGTAAAGAGATGTGCTCTAATAGAAAATGAGAAATTCCAGAGCCTCTGAAAAATCTTACATAAGTAGCAATCTGTTACAGTGCTCACTCCAATAAACCTATCCTTCCTATATAAAACTATACTGTAACTATATTATAAATACCCTCTCAGGCAGGATTACAATTTTTTTCCTCTGTTTACCCCTATAATGAGTGAAAGGAAATGACTGAAAGTTGTATGGCTGCATTGGCTCAGGTGGCAGGATGACTGATCAGATTCTGTCACAGACTCTACACTACTCTCAACTCTGAACACAACACCAAGCAGAGGCACTGGCCTCCGAATTAGTTACTGCCAATACTCCCCCTTCCCCCAAATCATCACCCAAAAAGACATTCTCCTATATACTTAAAACACGTCATACTAACTAGATGTGAATGATAGAGCACAAACGTGTAATTTCCTCCAAAACTCACTCTGACATAAAAATTTTCACAGAACAATTACCAGAGGGAATAGTTATTTTTTTCAAAAACAAGTACTTCCTCACAGTGCCAGCATTTAAATGTAATAAAACAGGAAAAAAAATAAAACCACATAGCTTTCACTGTATTTCTAACAAGTAAAATGAACCTTTCTTAGCTTGTACAAGAAGCAGTACCATGCCTTACACACCCCTTTAGGACTTACGAGTAAAATGATTAGAAGCAGATGGATGGACATTACTTCCACTGTCAGCACTTTCACTGCTAGAAACATCATCATCTGATTCCCACACACATGAGCAGGGTGAGGTTCCACCAACTTCTTCAAACTTCCTCTTTAAAATTCCACTCATTGCTGCAATGCTGTCAAGATGCACCTGTAACAGGAACAGAGGCAATGAGGCACTGAACCCACCTACTGTGCAGGTCTCCCAATTCATTTATCATGAAAGAGTTCATATATCATTCAGATACTACTATCTGCAGCTAAATGGCTCCTTAAGCAAGAGTTTTAAACAACTTTTCCAAGAAGGAATGAAAAAACCCCACAACCTATCATCAGTGTATTTATCATCTCACTGGCTTTAAGACAGAAGGTAAATGCTACCTGTATGATACCAGCACAGACAAAATTCTACAGCCAGTCTAATACATAAATATATATATATATATATTCAGTTATGTAACAAATTTAGGTCAAGCATAATACTCCAGTGTAATTCATCAAAAATGGACCTTTATACAACACCTAAAAACTTACTTGGCACCAAGAACCATTACATGACAAAAACTGTTCTGTAACAAATACAGTTTAGAAAAAAACTCATTCTCTCTTTTGATTTATTTTAAAGGTCTGATTTATGTAATTCTCTGCCCACAATTGCAATTAGATTTGAGAGCTGTATGAGACACTTTGCATCTTTCCAGGCCAGTTCTGGCTCATTTTGTCATTTTAATTTACTCAGAAATTTCTTGCCTAGCATTTTTTAAATTCAGATATGAGCAATGGCACACAAGTAGACTATTTCCATTCACACAAGCATCAAAGGACTGGATCTATCCTTAAGAACTTGACTTCCTAATAACATTGCCCAACAAAGCCAGACTCATGTTGAACATTCTTTATTGTTTCCTTCTCATATATAACAGCTGATCTTTGTATCTCCGTTTATGGAATACCAAGCAGAAAAAGATAAAAATATTTTAAAGTAATTTTTAAATAATTTTAGTATATCTGATAGGTTGAAACAGTTTTTCTCTATCTTTAATTAAAAAATAGTTTACTATCACCCTCATTACTGATTACATCCTACTGAAGACTGAAAATTAATTCTAAGATTTTAAGTTAAAAGTTACAGATAGTATCTACTCTCTGACTATGCTAATCAGTGAAATGCTGCTGTAAATAGCTGGGGAAAAAAGGCTGCAGTTTGAAGCTTTTAAACTCATAGTATCAAAAATTCTCATCCAATGCCACTTGCCTTCAGCTTGTTAAGCTGCCAATTCAATTCATTTTATAACACAGTTATTTCTTCCAGTAAGCTTCACTCTACCTTTATGGATGTGTCTAATTTAGAGGAAAGATTTCAGCATAGATGTGGAATCCTGACATAATGCTAAGAACAGATGCTGCATAAGATGATCTTCAGCACCAAACTTGTTTGCATGCAGAGCATGCTAAAAATTAAGTAACAAATATATTAGGGTTTCAAACAGTCAGTCACACAGACAGCTTTAAATACATATGCTCACCATGATGTTCTCAGCTTGTTTTACTATTTATGAAAAACATGTTTTCCTGAAAGGGATTTCTTCAGGCTAAATGTATGACTCAAACAGAACTTGCTTAGATCTCAACCTCTGCCCTTTTGTCCAAAAAAGAATTACTATAAACTGCAAAGAAAGCACTGTATTTTTATTCTGAGGACATGGAAAGGAGAATTTAGCATCACTTTGTAATAACCTTCGCAAAAATGTAAGAACACATTTTTATGAACCAACCTCTAATAAAAACACATTTACAAAAAAAAAAAAAAAAAGGAGAGAACGAGATAAAAGAAATAAACACACACTGAAACCCCACAATTATAAAGAACCACCCCCAAGTACAGGTTCGGAAACAACTCATCTGAATTGTACCCCATATCCTCACTAGATCTCTTGCCAACCACCTTTTCCATTGTCTCCTGCAGTGCTTACAGCACTGAAATTGTGAAATCACCATTATTTCCATGGCAACAGCCTGCAATATCAAATCCACAGGATTATAGCTTGACTGTAGAAGAGGGTAAAGAAGCAGCTGGAGTGTGAGAAAGAAAATGCTTACACTCAAACATCTCAGTGAAGAGAGTGAGAAATGAGCTGACAAAGAGTTTATCGTACAAGTGAGACCTAAGTCAAATCCATGTGTGCACTCATTGAAATTGTGGCTACAGGAGTCGTGAAGTTCCAGAGCCAAAGAACGTAAGTCATAACTGCACTGCAAGGCAAACCTGATACCTGTGATCATTGTGAGTGTGCAGCCAGTCAGAGAGCAAGAACTCCTTTCATACCCTGAGATGACTTCCAGACAAAAGCCCTTTTGTCAGACACTGTCTCCCACCAGCAAAAGCACACAGCAACTGGATGACTAAACGGTGTCTTGCACATCAGTAAAGTCACTGCACGTAGTGACAGTGTCAACAGCCAGAACTGTTCCCAGCAAGTAGCAGAAACAAATATATTTTACACCAAAGGGTTTTAAATTTGCCTGTTTTTAACATAGCCTACATTTGCAACAAGTGCCACAACCTGGTAGCAGCAAAGTCATCTCATTAAGATAATTTACATAATGAACCATAACAAATGGGTCTCAGGATCCTTAGAAATGACATAGGTTAATCTCTACATCCAGCAAGCTGATCGAGTTAAGCCAGGAGGTACAGGGATCCTGCAGAACCTGAGTATCACCACAACACGAAGACATTACATATATCTAGTGTGACTGTTGCCTGATTGTTGTTCTGAATCTCTTCCAGGAAGATTATTAAGAAGGTTTTTTGACAAAGTAGTTGTGATCAAATTTAGGTGCTGCCACTTTCCTGAGACCTGTTGATTCTAATCTCTGTTATCAAGCCTCCCCAGGAATATGTTACACGGGGTAAAGGAGACACTTTCATCACTCATGAGCTTGGCTATCACAGCGATAGATTAAAGAGTATCTAAAGCTGTTTGTGCACACTATGTACCAGCAGGAGATCCCTTTAGAATAACATCTGTATAAACAGATGCTGCTCCATAAGCCAATATTCTTCAGGAAGAGGCACATCTGCACAGTAGTGCACAAGGCATGCTCTATCTGATAGTCTTGTTTACACCAGCATCCTGCAGTACCTGAGCAAGATCCACATCTCCAGGAACTAGGACATAATAAGCATGGGACACACAACACAATGCTGTTTATGAAAGCATTATTTTGCTCTTTGCTCATTGTGTGATATATCCCAGTGGAAGACACGAATATTTGCCGGAGACCAACAGGAATAAGCAACAGTCAGACTTCTAACAGCAGTGAGGCCACGAAGTTATTGTTATCACTAAAGTGCACGATCAGGGAACCAGAATAGGGAATTCCATTGAATTGTTCTTTGTCCTGCATCTGCAATTACAATTGAATAGGTAAATTCAGATTTTGGGGAATCAAACTGAAGCAACTGCAATCACAAAGAAATGCAATTCCTACCTTGTTTGAGCAGGAGACCCTAGAGGTAGGTCTAATGGGACAAGGCACCAAAGACTTACACAAGTCAGAATTTCAATATGTGAATGGAAGGCAAAATATGAATAAATCCCCTATCTGATAGGAGGAATCATAAGGGTAATGTAACTATGCAGTGATACAATTTTGCTAATACAAGTCACTTTGGGTATGTGAGACTATCATTATATAGGATGGGAATACTCTTAAATACACAGCAGTACTTCAGCTATACGTACATTCTGAAAAGAATTGAGCAAATGTATACAGGTATAGAATGAAGTACGCAGAAGTCCATGTCTGACTACAGGAACCAAAAAAATTACATATAACTAAGAAAAACAAATGGATGGTCAATCAATATTCTTGGACTTTCACTAAGACACCAGTGAGGTCCAGCCTTCAGAGGCTGAAAAATAACCATCAGCTACAGGTAAAGAGATCTGCTATATCACACTTCTCCATTTGGTTAAAAAGGGCCAAAGTAGGCTTGAAAGGTTCAATTAGAAACAGAATTCCAGACTATACTAAACAGCTGTCTAGTAGCTACATTTGATTTGGAGCAGCATCCTTCTGATTCATACAAGTGAGTAACAAGCAGACACTGGAATCTTTCCTGTCCAGAGACATATCCTTCACAACAAAAAAATCCTTGCACAGCAACGTGATACATCATCCTCTACCTTACTTCTCTCCATGCTTGTGTGGCATTAGTCCACAGCAAGGCAAAACAAAGCTAAAACAGAGGGAAGAGTATTTAAGCAAGAAAAATAAGCTAGCACATTGCTATGAGCTCTAGGTCAAACACCAATTGTCTAACACAGTTAAGGATTCGTCAAGAAAATGACAACTTGACACAGCAGAAGCATATGATGGATATGGGCTGTGAGAAGGATGTATCTTTCTTAAACACTCCCCATCCATTTTTTCCTCCTTCACTTCCTAGTTTTTCACCACCCTGATGAATCTACTCCTACAATGAGATCATTTAGCCAGTTCTCTAGCTGCAGGTATGCTGACTGGTGAAGCAAGTCCTCAAAGCTCCATGGCAACAAGCTTTGCCTTCCTACAATGCCAGATAACTGGCAGGCACCAGATATATAAAAATTTCAGAGGCAATATGCTATTACTAGAAGATAAAAATCCCATGTAAATGTGGGAGATATATTTCACACTGTCACAGTACTATCTGAAACCTACAAAGTAAAATAATGTAAAAGTCTGTCTGGTTTGACTTTCTTTGGTACCTAAAAAGGCTGGAAATTTTAGATAATCTTGGTAACAATCTCATTACAGCAGACCTTTAGACATCTTCTTTAGGTAGCAAGTACCTCCAAATCCCAGTGAAAAGCCTAAAAAGAGTGATGCTCGAATTTGTGAGTGAGTGGACAGGTGACACTGCATTCAGTACCTGTGCTCCCAGGAGTAAATTTTTCTCACGGTACTGTGGTAACATACACTGCCAAACTTGTTCTATAGAACCTACGCTGCCATATCCTCAGTGTCTCACTGACACCCATGGACAGTTTATAAACTGGACATGACATTCTATGCTATGAAATATCCCTTTGGGCAGTCTGGGTCATGCTTTCCATGCAGCTTCTCACTGGCAGAGGATAAAAACACTGAAAAATCCTTGACTTAGAGCAAGCACCACTTAGCAACAACCAAACTGTCAACCAAATTAGTGTGTCATCAATATAATTTTCATACTGAATCTGAAAAACAAATCACTGACCCAGCTACTAAGAAGAAAATGAACTCTGTCCCAGGCAAAACCAGGACAAGTCACAAACAAAAATCCAGCAGTTTTTCCATCCTAGCCAAAATTTTCAAATAAATGTTTTGCAAAATTCAGTGCTATTGTATACAGCTCATACAAAATCATTTGTGACACTGAACAAGTATGGAGCATACCTGTGAAGACATAAACATCAAGCATGTACCATATGTAGTAAACATAAAAAAAAGATATGAAACAATGAAATAGAGCCCAATTCAAATTATATATTCTCATGATTTAGAGAAAAGCCTCACTATAGAAATCAGTTATTTACTAAAGCGATGGAAAAACAAGAGGAAAAAGAGCTCAAGAACACACTGGCATTTGGAGTAAATGTTCTTGGCTGGGGGACAGGGTATAAGAAATTCAACTACTTATTTCTTTGGTTTATTTATTAAACCTTATTTTGTAATAATTTCCCTTTGAGACCTGATCGCATTTCATGATAAAATCTACCTGAATAAAAATTCTTATCTGAAAATAAAACCGAAAATAAACATCAAAGGTGGGCATTACATAAATAACTGTCCTGTGTGTCACTCTGCATTTTCCTTGTCTCAAACATATCAACTGAAAGTACAGAAAAATATGAAGTCTGTAGCAGCCATACAGATTCACTTCTGAACATAAAACACTTCTATGCAAATGACTACAAACTGAACTGGAGGATGCAGAAAACAGATGTTACACATAAAACATTACTGCAAAGTACTCATCACAAACAACTCCCACCCACTGGCCAGTCAGCATGTACTATAACATGCTAGGGAGACTTGGCAAATGATTTCACAGTCAAATCATGAATATTGATGCTCACAAGCCAAGATGTTTGGGTTATTTGTTATTTTTATTAATACTCTTTTTGAATTTAAGTTTTTTTCTTAGCTTGCAAACAAAGCTTCATTTTTTTTAAAGACATCTTTCTTACCTGCTAAATAAATGTCAGCAGCAGAGATGGTTGTGAACTAATCAAGGTGGTTGCTTGGCTCCATATAATGCACTGAATTATTCTGCTCTTTGTGTAACTGACAGTTTTAAATTTGGGAGGGGAGGGGTAGTCAAACCCAAAGGCACCTACAGTGACATCATCACTCACACAAAGAATATTACTTGCTTGTGAAAATGACTATTCACGTAAGGAACTGCATTAATGCAGACAAAAAACCATTTGCATGAATGCTTGCAAACAGTGAACAACAGAGGTACACGAACATGAATCAAACAGCTGTTCAGAATTCAAATTAATGTTTGCAATACATGTTTTGCTGTATTTGGCAGCTCTAATCATAAGCACCAGTTGCCAGAGGTAGGCTCTAGTAGTTTCAGTACCACGGTCTGTAAAATTTACACATAGCAAGCTAATTCCACTTAAGAGACTATGCTGTATAGGTACAGGGAATACCATTAGTATAATATTACCCATATATTTTTGCTTACAGCAGTGGTCAATTTACACAAACATAAAATAGGAAAAGTCCTTCTCTCCTTGTTTGCTTCAGCCTAGCTAAATCCACAGCACCAAGTAAATCCTGCAGAATAAGACTGCGCAATGCAACCTGGGGAATCTGTTCTGGCATTGCAAGCCAAATCCTGCCAAGTCTGCTCTTTGCAGGGTTTCTATACCATCACTTTACAGTACTCCTGATTTCACACTTGAGTACTAATCCACTAATCTTCTAGACTGCCTACACATTGTTGTACACTCTAACACATGCCACCTAGCTCACTGGCAATGAATTTAAAATGCAGAAACGATGCTGGCATATGCTCACCTCTCGCATCTACAAGCGGTACAGATGCTGATAGATCTGGCTCCTTCCGTCTTCCAAAAGCATCTCACATGGTCTTACATGAACCAAGCATGCAAATATCCCCCTCTCCATCACACAACGCAAGACTCCTGCACACAGCAGCAGTGAAATGGCCTTCTAAATCGTAGCCACACCAACTGATGTCAATAGTTAAATGAAATGCTTGCATAATTCAGCCTACAGAAGAAAACTCTATGCTAGTTTTCTTAAATTTTCTCTCAGCATGCTCCCCAGAGATAAAGTAAGATGAGTAAGAGGCAGTATTAATTCAACCAGGAAGCCAGAACCTTAGCATTCAGGTCTCCAGCAACGAAGGTGCAACCTGGTATAAAGAGATTCAGAGGCATTCAGCAAGAGGGCCTTTCTGTCGGGATTTGTTCACAACAGCTGTTTGTGTTTCATTTATAACAATTTTTGAAGCTTTCTACAGCAAGTCCTAGAGGAAACACAAGATTCAGGAGAAAGCCACCCTGAAGCTGGGTCACAAGCTGAGGTTCACAGTGTCTAACCTCTATATCAGTTATCTGGGACACTTTTAGCAGCACCTGTCAAAGTCCTTTCCAAAGTCCTAAGGTAACACCACTGAAGACCTGGTACTGGGCATTTCTCTTCTAGGTTTTGAGTTTTCATGATGGAATTTCATCAATTAAAACCCCTTCACCCAAAATTTCTGCAGATTTTCTTTTACCCTTTTTGAAGAAAAAATAGATTACTGTCTGTATCCCCAAAGACATTTTGAAGTTTATATGGAAAAGGCTTAGTGCTAGACTGTATTGCTGGACTGCTTGCAGCAAAGGTCTGGCCAGGAGATGTCACAACTCTTTCTAAAATTGAAATGTGAGAACAGAAAAACACTGCTACAACAGCAGTCAGTCCTACTGACTTCTACGGATACACAGTTTTAGAGCACAGTGAGCATGCAGGTGATGGGAAGAACCAGTCTGCTATTATCTGGAAGACATCATACCATCACCACATCTTTATTGCACCTCTTTGCAAAAAGACATACAACATTTGGCTTGCTTAGCTCCTTCCCAGCAACTGGAATGAGGTTCTGAGACTGGCAGCAGTGTATTTGGCACAGCAGCTTTGCATTATGCTGCTTCCAGCTGCAAGAATGGCAGTAGGGTCCAACTCAGTAATGAAGATTGGAATGCTATCAACTTCCTGAGTGTTGGAAATTAGTGGCCTTTAACACAAATTTTGCCCAGATTAACCCATGTAGTAATACTAATTGGCTCTCTGCAACACCTTTTCATACTATTTCAGTGCTGATTTTCCACGTTGTCCTTTCATGAACATCAGTCTTGCACCCTGCCTGCAGAGGAACTGCACATGGCAGGAATCTTGTGTATCTCCTGCCAAAGTACAGCATGGCCATGACTGGTACATGCCAAAGGGGCCTTCCCACCTCTGCAGCCCCAGTACACACCACTCAGCTCCCTACATTACTGCCTAGCTGCATTAGCACACAGCCTGGCTGCTCCTTCACTGCCATCAAAGCCACTAGAGAGAGAGTATGAATTCAACAGCTCTCCTCTTCTGCACCGTGTTATCTGCATCTTGACACAGGGGTAACCCCTCTCTACTCTGAAATATGTAGTGTTTAATAGATTTTCAAAAATCCAACCAACCAAAACAAAACAAATGAACAAACTCACAAAAACACTCAACATGCCCCAATTCAGAACATCTGAACTCCAAGAGCAGCATGAACTTGTAACAAAACCATACTGGAGCATATTTGCAAAATCACTCTGAACTAGGTTTTCCTCTTTCTTTACCCCCTCCCCCACTCTTCTGAAAATACAGGAACAGACTCTTCCAGTTTAAGTATTGAGGGATGTGTGCACATGTCCAAGTGGTGACATGGGAGTGTAGATGCAAATTTTAGGTGAAAAATGACCAAATATTTTATACCTTGTAATTTGACAATAATAGCACTATTTCCATGCAACAAGATAAAAAAAGGACTAACTTTAGGAGATTACAGTTTAGAAACAAGATGAGTGGGTATTTTGGAGGTTTTTTGGAGAGTGGCAAACATTGTAAGATTGTCTTCACCTGTGTGGTCTGATATTAACTGTACCGCACAGAATTCTCTTCACACATGAACAAGCAATGCTGGAAGTTGCTGGGAAAATCTAGCCTGGCAGAAACCTCCGCTCATCTGTTTGCAACTTGCTATAAAAAAAGCCAAACCAAACCAGGAAAAAAAAAAAAAAAACCTGAGTACTTCCTCCATGTTATCATCACTGTCTTTCACAACTTAGACATCACAGGCAATATGCAACAAACTTTCTCAATACTGTTTTTATCAGATGAGAACTTCTGCTTCTGTATCCAAAACCCAAAGGATTCATGTCAAATTGGCACAGTTTGGCTACCACTATAAAATCCAAAGATGTATTTCTAGCAATATATCACACCTTTATTTCCTCAAATAATGTTTAGATTACATATTATCTCCACAGAATCTTAAATTATGTACACAGAAAAAGGAAGTTTAAAATTAAAGCCACCTCAGTTGAAAACTAATTACTCTCAAGAAGACTCACAGAAAAGTTCCTATAACCCTTTTAATTATCTGCTTTCTTAACATGTTAATAGTCTCATATCGAATAAAAGTTACCATATCCCTTCCTCTCACTCATTTTGCTATGTTAAAACCTGTCTGGATGGATGGGCCCAGAGAGTGATGGCAAATGGTGCTGCATCCAGTTGGTGTCTGGTCATGAGTCCCTCAGGGGTCAGTGTTGGGCCCAGTCCTGTTTAGTATCTTTACTGATGATCTGGATGAGGTGGTTGAGTCTACCACTAACAAATTTCCAAGGTCAGGTCAGAGTATTGATCTGCTGGAGGGTAGGAAGGCCCTGCAGAGGGACCTGGGCAGGCTGGATCGATGGGCCAGACCAACAGCATGAGGTTCAACATGACCAAGTGTTGGGTCCTGCACTCAGAATATAACAGCCTCATGCAGGGCTACAGGCAGGGGGCAGAGGGGCTGGAAAGTGGCCCAGTGGGAAAGGACCTGGGGGTGCTGATCGACAGTGGCTGAGGGAGCTGGGGGTGTTTAGCCTGGAGGAGGCTCAGAGGGACCTCATCTGAAAGGCCCTGGAAGGAGGGTGTAGCCAGGTGAGGGGTCTGTCTCTTCCCTCAAGCAACCAGCAACAGGACAAGAGGTCACAGTCTTAACCTGTGCCACAGGAGGTTTAAGTTGGACATGAGGAAGAATTTCATCAGAGAAAAGGTGATTAGATATCAGAAAGGACTGTCCAGGGAGGTGTTTAAGTAAAGACTGGACTTGACACTTAGTGTTGTGGTCTAGTTAACATGGTGGTGTTTGGTCATAGGTTGGACTTAATGATCTGAGGGATCTTTGCCAACCTAATTGATTCTCTGATTCTGTGATTGCAAATATTCAACTTTCACTTTAATTGACCTTTGGTACTTGTGTGGTTAAAAATGGATTTTAGTATCATTTTGCAGAGGATAAATAATTTGTATGTGTAACAATAGCTTGTAATATTTTAATGCTATCTTTAAGATACTTCATAATGGGAAAAATGCCCTTTTCAATGATGAAAAATGAATCAGCATACTGACTAACATATGCTACCACAAATCACATATATACCAACAAAGTAAAAGAATAAGAGTGGTATATTTAGCCCACTAAGAAAATGCTTGTCATTTGTTCTGTTTTCTAGGCACAAGCAGGAAGACGTCCAATGGGAAAAAAGTAGAAACAGAAAAAAACTGCAGTGGTATTTTTCATTTATATTGAATATCAGCTAACAACAAAACAAGTAATGATATGTGTAAGGAATAAATAATAAAGAACTGGATTTAAAAAAAGTACTACGATAGAATATTCCAGGTTGGAAGGGACCCACAAGAATCTGCTGCAGATAGTGGTTACACATTCTTAACTGAAAATAATTAATTCTTTAAAGGATGAAATTCCTTGGCAATGCTAAGTAACTGAATCCTATTTCTTGCTTATAATGAGTTTTTTAGTAATACAGGTTTTGACTTTTGCTTAAGGTAATTTAGTATTTTACTTAAAATGGTTTTAAGTAAAACTTAAAACCATTTTAAGTAAAATGGTTTTAATTGTATGTGCAATTTCAGTATTTCAGTCACCTGCACATACAATTAATAAGGAAGCATTCACTACTACAATAAATAAATGACAAAAAATTATTTCATTTACAGACTGCTAACTTTCAAAGGCAGTGCTTAAGCACACTTTTTCTATCATAGACTCCCCTGGGAATAAGCCTGCATCATCAAATATTATACACCACCTTACCTGCATCACCATCATGAATTTTTAACCAACTTTCTACCTGCTTCCCAACTCTTTATCTAGTCTACCTCCCACTCACAGGCTCCCTTCTCAGCAGGGTCTCCAACCAAGGCTAATGAGCTTATCTCGTTTCCACCAAGCTGGTGAATGCTGGCAGCAGCTGACAGTGAATGCTGGACAGAAAATGCAAATCTGTAGTTCATGTAGAATACCTGAATCATTAGAGAACTTTAAAACTAGTGACAGCACAGTAGTTTTATTCAGTATCTTTCATGCTGTCATTATTAAGTGGTAGATATTTTTAGCCACCAAAAGCCAAATCCATCTGCAGCAGCAGCGTTTCCAAGGAGACAGAATAATTTAAACACATGTGGAACTACATCTCTGTTTTCATCAACTCCTCTCTGTTATTGGAGCACTTCTGAGTCAGATTTCTCATTTGATGGGGGAAAGTGATTTGAATACATAGATTTGAGACTGTAATTTAGCAGTTGAGCTTATGCTTTCAGATACATATCCATTACCTACAAATAACAAACGTTAGGATGCAACACAACTATTTTTCAGTCAGTGTTATTTACCTGTGTTTACATTCCAGTATAATAAAAAAAAAACAAATAAAAAAAGATACAGCTCACCAGTCTTTCAGAATAATTTTGTGGATCACTGACATTTCCTGTAATTATTACTTTTTTTATTTTATTTTTTTTTTAGCAAACATGCCAGGCTCCATTTTCTGAAGAAACAGTTAGGAGGAAAGGACACCACTCACAATGGTAAGGTACATAACTAAGTGGACAGCGGAAAAAGCTTCTTCCAGTCCTTTTTAGCACTCATAAGAGTTCTATTGACTTGGTCCAGATTTTCTTTATGGCACAAATTTTTAATGATTTTAGGTCTGCTCTAAGGGAATTCACTCAGTGAGTACAACACAAATGGATTCATGCATTTACTGATTCTAATCTCTGAAATCTATTAAAACTAAATTCCACCATTTTAGCTTTATAAATATATTTTATTAATATATAAATGCTCAAATCAATTATAATCACAATTTATTTACATCAATTAATATTTTTGCTTCAAACAGCAAAACAGGGTCCTGTATAACAATTATTTCCTACATGTAAAATGTAGAGGTAAGTCAATAGAGAGCTGACTCATTGAAATCCTTGCCCCAGTGAGGCTAATATCAAAATATCCTACGGTTTCAATGGGGCCAGGACTTCTGCCTGTAGTCCTATATTCTCATATAATGTGACTTGATAAACAAATCTACTTTCTGTATCAAGCAATTTATTTGCTGCTTGCCATCTCCAGACTGTGTGAACTAACAGCTGCTGCTAATACAAACTCTGCAGAAGCAAGCTATTTCAACAATTTATTAAAACTCATATGTAAATGCTGTAGGTACTATGAGATTTATCTGTCTCATACACATAATTATATGCATATTTTTTTCCTTGATGGCAAAGATAATTTTATAACTGAGTTACCAACCACATTCATTCCAAACCTAAAAATAATGCAAAAAAATCTACAAAATCCCTTTCAGCAGTTCTGAGGAGCCATTCTTACTGTTTGTTCACCACTAAATAAGACAGTTTCAGAAGCAGTTCATTTTCCTATCCAAACTCAAAGAAAGCATTTTTAGATCTTCCAGCACTCTCTTCCTGTCAGCAGCATACACTGTATTTTCAACAGTGAGTATTTCCATCACACAAAATGACCTCTCTTCCTACAGCTTACTGAGCAACTTCAGCATCAACGAGATGCAATGCGTATCCTGTCACATGAGAAAGCTGCCAGCATCAGGCATGCCTATGATTTCACTGTTTATGGATCTCACATCCGTTGAAACCTCCAAGGCAGGAGAAATAATAACGGGAAAAGCTGCTTCAGAGTCATTTGTGAGGAACAAGCAAGATGCTTGCACATGCATTTTTATATCCACAAAATGCTGTGGCAAGAATCAAGAATAGCTATTCATAACAGGAATTTTTTTCACCCTTACCTGTAAATCGGGTTTCTGTGTTTCAGCTCTGTCAGTGCAGAATGAAAGGTTTACTCCCCCTTTTTCCATCCATCAGACAGCAGCCATCCAATAACTGAAGTCATCCTGGCATCCTCTGGAACATGCTCTCTCCCTTATTTCCCACTCCCCACCCCCATCTGCATGCTAGCAAAATGGGAAAACAGCAAGAAGAAAACAGAACAAAAAAGCACATCTAAAAACCAGCTTTAATAAGCTACTTAGTAGTCAGCGAGGACACTCACTACTAAAAGGTAATGACAAAATTTAAAGACAAGGGGAAAAAAAAGTCTATTAATAAACCTTCAGCTCCACTACTGAATAGAAATTCTCCCTTTCAGCTCCTTTTTGTAAGGAAAAAACAAGCGAACAGCTGTAGGAACACAGTTACTGCCTGTATACATTCTTTGAGACTGACTCAGCTATCCAGATCTTCAATGAAGAGTGCTGCTGTGTATTTAGGAAAGCTTGTGATTATTGAAATAACAGTGGTGCTTTTATACAAACAAGGATCTGAAATCTCAATGCAAATTAGAATAATTCAGAGAGAGATGCCAGGAATTTCCTACAAAATACATTTTCTTTCCTTTTGAGGCAGTATTTATAAAATACCTCAGAAAGAATAATTAGTAGATACTTTTTCTTGAATGCTAGCTATGTAAAACTCTACCTGCATAACTGGTGCATGTGCATTTGTTTTACTGTATTTATAATATAGTAGCCAACATTCAGTGTGCTGAATGAACTTTACACAAAACTTTCTACCTAAATAAGAATTCAAATGCAGAGAACGACTAGGTGAAAATTTTCAATTCATATGCCTGAAATATACCCTCAGGCTCTTTGTAGCCTCTTAAATCTAGTTTGAAAAAAAAAATTTCCAAGATCAGAGAATTTTTATTTTCTACCTATCTATATAAAACAAGTTTCAGCTCAGCTGAAGACAACAGCATCACATTTAGTTTATGACAGTTTAATTACACTTAAAATCAAAATCAAACATGAGTCTTCTTAGCTAAGATATCATTTACTGCCATATCAAAGCATTTGTACTCCAGAATTTCCCCTTTAAAGAAAAACATTAAGCAGCAGAACCTGACAAATACCTTTGTGTTTACAAATTTTAATCTTCAGCTATAGCTTTCCAATAAAATTAACTGTGAATTCCTTTAAATAAGAGCATCTGTTCTCTTCAATGAATTATTGATCTTTAACCACAGCAAGACTATACCAATTAGCATACTTTCACTACAAAGTAATAGCTGATTTAGCTTCTGAAAAAAATTAGCTGTCAGTCTTACCACAACAAACTGCCAGCAGATCCTGTGCATAATATTCAGATTCTGTCTTTACAAGTAAAGTAGGTATTTTTAACCAAATTACCTCAGTTTAACATAAAACCTCTTCTTAGATGCCTAGAAAAATGGAAATCCTTTCCTGAAAGCATTAAAAAACTATTAGGTTCCAAATCCAAAAAAATCGATACCATTTTCTTTAGTGAGAAAAAACTGTAGGGAACACTGAGGAACACCTAAACAGGCATTTTGCCCTGATAAGCAGTTGGCTGGAAGACATCAGATTTATTTTCTTTTTGATCTGCAGAAAGAAATTTGGAGCTGAGCACCAACACTTCACCTTCCAACCAGTCTGAGTGCTGAGAGAAATGAACAAACATACAGAACTGCAGTGTCACACCTAGACTTAATAAACATTTTTTGAATACACATGCAAGGTGCATCACTGTTCCATCCCCAAAACACCATTAGCACTGCTAGTCAGAGGAATGGGCAGTGTAAACAAGTAAATCAGAATGCCTTGTAAAATCTACTATGAAAGAAAGGGAGTATTACCAACAAAAACTCCAATAGCTCTTCAACAGTCACAGAATAAAGCAACTCCTAATACAGACAGACAGTGTTTCTAAAGTAAAACACAAATAGCATTGCTACAAAAACTGATTAAGTAGGCTGCTGTTCCCCCCACACTCTACAAGGGCTGCACACACAAGCCTCCCCAGCAGTGGGGTCTGTGCAATCTCCAGAACCTAAACTTGCCGGTTTCCTCTGTTTTCTGTGTACCACCACACAGTCCTTGAGAAATTTGCCCCAATTTGCACATCACGAATTGCGTAAAGTCGTTAAATGCATTTTAAATATATGAAATTCACTTCTGCTAGTACTGCAGGGTGCTGAGGACACTCTCCTGTACAGGTGAGGGCCTTTGGCTGCCTGAGCACAAGGCCAACCTAAAGCGAGCACAGCTGGTGGCCCTGAGAGAGCAGCAGCAGCCCCTGCCCGCCCTTTCCAGGACCTTTCCTTCAAGTCCAGCCTCTTGCCCTTGGCCCCTGCTGGAGCTGGGCTCCCACTACTGCAGCCCTGCTGGGGCCCAGCCGGGCACCCTCCTGAGCCAGACCTGGAGTGCTGAGCACCCACCTGGCCACCTGCCTCCAAGGGATCCCCAACCTGCCTCCCCTCCAGGCTTCCAGTCCAGCCTGGCAGCCAAGGCCAGGCCTGAGCTGCTCCGCTGAGCTGCCCTCGGCTTCTGTCTCACCTGCTCTTTCCAAGACACCTGCTGCACTGGCTGCTCCCCAGCAGAGCACCTGGACCTGACTGTCCCTTTCCAGAGCCAGCACCTGCTAAATCTTAGCAATGCTTTCCAGCTCCAAAGTGCCATTATTGGACTAATTAACCACATATACACAGAGACGGAGAAAGGGAAATTGAATCCAGGTTTGTACCCAGTCCCTGCTGTGACTCAAGGAATTACTTTTTGTACTTGTATTTGTTTGGCTATTTCTCCTTTTTTTTAAGTTACCTATACTTGATGCTCCATACAAAACACATTTATCTTTTTTCTCCAGAGCTATTACATTGGAAAAAAGGAAAACTTCACCAGAAAGCAGATTCCTGCCACAACTTCCTTTGCTTTTCCTTTCCCTGATTATGTCTGTTGCTACCAAAATATTTACATCCATCTTCTCTGATTCTACAAAGAACAAAGTTTCTTTTGGTAATCTGTGTATGAAACAGTTTGACGGGATCACCTTCCTGAATAAATCTTCCAGTAAGGGTACTGGATAGCACCTTCTGCACCATCTCAGTTTCTGCTGAAATGCAAATCTTCCCAAGTAGGAAAGAAGGTAAACAATGGCTGAGGGCAAAATGGTCTTGTAGATGTACAAATCTCAAAGAACTGGTAACTAACATCTCTTGATCTCCACTTGATACACTACACAGGCACTCACAGCCCCTGGATCCCAGAGCTATCATCAGGTTATGTAACTTTATGACAGCTTATCACACAGTCCTTCACTAAAACCAATTACCGTAGATCTCTTCAGTTAGGTGTGAGAGCAGCTCTAACAGGCAGATGTTTAGAGAACGCTCCAGGCAGACTTTTGAGACAGTCCCCAGTCTGTTCACCAGGCTACTGACTTCAGGCAGGCATTTGCCTAAGACAAGCAGTGGCCACTGGCTTAGCTGAAGAGCTATCACCTGACTTTTTTTAAGAGGTCAGGTCTCCCGCAGCAAAACCACTCTTCTGAAAGATTCTTCCTTGGATGCCAAAATAAATTTCTCACACAGATCTAGAAATAAGACCCTTACTCACAGTTCTGCTAGTATGATCCCAGGAAGGCATGTCATGTTCCACACATCAGACCTATTAGATCTTCTGAATGGAGACAGGTATTGCAACACCTTGTTTCTCAGCATCCTACATGTCTGTGCAAAGATACTGGAAGGGGGAGGAACCTGGCTTGTAAGGCAGCAACACGACTGTGAATTTCAAAGCCAATGCCAATTCCATGAGGCAGTTCAGGATATCTGGTGTTGTTACAAAATGTGCCACCATGGTCCCAAGCAGAGTAAACCCCAATAGAGGAAAATGAAAGACAAAGTGATGAATGAACTATGTATGACTTACTGATGTGTACTGAGCTACCTACAAAAATCCTGCATGGTCAAAAAAACTGGAACCCACTGACGTCTGATTATGAAACCCAGGCCAAGGTTTCCTTAATATGAAGCTGCTAGCATTGCCAAGAAATTACGTATTATTTATAACTGAAAACAAACGGAAAATGCACGTCTCCTTCTCACAAATGGTATATACATGCCATAACCTAGTCTTAAGAAATGCCTGTAGAATTCCAGTATTCTAATGTTTAAGTATTTTGAAGCTATCAAACAGATGTGTGTGATACAGTTTCCATAAGCCTTTGAAAAAAAAACCAACTCCACAGTCAAACAGCAAAGTAAAAATGCAGAAGCCATACAAGCTATATTGGCTTCAATGCCCTACTGACTGCATTCAGTGAAGCCTGAAGGGATGACAGCTCAGGTTGGAAGAGGTGGTGGATAATCACAGACAATGCACAATGAAAACACATCACCCTGTATTTTGAAAATCAAAACTGCTTCAGGAAAGAATAGGATTAATCAGTGACAGTATTCACACATTTTTTAGTCCTTAATAAAATCTAGAAGACTCTGCTGTGTCTGAAGGAGCTGAACAGTGTTTGTTCCAGGTCAGAACAGCAACAAACCAAGCCCTTTTTTATAAGGCACATCATATTGGTCAGTGGATCTGGCACTTGAATACATTCCTCCTATTACATTAGGAGGAATTAAGTATCAAGGAGCTATAAAAACTACACTAAGATGCTCTGGTTGCAGATGGAGATGCAGATTGAGCTCAGGGTGGGAAGCCAGAGATTCAAGAGGCCATGAACTGTCATTTTTGGGATGACAAAGGGCACGAAGATTGGTGATACTGCCCAGGTGAATAGACACTGAGAGACACAGCAGGAACTTACTAATAAACAAGGAGATGAAGTTGGGCGACACCAGCGAAGTGGATGGACACAGAGAGGGCATCAGGAGCCAAAGAAGACTGGAGAAGTGAGACTTTCTCGCATTGGGACTGTGAAGGTACAAAGCCTTTGCTGGGGGTCCCTCCTCAGAGGCACCAGCTCGAGCTGTTTCTGTGTTACTGTGCCAGAAATAAATGGCTTTATGGACATGTGAGGCTCTGCTGTAGCTAACCTGGGGTGGAACCGGGGAGGAAACCCCATCTGGCCCTGTGAGGGGGCTGTGCTGGGCATCCAGCGGGACCCGCCGGGTCGCTAGAGCTGCCTGCTGTGAAGGGACTCCGGTCCCAGCTCTGGAAGCGTGGCCTTGGGAGTGCGACTGCCAGAGCCTCGGGAACAGACAGACCGGGAAGTTTCATCAGCAGAGCGCGTGGGGAAGGACTACACTGCTTATTGCACTGCTAAAGGCTGAAAACACCTGCCTTAGTTTGAAGACAAACAGTACTGCAGCAGCCATTATAAATAAGTTTTTCTTTACTCCATGATAAACAAAACCAAGGAAAACCAAGCCAAATGTTCCTTTCCTCTTAAAATACAGGTAGAGAGCTTGCGTGAAATCAAGTAAAATTAAAACCAAAACCAACCAAACAAAAAAAACCCACACCACAGAAACCCCCATGAAAATAGTGCCAGGTGAAAACAAATCTCGGGGCAAAACTGAAAAACATATTCAAAGGCAGACTAATTTAGACCTCTTAGAAATGCAAGTTACATGAATTTCAAGTTTCTCAGACTCCCACCCACTTACCAACATCTAATTTATATCCCTTCAATCAGCTCAAAAGTATAGTCATCTGCGTTCAGTCAAAGCAAAAGTCATATAACAAATGACGCAAAAAGAGACAAAAGGTAAGCAAAGAACTTTTGCACAAGAGTATACATGGACTTCCATTAACTCATCTGTGACTCTCTTATAAAGCAGCTTTCTACCATGGAAATTATTTCCAATTTTGCTTTTTTGCATACCAACTAAGCCAGGTAAGCTCTTCCGAAAATCTGGAATTGACTTCTCATAACTAAGCAACAATACAAAAGCCTAAAACATCAGACTTCAAAAACAAGCTTCTCTTGAACCATAATCTATGCTTCATAACTGAAAGGTAAAATTAAACAAACCTGAAGAAGTGTATTAACCCAGCTTTTATAAGCGGTAAACAAAAATTCTTGGTTTTCAGCCATATCTGCTCCAGTGATGGTAGCACAGGACAGTAAGGGAAAAGATGAGGTACTACCCCTTTTGAAAGGAACACAGACACACACTGACTGACAGCTAGGCCAGGGAGGAACACCACTTATCACTGCTATGACACAGGCACCTTATGAGATTTTACTTAGTCACCACAGCTGAGTACCTGAAAGATTAATAAGGGTTCTTTTTCTGCTTACTTTGCAGGCAGGAGTTTCTTCTTTTATTTATATTCCTCTTCCTCTACTAATGCACTGACTTGATGAAGCCTTTAAGCTTAATAAAACATAGAGAAACATAAATGCATGAAGCCAAATACTATGAGCTTAAGCAGCTATACCACAGTTAGTTACAAACATCTAATTTAAACAGGAAAGGTGGAAAAACATTAAGAATAGGGATAATATCTAAATATATTTCCCCCGAACATTTGATGCTTGCCCCAGCTGTGGGCATCTCTCTTTTTCAAGAGTAAAATTAAAAATCAACTAGATTTAGATAAATTTTGCCCTGAGTATGGTCATCCTGGTTTCAACCATATGCACAGTGTCCTAATCATCCTAACTTGTTTTTTCCTGGCAAGTTTCTGCTTTCTCTGCCCTGCCCAGCTCCACTCATGAGTCTACAGCTACCCTATCTTCAGACTCACCTATTGGTCATATTCATATTCATTCATACTGGTCACTAAAAGTAGCCCTGGGCCTTTTACTTTTACTGGGGATTGTGGGGCTGCCCACAATCAGTTCACACAGATTACCGAAGAGGTCACAAGGCTATAATGATATCCAAAAGTAACCCTTCTTCTGTATTAGATTTTGGATTTTGTGCCATATGCCCCATGTATCCACGTGCCAACCAGTGATCAACAGGCATCAAATGGTGAATCAGCTCCTCAAGTACATTATACAGACAATACCATAACAATTTCTGGTGTAAAAATTTATAATTGTTCTACATTTCTATCAATAAAAGTACTACATTTTTAAATACACTTGTGCAAAATTTAATTCCAGAGGTCACTGAAGGAGCTTCTCATTTACCCCATGCATAGTTTTAGGAAAGGTCATGCACTGTTGCTATTGATAGTACTCACCGTTTTTCCCCAGTGCTGCTGATGCATGGCTCACCAAAACAGACAAGGAAAGACCATCCAAGGAAATAATGTCCATTTCACAAGGACATGTGACTAACCAGTACTACCAGCCTTTCAATATAACCACTTCCTTGGGGCCATTCTCATACCTGCTCCATGCATGGTTTTCTCCTGGTTGTTTATAATAACACAATTGGCTCTTCAAAGAGCCACTGCACATGAAACAAACATAAGTTATGCACCACATAAAGATTAAAGATCTTTAATCACAAAAGATGGTGAGTACAACATCAAGTTAAACTATTGAATGAACAGTAAGCAAATTTAAAGCTTGTAAGTGGCAGAGATGTTCAAAAAAAAGAGGGAAAAAATTATATGAAAGATCAGGTGCTTTTCCAGAAATTCAGTGTGCCTGATTTATCTCCTTGTAAAACGAAAGGTCATTCTTTACCTTTTTGCTCCATTATAGCTAAGGTGGAATTCAAAATGTACGTAATTTTGCTGATAAATTAAAATATCCTCGTTCCCCTAGTGACAGGAACTTCAGCTACACCAAAGAAAGCAGTGTTCTGCAAAAATCAACCCATGTCTTCACATACAGATCTGCAGAAGCATTCTAGAAGAGAACACTAACTTGGCAGAGAACAAGAGTCTAGTCCCTATTTCCAAACCAATCTTGTGAACAAGAAAGCCCAGCTATCCCTACACAGGAGTGGCCCAGTATAAGAGCATTATGCCTCATTTCATCCAGTATCAACTAAGAGGAATGGCAGGCCCTTGCTTGGCACTATCTTCCCAACATTATTTTACAGCTTGCCCATTATGTCATATCTCTGAAAGATGCAGGTGTCAATTTCAACACTTTCAGGTCAAGAAAAAACAGTATCCAAGCCTCTCATTTTCTTAGGAACTGCTCTCAACTACAACACGTGCATGCCTATCACCGGTTGAAGAGAAAATCCTATTACATTAAGAGTTCACCCATAAAAAAAGAGATCAGTGCTTTGGATTTCCAGTGCACAGCGCTGACTGTACTCTAAAGCTCAGAAATTCAGACATCCTGCAGTGCTAGCATGCCCATTTCAGCAAGGTGGAAGCCTCAGTGAAATGCAGGATGACTGAATTTCTCTTGACAAGTTTTGCAGACACAAGTTCTACCGGCTATGTTAAAAACACAGAAAGCATTACTTTAAAAGTTGTAGCTGCAGAGAGACATCAAACGGATTTCCTATCTTTCAAATGCCTTTTTAATCACCTTCAGTGCAGCAGCAGGCCTGCAAGAAAATGTTTAGCAGAATCATGAACTTTGAAGGAGCCATATCAACAGCATGTCAGGGTTGGCAATGAAAAGCAGGGTAGTCAAAAGCAACAACTAGGAACTAATTTAAACAGCTTTCTCAAGACATGTCAAACAAGGAGAGACAAAAAAAAAAAAAGTCACTGGGCAGAGAGAGCTCTTTTCAGACAGATTAGTGTCTGAAAAGAGGTTCTGGAAGAATCCCAAAGTTGTCATTAAAACCAAAAATCGTCACTTCTTACACGAACTGTTAAGCCTTAGGCTAGGAACGATTTTCAAAGCAGTGACAGAGTCTGCTTTATTTTGCATCATTGTGAATAGATAATAATTTTTGGTGAAGTTAATGAGCAATAGAAGCTGGAAAACAGGCTTTCCTTCAGTGTTCAGACACACAAAATCAGGAAGTCATAGGCGATGAGAAGTCATTCAAGATCTCCTTTATTTAGAACAAGTGTTTATATTCAGTATGTCTGTAAGGGAGAGGTGCAGACAATGGTCTCCAGTCTTCCTACTACATCCCTTACAGATCTTTTTATACAAACTCAACCAAAAATTTTCTGAAAAATTTGTCCAGTCAGGTAAGCTGTGTCCCATGATGAGAGATGCAGTGCTTAAATGTAACTGGAGGGACTCTGGGGCAGAAGAAATCTGCCTTTGATTATCGGATGGTTCCCATCTGACAGGTAGGTGGTACAATGAAACAAAGACGGCACCAAAGATAGTATCTTGTACAGCAACATCAAATAGGGAAAATACTGAAGGTTGGCCATCAGACAATCCCTTCAGTATCTCTGCTACACACTGAATATGCAGAAATACGGTGCACAGCACAAGTCAAAAACCTGTGTTTGTAACTAAGCTAACTTATCTATTAGCACAACCACTGGCACTGCCCTGAAGATAACAGGAAACATTTCTAAAAAAGGCCTCACTTGTAAATAGATTAAATATAAAATGGTAAAGGGTATTACCCACTAAATGTTACGTGGATTAAAATATAATAGGGAAAGTTCAATATAAACTGGAAGATACAGGAAAGCCATTTCAAATATTTCCATATATCACATGAGTGACTCTTTTTGCTATTTTAACCTACTAATATACAGTTCTCACCAAACACTTTCACAAGTAACACAAAAAATATTCATTTTGGAACAATTTAAACTCCTAAATGAATGCTGATCACTCTACACAGATAGAAAAGATGAGTTCCCTAATAATTTCTTACTAAAACAAGACTAAATATTAATGTAAATCTGTTTTAAAAATTAATTTTTAATCAATTTTTCTCCATATTTTTTAAAAATACTAATAGTTAGGTGGAAGCAATTCAAGATATTCTAATAAACATTATATTCCATTCTAGGGATACAATATGAAAAGGGAACAGAAAACCAGGCAATTTTAGCTATATTCATGGGGCTTTCCTCCTCTCTGACTGACATTTACAGATTTGATCTTTAACTACCCTTAAGGAAAATAACAGTTTTGCAAATAATTAAGTGAATGTATTCAATTTACTGATAATGTATCACTATAAAAACTACAATTTTTCCCCATCTTATTAGTAATTTTAGTCATATCCAGGATCAGCAGCAGTATGAGCAGAGTGTTTCAGTGTAATATATCAGATGCTGACAAGAAAGCCTGATAGTGATCAATTCAGGACCTATTCTAAGTCTTGACATTAACTTCATTAAGCACAAAACATGGCAGTAATTTTATTTTAATATCAGCATTTTTATCAGGCTGCTCCTAAAAAAAAATACTGAAGTAATTACTTTTATTCATTAGTTATTCTTAAATGTAATCCACACTGCATTCTGGAAGCAAGTGGGAATTTTCTTTGAAATCCCTCTTCACAAGGGAGGTACCACAATCAAAGAAGGCAGCAAGAGCACAGGTTCGGTGCAATCACGCACTGACACCTAGTGAATGCTCGCAGTTAAGGAATCCTGTTGCTCATCTCCTCACTGCCCGTGCACGACAAGTGTTACCAACACACTCACACTGACAAGATACTTCAAACACAACGTTTCCCTGCTTCCAATTAGGGAGACATCAGGACGTGCAGTATTCCTTTTACACCAGCATGAGAAGACACATACAGTACCTGATGTGCTCAAAAATGTGTATGTCCCTCTAAATGAGCCACTACCTTGGTTTATTTTTCACGCATGACAGCAGCCTAATGACTAGTGCTCAGTATGGCAGCGAGAACAAGCAGACACACAAGTTCTTCGAGATGAGATGGATTTTGCAAACCCCCAACTCCACTCAGGGAGTCAGCTGGCTCCACACACAGCACAATTGTCTTCTTTCCATTATGCAGCAGATGGTGCTGGAGATGATCTGAAAAGCCCTTAAACGTGAACGGCACATGCAGAGAAACAGTGGAGACCGCAACCAGAGGATTTATAGCCGAGAACAATCTGGGGTCAGTGATTATGTCATCACACTGTCACTCCTAATGCGTCTCAACAGAGATGCAGAAGCTAGCTGTTTGACCCATTCATCGAGCTTCATGCAGAATCACCAGCCTCACATCCTCACCAGAGACAACAGAAAGTGCCTGACATTGTTACTCAACTCCTCTTATTCTTTAATTGCATTTAAGGGATTCCTTTTCCCAAACTTTTCACATTTCATCAGCCTAAAACCCAAGATAGCAACTATCTGTTCTCTTGAATTCCCAGGGAGCACTGGACAAATTATTCAGTGAAAAACTGCACTGCCTAGTATTACAAGCAAAGCCAGAAAAACAAATGCCAAAATAAGCCTTCAAGCTCTTACAAGTGGGTTGAGGTTGTGTTGGAAGGCAGTGGAGGAGGGGCAATGCAATACACTGCCAGATGCTGTCCATCACCGTAAATCTTTTCTAATTCATGTTCAAAATTCCAATTTTCACAGCTTGATTTTCTTGAATTTCCAAACAGAATGCTCCAGAATCCCATACAGCATTATGAATTATATACTACTGAAGCCTGTAAGCATTTCTCCAATATTAGCACTGAATTGACTTTGGTGGGTGGAAGTCAGTTGGAAGAAAAAGTTAAAATTAGTCATTCCATAACTTCTAGCTTCACTTGAAAAAAAAAAAACTATGTGCATCCAGAGTATTCATGCTTGACTCTGGGTGCTAGGCTCAATTTCTCTCTCATGTGTATGCTTTGTTACAGCTATAACCTACACAGGTGACAGCAGCAATGAGAAATCTTTTACAAATGGGTGTTAGGATGAAGTTATTACCTAAATACTAAGTAGCCCTTTCCTGTATGATCCTTCTCCAGCAGAACTGCTTGTCTTTGGATGAGGAGGTCCAGTTGTAGACATCAAAGTGGTTTTTTTTTCCCTTTTCATGATTTCCTAATAATGCCACATCTGTAACAGTGGCAGGGGGAAACAGAGGTCTCCCAGCCCAAACCATGAAGACCAGCAGACCACTGGCAGCTGCCTTTACTTTCCAAATTTGTTTTTAATACATCTCTAAATTACTTATCACACGTCATGAGGATAAATTTCTTAGATGTACTAGTAAGAGGCCTTTAGAACACTAAATTATCTAGTTTACCTGTGCTGTTTGTTTCAGCAACTATATATAATTCCCATTTTCTTTTTTACCAGTTACAAAATGTAACAACCCAAACTAAACTGTGGGATTATGGAGGGAACTTGACATATCTGAATAACTGGCTTCTTATCTTGGAATGGATGCTCAGAAGGAAAAAACAACACAGAAAACCTATCTAACTTCGAAAAAATGACCCAAGCAGAGCTACTCTATCTAGGCTTATCCTATAGCTATTTGGTTCAGGATACATCCCGAACATCCCATGCCACTGGCGCTCATCTGAGATGGTGAGAGGCAAACACTGAAAACCACATAAAATTATTGCCACTGTTAATGAATTTTAGTTTGTGAATCAGGTGCAGTATTTTGAGATCCTTCACTTAAAAAATCTAGTGTAAGTCTGTTAAAGAAGCAAATATTTTATGAATGCATCTTGGAAATAAGTTCAAATCAAAGTAAACATTAGCAGAAGCCAGTGCAAATTCTGAGCAACTAAACTCTCATTACTTTTTATAAGCACACACAATATTCACAAATACATACACATACAAGTTTCTAGGTATATACAGTGCTCTCCTGCTTCTTGAGACTGTATCTGGAAGACAACATGTCTTCCTACGCTATCACCACAGTAAGACTTGACAATTTTTCCATGATTTCTTATACTACATTAAAAATTAGAACAAGTTACTGTGTTCTTGTTAAATAGGAATTCACATTTAGGTGTAAACATATGGGCAAAACACAGATGATTAAGGGGAGGGACCTGAGGGGGAACAGCAGGTTCCTGATCAGCTTACAACGATCAAAATTTCTTCCGTAATAAAGAATATTTATACCCCCTCAAACCAGTATCCTGCTTTGCAGTTCAAAAATCCTTGTTGCCATGGGAACTGCAGAAGAAGCCAGTTGTGGCATAGCAAGGCTATAACAGAAACAAGTCTGCTGTGAAATGACCAACAGTCCAGGTTTTTGTGTAACAAATGCTTCAGTATTTTCAACCTGAAAACAAAATGCTACCTCAAATCTTACTTCCAAATCTTCCTTCCATAAATATCTTGCAAATTTTCACTAAAACCTGACCATGTATATAGACATTGTTTATACAATATGAGGTGAGTTTGTATTTCATATCTACTACATCCAGTGCAAAAATACCTACTTCCATATGTGTGTTTTCTAGATACACTTGGTACAAAGCGTATATTAGTGATTTACATCACTGTACTTTGTGTAGAGGGACTGAGCAAACAGATCTCAAAAAAGACAAGAGACAAAAGACTAAAGCACACACACAGATACTGCATAAGATTACCTATATAAAGGAAGACCTCTCATTTAATTGTTTAAAACAATATTTCAAGGCTATACATGCAATTTTCCCTTCGCATCTGTGCTCTCTCCAGGTAACAAAAACCAGTGCTTGATTACTAAAACAGAACATCATGCCTTTTGAGAAGGCTGTTGGCACTTCAAAGCAAAGTGAAAAAGCAGTGTCAAAACCCAGAGTCATGCAGTTCCCACTTGAACACAAACAGTTCGCAGAAGTGTGAATAAAAAAACCCAACAGGCTGATCAAAGGATGCATGTAATAACATGGAATTCATGCTTTCAAACATAACCCCTTCAGCACCCCATAATAATTTTATCGAGACACTTGATTTATTTTCCTGTCAAATATGTGTGACACCAAATGTCTTGAGAACACCACATGATAAGTACTACACTGAAATTATGTGACCTCTACGTCACATATGCTGATTTGTGACACAAAAATGAACCTGGGGAGAACCCTGAAGAAAACAGTTTTGCAAAACACTTACCTGCAAAAACTGCTTTTATTTATTAAAGCAGTCTCATGTATGTTTAAAATACCTTTTAACATTATAAATATTTAAGTATCAGATTATGACTAATTTAAAAAGAATCCTAGGAAACTAGGTACAAGGCTTATCAGCAGACTGGCTCATGGTTCCAGACTGCTTTGCAGAACCATTAATTAGGAAATACATTCTTTTTTATCTGTTCTAACAACACTTGCTTATCAGACAGCACATTTTACAGAATGTATTATCACTGAAACCAATTAGTTTGGATTACCTTCATTTCATCCCCCTCCCTGGAGGGCAGATAAGAGCAGCTATCTCCAGTTTGGCCATGCCCACTCTCCTTTTTGACCTAGCCTGCACACTTTGGCACAGAACTGCACAGGTCTTACAAAATACTTGGACAAATCATCAAGTAACTGAGGATACTAAGAGTAATGGATGGCACTCCCAACGGAGAGAGTACTTGCCTGGGAAATGGGAAATGCAACAGGCTTTTCTTTTTTACCTGTCAAAGCCACACAGCAGTCAGGATGATGGGGAGGGGGAACAGCAACACCTGCATCTTTACTGAGTTTTGCAAAAGTATTTAAAATGGCCTCAAGGAGTCAAGCAATTCACAACAAAGTGAACTAGTTCAGTGAGAAAACCCTTTAAAGGTAAAATTTTACTTTCAGAATAGTGTGGAATTATTCATCTGACAAACTTTTAGAATTAATAAAAATATAAGCTTCCTTAAACGGGTCGTGGGGTAAGAAAGTAACTAATGCAGTACAAGGATGCATACTACAAACAGCAAAAAAACAAAGGAAAATATTAAATCTTCTACATCATTTTACATGCACGCATCAGTCCTTAACACTGCATCTATTTGATGAATCCTTTTTCCAGTAACACAAATGCTTTACTTTTCTCAGATACATACACACATTAGGAAGATGTCTTCACTGCCAGAGACATCTGCGAGAGACTGAAAAGACTGATGTCTAGGGACATTCTGGGGTGGATGTGTGAGGGGGCAGGGGCAGGTCAGGCCTTGCCCTTCTCCACACTCCCACCCTAGAGCCTGTATGCCAGCCCTGCAGTGGCTGCCAATCCCTGGCACAGGGGAGGCAATGCTCCACACCCCACCCCTGGTGCCCCAAAATCAACTCCTAAGTGGCCAAATGACCACAAGTCCCACCTGGGGGAAGGGCCCAGGATGGCCAAAGGGGTATTTAAGGCCAAACACAAGGCAGTCAGACATCTTGACCCTAACTCTTCTTGGAATTTTTATCTGAATATCACTGGAATCCAGGAGTTGATACCCATATATGTCCTTTTCTGTATCTTTTGTCTTTCTTTCTTTCTTCTTCTAATTTCCTCTTCTTGGAATTTTTGAGTAACTTAAAATTGAACTGGCTTAGAGTTTGCTAAGTTGAATGGGCCAAGTTAATGCTTTGAGAAGTGTTTTATGTTGACTGAATGCTGCATTAAACCCTTTGTCAAAGTTTCTTTGATTTTCTAAAGTTGCCAATAAAGTTCTTTTTGTTGTTTTGACCTCTTGAGAATACCGTGTCAGTATTTCTCCTGTGCATCTAACTTAGAGTACATGAACAACCATAAGCCCATGAAATGTCTCATCGAGCGAGTTGCTCAGGGCCTTTACAGCATCCAAACCTTCTTATCCTCTGTCTCACTGTTTCTCTGAATTAGTGCGCTCGGTTTAGCTCAGAGTTAATTTTCTTCACAGCAGCTGGTATGGTGCTGTGTTTTGGATTTTTCTGGACACGGTGTTGGTAATTCCAGGATGCTTTTGCCATTGCTGAGCAGTGCTCACACACAGTCAAGGCCTTTCCTGCACCTCACACAGCCCTACCAGTGAGGAGAATGGGGGTGCACAAGGAGCTGCGAGGGGACACAGCCAGGACAGCTGCCCCCAGCTGACCACAGGGATGTCCCACACCACATGGTGCCATGCTCAGCATACAAACCTGGGGGAAGAAGAGGGAAGGGGGGATGTTTGCAGTGGCAGCGTTTGTCTTCCCAAGTCACCTCTGTGTGTGGTGGAGCCCTGGCTGTGCTGGAGATGGCTGAACACCAGCCTGCCCATGGGAACTGCTGGATGAGTGCCTTGTTTGACTTTGCTTGTGTGCACAGCTTTTCCTCTGCCCACTGAACTGCCTTTACCTCAACCCACATGTTTTCTCACTTTTACCCTTCTGATTGACTCGCTGCTGAAGTGAGTGAGCAGCTGTGCAGCATTTAGTCACCAGCTGGGGGTTAAACTAAAACCATCAGTCACCATCAACCACCTGTAGAAGATTCCCCTATAGAAAGTAAACCAAAGCACAGTTCATCCACATTCACCCCCCTTCACTTTGAACAAACAGACTGATGTAGTACATCCGTGCAGTAACATCTGTCTGTGGTTAAAGCAAGCTGTGCTATCAGTGTGGCAAGTGCCAAACAAGGCTGTCTGCTGATCTGTAGCGTCTCTACAAGGCCATTTGTATCCAAAATACAACAATTTACAATAGTGAATGTGTGCTGTAACACACATTACAACCTCCTGCAGTTGCTTATTGCTTATTCCCTCCACAGCCATTGCTATGCAATCACAGAGGCAGGAAATAATTTAAAATTGTCATTAGAACAACCTCACAGAAACAAAAATTTAAGCACTAAGACACAAGACCTATCACAAAGATAAATTCACTGCAAGGTAACAGTGCATGCTGCAAACACTTTTCAGACTATTACACAAGTAAGGGTCCCCACAGAGTGAAGAAGCCAAGTGCTTTACATTTGATATATACTACCTAACTCAAAATACAAGTAGATTCCCCAAGGTTCAACCGAACTTCTACCACATATTGCAGAAAGTTCTATTTATTCCATAGTAGAGACTAAATAGATCTAAAAAGCTTTATGCTATATAAGAACACTTCAAAGCATGCTTAGTCACAAACTATCCACGTCTTCTTGTTTTGCTGCACTTAACTTCATTTTCTAAAACAAATTACAATGAGATTTTTAGTGACTAGTGAGGGATGTTGCTGAGCTAACCTGAACTGTTGTTCAAACGATAAACACTAAATTAACATATTGAAACAATAGCCACAGATATGAACAGGCATACAAAAAGGGCAGATCTTTCCTTACAGTCAGTTTTTAAAAGCTGCATTTTAGAGATTACTTTAGTTTGCTTTCCTCTGACAAGACTAAAAAGCACAGAAGTTGTTCTGGAGTCACCCTAGGGTATGTCACTCCAGCATCTTTGCTCTTGGGTCTTCATTTACGTTGCCACTTTTCAGGGTAAACATACTGAAATTTATAAATCCCTTAGAGCTTTGTTTTTTCCACATATACTACACAAAAATCCATTCTCCAATCTGCACAATGATAAAGTAAGGGTGACAAATGTGGATGTGAAATCTTTTGTGGCAGACTTTTGTTAGCAATCTTTCGCCAGTAAAACATATCCTCATTCAAAACACTGCAATATATGCTGGGTATAATTAACCATTAAGTGTGAAAGAACATGGGAAACTGAGCATGCTTTTCAGCCTGAAGCAATCTGTTCATTATTTAGCGCAACTAGCCTGGGTCAGTCAGTGCTTCTCACAACTGTTTGTCCGCCTCTCTACTTAGACCATAAGATGTTTTACACAAAGAATGAACTGGAGGTATCTTGTCGCTCCAGTTTGCTGTGCTCAGTGGATACAGAACATCGTTTCTCACGCAGGACTAGCACAACACCACAGGATCTATCCAGAACCACAGACTACACAGAAATCCCCCGAGTCGTTTCCCATTTATGCCGCGATGCCGGGGACAGCCGGGGCTCCCGCAGCTCCGTCCGTGCCCTCGGCGCAGCGAGGCGGCCAGGCCCGGGCGCTGCTCGCTGTGTGCCCGCAGCCCCGGCCCAGCGAGGCCCAGCCGGGCAGACCCACACACCGAGGGGCTCCGAGCCGATTTCAGCTGGGACTGAAAGTGCTGGGCCAGCGGCAGCACCGAGGGACAGCCAAAACCCAGCGAGCCCTAAAGGGGTGCCGCAGGCCACCTCACCTCGCATCCCTTTGCGCCTCAGGTGGTGCCACAAGCGCCAGGAGAGACAGGCGGTCTTGCAGGCGAGATCCAGTAAGCGTCCGGTTTGGGGGCAGCCGCTCTCCCTGGGTGCCTCACAAGCGCAGGAGCCAGCAGGGTTTGCTCTCCTCACGCAGCTCTCCGAGTTCTGGGCTGGCCGCGGGTGCGCCGGGCTCCACCGCCGCCTCTGCGCCTGCGAACACTCACTGCGCTTGCGGCTCCTCACCTGAGCCGCCGCTATCCCAGCGCTTCCTGCCGCCTCCCCGCTTCGCCAGCCGGCCCCTCGCCGGCAGCCGCGACCAGCAGGGACGCCGGGCCCCCGCCCGCCATCGCTGGCAGCGAGCGCGGCGAGCGGCGCTTTCCCAGCTCCGGGGCGGGGTGACCCCGCGCGGCTCCCGCGGGCCGCTCCGCCCTCCCCGGGCCGCCCTGCGGAGCTGCTCGGCCGTCGCCTCCCGCCTGAGGCTCGCGGTGCCCGGGGAGCGGCTGCTCCGGGCCGGCCCTGCCCGCGCCCCTCACCTTCGTGCGGGCGGTGCGGGGCCAGCGGCGCTGCCGGGCGCTGCTCACGCCGCTCCGCGGGCGCGGGGCCGGGGCAGCACCGAGCGGCCCGCGGGGATGCTGCGGGGACACCCCTGGGCATCGCCGGTGCCCCGTGTGTCACAGGTTTTCCCAGTAGCGCTACAGATCTGTTTACAACACTAACAACAAAGGGAGGGGTGCCCAAGCAAAGCCACAGCTGCTTGTTGTTTGAGGCATTTAATAATTTCTTTCTTTGTGCTAGTCTTCTCTTAAACACAAACACCTCTCAGACACATACTAATTATTTTCAGTCTAAGTCAGACAAATATTTATGTACCTAGAATTTTTGCAAGACATTTCCCCTCACAAAAAACAACCAAACCAACATGAAATTTGTCCTTTAAGTACAATTTTTGGATTTTGGATTCTTTGGATTTTGGATTCTCTCATCTCTCCCTATCTTACACCCTGCCCTGACAATAGTTTTTCCTGAGGTGAAGAATCTAACTGAAACACTGCAGCCTAAGAGCTCACTACACGAGAGTAGCAATACTCATTTTTAGAGTAAACAATCTCAATAAACCATCAGTGGTTGAAAATCGTGGAGAGAAGGGACAAAGGGCATGCACCATCCTACTGTTCCATTTGTAAGTGTTCCTCCTGGGAATGTGCACTCCTGTGCACATTCTGACCCAAAGCTCAGAGTTCCACATCCCACAGATCCCTGGGCACAAGTGGTTTTCCAGATATTCTTCAGAGGATCTGCTGCAGAGTGCATATCTGCACATCTGTGATGATTATTTGAGTTCATGATTTTAATTTGTTCAGTGCAACATTCATGGCATTACTTTAAATTTACAACAGGGGAAAGTTCTTTTTAGAAATAGCACTCAAATATGATTACTACCTAAAAATTTGTCTCTCGTGTCTTAGCACAAAATAATAAATTACACTTTGAAAATAATAAGATAGATTTTTTTTTCTTTATAACACAAAGATAATTCTTCACTTCAAATGTTAAATATAATTGAAATGATACCTACATTGCAGCCTTGGTAGCTAGAGACTTTCTTTAATATCTGTTTTTCTAATTGTCTCAGAATACCTGATATGAAAAAGGGATTGAAGCATCATGAGGTCTTGGATGTTATCTTACTAGGATCCTGAATAGGATTAATAACCTGAAGAGTGTAAGCCTAAGTCATGTTTAAGATCTTTCAGAAAGCGTATGGCTTCTTTTTTTCTAATTTTCACAAATCTATTCTTAACATTTCGTATATTCATATTTTATTTTCATAGCAACTCTTGATATCCAGTAGTTTTCAGTGGGGAAAAAAAAAAAGACAAAACCATTAAATACAATAAAAAATGAAGTCTTTATTCTTTTGGCTCAACTGTAATGTGGTTTACTGTTCTTTATGGTAATAGCATTTTCCTGCATGCAGTTCACCGACACACAAGTCAATATTTTTGTAAAAGGAGGAGTCAACATCGAATTTTTGCTTGTGTAAGAAACACAAAATGTCCTGATGTGATCAATTATACAAGTTTGCTATTTAATTCCTGTGGAAAAAAAAAAACATTGTGGATCCCATATTATATTTAGAACAGTTCTAGTGCAGCATGAATCAACAAGAATAAGAATAGTCTATGTAAACAAACACTGGTAAAGATTTCATGAATAAAAAGACTACCTTGAAACTTCTGATGCAGGCAGTGCTAGAATTTTAAACAAATCCTCCCCACCACATTTCAATTACAAGTTATATCTATTTGGAAGCAAGTGCATTTTGGACTCAGTTTGAAACTTATTTCACATTAAAATGTGTGCAAAAATACAGTACTAATAAAAAAGCAGAAACCTAAAGCTACCCCATTCTTTCCTTTGTTTCTTATTTTGTGAAGTTCTTTAATTAAAAAGTGCTATGGATAGAAAGTAATAAAAGTGACAGTAACATCAACCTGAAGATAATTCTCATTTCTTATTTTATGTACAAAACGCTGAAAAATAAAATAAAATGGTATTTTTTACAGTATTTATATTTTCTTAGAAAATTCTATCCATGTAGTTTTCAACAGATTAAGCAGTTTGCAACAGATCCTGTACAGTCTGCCTATGCACCATACAGTAGTCACTTAAAATTTTAGAATGCAAAGCAAGAAGCTCTTAAATAGCTGCAAACTATTGCTTGATGGTTGTGAAAGAATGATAACCAATTGAACAATTTAGTTCACTTAACCACTGAGATATGGCTTCCCATATTAGACTCTTAACAGTGGAAGGAGTAAAATTACAGCAGCAAAGGCAAGATAAACATGCATCAGTGATAGCTTCCAAACTATCTATAATGGTACAGAATACTTCATATTAGCTGTTGAGAGCTTGCAAATTACACTTACTGTGGTACATATTTGATGCAATAAATATTGTGCACATGTCATTATTTGTTTGCTCAAACATGCACCACGGGATAAAATAACTATTTACATAGAGGGTACTTTTTTAATCAACACATACAATGTCAACCTTGCTGAGAGCAGAAGATGGCTAAATGATACTGCAGGGTGAAGCAGAACAACTTCATAATCCTTATGTTTTGCAGGTTTTTGGTAAAAATTTCCCAAGGTCAGGTAAACTGTTTTCCGCAGAAGAATACTTAGAAGTGGACTCTATGTCCTGTGGTAGAATTTTTATGCAGAGTTTGTTCAACTATTGTTAAATGATTTATGAAAAAATAAAACATCTGTTCTATTATTGTAGACTCTATGGGACTTTACAGGCACATTAAGATTTGTCTGGATGAGATACTGGATGGATACTGTTATTAAGCACCTCAACATACAGAGCCACCCTGAAACATGGAAGTAGTCAGACTGCTGCTTTGTGCGACGTCATGTTTTCCCATGCATGAACTACAAGTGCAGCATGCCTTCATGCAAATCACTTCTGTCTGTACATTATAGAGAATCCGAGAGTAGAACACCTGGTCCTCATACCCCCTTCCCCAACATAAAACCCATTTACAAAAATAGTCACATATAATAGTAAACAACCTGTGAATTAAAAAATGATAAGTTCACCAACACTGATTTTTGTAAAAATATGGCAAATGTGACTGTTGAAATGCTAACAGTGGATACAATTTTTGTACTGTGTGTTTCATGTCAAACACAGAGATTCATAGGTTTGCACCTTTTTTTTTTTAACTGGTCCCTATAGTCTGGTTGGCCATTTTATCATCTCTTCAGCAGTGTCAGCTGGTACTAAAAACAACAACCTCCTGTCAAGATGTTACCCTGTTTCACAGAGTTGCAGTTTGATGACGAGGGGTCACTGTCTTGCTATAGGCACTGACCTTATATATATATAGAATTATATATATATCTATATACGTAAAAACTGACAGTTTGGCATGTACCTCCTAAAGGAGTCCTGTTGACACAAATACGTACTTTTTCAGGCTGTAAACAGTTTATTACAAACAGCGTTCTATGTTACTTTTTACTTTCCCTGCTGTCTTTACCTTTATCTTCTTTTTCTGATTTGTCTTTTTCATATTTATCCTTGTCTGGCTTTGTTACACTGTCATAAGAAGGTGGGGAGGTTGTGGATGGGGTCATATCTGTTTTTTCTGGAGTGGAGTTCTCATTGAGTTTATCCATAATCATATCTTCTTTCATGGGCAGATCATCTTCCTCTTTACCTTTATCCTGACTAAATATACATGATACTTTTTTGACTTTTTGCCTTAAAAGGTGCCGTCTGTAAGCACGCTGAATGATGACAGCAGACACCTCCTCCTGCTTTCGTTTCAGGGTGGTTGTAATTGGTTCATAGGAGACTTTAGAAGGATTGGCTGCCATAAACCGATCTTCCATCTGTATTCTGAGGGCATCCATCTCCCCACTTTCCCCCAAAACACGCTTTGTGAAAGCAAACAAGATGTCAAGGCAGTGAATTCTGTCACCGCTCACCATGGGCAGATCCATTGCAATAAGCTGGACTTTGTTTGGTTTTGCTATGAGAAGAGGTGGATCTAACGAAGCTGCAAAATCTGATAATTTACTGAACTCTATGAATTGTGTTGCATCGGGATCAAACTTCTCCCAGACTTCATAGAACATCTCAAAGTCATCCTCACTCAAGGGTTCAGCGCTTTCTTCAGTAGCAACACTGAAGTTCTCCAAAATCACAGCAATGTACATGTTCACCACCACCAGAAAGGATATGATAATGTAGCTGACAAAGAAGAAAATCCCAACTGAGGGGTTGCCACAGTCACCTTTCACTGAGCTCCCCGGATGATCTTTATGGGGATCACAGTCTGGCTCCCCACTGTTAAGGATTGGGGCGAGCAAACCATCCCAGCCAGCGGACGTGGTGATCTGAAACAGGCAGATCATGCTGTTGCCAAAGGTTTCAAAGTTGAACATGTCATCAATTCCAACTTCCCTCTTGACATAGGCAAAGTTGGACATGCCAAATATGGCGTAGATGAACATGACCAGGAAGAGCAGCAGCCCAATGTTGAACAGAGCAGGAAGAGACATCATCAAAGCAAAAAGCAGAGTGCGGATTCCCTTAGCGCCTTTGATGAGGCGCAGGATTCGGCCGATTCTGGCCAGCCGGATGACTCTGAATAGTGTGGGAGATACGAAGTACTTCTCAATCATCTCAGCCAAGAACATACCTAGAAAAAAACAAATCAGTGAAGAGTATTATTACATTTAAAAAACACTGCTAAAGATATATTCTACAAGCACTGTAGAACTTTAAGAAGTGTAGGATACTTAAACACATTTTTAAAATTAGCTATTCATTTGTTTTTACAATAACAACTTTACAAAACCTTTACAAAAGGTTTTTACTAAACCTTTTTGCTTGGTATATTTTTTTAGGACGAACTGATAACTAGTGTATGTATATTAGCAAATGCTGATATCAGAGGAATACCCTATTGTTTAATTGTAACAAAAATAATCTCAGTTAATCTGAAGAAAGATCATATGCACAGTAGTATTAAAATGCCATGTAATCAAGTTAGGGTATTCAAAAAAATATGTATATTTGAAGAGAACTATGACTTCTTAGTCATACATAAAATAACATGAACACAGGTTTATTATTAATGACACAGAAATTCCAAACATAAACAAACTGATAAAAAGTTTTATTGTAACTCACAGAAGAGTAAAAGAATTGAGCATGTGCCTCAAAGCAGAAAAATAACTTTTTCGATACAAAAATAGCAAAAACTGATTTGCATATTAAGGAGTACTTAAAAGTTAAAATAACACAATTTTTACTGAAGTTCTTTCAAGTTTGCTGCTCTAGATAAAGCAAGGATTAGTGGAGTCATTATTTCTTCCCACATCTGCTTCAGCTCTGCCTCTCCAGTGCTCATTCTAGCTCCGGCACAAAGCCTCTCAGGATCAAACAAAACTGAGGTAAGCAAAGGGTTTTATCCTGCTGTCTGGCGCGCATTCATGCTGCCCTTATAACAGTCCCATACAGATTTTGCTCTTGGATTTTGGATGGCTGGACTCTTTCACCTGCAACTGTCACTGTAAATTTATATCAAAATTGCCTTTCATGTATGTGTAGGAATCTCTGCTGAATTCAAAATAAAGATCTAATTTCAACCAATAAAAAAGTAGGAGTGTGTAAAACCTCTTGCTAAAAAAATTCTTACCATATTTTTCAGTTATGGATAAGACTTTCTAGTGACAAATTTGAATCAAAATATAAATTGATTTTACAAGCCAAAAATATTTCAGTTTACACAGAATTAGACATTTCATAAAAATTAGTTTCTCTTACCTACTATGGAGAGAATGACAACCACAAAATCAAAAATATTCCAACCTATAGTAAAGTAGTAATGACGAAGTGAAATCAACTTCAGGACAAATTCTCCAGTGAAAAGTACAATAAACACCAGGTTAATCCAATATAAAATGTTTTCCATATCTTCACTCTGATCATCTGTTTCTACCATCATTGTGACCATGTTAAGGCAGATGAGTATCATGATACTGATATCAAATGCTTGTTTGGTTACAAAATCAAAGACCATGCCTTGGAATTTGTTCTGTTGTGGCAGAAGAAAGAGAAAGAAAATGGTATTTCAAATTAATAAGGCTTTTCTTTTGTCACATTTTTTTTAGCTTACAACTTATTTCAGCCTAAGGCATGATTGTAAAACTCCAATTTTTAAATAGATGTAAAAATGACAGAAAATATTTTTATTCTTACTGCTGGTCGAGGTATAGGCTTTTGTGGTTTCTTTGAACCCAGTTTTTTCATCGCATTGTAGTATTTCTTCTGTTCTTCCGTCATAAAAATGTCTTGACCTCCAAAGTAAACCCAAGACACAAAAACTGGTTACAATCATGTATCTTTATTGACTCATTATAAATAATACTAAGAAGCACTCTAGTTCACATTCTCATCTGTAGGAAAAATCAGGACAGACATAAAAATCCTGTTTTATAATTTTTATATTAAGTATTAAACTACACTGTTAAGTTTGGCAGCTGAAACACTGATACCTTTTGAGGCAGTGTTGACAAAACACGAAGACTAAAGAGGGTACAAATAAAGGTAGTACAGTATTTATTATCAAAGTTCAGAAATCTGCACTGCTGAGCTCTGTGACATGAAGGCAGTATAGCAAAGAGTTTTTAAAGCTTTATTTTGCTATTTCAGTGGTTAGCCTTTTTATGTGACAATTATAGGCTGCAGTCTCAAATCCAGATCTTTACAAAGCTGACAATGAGTATTTCACTAACCATGGAGAGTCAAGATTGGGACTTGTCTGTCAAACCATCAAGCCAAACTGTAAGCTTTAATAATTTAATGTACTTACTATGTGGTGTTCAGCTAATTTATAAAAAGAAATTTTATTAATAAAGTTAACATGAGTGGGCCAAAAATAAGCACTTTTTTAAACTTTGTTTTCAGAATAACAATGAAGTACTTATCTTCTTTTTCTGCTGGTTGAAGTTGTCTATGATGACACCAATAAAAAGGTTCAAGGTAAAAAATGATCCAAAGATGATAAAAATGACAAAGTAAAGATACATGTACAGGTTATCTTCATACTTAGGCTGATCCAAAACCTGCAAAAAAGGCATAGAAACTACGCATTAGTTTAACAGTGAACACAAAATATCTGCTAATATCTGTCTAATTAAAAATAAGCACTGCACCCTAAAGAAAGGAGTCTGGTAGCTTGCAGAGTACACTGAGAGTCTTAACTATATATAAGATAATATTACAAAAAACCTCTCTATCTATATCAGTGTCTGTTTCCAAACATAAAGAATGGCTCAGTGCATAATGAAAGGAGGAAAAGGTATTTCATGGCAATAGGTAAGTGTTGTAGGATTGAGGAATTTTGATTCAAGTGTACCATAGGGAATATGGAATCCTTTAGGACTTCTCCTCTGCTTTCCTCATTTCTTGTATTTTTCACATGGTTTACCTTTTCTTTAAATATGAAATTATAGTACTCTTCGTTCTTTCTTTTTTACTGTTATTTCTGAAAGATGTTACAATTACATTATCAATTCCTGGAGCTCATACAATCAAAAGAAATGGAGTCAAGGGACAATACTTACATTACGAGAATCCACAGCTGCATACATGATATCCATCCATCCTTTAAATGTAGCCTATTAAAAGAGCACAGGTGTTTAGGTCACACTTTTCCAGGAAAATGGCTTGTCAGAAGCATTTTTTAGGAGCTGAAGACTAAGTGTCTTTAGTACTCATCATAAAACCCAGTAGAGTGCAACGCTAATAGCTGACTCTTGCCTTCTGTTGTATGTTTTATTCATGTACAAGAATTGCAAGTCAATTCTAATATCTGACTATAGAGGACACAGCATCCATTAAGAACTTTTGTCTATTATGAATATATCTTATGTAAAAGTTATTTTTTTGTGCATGAGCATTATAGTTTTGCTTGATACAGATTCAATGCAGCTAAGGTGTATTAGGTTTGAATTACATATTTTTTCCTCTAGGCTTCGTGTTATTTCTGTAGAGTCATGGATTTACCCCACACTTCATAATTCGAACCAAGAAGTGAGAGACAAAATTTCTAAATTAAAAAAGAAAGTAAAAAAGTTTTTACTGTTACAAGTGAACAATAGAGATATAGAAGAGAAATAGAAATTAAGGGCTGGTGACGTACCACTTGGAGCAGAGAAAGGTAACCAAGGCCTACATTGTCAAAGTTAACTTTCACATTCTTCCACCGGGCAGTTTCATTGTTTTGTATGAGCTCCTCACATTGACTAAAGTTGTTGATTTGGCTGATATCAAATCTCTCATCAGTTGTAGTATTAACACAGTAGTAAAACTTTCCAGCAAATAGATTTACTCCCATGATACTAAAGATCAGCCAGAATATAAGGCAAACAAGAAGCACATTCATAATGGATGGAATTGCTCCTAACAGCGCATTCACCACAACCTGGAGTAGAAATGAAACCAAAGAGAGACACTGTAAGAACACAGGCACCAGGATCTTACTAATACTTCATCAGCTTCTCTCAAATGTAACATGCTATTATAATTCTAGTATCTCTGTTACACTTCAGTTGTTGAGAGTAACAAATCAGAAAAGCATTATAGAGAAAGGATAAAATGCAAAGCTTAATTAGAAGGAAAAAATACAAACAGTAGCAAATGGTAACTTTAAAGAATGGGAAAAATAAGAACAAAGCAGTAAAACAAACTAAAAAACCAACAAACAAGCAAAACAAAGAGGAAAAAGAAGTGTTTATGTGTGCTTTTTAGAATATTTACTTAATGTATGTCTCTAAAACCATAATAATTATAATCACTGATTGAATCAAACAAACCAAATTTTTAATATTACATGTTTAGTGGATAAACAAATCCAAGTAAGTTCAAATCTATTACTGAGAAAATTTGTAGTTGAAATTAATTTTGAGTCTTTTTAGAAATAAAACCCAGCAATGTATGCATACTTCTTTGGATGTCTACATACAGAATCAGAGAAGTAGAAATGTTCAAACCAGGAAAGCTACTGAGTATCTGAACACACCAGAGCTGTTAGGGTTCAGGCAAGTGGCAGATATAACTTGAAAAAGAGACTTGATTTAATTCCCAACTGAATTTTGGGAAAAAATCAACCTTCAGGAAAGAAAAATGTGAAAATGAGTTCATGTGTGATCATGAGCAATGATTAAAAACATGCCAGAATGAAAATAAGAAACTAAGGAAAATAAAATTTGGGAGAAAGTAGGTCCATTATGAATGAGAATTATTAATTTGATGATGGAATCAATGATGCTAAATTAGTTAATTCCTATTTTAAATCTCTCTGTAAATAACTCTAAGAATATAAAATTTGTTAAGTATAGAGCACTGCCACCAACTTTGCCAAAACAACTGAATCAGGTTCTTAAAACTTAATGAAGTTTGCTTTTTTATTTTTAATGCAAAACACTAGCTATTACTTTGATGGGCTTGTTTATAATTCATTTAGTTTATATGATGTAATTACTAGGGCAGGTCCTCTAGCATAATAACTAATTGTTTCTGTTTGAAATAGAAATATGTAGTAAAGGTCTATGAAGAATTTTGGCATTACAGTTATATCTGCAACTAATAGCATCCATAGAATCAATGAATTATAAAATTATTCATCCAGGTAGATGGGCTTTCACTCCTTGCCCTTTTACAGAACAGAACATAAACCCTTTGAACGTTGGATAGGTGATGAACCACCTCGTGTGCACTATAAAGCAGATGGGCTGAAGGAAAGGAGAAATTCCTGTTTTACTTTCAGGGCCCCATTCCTGCCAAAACATTACTTCTTTTTGGGTGATACATACTTTGGACAACATTTGAGAGCCTCTAGGACTTCACTGAAATTGTTGTTATATTTAAATTTAGGAGCTGGATCAAATGAGGTTCCTTTTAATGTAATCTACTCCATGACTCAATAAAAGTGCAGAATGGTGCATGAAGTCCAAATCTTCCATTCTTTTTTGTTTGTTTGTACATTTTTCCCACATATTTTAAATCAAATGTTTTAATAAATGGTTATTTCTAATGGGGAAATTTAAAACAAATCAGAATAGTTTCTTAATCATACTAAAAATCTCCTTAGCAATACCTGTTATAAATTAATAAGCAAAAGTAATATAGAATTGTGTATGTCAGTAGCTGGGTAGAGAGGATTCCTTAACTGATGGATAAATCTCTTCTGACTATTTCAACAGTGCTGTCTGATGTTGACAAGCTTGTACTCAGCATTGTGAACCACATGACTGTGGGAGGCCATAAGGCATTGTCTGACCTAAGCAAATGAACAGTCTAATAACAATGCTGAATTATTTAAATTGGAAAATCATTAACTCACTTATTTTTACACCACTTTTGACTGGAATAATAAATGGCAAGATCATTTTTTCCCAGTTCGGAAATATTTTTCAAAGATATTAGTTTATTTTAAAATTGAAAGTTATCTCAATTCTTCTACTTAAAAATATAAGTAGATTTCTTAAATGTAATAATATCATCCATCAGGAAGACTCTTGAGATATAAAGGGATAGTTAATGAAGTGAAAATATTTGTCCTCGAGCTTTCAGTCTCAGTACACCCAAGAATTCTGTTCCTCTTTCTGCTGCAGCTGCAGGTCCAGTCATGTTCTTTCTTTAATTGCTGCATTTCTACAGCTGACCTACTTTCTCTGGTATTAGTCTGAGTCCTGAAGCTATAGAGAATCAGCTTGTGATACGAATCATTTGAAGACATTCAAAACATATGGTTGAGCATCACTGGAAACACTGATCCAGACACCTTCCAGCTTCCACTGGTAGTAATGGTGTGAGAAAAAGGGGCTAGGCCTGACAGCAAATGAAAGCAGGGGAAGCATAAGAAAGACATCCAACCCCTTGTTTTCTGTTTGAAAGAAAAAGGTATTATGTGCCTAGCACCATCTAGCAATGAGTTATACTGCTTGGGACAGAGCATGGACAGATTAATTATATTCCCACAGGCTATTTTAATGCGAGTGCAAATTAAAGTATATCTTTCCTAGCAATAACAGTGGTGGGAAGATGCAGGGGAAAAAATCATGTTTTTCATAGGGGCAATTTTTTCTATTAATTACTAGTATGGGCAGGCACAAGTTCTAATCCAAAGAATAATACAGTGAGATAAAGATTTTATATGCATTGAACAGAATTTCCTGCTCGTATATGGGAGGTATAATGCTCAATGGAGATAAATTTAGGTGTCTATGCAAATATATGCATTGTACTGTATTGTCATATTTTCAGTTCATACATCATAAACACCAATGGAATGTTTATGTTATGAACAGACATCTTGAATTTCCATGTATCAGATCTTAAAATGTTCTCATACCAATCTCTTCATCAACTTGAGGTATTGTATCTTTGAAGACACTAAACTTGGAATTATTTACTTTAAATAAGGCAAAATTCCTTACATCCATTGGAATATTTCAATGGTTTCTAGCCTTAAGTAATCTAACTTCATCCACTACTTTTTATTGTATTTTTTGCTAAACTCATAAATCTTCTCCTCGTCTGGGTATTGTACAAAGAGATACACTTGGCAGATCAGGATCAAATCCATAGGTAAAGTTTATGCCAACATGGAAGTCACAGGATTGACAATTACCCATAAGCCTTCATGATAAGGTTATTGTTTTTTTCCTTGCCACTTAAGCAACTTACTGTGCATACAAAACTTGAATCATTTTTATTTTGGGTTTTTTGTTTTGTTAATCATTGTCATAAAAAAAAAAACACCCCAACAATTAATGTAGTTTTAGTGAGATGATACTGATTCTTTAGACAGGCCTTACCTCTGATACAAACATCCCAAATTTTCAAATTTGCTTTAGTAAAGAAAAATTTTGGAGGCAAAGAAATGCTATTTCCTATTTGAATGTATAACATTTCATCAAAGGCTGTTTCCTTTTTGGTTGAAGTCGTTTCTCTTACTTTCCACACACAGAGAGCATGACATTTTCTTCAGAAGCTCACCAGTTTGTACTTGACTTACAAATTAGCTAATCAGCTTATCACCTGGAGCGCCAAAGAATAGTGATCACAGGAGGGAGCTCACACAAGGATCCCTTTTAATTATGGCAGTAGGGTTCCAGTTCAGGTGCATCTGCTGATGCCCACTATGGCAGTATGTCCAAGAGAAAGATGGACCCTGAAGGTATAAGCCAGATATCTTCCTGTGGCTGGAGCTAGAAGTATCTACCATAGCTGCTTGTTCACTACTACACCTAAGAGAAACATTTCCAGAGTTTTCGAGTCATAGCAGGGTACATCAGGTCTTTGTCCATTTCAGTGCACTAAAGTGATCTGAACTAATCGCTTTGACTTTGCACTGGACGTGCCCTGTTGGGCAGCTGAGGGTCTCAGCTGTGGTAACTGATACAGTGATAACGAACAGCGGGGGACAGAAGCTTCTCAAATATGACAGCAGAAGTCTAATTTGTTTTCAGACTGCTTAGTGCTCTATAGATTATAATCAATATTTTACTATTAATATGGAAAGCAGTAAGCAACCAGAAATCTCAAAACCAGCTCGATCTCTGATATGCTAGAAAAGTTTTCTTAAATGGAATGCAATGGTTCCAATATGAAAGAGAGAAGGTATTTCAATAGTTCCAATTTACTTATTTACATAGAAATTCATTACAAAACTTTTAGTTCTAAAAGATATTCCAAGTTTATATATACAGAATACTATGTTAAAAGATATAGACTATGTATGATAGTCTAAACTGGTACAAAATACACATGTGCATGCATACATGGGTGTATGTGCACACACTTTTAAGGGGAAGTATTAGAGTTTTTTTAAACTGTTCTTACTATAGCAGGATGTGTTTGTATAGGATAAATTCAGTAATATTGCATTGATCCATGCAGTTGATAAATCCTTGGGCCCTCCATGAAAATATGAAAAATGGTGAAAGGCCAAGGAGCCTTATTAAGTGCAACAATATGTGCAATAACATATGAGTTCATATAAGCAGATGAAGCCTTTTGCTTATATGTTAGTGATAAATGTGAAATATATAGGATGGTAGTGTAGCATTTCTGCATGGATTGGTCGTTGATTATTCTGCATGCATTGTTTCCGTGGATGCATGCATTATGTCAGGTTCTTTCACGTTGTCTTACCCTCATCCCTTCAAATCGCGACAAGGCTCTTAGAGGTCTCAAAGCTCTTAGTGTCCTAAGGGATTTAATCGCACCAAGTTCTGAGTAGCCCAAGGCATTGGCTGTTAAGCTAACCAAAGAGACCTACACAAAAACAGAAAGGCAATATTGCTCATTTATCTTTATATCCTTCCGATACATATGGTGGGAATGATGTGTGCCCTGAACTTCCCAAGAAGATTCAAGGCTGGACCTCTTTCTCCAGGAAATCCTCTATAATGCAGAAAAATTTTTATGTCAGACAAAGTAGAATAAAAGTATATTCTAGGTACCTGTTGATGAAATCATGCTGGGAGAATGGTACAAAAGTGCCTTCTATATTCACACAAACCAGTCAACATTTGGCAGGATTTAAAGAAAAATGAAGTCACATGCAAAAACAAAGCACCCAAAAGCTGGGTGAATTGGAATGGACAATTTAGGTCAGGACTTCCCATGATATCTTCAGAACTCGATGAGAATGCAAACGCTCTCAAAAACCACATCCAGACCTTGCTTTTGGGTCAAATGTAACTTTCTAGTGTCCAGAAAATCTTATTCAACAGCCATAGCTACCAGTGCTGTTCAGATTTAACCAGACTAATCAAGACTGAGAACCAACTGTTTGTTAGACAATGGTAGAAGCTTCATTGTTAGGCATATCCACACTTCATTACATTCCCTGTGACTCCTTTAACCACTTCATCAATTCTGGCTTGCATAACGCTGGTCTGGTCTGCAGGCAGATGAGTAAATAAACTAGAATAGCTGTAAAATAAATAATACAATTATCTTTCATCAATAATCCTTGGAAATGTATTTCTAATAGCCATGGGGAAGGAGTGACCCTAATAAATTAAAAATAAAACAAATTGCCTTCTATTTCTGTCCATTTAATGCCTTTCCCTTCCATCCTTCCTGTTCTCTCAATTCCTTCATCTCCAAATTGTGATTTTTGCTTTTTTATCTCAATCTCCTGACTACAGATTAAAAAGAATGCTTCAGATATTAATTTTTGTAATTAAAAAAATTGCATCAAGGTAAGGTTGACATGGAAAACGAATAAAGCTATTTATAAGGGTCACAGAAGTAACTAAAGCACAGATTATCAAATGTTGATAAACACAAGCTTTACTGGTCATGGCAATTTACATGTCTGATGATTGAGCCAATACACGTTTTACAAAGGTACAGACTCAATCATAAAATACTATATGATATGAGCATATAGTCATGTCTTATCATAGGATTTGCAATGCTGGTCCGGATTTACAAGATACAGTGTTTTCCAAGCTGTGTGTAATAAAGACCTCGTGATCTGTTACTGTACTTTTAGGGAGATATTTAGCCATTTCTATAGAATTCTGGTGCTTTTCATAGTGTGTAAATAGGTGATTTAAGACATACACTTAGCTTGCATTCCATGGGAATTACATCTGTGGAACTGAGAGATGCCCATTAACACAGATAGAGGTAATTCAGGCTATTGGGGGATGGAAGGGAAATAAATATCTGCTATATGGTCAAAGATCTGTACTCTTCCATTTATGCTACCCAGTACTTTACATACGTTGTTGAGCATGTAGACTTGAAATTACAATGCACTTCTCACTAGGTCTCCTTCAGACAATGTGTATCTGCTCCTTGGTAGGGCAGCCTTTGGAAAACCATGTGGGGGCTTATCTTTGGTCATCTGAAGTGCCTCTTTGAGGTCACCCTCATTGATACAGTGAAAAGTGTAAGGTACTGAATAGTACAATGGAACTGATAATTCCTAGCAGTATTTTTCTTTTATACTGCACAGAGGAAGTGACAGGACACTTACAGTAATTGATTAGAATATTAGAAACAATTTAAGAAATTGCTTCCATATACAAAAAAAAAATGAAGAGGATGAACAGCATCCTTTCTATATCACCAAAAAAACATAGTAAAAAGCATAATTTCAAGAAAGCATTACAACTTCATAAAACTAGAGAATTTCAACAAAACATCTCTAGAGAAGTAAGTATATCCAAAATTTTTTTCCTTTCTGAACAGAATTATAAACCATACCACCACAGCAGTTAAAATAGAGTTTTCGTTGAATGGAACAGAAATCTTATTCTGAAAACATAATATTCTGATTTTTAAAGTCTGTTGTGCAGGACATGAAAAAGAATACATACATCAACAATCAGGAAGTCCAGCCAGCACCATGCATTAGTGAAATAGGTTTGAAAGCCATAAGCCACCCATTTTAAAAGCATTTCCAGAATGAAGATATAGGTGAAAACTTTGTCAGCATATTCCAGCATGGTCTTGATAGTTTTACGTTGCTCTATGTAGATATCTTCAAATGCCTGTGAAAAAGATTTTTGAACATATAATTAAATGTCTTCACAATTTGTAGTGCGGTATAGGAATGGCCAGGAAAAAATTTGAATTGAAAACATATACATGATGATAAGCATGTATCTTACCCTCAAGTATAACTCTGGCTTTCACTTAATACTTTTTATGAAGCTGGGTCCAAACAAGCTGAGCTGAACAGTGATACACAAAATTTACTGTAAGACCACTCTTCAGACTTCATTTTAATTTGTTTCCATGGATAATGTTTGTGTGGCTGGGATTTGGTAGTGGGGGGAACTAGAGGGGTTCCTTCTGTGGGAAGCTTCTAGAATCTTCCTCCATGTCCAGCAGAGCCAATGCCAGCTGGCTCCAGGACGGGCCCACTGCTGGCCAAGGCCAAGCCAATCAGGAACAACAGTAACACCTCTGTGACAATATATTTAAGAGGAACAAAAATATTGCAGGCAGAGAAGAGTGGAGTGAGAATATGTGAGAAGAACAGCTCTGCTGACACCAAAGTCAGTGGAGAAGGAAGGGCAGGAGGTGCTCCAGGAATGGGAGCTGAGATTGCCCTACAGCCCCTGGTGAAGACCATGGTGAAGCAGCTGAGCCCCTGCAGCTCATGGAGATCCACAGAGATCCACCTGCAGCCCCTGGAGGTGCCCCACAGTGGAGCAGGGGCATGCCCGAAAATGGGCTGTAAATTTGTGGGAAACCCATGGTGGAGCAGGCTCCTGGCAGGGACCTGCAGACCATGGAGAGAGGAGCCCATGCTGGAGCAGGTGGCCCAGTAGGACTTGTAGGACCAGGAGGGTCCCCATGGAGAGCCCACACTGGATCAGGCTGTGCCTGAAGGCCTGCACCCCATGGAATAGTGACCCACATTGCAGCAGTTTGTGGAGAACTGTTGCCTGTGGGATGGACTCACACTGGAGAAGTTCATAGAGATCTGTCTCCCATGAAAGGGACCCCATGCTGGAACAGGGGAAGGACTCCTCTCCCTGAGCAGTGGCAGAAACAATGTGTGATGAACTGACCATAACACACATTCCCTGTCTCCCTGCACTGCTGGGGGAGGATGTAGAGCTGGGAAGGAGGGATGGATGGGGCAAAGGTGTTTTTAAGATTTATTTTACTTCTCATTATCCTGCTCTGATTTTGTTAACAATAAATTCAGTTAATAGCCCTAGGCTGAGCCTGTTTTGCCCATCACAGAATTTGGTGGCTGATCCCTCCCAGGCCTTATCTCAACCCATGAACCTTCATTATATTTTCTCTCACCTTTCCATGTGTGGAGTGGAGTTACAGGGCCCCTTTAGTGTGTACCAGGCATCCAGCCAGGGTCAACACACTAAAGATTGCAAGGGCCTTTGTGGGAGTTACAAATTTATATTAAAATTATATGAGGGATTTAAAAATTACTCTGTGATACAGTATTTTTGAGGAATAATTGAAATCAAACTATGCACACTAGTCAACAAAGCAATCCTAAATAGAGAGGACTGTCTTTTCAAAAGAACATGTATACATTGACAGTGAATCACTGTGCAGTGAGCCAAGTGTAGCAAGAATACTATATTTTGCCCCTGCTATGAGAAACTAATTACTTCAGTACCTACTCAGTGCACCTGATGTAACATCAATCTGTAAAATATCTGATGGAATTGTGTTGGCACCTTTCTCTTCAGGTTGACAATTCTAGTTGCTGCTGATAAGTTCATAGCTCAGCTGTGGTTTTATTTAAATGTGTATTTTTTTTTAAAAAGCTATTATCATCAGTATGAAAACATATGAACACCAGTCTGATAAAATTATTTTCTTATTTCCATTAACACTACATGTTGAACTTACCAAACAATTTGTTTCACAGTCCACAAACAAATTCTTACATGTCCTACTATATATGCTAAATACTTGCAGATATATGTTTATATTAGAACATTTATTAATTGGATATCAAATTCTGATTTGTTACCTGTAGCTATGTGATTAACAGTAACTTTAAATGCTTGCTGTTTAAAATCATAATAGTCACAATAGTTCCACACTTAATTTACCAGAGCGCCGCTGCTGAGAAGAATCATGAAGACTATGAAGGTCTCAAACCAGTTGTGTTCAACAATCTTATAGCAGGTTTTCCTAAGATTCCACCAGATCTTCCCCTTTCCTTCTTCTACACTGACTTGACAGCATTTGAATCTCCGTACACACCCTAAATGTGATAATAAATTTTGAGATGTCAGAATAAAGTTAATATTTATTAGGAATCACAATGAATGGTAATCATTTGACTTATTTCAATGCTACTGCAATAGGTCCTTATAATTCCTCTTTGAGCATTCTTATTTAGTATTTGAAGTCAAAGGTTTGTATCTTTCATTATACCTTCTAAAGGGAGACAGAGAGAATATACAAGAACAATAAATCCATGGCAGTAATTCCGAAAGAGTTACTAATACAAACAGATAATGCAACCATAATCACTAAACTTCTTTTGATTTTGAATAAAAAAGAGAATCCCGCCCAAGTCAACATAATTAGGTCCTATTTATCTTGCCTATATTTTACTTTGCCCACCTTCTGTAAAACAAGCTTCTGGCTCCAGAACTTCTTCAGGTTCTGCTTCTGGTTGTTCACCTTCTGGAGGTAGTCCAATATCAACTGTGCTGCCTTCTGATGAGCTGGATGCATTCAATTTCTGTGAATGAAACCCCACATAATTATTTTTTCCAGTCTTATTATTTTAGTAGAAATTAATGTTGGAAATGTATATAAAATATTTTGAATGTATTCAGTGCTGTGATATTAAAATAACTTCTTAGCTACAATCTATAATGCCAAATTGCTCTACTACAGGTGAGGTCACAAAATTAGAAACTACATAATGTGCATTTTCCCTATTGAAAATATTTTGATATTTTCATACAAGGAATTGCTGAAATTACTAAAGTATTATTCTGGGCCACACATAAGAATTTTGAAGTGAAATTTCAGTAATCTAAGAATGGGTGCTTTCCACATTTTTTACTGTTTGATTATTCCAATCATGTGGCTGCATTTTAGATTACACTTCAGATAGCATGTGTTAATACAAATAAATTTCCAACATCATGACCAAACCAACAGCAAGCTGCACAGATGTATTTTCATGTCTCAAGTAAATATTATCCTAGCAAGTCTGTAAAAAGCTAAATCTAAAAAGTTTGAATATAATTTTTTCATTGTTACTGACATGAAAACACATGTTATGAGTTTTATAGGATAATTTAATTATCTTTATTTCTGAAAGAGCAGCACATTACTTTAGGAGCAGTAGCTGATATTTTGCATACTCACTTGCCAATGCATTTTCTGAATTTACTGTGCATTTTGAAACTACTTATTACTTTGGTACAGTACACATAAATGTCCAACTACTATAAAAGGCCAAAAAAAATTTGAAAGACTAAAGTGAAAACAAATGCTTTTGAAATAATACTGTAATAAATTAATACTACACCAATAAATCATACCAATAGTATAATCCAAACCTTAAAAATTATTCTTTCACACCATCATATGATGTTGGGGACAGACAAATATGAGTACTATAATAAGTAAAAGTAGTTTGATTACAGCATTCTATGACTCTTCTAATGTTATCACTATATGGAGTATAACATCAGTAAAATGGCTGCATTGATAAGTAGCTAATCTTATAAAGGGAATGATGTAAGCAGATTTAGAATAGAGTCTATAGGGAATTAATATTAGACAGAGATGTTCTATGGTAACATTAAAGATACATATTTTTGCTGACACAAGTCTGAAGTTAGAGGCATTATTCCTTTAAAACATTTCTGAGTAGCTTCAAATTCTATACAGTTTTTTGTAAAGGAAATGTAAACATTATTAGTCTGTGGATAGAGAAGGTAACTTGAGACTTTAATGGAAACAGCAACAAATATTCAGTATGTTCTTCAAACAAAAAGAAGATTCATTCCTTTCTCCCCCACTCTGATTCTATTGAATCACACTGACAATACGTTGTGTTGTGATTTTGACTTAAGCTTGACTTTGATTTTTATGTACCACAGTTCACTATAGAGCATATTTCAGAGGAAGGCTGAACAAATGGAAATATGTATTGGAGGGTGTATTAGGCACCCAGTTTCAGTGATATCTGCACACCCATTTCATCTATATCTTTTTGAAAATCCCAGCTTAGACGTTTATGTCTGATATTTCTGCAAGAGTTTTAACATCTGTTGAGGTCAGGTCCAATGCACAAAGAGATGGATGGACACTTTTCTGCAGATTATTATTGACAAATTTCACATTGCAATATGTTTGAAGATAATGCACGGCAGTTTGGTCATTGTGGAATACTGCCTCTAAAATGGAGAAACTGGAAAGTATGGGATAAATACTGTAGTCCTCAAGTGAGGACATTTAAACATCAGTGGAAATCAATCATCAGTTTGAGAAAAGGCCAGAAATACCATAAATGCAAGGTACATTCCAAAAAATGAGTATATGATGCTAAAAATTACCATTTATTAATACAATACAGTAAATAATTTTTAAACTGAGAAGTGACTGTTTTTATTACATAGTGTTGTCTTAAAATGTTGCTTGCATCATTCCAATCTGGAGAGCATTTCTAGCAGAATGCTGTAGTAGTAGCAGAGCAAACAAAAATTATGAACTGGCTGAACTGTAAGTTTGAAAGACCTACTGTCCATTCTTTTACAGGGAAATGAAGAGTTCAGTGACTCAGATATTATGCAGTTAGTTTAATAAGCACAAAAGGGTAATGAATTCCTATTACTGAAATTGCTTAAAACTATCAGTTAAATCAACATGGAAGATTAGAGATAGCCACTATAACGAGAGATCACAAATATCAGATAGAAAGGTAAAAAAATATCAATAGAACTGTCAATTATCAGGAACATCAAAAAGACATCTTTATTTATGTGGGGCACTATGTATGATGAGATGTATCTTTCAAGTCTCTTCTCACTAAAATTCTGGTATGCTTCATTTACAGAGCTGTAACAATTATCACAGGAGTTTAACTGAACAGAAAAATCATAAATTGAATCAACAGCAGCTGATACTTGAAATGCAACAATTAAATACCTTATCCCACTGAGAACTCAGTTACTCTTCTGTTGATGTAACAGAGTATTTCCTTAGCATGCTGCTCTATTATACCTGCATGTAGCCCTAACCAGATCAGTATAAAAAGAAAAATATTATAAAAATTATTCAATAAATTCAGTCTGTAATAATTTAGCATCATTTGGGAAAGAACAAAAAATAGAAATTTTAAACAGTGAAATTTCTCATTTTTCTTTGCTATTTTTAACATTGAATTTATTGTATGGCATTATGTACAAAATTCATAAAATTTAGTATGCATTAGAAACAGCTAGGAAGATTTTATGATAAAACATGTCAAGATTTTATCAAATCGATTAAGTTCAGTATGCTAGGAAAACTTTTCAGTAACATTCATGTATTTCCACAGCAAACTTACTCTCTGGTATAAAGCAGCTCACCCAGGGACTTTGTACTGATTTCTATGTATTCAACACATCACCTGGGAATGGACCATGTTATTGCTGTTATGTTTTGTCCATGCCTTAACACATAGGAAGACTTTCTAGCACTTACTGTGACTTGCCAGTGTTCACACAAATGGAATCCAGCTAGTTACCTGGACCACCCCCAACTTCAAACCCTGATATGTCAGGTATGGACCATATATCCCAGTTCTTTACCTGAACATATCTGAAAGTCACCTTGTACCTCGTAAATTGCTCTCTGCTTACCAGCATTACAAAAACTGGATTTAGGCAATGGCTATTTACTTAACATGTATATAGCTTTTTAAAAAAATGAACCTATAGAAACAAGTTAATCATCAAAACCAAGCATTAGCTTTGATCTAATAGTAAGTCAATTTTAAGCTTTGCTATACCATTATTCTAGATTTCAAAAGTATTCAGTCATGCAGATTATAAGAGATTTATCAGGATCAAGCATTAGACACTTTTTGAGAGTTATGAAGATAGAAATTTTCTGAATAGTATGTTAAGAAAGTTATTCTCAGAGAAATCTGTTTTTCAAAACCTTAGAATGTACATACTCCAGCTCCTTTTTGAAGAAAATAGTAAGGGGACAAAAGTAGTTACATGTTTCTAAAGCAGCAGTATACTGATTATCATAGAGATTTAAATGTCTTTTACATCACATGTACCAACAGCCTTGCCAGTCATGCTTTAGTCAGCAATACAGAACAGTATGAGATACAGATTTCAGTTTAGCTTTCAAGATAGGAAAGCAGCTTGCCTATCAGAGAAGCATTGCAAAAAGCAGCAGCCAAAATTAGGTCAGGAAGTTTTCGTCATAATTACTTTCTGAACCTTGACAACATCACATAGATTCATACAATTCTGCTTCACTTACAGCCAGGCCACTTTTAACTTCCAACATTTCTTTCTTTGTTCCAAAGATGATTATCTAAGAGTAGCTGGACAGCTCTTAGCTTAACATTTTTAACAAAGCCTGAAATTTCATGATTGGCCAGGATGCCACTAATAGATGTTGAAATCATCATTTAAGGGACTGAAGGAGCAAAGAGGAGGACAGACACAAGCAGGAAGATGGTGCCAAGAGAAACCATCGTTTTGATTTTGCTTTCAATTTCCTTTCCTCCCAAATACCTGTGAAAATGCTAAATAATGGAAATTAAATTGGTTTTATTTTCTCAGTGCTGTGTGGGTGTCAGTATGAAAATGAAATATTCTGTGATATAAATGGCATTATATCCAAACTATCCAGTCATTTTCAATACAGCTATAGCACCTATAAAATCTTTGAAGTGGTAGATATAATTGTCATTCCACTAGTTTAATTAAGTGGAATCTGGATATCACTCTTTCTGATGCTCATACAGTTAGGCAGAATAAGTCTGAGTTATGAGTTCAAAAAACCAGAACACTGTAAATCAAAGCAAAACCATTTTGTGATGATTATTGGTTGCAAATACTGCAAAAATCCAGTATCCCTAAATCATAGTCCACTCTGTTCTTTATTGATATTCATAATTCCTTTGATCTACTTATTCATGAGAATTTAATAAATGAAAATATTTGCAAAAAAGCTGTATGAAAGCAAAAGCATTTTAATCAGCAGTGGAAATATGCTCCAGTGGGAAAAAGCTCTCCCACCAGAAGCTACTTTAAAAGGCTCTTTAATTCATACAAGCAATTGTGAAAGGATATTTCTGAAACAGAGTAAGGGACTGCTGTTTGCAAATATTATTTAAGCAAGCTTCAATTAACTCTAACATTAACAACTTAATATCATCCACAATGAATCACAATATGCCAACACATTGTGATCAATTCACAATACAAAACTTAAATTCTGCAGAGTATCAAAGGATTTTAAATAATGACTATTTTAAAATCAAAATATATCTTATGAGAATAATTATTCTTCACAAAATATAAGAAGAAAAGCTCTGGAGCAAGTATATTTTAATTCCATTGATTTACCAAACTGAAAGAAGCAACTGTGGTGTTGTAAATATTATGGCAATGTGTAATAGGTGAGATGTAAATCAAACTGAAGCTGGGGAACTTCTGGACCTTTTGATCCAAGCTCAGTAGCTTATTTACCAGAATGCTGAACTTTATTTATTACTGATGAGATGAAAATAAGTTTCTCAAGGCAGACAATTTTAGATGTTTGGAGAGGTAATCAATTTTTGAGTATAAATTTAAGAACTATAGTAAGATTGAATTGGGCCACATCTTGCTATCAGTGCTCTCTTTGCACCTCTACACCTAAGCGTGAGTGTAAGTAATAGCAGAACTGATCTCTGAATGTTTGACCAGCCAAATAACGGTTTTGTATGAATTCTTTTAACCAAATTATGGTCACATGCTTTGACAGCAGAAATTAAATTAATTTCATGCTTAATGATGCTTCAAGTACTGTGTATTAGTCTCTAAAATGACTAAATGTTTATACAAGTACTAAAGAAAAGCAATTATAAGAAAAAAGAGTGTGAAAAATAAAAACTACTTTGATGAGTTTGCAGGTTACCTCTATAGTAAGTTAAAATACAGTAATGAACGTTTTCTAAAACAGCTAGCAGCTTTTCATTATCAACACAATTTACAGATGGACTTATATATATATAGATATATATGAAAGCTTCTGATGAGACCCATGGCATACATGTTACATACTCTGTCTTCCCTCAAAACAAAAGAAAACCCCTCAAAAATAGAATCCTGAAAACTATATCATCAAGATTGGGAAAGGTACATAGCATGCACTGCAAAATACTATAAAAACATCATGGAAATATTGGAACCACAGCAATCCTGGGGCTGCCACTCTTGCCTGACCATGCTGTGATGCGAGTCCCGTGGCTCAGCAGGGAGCAGCTGTGCATGTTGGTACTGATTGCAATGGATGGGACAGGATTGTAGCTGGAGAGCATGCAGGCCAGTCAATACCCGCTAAAAGGTGATTACATAGGATACAGAGAGATGTATAACTTGCTTAGGTAACCTGTGTAAAACTGGTGCCACGATGCTCTGCCTCGCTAAAAGGCACCAGAGCTGCCCGCTTGACTGATCCAGCTTGGTTCTACTCCTGTGAGAAGTAAGAATGGTAGGAAATGAAGTTCAGGACACAGCACCTCTGGGTTTTTGCGCTGAATATTGCTTAAAGTAAAATATACATTATTAATGTGTCTGCAACAGCATTAGGAGATCTCATTTTTTTCAAAGCACTTAAAAATATTTTGTCATTGGTATATCTTGGTGTTTTTATTGGCCTATAAGTTACATTTAACGTAAGTTAATTATTACCCACTATTATGATTATTTTAACTAATTATACAGTCATACATGTACTACAAAATTTTCTGTATAAACCATCCCCATAGTACTTAAGAACCAATAATAGAAAAAATATATTTATAGTTTCTACACTAAATAGCAGTACCGCAGCTCAGATCCATGGAGCTTTATTTATAGAGACAGTGGTCCCACAATTATTAATGACCTACTTCTATGATAACTTTTATAGTATTTGTTCTCTAATTCCCTTATTATACTGTATTCACTCACTGACATTCTTATGGACACAGTGTTTTTGTAATTAAATTTATTTTAGGTTTCAGTAACTTTCTAGAAAATTCCATGTTAATTCACACCTACTAAGCATGTACAACATTATATTTATTGTTTCTACAAAGGCATAATCTCATTATCATTTCTATCAAACTACTGGAAGATACGTGTGTTATAATAAAGAATTCACCAAACACTAATATACTTAATTAAAACCTGCTAATAAATAATAATTATTTTGTTGGAATTCAGCTTATTGCCCTATACAACAGTGAATACATGTACTTGGCTGTAGACACAGAAGCAAGCAGAAGCACACAGACACACACTCATCAGCATCTGGCTATCTTGTGCAGTGTCCTCACAGCACCTGGATGCCTCAGCTGCCTTTCATCTGCAAATCTGCTAATTGAACACCGTTTGATGGCAGCCTCTGACTTCGATTGTTTCATTTGTGGTGTAAGCAATGAAGTGACTGGCAGGTCATCTCGGCAATGGCAGTGTCATATAAAGAGGAAATCATGAGAGGCCAGCAATGCAAGGCACATTATAGCATGGCAAAAAGAGGAAGCCTTGTAAAAAAGCCATTTGTAGCCAATTTTTAAATTTAAAAAATGCCTTCTTTTCCTATGGATCATTTTCATTAGAATGGTGTTGGTCATCTGACTAATAAGACAACACTCCGCTATATCAAAAACCATGATGGTTAAGAGTATCTAGTGAAGAGTAGGAATAGGATTAAGATTTTCATGCTTTTGTGTCACGCTTTTGTGACTCAAATGTATTTGAAATGTAGGCATTTTTATAATAAATATGCCCACAATCTTTGCTTACTGCTGTGTCTCTCTTGAAAATCCCCGAAACTGATAAACATTCTCTTCAATTATTCCCCTTCAGCAACTGCATTAGTAAGACATTTTGGCCCCGAATATGCTCAGCAGAGTTTCAGACTTAGCCAGTCAAAACTGCTTGGCACTAGCTCATCCCTGACTTAATATGCATTTCTTTGTCTTATTACCTGGTCAGTTTGCAGTTCCTAAAGCACAACAGCATTAAGAGCCTCCAAGAATGCAATGAAGACACTGTTTTCTTTTAAATATGGTAGGTGGAGTAGAAACCTTTTCTTTTATGATAGAAGCTTAATGACTGGAGTTCCTGCCTCAAATGTAGAATAATCCGCTTTAAAACTTTTCCTATAGGAAGTCAGTATTTTTGTCATCTTGTAGAATAACCCAATTAGGGTCCTTCCGTGGGAAGAAAGGAAAGGTTTGGCTGATGAAAACAGTCAGCAGTCACACCATCCAGTAATCCAGTGAGGTAAGAGATGCACCATTGTCATACTCAGCCCTCCTAACCATCAGCACAGAGGTTTGTATAAAGCTCATCCTCTACCTCTCCTACTGACACAGTGCTCTTGTGCAGTGAAGAACAGAACAACTGAAGGTTAAACTATGACTGATTTGTTCTACACCCAGGTACTGGTCTTGAAGAGTAAGATAAATGTTAATACAATCAATCTGGGAAAAAAATAATTTTTTTATAAGAATAATAAAGACATTCATGATAAGAAACAAGAAAATACGACTAAATGTGTAATGCAGTTGGCACAAAAATGGATCTCAGGTGGAAAATTACTAGAATCTTACCCATATTTATACCCTCAGATTCAAGTAAGAGAAAATCACTAATGAAAGCCTTTATGTTAGTTGATGTCTACCCCACAGCATGCAATACTGTTCAAAAATACCCATGCTAATGCTGAATGAACTAGCATCAGTACTAAGCATTGCACAGACTTACTCCATTTGAGCTGATGTGCCTCCACCACTTTCAGTTGTGCAGGACAAAGCAGTGGGTTAATAATACACACATAATAATAATGCCTTGGCATCCACTATATCTCTCAGTGCTAGCTTGGATTTATCCACTTGGCACCACATTGTGCCAGAAAGAGGTACATTTTATTAATCACAGTAGGTAACAGATTCAAATATCTTAGAGCTTTGAAAATAACAATGAGTAGTCAAATGAAAGAATCTGATACTGGGATATTAAGCTTTGTAACTTTTTCAACACAAGGCCATTACTTCACTTCTTCAGTGGTTCTGCTACCATCAGATGGATTATTAGTGATTTATATGACATTGTTTAGTGATGCTAGTCCAGTATCCAAATGCACCTATCCATGATGTATATGGATGCATTTTCACTACATAAAAAAGGTTAAAAACATCAGAACAAACTGTTAAAAAAGCAGATAAAAAAATAAACTGCTCTAATGAAATAAGCATGGAGACATTTGCACCAGCCATACACACTTTGTATGACTTCTGGTATCCAGGACTATTAAATTGGTTCCTTTGCTTGTTAAGGATTTAACTAAACAAAATAGAAAGAAAATGTTAGTTTTCTAAAAACTTTTCTTATGCATCTTGATTATTACTGTAAATGCAATATTGTATCACCATCTTTCAAAGCTCACAACCTTACATCAATTTACCTTTACTAACATTACAACTTTGTCTATGCTGTTGTAAGGGAATTAAAGAAAGATTTGAATTCAACACTAGTAACCTCAGCTAAAAAAGGAAAAGTATCAGAGTATTTTAAAAATAGAAACAGGCTTACCTCTTTGCTTTCTTCAAGGTCTGATTCACTGCTGAACTCTTCTGTGTTTAAATTTTCAAAATCTGATTCTCCGACAGCAATGGGCACTGTCACGGTGAGACTTGGGTTGTTTATGAACGACATGTAATCACTTTCATCAACAACATACTTTTCCACACTGCTGCCTATGCCACTGGTAGTTCCATTCCCATCTTTGAGATAGGCAAGGTTTTTACCTATGTCTACTATTGTATGGTTGGAAATACAGCTGTCTTTTTTATTGTTTAAGTCTTCAAGAGGTTTGATTTCATCTAAAACTTTCTGTTTTCTAACAAAGGCTTTTTGGATGAATTCACGCACTTTTCTCTTCACATAATCTATGCCTTTCTGAATCCTTGCCACAGCAATCTGGAGATTGTTCATTTCATTATCATCATCTGTAGCAGCAAGGTTGTCTGAACTAAATGAGCTCAGCAGCAAGGCCAAAAAGAGGTTGAGTACCTAAAAGACAGTAAGGAGAAAATTACTCATTTTTAAGTCCTAAAAGCAATACCATTATGAGTTTTTCAGTATGAGATAATTTTTATTTCACAGCTAACACTTTATTTCAATGCACCTTCCTTCTGTTCTTTTCAGTTCATAATCCCTGTCCCCAACATCTTATAAGCTTGCCAAAAGCACTTCTAGCTGGTTTAACTTCACTAATACAGGTGAAAATCTGAGCTGTTCCTTGAGTGTCTCCTCCACAATGGCAGTGGTGCAGCTCTGCTCCTTAAAATTGAGAATGACATAACGAGGCAGAGTACAATATTATGTAGTGATTTATGCAGGTTACATCCACTGTGGTGTTCATAGGCTGGGGGAATGTAGGCAAATGCCAGTCTTCCACAGTTCAACAGACCATAGTTCTAGTATCTCTAATTCAGAATATAGTAAAATTTTGTATTTGGCAAGTATGTATGAGTTACCTTGGTTTTGGGCAGAAACAGTAGCTAAGAGATAAAGAGTCCACAGATGCGATACACCTCAATTTCAAGAAACTATTTCACATCAATTTCAAGAAACTATTTCAGACTTTCTTGCGTGACATTTTACAAACATACAAGAGAAGTTTGGATTGTATGCAATTATGATGGACTATGTGCAAAACTGATTAAAAATAATTGAATTTAAAATTAAATTATGTTTGTCAGTTCCTCCTGTTTAAACTTGCAGAATATTTTATAAGCTATACCACAGGACTCACATTAGTCAGGTGAGACTTGATAGTGATGACTGTGGATAAGCATATTTATAAAATTTGCAGATCATACCAACAAGAGAAGGGATGCCAGCACTCAAGGAAAAAGAACTACAATTAGACATAGCCATGGTTTGTGGCAAATTGGAGAAATTATTAAAAATCAATATGGTATTTAATTCTGAAGTACTGTTGTGGAAAGGATTGTTAAGACAAATGAAAAGTATATATACAGAAGGTGTGAAAACTGGCAAGGTGGAAGTCTTATAGTAAGTTTTATTATAAACTGCAGGAAGGGTCATAGAGGCTACATCAGGAAAGCAATGCTGGTACAGAAATTTCATGTGTCATTTGGGGATGTACTACAAGGAATGATGAGTGTAAGAAAATGAAAGTATCATTATTCCACATTATTCAGTACTTGTGTCTTTATTCAAAATGTTGCTTGAGAGGAATTCAGAGGCCAGGAGCAAAAGGGATAAGCCATTTCCAAATCAACACTTATGAGAAAAAATTGAAGATTTAGGCTTATTTTGTTTCACAGAGAAATAACTGAAAGTGGAAACAGTAACCTTTTAAGTATTATAAATGTTATCACAAAGGCCAACAGTTTTCCATCAATATTGAGACAATTTAGTTTACTTGGCTGTAAAAGGTGACTTAAATTAGATGTTTTTTAAAGGCACTCTTAACTGTAAGCATAATTCAGCATTGATCTTACTAAAGAGGTTATAAACTTACTGAGATTTAAAAGGTAAACAAACATTTTTCATAAATAATCAAGGTATATTTGAACCTGGTTTACAGAAAGGGCAAGTGAATGACATGATTTCCTGAAGTTCTCTAGTCTTCATTTTGGATTTCTAAATCATGAAAAACAGGAAATACGTTCTAAGAGTTTAAAAAAATCCCCACTGATTACATACCACTAGGTTTCCAATCACCATGACCATCATGAAGACTGTAAGGCACATGGTTTGGCCTGCAACCTCCATGCAGTCCCACATTGTTTCTATCCATTCTCCACACAGTACTCGGAACACGATCAGGAAGGAGTGGAAAAAGTCATGCATGTGCCAGCGCGGAAGTTCACAGTCACTGGAGATCTTGCAGACACATTCCTTGTAGCTTTTCCCAAACAGCTGCATCCCAACCACAGCAAAAATGAACACAATGATGGCCAGCACCAGGGTCAGATTCCCCAGAGCCCCAACTGAGTTGCCAATAATCTTAATCAGCATGTTTAGAGTTGGCCAAGATTTTGCCAGCTTGAAAACTCGAAGCTGCAAAACAGAAGAATGGTATATGGTTCTTATTATGCTAATTGTAATGAAGTTACTGCCACACATTTCTTATTTCAGTTACCCAGTGTCTACATCACGTCTCTTGTAATCTTTAGAAGTTTTAGTTACAAAATTCCTGTTCCCAGTTTTTTGTACAATGCTACATATCAGCAGTGTTAAGTCCTGATTCAAGTGATAGGAAATCAAAAACACTGTCTCTATGTGCATTCCAAATACATTGAAATTATCACAAAGACTCCAGTTCAGACTTTGACTCTTTTGGTGAGTTTAGGTGTTTATAGAGAAGTTGCACTTGTTAAACAAGTTGGAAAAAACAGTCTTTCTCCTGTAGTTAACTCTAAGAAAATATTACTAAAAATAAATGAGCACATATGAAATGTGATCAGTTTAACAGGACCATAAGTGTACAATCACTTCCAGATCCTTTCATCTTAACAGGCAGGGAGATGGAGAAAATGGTCTTCCTAAAAAGAAACAAGCTAGAGTTGTTAATGACAGACATAGAAGTGACTTGCAAGTCACAATATCTTTTCTATCATTTAACATAAATATAATGTGTCTTACAAAGCTTGTCATACAACTTTGAGAAAAACAAAGGGAAGTATTATATTAATAAGTACAACTTGAAACAGACAAAAATTAAATTATTAGAAAGATACAGCAATTTTTCAGACAATTGAAAGAGGAGAATACTAAAATGAATATAAAACTAGATATTATTTCATGTGCCGAATTCATGTTCTATAAAGAAAACACATAAATGTCAAGTTAAAACCAGAATCTACTACTGAGAGAAAAGTCAATCCAGACAGATTTTAGACTTTAGGCAAAGTACAGTATAATGCTATGCAGAGAACCAGAAAACAGACTTATTTAAAACCTCTTATTTTTTAAAGGGAATTTATTTAACTTTCATTTCAAGCTAAATATTTTTTTTATTTAAAGCAGAAGTTGAGCTTGATGACTAGAACTCTAGCTTCATGTCTCTCACTGTGTAGGTCTTTCCAGGAGAGTGTTTGGACATTGATTTGCATGCTAGCCTAGTCTGCAGCAAGATCCAGGCTTTTCAAGTTCCTGGTCATGAAAGAGATCTATAATAACAGACAGAGACACTGTAGTAACTTCTGAACAGAAAAGCTGTTAGACAGCAAACAGTCCCTTGCAGGGGATGGTATGGAGAAGGCTGGCAGGGATGAAAAACTCCTGGACAATGAAAAATCTTAACACTACCCTCCTTTAAAGCTAACCATGAAAGGCAACTCGTAATGGAAGTCTATAAGCTAAAACTGTCAAGAAACTTTTATTAATAAACCCTTTATTTACCAAGCAATTCACTAATCTCCAGTCACAGGTAGCACTTTTTTTACTCCCTTATCTATAGAGAAGACTCTAAGACATACTTCTAATATAAAAGTTAATCCTTTAAACACACTTTCAGCAAGAATAGAATAGATGTTGACAATATCTTGAAGGAGAAATTGACATTACTAATATAATACACAAAACAAACGACATAATTTATACATGCCATCTAGTGAGTATGCAATTAGCAAGTTCTGAAAAGATCTTCTGTCTTAGCCAGATATATAATTTGCAAATGAAAAATGCACAAAATATATGTATACAAATGAAAAAATGTAATATAGAAACATATTTTAAATAGTATATTTACCAATCGGAATGATCGAAGGACAGATAATCCTTCTACATTTGCAAGGCCAAGTTCCATTAAACTAAGGCTCACAATAAAACCATCAAAAATATTCCAGCCCTCTTGGAAATAATAATAAGGATCCATGGCAATTATCTTGAGAAACATTTCTGCTGTGAAAATTCCAGTAAACACCTGCAAGGAAAATACAGTTTCTTACTGCAGTTTAGGAAGGAAATACTTAGAAAGTAAAACTAATGGTATCAACATTTGCTAAGTTATATTTTCAACAAGAATTAATGATAAGTGTGAATATCTTCTCTATATTCCCATACATTAGGGTTAGGAATAAAATTCCTAAAGCTTACATATGAAGCTTACATATGCATCACAATATTTGGGTTCCAAATAAAAGGTAAATGGGAAAACGCAGTTTTTATCTAGCCTGTTAATATGTATGTATGCCAATACACAGAATATCATCTGATTTTAATGCTCATTTTTATATCCTTAGAGCTCATCTTTGCCCTTAGACCATCTTTTTACTTCTAGGGATTAAGATAATTGTTCCTATCATAAACTTATTTTTTAAGAAAAAATTATACAGAAAGTTGAACAGAACTGTTCTTCTTCAGGATGGCCTGCTGAAGACAGTCATTCCATTTCATCATTTCCTTACATCTGTAATGCTTAGTGGGTCTTTCCCCTCTAAAATTCCTTGAACACCCAGATCATTAGGAGGTGCTAGTGAAGAGCAGAATGGGTGCGGGAATGGAACTGGAAGTTCTTATGGTTTGTAACTATCCATCAAGAAAAAAATCCTTTAATGAGCTTCAATGACAGAAGATGAAGATTGTAAAAATCAAAATGCATATTGACTCAGTAGATCTTTACTCTGTAAAGGAAGAGTGGTGAAATTCACAAATGTCAACAGCTTAAATTTAAGTTCAACAATCCCAAACCTCTAAATGGTCAACTTTTTCTTTTACATTAATGTGCATAAGTCACAGAATTAAAGAAAAATGCATTTTACATACATGGTACATCATGAAAGACTTACAAGGTTTCCTACTGAAAGCACACCACTAAACTGTTCTGTCATTGGGTAGTGCTCCATGGCCATGAACAGTGTGTTTAGGACGATGCAGATGGTAATGGCCAGATCAACAAATGGGTCCATCACAATCAAATTGACAATATGTTTGACTTTCAGCCAGGGAGTACAGCAGTCCCAAATCAAGCAAGTGTTAGCAAATTTATACCAGCATGGTGGACATTTCTGTCTGGATTCTTCCAGTTCTAGAGAGAAAAATAAAAATGACATTTAAACATATTTCTCTATTCCAGAATCACCTGGGCATTTCCTTGAAGCCTAAATGCTGTTTTCCAAGGTACTGTTGATAAACTGTGTTGATATTTTGAAGCTAAGACTGCTTTCAGTTAAAAGAAATTACAATTTAAAATAATCTATTAAACAACAACAACAAAAAATATACTAAAGATTCAGTAAATAAAAGAACCATTCACAAGCTAATGCTATGTGGAATGCAAAAGAGAAGTTTGTGTTAGAAACCTATCATAGGGCTGAGTGATGAGGGGATTGAAAGCAGCCCAGCAGACAAAGACTTGGGGTTATTGGTGGTTGAAGAATTGAGCGTGAGCTGACAATGTCAATCACAGCCCAGAGAGCCAATATCCTCCTGGCCAGCAGGCTGAGAGAGGGGGTTCTCCCCCTCTTCTCCAGCTGGAGTGCTGTGTTCAGCTCTAGGGTTCCCAGCATAACAGCAGGTTCAGAGGAGGCACAAAGATACTCAGGGGCCAGAGCACATGGCCTATGAGGACAGGCTGAGAGAGCTGGAGTTGTTTGTCTAGAGAAGAGAGGGCTCCAAGGAGCCCTTACTGCAGTCTTCCGGTACTTAAAAAGGGCCTGCAGAAAAGGTGGAGAGGGAGTCTTTATCAGGGAGTGGAGTGAGAGTGTAAGGGTTTACAGTTTTAAACAGAGAGAGTATAGGTTTATATTAGGTGGTAGGCAGAAATTCTTCACTGTGAGAGTGGTGAGGCCCTGGTACAGATTGCCCAGAGAAGCTGTAGGTGCCCTGTCCCTGGACATGTTCAAGGCCAGGTTGGATGGCACTTTGAGCAATCTGCTCTGGTGAAAGTTGTTCCTGTCTATGGCAGAGGGGATGGAACTAGATGATCTTTAAGGTCCCTTCCAATAAAATACTTTAAAGTTTCCTCGTGAAAGATAAGCATCTAGAACAAGCCTGAAATTAGACAAGTATTTAGACAGCGTTATGGTCCACATGTGCACAACTGCTCATTATTACCTTCCAATTTGCTATTTTGGGCATAGCCATTTAAGCCTCAACATAATGTTTCACCCTTTCTTACAAATAGTTGCATAATTCCATGATTCAAATTAATTGTATTTAGCCTTACAGACAGAAGAACATGATCCATCTGTGGAACAGCAAGTCTATTGAATTGGTAGAAGGGAATCGTTCTACTTCAAGAAGCATAGCCATTCTAGTAACCTAAAAAGAGCTTACCCCAAAACATAATTTCACCAGAGAAAAACTATATTGAATAATTTGTTTTGCTTGCATTTAAATTGGCAACTTGTTACTTCTACCTCAAACCTATCAGCATAGTGTAAGCTTGACTTTTTCCAAATTTATCAGTCCCATTAAAAAAAAAAAAAAAACCAAACCACCAAAAAGCTCCACCCCTAACTCCATATGTAAATCTCTTCTTGTCTGTACCCTCTAGGCTGAAATAGCTGCCTTAAAACATCACTACTACTTAATGCATCACACATTTAATAGCACTTTAAGGCACAGTCATACAAAAAAAATCTGTGTTACATACCTTCCATTGTGTTTGTAAGCATGCTGGCTATGCTCATTGCTCTTTGCCTTGCACTAGGGTCTGTTAGGTAGTCCATGGGAACATGATAAGAACTAGAATGTCTCTTTCTTAAGTCAGTTTCTGTAGTAGTGCCCTGAAAATAAAACACTGATGAAATAGCTAATTGACTGAACATTTAATAACACTGTAAGTTAATGTAGAACTACTGGTTTAAAACACTGCTGTCCCACACCCTGCTCCAGTTATACAGAGGCTTTGCAACAGACTAAGGTGTGCCTGATTCTGTATAGAACAAATAGTCAAACACTGCAGTGCATTGCTCTTGTGCCTGAAGAATATGTTTTTAATAATTTTGCTGAAACAGGGCTGAGATATTAAAGCACATTTCAGACTAAAAAGTGTTCCACGATGCTTGTCAATGAGCTCTGCTGTAAATATCTTCCTATTTAGGCAGTGAAGTCTTTTTCTAAACATGAAAATGCACAGCCCACACAGCTAGCAGTAAAGGAGCTAAGCGTAAGTGCATTTTCCTAAGATAACTCTTAATTTAGAATAAACTGTGAATTTCCTAGCACATTTTTCAAACAAATGAAAAAATATTTAGTAATGTTGACGTAAAAAAACCCATAGAAAAATTAGCTATATTACAGGAACACTGTCACAACCCTTGTAAATTGTACTACCGGGGTAACATCAAAAGTTTCATATAAGGACAGCAGGAAGCTAAATACTAATTTAATATATTCCATTAAGTAAATATAATTAATTTTTTTTTCATTTTGATATCCTTTTAATATACAAGTACAGAACCATCCAGTTAAGTCTAAGCATAATAAATCAATGGGCGTAAGACTACATAAACTAAATTTATTCAATGGTTTACTATGCTATTCTGTTAATTCCCAGTCAATTAGCATGCATTTTCACATATTTAGTTAATAAGAGCTGAACAATTTCAGTTTCTCCTTTAACTTGCAGCTGGAATACATGAAAGAAGCATTCACAGCTTAGCCAGAAAGGTCATCTTCGCCATGAGACAAATTTTGTGGAAACAGTGACTGATCATACAGGGAGAGAACATCATGCCTGAGCTATTGCAGACTTTCTTACATTGCTAGCAGTGGCTGCTTTATCAATCATCACCTCTGGCAGAAGCTGTCCCGTAGGTGATGTCAAAGCTGGTGGCCCACCAACTAAAGAAACTACTCCGTTGCAATCCACAGTGCTGTGCATCTTCCCATTTGCTGGAAGTGCAGGTACTGTTCTGGATGACCTACTGGCCTGGCTAATGTTACTGTTGCGCCGTTCACCGTGTCTGTGAGGAACAAAGAGAGAATCTCTCCTGCTCTCATTGTCTTCAAAAGTGCTGTGCTCGTCATCAGCAAAGTCATTTTCTGATCCTACATCCTTTGCTCGACCTCTGAAGCTGAAAAGACTTGTTCTGCTGTTGCGCCTTGGGGAAAACAGGGAGCCACGAATGCTCAGCAAAGACTGCAGGTAAATAAAAACAACTATTCTCAGACGAAAATCCTTTAAAATACACCATTTTCATACAGAGGAAAAATCCACAATGTCTTAAAGGTAAGGTCATCTACAAATAAATGAACTGGTGCAGTTCCCCCCCCAATATACTCCCTTTTGGGCAGTAAACAAAGAGCACATAAGTGACAGACAAAGACTAGTTATTTTACTGCTCTGGATATATGCTATCAGTTTAGTTAGAGTAAAAGAAACTGCTTGACAGAATTGTTTCATCTGCTATTCTGCCTATATTATTACCATCTGTTCATAAACAGAGTAAGTATATCTAGACACTGTTTACCCCAGGCTGGCATTAGTATGACAGGCTGAGTAAATAAAATTTTAGGCAAATTTTCTGTGACTCAGTCTGCACACAGAAGTAGTTCCCAAATACTGTGTAGTTTAAAAAACATACATATCTTTTCAGATATTATTCAAGTGGGCCATAATAGGTTTTTTATTTCTTTTTTTAAGTCTTGGCTATTCTGAATATGCAACGATTTGCCTATAATTTTGTATGAACAGGTTTGCTAATCTTCATCAATTTACTCACAGGAGTAAATGTTCTGCTATTGGAGGATCTCCAGTATTAGAGTTAAAATAATGCTCTAATCTTACAAATAATTATACATATTCTTAATTTTAATTCATATCAGTAATTGACTTGACTTGGTTGATAAGTATTAGCACCTGATTTCACCCAAGACCTCTATGAACAGCAGAGATGATACATAATGAAGCAGTGTCTTTGTTTCTCTTCTGCAACTTATCGTTATGGACCTGGGCCCCATTGTACAAGGGACTGCAAAATGCAGAACAAAAAGGGCACTCTGCAAAGAACTTATCATTTAAATGTAACACAACAGATGGATACAAAAAAGAGAGGGAATACACAGAGGCAAAATTGATGAGTATGATAAACAGTCATCTTAGCTCACCTGAAGTCACTTCCCTGTCAAGCTTTCTGTAGGCAGCATGGTAAAAGAGAGTTTTAAAGAGGGATTTGAGGAAAGCAATGAAGTGTTCTGTGAAAACACATGGGAGCTTCTTCCAAGCATGAAGGGCAGCATACCAGAAAGAGCTCAAAGAAACTCATTTGAAAATTTAACAGGAGGTTATGAATTCTGGTATGGGTCAATCAAAGCTGGGACTTGTTTGCTGTAAGTAGACAAGGTGGATTGGGAGGAACTTTAGGTACAGTATGTTTTATGGTATCAAAAAAATTCTTTAGGTAAATATGTTTACTAGCAGATTAGAGAAAAGCAATGGGATAGGTTAGTGCTCTTTGCAACAACATTCTTGATGAATACAGCAGTACAGAGGTCCAAGTTTAAAATGATTCACAGTTGTGGGTCCAGAGGAGAGTTTAAAAAAAAAAAAAAAAAAAAAAAGAAAAAGAGAGAGAAAAGGGATCTAGCAAAAGGCCTTGTGGAAATCCCTTGGAAAACTGTCAAAGGGGTAAAAAGATCTCCTAAAGCATAACTAAACCAGGAGAATTGAGAGGAGACAAAGTTATGAATGTTAGGAAGAATAAGATTTCAAGAGGAATAAGATGGTCATTTACATTGAAAGAAAATGAAATGCCAAGGGAAAAGTCAAAGATGATGTATAAGCCTGAGTTTTCTCTAGGAAAATGGTATTAAAAACTGGTGAGTGGAACTTCTATTTAGTGGTTAGAATCCAGAGTGAAAAGGAACTAGGGTTGGAAAACCAGAGGGGAGGTGATTTCTAGACTGTCATAGTCAAACAACTGAACTTGGAGATGAAAATGTTAGAAGAACAAGTTGTATGAGAAATGCTTCATTTCTTACAAGATGGATGAACTGAGCTGCAGTTGGAAAAGGCTGCAGTTTGAATGAAGAGATAGGCAAGAATATGTACCTAGGGGATCAGTTGGATCTTCAACATGAAGTTGAAGTCAATTGATATGTGTGAAAATTTGTATAAGGAACAGAATGAATCATGAACTAAATTCAGCAATGAAGCCTCACAGAGATTAGTTCGACATTTAACAACATAAAACAGTGGCAGACCAAGGAGGTGGGGTGGGGGAAGGATGCATTACTATTGATAAATACATTAGGACGTGAGTGGAAAGGATGGCAGAAATAGAAAGCTGGAAAAATTATATTCCCACCACAGTCTGATCTAAGGAGGACAGTCCTTAGTAAGAAAATATTGGATGAAGAGGTCTGAGCTTCTTTGAGAATGGGAGCTGGAGAAAACAATGCATGAAGAGAGTATGAACACTCATGATCTATTAAAGGATGAAACAGGCTTTCCAGAGACAGAAATAGAAGAGGATTAATAAGGCAGGAATGAGTTTAGTAATAATGACTAAAAAGAGGGAGAAAGCAAGTCATAAAGACCAGGGAAAATTGAGAAGGTAGAGATAAAAGGAAGAAGCATATTGAGGCACAAAAAGGGGCAGAAAAAGGAGAGAATGTATGCGAGATCTGGACTTGCACTGCTAAGGGGAGAGTGAGAGGTGGGCAAATGAAGAGGAGCTTTGAAACTGTAGGAGATAACATTACAAAACTACCAAATGAAATAAATGTCTGGATGGGAGATGCAGATGGCACTCTGAGTCACTGGTGTTTCAATGGAAGAGAACACATGCAAAGACACATTGCCACACATATTTCCACCTTCTTTAAGATAACACAATTAATGGTCTCACATCAATTAATTTCTCAAATTTCACATAAGCATTAATGTAATTTCTATTGAGCTTTTTGCATCCCAAATTTTAATACTCTTCTCATTTGAAACATGACATTTTGTATGTATGAACAATGTTTTGAAGCTACTCATCATGCTGAATACATCCAACTTGGTGGGGAGATAGGTCCATTTTAACTAAGAAGCTTGAAATACAGCTCATATTAATTAATATATGTAATTTTGATTTTTCAAACAGGAATTCAGAGTAAAACCAAAATCTCTCAAATTCTTACAGTTTCATATTTGGCTGTAAGTTTTTACTTGGTTAGTTTCTGATTTAGGATATTAATGAATCTGTGGTATCTTGCAAGAATTAACCACACTACTTTACAGGGCTTTATTTATATGATGAGTAGACAAAAAAGGTGTTCAAGAGGTAATAATACTATGGTACCTGGTGTGGGGAAGAGAATCGCTTTTCATATGTCAGTCTATTCCCCTCAATGGAAAATCGGAAACCTTTCTTTTTGATGCTGTCCTCTGATTCAGATTTGTGAAATTCTTCCCCGTCCTTCTCCTCGCCTTCAGACTGTTCTTTTTGCTTTTTTTTCTTTCTTCTATTTCTTCTCTCTTTAGCACTCTTTGAGCTCAGTTTTGATGCCTCAGAAGAACTTTCGGAGAATCCACCTATTCCACCTACTCCACTATAATCTCTCGAGTCAGCTGCTGCAGCTGCTGCCGCCGCCTATACATACAAGCACATGTGCAATTTACAGCATTTATACACATACCTGCACCACTCACTATTTCAAATTTATTGCCACTCTTAAAGAAATTATTATTTTGAAATAAAAGCAATGTTTCCACTTCACCAAACCCAGCATATCATAAGAAGTATAATTTTTGAAATACCACAGGAAAGATAATTTGCCACTGCTCCATAAACCAGGAGCAAGAGTAACCCAAGGGAAAACTCTACTGTCAAAAAACCAAGTGAACAAGCATCTGTTTCAGATTGAAGCAACATGTTGCAATGAATTTTTCATCTGAAGTACTATGTAAAAATAAAGAATCAAGGCTCAACAAAGTGGTAAAATCCTTGCTAACAGTAAACAACAAATTCTTACAACATTTTGATGGGTTTTGAATACTCCCTAGTCTATTAAAGATCTTGTGTAATGTTGATATCTCAGTTTTGCAAATAATAATCAGAGATTTGAGTTAAACTACACACTATTACATGCTTGTTGCTGTTTCATTTTCAAAACATGGCGCATTTTATTAACATTCATTTACAAGCTGTGGTAAAAAAAAAAACCAAAAAATATTCCCACAATTCCCCCCCAACAGATAGCAATTGACAAAAAACCCTTACTGCTGACTTTAGTCGTGCTTATGTGGAAGGCATAGTTCAACTTTTCTATGTGCCCACATGCCAAGCAGACATTATAAATTTTTCTATTAAAGATTTGAGAGCCTTCAAAAAATGAAAAAGAATTTCAAAGTGGCATGTAATCATTACATTTGTACTGCAGAAGTGTTTTCTTTGGTTTCTCCATGTTTTCCAGGTCTCTTTAAAACTGGAAAGCTATGGCTTTCTGCTGTGAAAGATGGGTAGGGAGTAGAAAAAGCCAAATATTGCTGAAGCATCATCACCTACAATAGTTTTGTCTCTGTTACTTATATAAGCAGAATTCCTCTTTGGATTTTTTTTCCACATGTCCACCTCCATTTCAGCCAATCATGGAATGGTTGAGGCTGGAAGGCAACCTCTGGAGGTCATCGTGTCCACCTCTCCAGCAGACAGGGTCACCTAAAGCAGGTTGCCCAAGGACCATATCCAGATGGCTTTTGATTATCTCCACAAGAACTCTTGGCAACTTGTTCAAGTGCTAAGGTAAAAAGTTAATTTCCATCTCCAATTTGACTATCCAGTGGTTTAGCTTGTTGGTTATTATTTTTGTCACAAATTAACAGGTTCACTCAAACCAGCAAACACAGTGCAATGGAAAACATTTAAGATTGTTTACAATATGAAGGAATTTATGAGACAAAGTAATATATTGTTAGGAGTAGGGGAGTAAAAGTATTCTCATATGTGGACATAAAGCATCTGTTCACAGTCATGAATGGAAGAAGAAATTTTACTTTACAGGGATACCTGAGCTTCTTCCTGTTGCTTTTTCAGTTGTTCCAGCATTTGTTGAAATTCTGCTTCTTTCTGCTCTGCTTCTTCCATTGTTGCTTGATTCTGTTCTTCATAGGCCATGGCGACCACAGCCAGGATCAGGTTGATCAGATAGAAAGAACCCAGGAAAATGACCAAAACAAAAAATATCATGTATGTCTTCCCAGCAGCACGAAGAGTCTGGAGAAAAAGAGATAATACACTTTTTTAGCAGACTTTAACTACTGTTGCAAATTAAGTTAGCCTCTGTGTTATAATTTAGAAATATAAGAATTATTTATGCTAGCACAAGATTATTTAGTTATTTTTTCCTTATAGAAATAATATTATATCCTGGATACATATGAAAAAGTTTTGTGTCTACTATTGTCAAGGTAAATCCAATTCTGAATACTTCAGCACTTATACTAATAAGACTCTATACATCTACATTACAGCCTTTAAATTTAACTGTAGGTGGGGCCACTGATCAGCATCTTACCTTCTTGTCTCTCAGTCCCAAACTACACTGCCACAAAAATAGTGCATTATACAAAATGTTACAGTGGACAAAATCACTGTCCTTCAGGTAAGGATATGTGTAGTTCAGGGACAAGATGTAACCTTTTCAAACAAAACATATTTTTACTAGACTGCAAATCAATTTAACGTAGCATCTGTTTACAGCATGTTTGGATAAGAAACTTTAACAACTTAAATTCATTTATTCATTTGGGTAAACAAACAATAACGCTTAATTGTCTTCACAAAATAGCAGCTATTCCTTATAATATATTTAAGGAGCACATGGGAACCTAAATCATGAATAAGGGTCTTACTGTTTTAGTCAACAGTTTACATATATAAAATTAAAGATGATTTCTGTTCCAAGGCCTTAGGGACAAGTGAATGAAAATAACTATGCAAGTACTATGTAGTAATGGTATTGGTGATGGTGCTGTTTATTTTAATAAGTCCTCACCAGCTGGTAAAGATTCTCCCAAAAGTCCTGAGTCATCAATCGAAACAGTGACAAGAATGCCCAACTGAATGTATCAAAGCTTGTGTAGCCATAGTTGGGGTTTCTACCAGCTTTCACACATATATATCCTTCTGGGCATTGACTACAAAAGAAGAGGAAATGCTATTTTTAACAACTACTCTACATTACGATATGCTGCAGTAAAACAAAATTGTTCAGGAGTACCAGTTGCTAACGAAATTATGAACAAATAAAATGTTATTCTACATACCTAAGATAAAAATATATAGCTTATTATTTTTCATTTTTTAATTCCACTTCCTAATAATATTTCAATGCTTTAATAATATAACTAATAGTATTCTACCCTTCCCCACAATTTGTCATAACACATCTCCACCAGGACAAGAGAATAACACCAAGTAGCATGGCTGATAAACAGTTGTCAGCAAGCTGGCAGCAACATTTATGCAGAGATCATTCATGTAGTTACCTTTACAAAAGTAGCCTTAGAGGCTGATGGAAGTGCCTGTGTAAATTCAAATGACAGAGATTGTTGTATTTAGGTATAGCTTCAAATGCAAAACATTGGTAATTTGCAACTCTACAGTACACTTGATAATAAAGTTGACTACCTGAGCTATTCTAAGTAGCTAATTATTTTTCTTTGATGCATAATTAAAATGATGATAATTTTCTTACCCTGCATCTGAGCTATTGCCACACAGCAGTGCATCATTTTGTCCTTCCAAGAAATAGAAATGACCTGTTTAAAAAAAAATCAAAAAGGTGATGAGAAAGATAATATTTATGCCTAATGGAAATTGAGCAATTATATAGACTTTTACACTTGAAAGAAATTAGTAGAGGTAACAAACTGTTCAACTGCAATCTATAGTGGTTAGGAATGAAAAAAACATGGAAAGTAACATTTTGACAGGAAAATTACTTTCTACAGAATCTTCAAGTTAGCCTTTCTTTAGAAAATAAAGAAAAAGTTAGTTCTGCAGTTAATTCTTAGCAACCTAACCAAATTATAAGATACAATGGGTGGAATACCCAATTGTGCATGCTAGCAAATCAAAAAAATAACAGGAAAATTAGGCAAAGGATGAGGGAAATTCTGTGCCTTCATTCGTGCATTTTGATATATAACATTTAGTACTATTAATTTATAATTATCCATTACCTATCATTTTATTAAAATATTCCTTGAAAAAACCTGAAATACTAGGGATGAGTTTTTTTCCCCTGTACTCAGCACCCGTGCAGCCACACCTCGCATGCTGTGTCCAGGTCTGGGCCCCTCAGTTCAGGAAGGACATTGAGGTGCTGGAGTGTGTCCAGAGAAGGGCAGTGAAGCTGGTGAAGGGTGTGGAGCACAAGTCCTGTGAGAAGTGGCTGAGGGAACTGGGGGTGTTTAGCCTGGGGAAAAGGAGGAGCAGGGGAAGCCTTGTCACTCTACAGCTCCCTGCAAGGAGGCTGTAGCCATGTGGGGGTCAGGCTCTTCTCCCAGGCAACCAGCAACAGGGTGAGAAGACACAGCCTTAAGCTGTGCCAGGGGAGGTTTAGGTTGGACATAGGGAACAATTTCTTCATAGAAGGAGTGACTGGGCATTGGAATGGGCTGCCCAGGGAGGTGGTGGAGTCACCATCCCTGGGGGTGTTTAAGGAAAGACTGGATGTGGCACTCAGTACCATGGTGTAGTTGACAAGGTGGTGTTAGGTCATAAGTGGGCCTCAATGATCTCAAAGGTCTTTTCCAACCTCACTGATTCTGTGATAACACAAAATGCCAAACTAATTTCTAATTGGATCTTGATTTGAGCAGCTGAGGGAGAAACCAAGCTTTTATTGTACCTTACACAAAACTAATACACAAAATTCTGTAGCAGAGGAATGTACTTGAACATTTAGGCTAACTATTAAGAGGAAGTAAAATACAATTGAAAGAGATAGAAGGTCTAAAAGTCCCCAACACATTCTTCTATTTTATTTTATTTTATTTTATTTATTTTTCCTTCTCTGCAACAGAAAGGGAAACATTTTGCCATCAATTCCTAGTTTGTGATTCTTAGGGTAAAATGGGAATCTCTAATGGAGATTTTTGGGTCAGGTGGCACATTAAGCAAAAGTTGCCAGAATTAGGTATGTTCTGGCTGTTCTCAGGAAGCAGATGGTTCCGTGAGATTCACTGCCAGCTGGCATGGACTAGCTTAGCTGGCATGAACTAACTAAGGGCTAATGCTAAACAGACAAGAAGGGAATTGCAACCAGTTCCTACTGACTGCTTCTACTCTGTCACCACCAGTATATGATAGAGGCAGCATAAAATCTGCTAATTTTAAAGAGAGAGAGAAATTATGTCCATAATTTATATACCTGCTATTCTAGTCTCAGATATATAAGAAATCAGTGGATTGTCAGACATTCTAGTGATCACAGAGTCAGACCCTGTGAGACATCTGACCCCTACTTAAAAAGAAGTTTAAAGATGCAAACAGGCTCCAAGTAGAACTTGCAAAACTGTCTGTGGGCCTAATTCACATTCTTATGTGGCACAGCTCCACTTTCAGTTCACTACTTTGGAAAACACTTAAATTAGATTATTTTTAATATGAAAATGATAATGATAAAGTAATAAAACAGTAAATATGAGTTTGTAGAAAATATGCCATGTAAAAAACTATTCCTGTCTCCTGCCTACTTAATAGCAGAAAAGTCATGGGTAGAAGTCCTACATGACACTTCCAGATACAAATACAGGAGATATGTTCTGGCTGGAAATATCACAAAATACTCGAAAAAAGTTCTTAGAGAGCAGTTGCCAGTGACCCAATGTCAATTCATAAGGGCATCTCTCTGAAGATCTCCCAGGTATCTGTGCTAGACATGGTTTTCTAACAAATTTCATTACCAACTCAAGACATGAAACAGTAGGAAAACAATGCATCAAGTATTCTGAAGACATAAGGCTAGGCAAAAGGGTATTTGAAAGTTAGAATGACCTTCACAAACTGACAAGTTTGTCCCAAAGCAATTGGATTTATTCCAATAGAGACAAGAGGAAAAGGCAAAATCAAATGCGTAGATACAAAATAGTCAGGATGTGGCTGCAGACACCACTGTACAGAAAGATGCAGCAACTGCCACAAAATACAAATTGACTGTGAATCAACAATACAGTGCTAAAATAAAAAATGAGGTAATTTTGAAATGTGTTCATAGGAATGCTGCATATATGGCATGAGGTAAAGATACAAATTCAAATTGGAGGAGTTAGTACCCAATTTGAGGATCTCATAAAAAACCCAAGAAAACAAAAACTGTAACAAAACAAGGCAAAAAAAAAAAAAAAAAAAAAAATTGGGTATAGAAAATGCAAACCAGAAAACAGGATTGCTTAGCTTAGGAAAGACCAGAAATACAGAGGATAAGAATTTTTAAACTGAATAAAGACTAATATAAAGTAGTCTATTATTATCTTATTTCTAAGTCCACAGCAGATGTAGTAATATATTCAATCTGAAATTAGGAAAATGTAGGTCAGATATTTAGAAAAAAAACCTTTCTATTTGTGTGACATAGCACCAGAGACAACTAAAGGAGAATGGAATGGAATCAGTTCTTCAGATGGCTTTAAGAATAGGTTATCATTCAAAATTTCAGCATAACATTTTTATGTTTCAAGCATGCTGAGATGATAAGTATATTAAAAGATTGTAAGGCAACAAGACTTGGATCCAAAAGCATTTAGTTCTTAAACTGAGGCTTCCTAACTTTCAGTGATACAGTCACCAGTTAAAATATTTATACAGACTATATTAAAAACCTATTATACTTAATTATGAATACATTAAATATATTAAATATACTAAATACACTTAAATAACTAGAAGGGACTGAACAGACAAATAGGAGAGATTAATAATACTATTATAAAAGACAAAGTAGCAATCTACTATAGATACTTTCAGAGTTGTTATATCTGAATTTTTAAACAAGTTTTGTAAACACGATACTAACATTAACAACCAAAAATGGTGGAAATAATGTATTAAGAGGTAGAAAAGTGGAAAAAAATGCTAATGTCTTCATTTTTCCAAGATAAGAAACAAATTAAAAGACAGAAATATGGAATCTATTTCTTATTTTGCAGGAAAGAATCTTGGGGTAAATCACCAGTATTCTCTTAAAGGCGTGTCTGTGCTGTGCAAGGGTGTGTGGTGCAGAGCCACTCACCCAGCTCTTGAAGGAACAATGTAGCTGCATTTCTGTGCTCTGGCAGGATTCCTGGGCTAGCTCATGTTCACGTGTGGGCTTATGATACTGGGCACTATCTTGAACTAACCTAGCTATTGAATTTCAGATCCCATGTTAGGGCTATCACACTATTTCAGGAGCCTTGAAGCTAGCACGGAAATTTCTGGTTTATGCTGCAATGTGATTTTACTCTGAAAGTTATATTTAGTGAAAGGTAAAAGGATATTTTGCTACCCAGAATGATATTATGAGTATTAAATTATATAATGACTATGCTTTTATTTACTAGAGAAAAATGAGTGCTTTTACATTTCTTGGCCAGATTACACACTTTTAAAAGCAAGGGAAAGGTACTGATGTTCTGAAATCTATTTAAATCAAGACCAGAAAATCAATGCAGTAGATTATATAATTAACTCTTACTTTTGTCTTCGATGTATTCATCCCAGTTAAATATTGTCATTGTTGCATTAATAAATGTACCATTTTCACCTAGACTGCTATTAAAGATGGAAATAACAGTTGTTTCAAAAGTAGAGTTGTCTGGAGGCCACTGCAGGCATTTATTTCTCAGGTTGCCCATGAACAGCTGCAGCCCTATCAGTGCAAATACACTCAGACAAAACACTGTCAGGATCATCACATCCGAGAGCTTCTTCACAGACTGAATCAGGGCTCCTACAATAGTCTTCAGGCCTGCAAAGAGATAAGATTTTTATTATGATGTTAAATAGATACTAAACACACACAAAAAATCATGTGACTTTTTTCCTGATAAAGATTTCATGCAAAAAGACTAATAATTTTTGACACAATAATTTTAATGAAAAGCTTTATTATTTGGAGAGATGAACGAAAATATGTAAGTTTATACTTATTTTATAGTGTACAAAAATAAAAAGTAGATAATAGTAAACATATTGTTTACACCAAAACAAGTGATTTTATTATTCATGCTATATCTCAGCCCTACATAGAATAGCACTGTTTGCTTTTGCTGATGCTTCTTGCCCAAACCTTTCTTTTATCAGCCTTTTGCAATGTATTCTATATTAGTAACCCCATTGAAAAGACATTATACGTGCATATTCAAATGATATCATAATAATCTTCTTACAATATAAGAGGGGTGGTGGTTTGGAGAAGAAAGACATCTTTAGAACGATACCCCATGCATGGCCCATGCTATCCTTTAGAGTTTAATTTTTTAGACATAACTTAGAACTGAATTAAGTTGCTATATCAAGTGCCTTCAATAAATGAGAAAATTTGCATCAGTATGAAAGCTTAAAATTAACTTATATTTAAAACATGTAAAGGAAAGCTTGATGTCATAAGATGCAAATCACATAGGCTGTTTGCTGCAAATATCTCATGCAAGAATTTGTTAAACTCAAAGGCTGATTTTTTTTTGAGAAGAAAATGCAACTAATACAAGCATGAATCAATTTCAATAAAATTACATGTCTTGATTCCTGCTTTTTTGGTTTGTTGACAATGCGTAGCAAACAAGGCTTATGCTTTGAAAATGAGAGTACAGCCTTTGTAGAACAAAAGTCAGCCTCGGTGTTTAACCTCGCTCTCACCTGGAATGACTGATATTGTTTTCAAAGCTCGGAGAACTCTGAATGTTCTCAACGCTGAGACATTGCCCAGGTCCACAAACTCTGTCACATATCTGTAATAGGGGAGTTCACACACAAACACAATGACAGCACACAAATAACAGTTGGAGATACGAGGGGCCTAACACCTTACACCAACTACTTCTTACCTGGAATTACAGAAATAGTTTTCAAAGCTCTCAATACTCTGAAAGTTCGAAGAGCTGAAACATTGCCTAGGTTTACAAATTCTGTTACATACCTGTAGGATTAAATCACAATTACTCAGAATTGAGGCAGATTTTATTCTATTTGCTTGGGTCTTTGAGCAAGACCTTTTCACCGTTCACTGTACTTTGCCTGTGTTATAAATATGCTTCTGGCCATAAAATTAAATTAAGTTTTATCACAATAAACCACATTGACTTGATGTTTGAAAACTAATCTGGTCAGCTATTAGCAGGAAGTCAAAAGGATTCCTTTAATTCTGGTATGCAGAAAGGAGACAGGATATGAACAGTTCAGGGTGATGGCATTCACAATCCTAAGGGGCTGGCACACCATGCTGGCCTCTGCAGCACATTCTTGGCTAGAAATACTAAAATGTGTAAAAGAGGTAGAAGAAACATATTGAAACTGCAGGAAGTCCAGGCTCCAAATATTCTGGCTGACAAGATATGAGGCAATTTTTAGTCACTAATCTCACGCTACCAGAAAGAATTTTTATTAAAAAAATAAGTAGAAGACTTACGCAAATGTAATGACAGTGAAATCTAGCCAATTCCATGGGTCTCGGAGAAACGTAAAATCTTCTAAACAGAAGCCCCTTGCAAGAATTTTAATAAGTGATTCAAAGGTATAAATTCCAGTGAATGTGTATCTGAGGAAAATATGCAAGACAGAGTTCACAGATCACATTATTTTTGCAGTTTATGCTCTCTAGTTGTTTTATTCTCATTTTCTTCTCTTTAAGAGGCATAAGAAATAATGGCAGTTACAACCAACTTTAACATCTGCATAATTTATACCATAAGGAGAGAGGAATGAAATTAGGATTAAAAGACTGATAACCTATATCTTAAATTCAACTTCTATAATCTATACAATAAGAGAGATGCAAAATTCTGAGTTACTTCATTGGTGCATGTTTATGACCAGTCTGAATCCATGTTATTAAAAACACATAGATGGATTATGTTAGGATTTTAGAAGTCGCTTTCAGGCTAGAAATTCCTTTCTTCAACGTTATTTTTATGCTGAAATGTTGCTCAGTCCCAAGAGGTGGCAAGTACCAAGCCTCATCAGTCCTCATTCCTCTGTAACTGTGTTACAGAGTAGGTATATCCAGTACTTCACCTTCAGCAAGACAGATGTAGTACCAGAATCAAACAAGTGCAAGAACGACCAAAAATATTTTTGAATGCCAATAAAATTCAGGTACTCATTTTGACTAAAAAAGGTAGTTGAAATGTAAAGTGAAAAAATATTTAATTCTGGCATTCTGAGTAATGTCAATCTACTGTGTCCAAGTGATGTCACCCTGAAATCTAGTTTAATTTATATCTTTAATGAAGAGGAATTCAAATTAAACTGCTTAAAAAGCTTTCTCTAACTGAGCTAACCCAAAAACAGTTTTTCAATATGGAAGTTTTCCGTTCAACTACTAAAAAATTTATTTCCTGCACAACTTTACTCCACAGATGAGGACATGCATGGTTACTCTAAAAGGCACAATACACAGCCATGAAGAAATAATCAAGCCACCAATCTTTATCATAAATATTTACCACATGCTAGGTATCCTGAATACTTAGATGCTCACACTGGACTCAAAATGAGAATGTCTTCACTGACCTTTATAGCCCTATGATTTCACTTTTGATTACTGCAGATTAAACAGGTATGCATCAGCCCAAGCAGTAAGGAATGAAGAAGCCGCAGAAAGGAAGCACCAAGAACAGTGCTTCGCACTGTGGCCTGCAGCCTTGGAACTGTCATTGTGTGTCGGCACCTCGCAGCTGACATCACACTGGACCAATTAGCCAAGCTGACATCACATTGCACCAATGACTAGCTAACCATTTCAATAATTTTTAACAGCTTATTTTGCATACAAGTTTTCCATTGTTTGATTGGTTTTGGTAAGAGAAAGCTGCACTGTGATCAACACAGCCATTCATAAGATGGTTCCTTTATCTGTAATGGTTATTGCAACAGAGATGAAAGAGTGCATTTCTCTGCTTTCTTGCACAGGTGTGACATAGAAAGCAGACAAAAATATTTATAATCCACTTTTTCTGTATGATCATAAGAGTAAGTTTTCTTACATTTTCCATCTAGTACTGCAAACAGAAGAAGGACATTAAAGAACTTGTCACGAGACCATTTTATATATTTCATGTTACAGCAAAGGAACTAGCATCAGAATACCTGTTGATAGGATGTCCCAGCAAAATAGGTGCTGGCAGTGGAAGCCATCCTAATATAATTTACAGTAGTTTATTTCTGATTACTGGATATTATTCAGAGAAAATCCATTTAACTTACTCTACATTCTTTGTCCAGTCCGGAGGGTTACTCATGGTCATAAATACGCAGTTGGTCAAAATAGTGCACATGATAAGCATGCTGAATAATGTAGGCTAAGAGTTAAGGAATGTAAGCCAGGAAATTTCATAAAAAGAGTATCAAATAACACAGTGCTTCGGTAGATTTCCACTATCAGGAGCTATCTATCCCTCCACTGCTCTTCTAATAGCCAGGGGAAAGCCCTGAAAATGTTAAAGCTTTCATTCACTGCTTTATAGCTGAGAGAGAACAACCATACACTAAAAATTAGAAAATCTGAAAGATATTTTTAGAAGTGCCCCAACTCTAAATTATTTTTTCTTATAGAACAAAAATGACAATGTTTGAAGTATTAGCTTCTAATTTCATGGAATAACACACAAAGTATTTCTTTTAGATGATCTAGACAAATATCTGCTTCATGCATGCAAAGCAATGAAAAATAAATTTTCTTCACTTCCGTGTTTTACCATAAAATCAGGCATGTATCAACATTTTTCCTTATCACTATGATACACTGAAAGCTATCTGCCATATAGTAGGAGAAGAAATAGGGAAATCTTAGCGAGAAAAATATTTTATTGCTGTTTGTTTTATATATGGCTTTTGTAATATAAAATGCTGTTGGGAGGGGAAGGCACAAATGATTCTCAAAAAAAGAAATCCAAATAGAATCCCAGAACAGCTCCAAGTCATAAATAATTTCATATATTTGAACAGAAGCACTCTAAATCTACAACCTTTTACTCTCAGAACCGCTGACATTCTTCTAAGATACAAAAAAAATACAACCACCAAAATGAAAACCACGCAGATGAACCACAGAACGTCCACATGATGGCACCAACACCTAAAGCTACAAAGAGGACAAAGCTCGAGTTTGAGAACAGCTGCAGATTCATGTGGTGCTCCTAAATAGAAATCTGAATATAATGGTGTGAGAAGTACTGTGAGATTCCCCTCGTGAACTTTTCTTTCCATGTCTACATTAACTAAAAAATCTTCAAGTGATAATGATACTTCTACCTTCTGAGCCGTCAAAAAACTGTGGCATTACATTCAACAATTTTTGGGTTTTCTGCGCAGTTAATATCATTTTGGAAGTCATTTGTAGGCCAGCCATTGATAACAACATCCAACACATACCAACTGCTGTAATTATCAGTCTTCCAGTATACCAATACTGAAAAAAATGCTTTCAAGATACAGTCTACATAATCTTAGGAACCCTAAACGCAATGCTAACACAAAACTACTTTCAGTGTGCTTATGTTAGACTTCTGTAAATACAAGTGTGCAAACATTTGTATTTGTTCCTTGTTAAGTAAACTGGCTCACTGAAGTCAATGCCCTCATAGCTCATATTGGTATTTGGGATCAGGCCAGTGGGATGCCTACTACAGTCAGCTATTAAAACACTGAAAAAGACAAAATAATAGTCAAGTAATTATAATAATTTAGCTTCTCAAATCTCTACCTGCAATGTGGAAATCTCATGACCTTCTTTCAGACTGAAATTAAAGCATCAATAGGCTTACAAGTGTGTAATGCAATAATGAAATAAAATAGACAGGTGAGATACATACAGGACTGAGAATGTATAAGAAAACAAGAAACCTAAGCTGTTTTATTAATCTATCTTTCTGCAAGTGTTACCTGAATCAGAAAATGAAAAGGAATAATGAAACCATATTTTCACTAAATATTCATGGAAGCACAGACCTGGGATCAAAGATTTGATTTTAATACACAGTGTCAGGGAAGAAGTGAAAGTATTCTGAGCAATATATCTGCAGTTTATGAAAAATGTGGAGGAGGGGAAAAGCTGAAAAAAAGATGTGATGATTACAGAAAAAATAAGAGGGAAGGAAAAATTATGTGGGGGAAGAAAGTAGACACAGGAATTGTAAAGGACGATGACTGGTTGTCTGGCTTCTGGTATTACTATATTAGGATCCAGCAATGAACAGAAATGTAAAAGGAGAATGAGAAAAAGAACAGAAGACAGAAATAGTAGAAAGAGGGACAAAGCACTACAGATCATATTGATCCTAGGACATGTGCCAGAGAATGATTTAAATACTAAGTAGCATCTCATTCATTACAGTTTTAGACTAACCACTTGAAAAGGATATGAATGTACCAAAATCTTAATAGCTATTTTTCTAAGAGGATTGAAAGGAGTTAACATGTACAGGGCAGAGGTGGCACTGAATCGGAATATTGCCTTCCCTTTATTCAATACTATAAAGGTCTGGAAAAAGAAAAAGGGAATGAAAAATAGTATTTAGAAGATACCAAGTTACAAACCCTGAATCATTTTAATTTCATCATTAATTATATTTGGTCAATATGTTCTTCTTTCATTGACACAATCCCCTTGTCCAGATCACACATTGTAGAATCCAGCCAAACTACTATAAATATAATTAAATGAACACTTAAATACATCTATTTAGAAATCATAAGTAATCCTGGTATTGCTAGCTAGTAAACAGAGACAAGTGTAAAAGTAATGTAGGTAATACTTGAAGAATTAGTATACTTCTTGTATGGTATAATATATACACTGAGCTGTATAACTGTAACCAAAATGAGAGCCATTAAAACTTCTATCCCTAAATCAAATAACCAGTATAAATTATCAAATCAATGTACTAAGACAAAAGTACCTCAAAGTGATCTAAATTTCAAGTGATCATGAAAATATGGAAATCAAGTTTTTAATCATCAGTTTTTCAACATAACACTAATGTACTCAATTTCTGCTGTACTCTGAGAATAATGTATTACTCCCCTTTTCAACTATTGCTTGTGATAGTTCTGTGCCTGCAAATCCATTTTCCATGTCATACTTTACTTTCACCTAATACAGAATCCATTCTATTCACTGTATCCATGTATTTTCACTGTCTCTCCACAGTTTCAGCAGTAACTCGTAAATTACCAACATTTTAAAAAGCATTTCTAAATGTAACAGTGTTTTTAAAATCCAGGAAATAATAAAACCTATAAGGTTTTTTTTTAAATTATGTTGATTCCTTGGGGAATGTCCTGTCTATTTCCATCATCTCTTCTTTCTACATGTGGATGTAAGTTCATGCTTTTTAAAAGGAAGTGGACCTGGACAGCATTGTGGCAGTCCTAGGAAGCCCAAAAGGCACATAAGCCATGCAGACCTGGAACACTGCCAGTAACCATGATCTGCCTCAACTGATATCAGAGGGCAGCATTTGTCAGGATTATGCTCTACTTTCTGAGCAGGTGTGGCAAATACAGCAGCTGAAAACACATTGACTCTCCCTGCCTGAAATAATAAATTACAAATGATAAAAATCAGTGCTTCCAAACTTAACATGTTTGCATTCTCCCATATTTAGTGATTCTCAAGCTGTGCTTTGATCTTTTATTGTACAGGAGTCTGTAACATGTTCTTTACTATGAAGATTTTTCAACTCTCTTACTATTATTCCTGGAGTCCATGAAAACAGGACCTCTAATAATCAGAGGTCTTATGTTTTCTGTTCCCTTTACTCTGACAAAACCCCTGATGAAGTATCATTTGTGCTATGCTGACTCACCAAGTTATGTTAGAAAAATGGAAATGGAGCCTGACCCAAAACATGATGTTCAAAAGTATGCAAAGAACACCAAGAAAAATAATAGGAGAAATTATGGTTGCAACATACAGTTTGAAGTCTTCCTTCTCCTACTGGAAACCACCATGCTTTTGGAAAAGATCATGACAACTGCTATGCATTTCTCAACCAGGAACAAGCAATTCAGCAGGATTTTAGTTCAAGTCCACACTTAATTGCAGAATTACTCTTCTAGTTTCCAAAGCATGATGATACATGCTCTAATTTTAGGATTTCTGGCATTGGATTTAGATTTTTACTACTACAGAATGTGGAAAGAATTAAGGAAAGGAATCAGTACTTTGACCCAAATTCTATTTGCCTTCCAGACTTCAACATGGTAAATCCCTTGAGTAAAGGGAGCAAAACATGATATTTAACTGAAAACCTTGTTTTCAAATTTAACTCATGATTCTCCATACATGAACTCAGTTTTAGGAATTCTGCAATGAACACTTAAGGCACAAGTGACTTTTTGAGCTGTTCTGCTTAATTCTTCGTGGTATGCCTATATTGCTATTGTTTCAACATATTACTGATGAGGCATACCCCTAATTCCTGCAGGAAATATCTTCACTTGCATTTTTTCTCCTAGTTTGAGTTTGAATCATAACAATTCCTGGAGTTTTTCTTCATTTTTCTTTGAAGCAGTTTCTTCACTTTCATGGGTTTTGTTTTTTAATTCACTTGTTTTTGTTAGCTAGCTAGTTTCCACAGGAAAGAAAAGAAAGCAGGAGAAAAAAATTATGAAAACAGAAAAAAAAATTTATTTCTTCTTCACCAGTAGAATAATGAGACCACAATGCATATGATACCAAAATCAAAGGCACTGAAAATCTGGAGGAAACCCAAGGCCATCTGGACACTAGTCTAAAGTTCAACACTTTTGTGCTGGCCACAGCAGTTGTTGTTACTTTAAATCAAAGCAAATATGTGGATTTATTATTTTTTTAATTAACATCTCCATAAAAGTATTTTTTAAATTATGTAACAGTCTGTCAACACTTGAAGTGCCATTGCTACCTCCTCTTTATTTATGTCCCTCTTTTAAACACCTCCTCTTTGAAAACAATCATAGAACAAAATAGAACTGGATAAGAAAATTTTTCCACTCAGACTAAGTTGGATATATGATGTCTCTACAGGGTAAATATGGATAGGGGTAATCATCATCATATCCTGAGAAATTATCTTTACATACTTCCCTATCTTTCCCAGTGACAAGAGAATGCAACCTAAACTTTCCACAACAGTGAAGAAATCTAGTAAGAAGATGTCTAGCTACCTTTGAGATGGATTTCATATTGAAGATGTGCTCCTATCACAACTATAATACAGCAATTAGTAATTATTCTAAAGATAAACCCTGTTCTGCTACTTCAGTTCTCCTGTGTGTAAAACACTGAAAGTTACAGGCTTTAATAAAATGCCAGACTTATAAAATAAAAAAAATAACTGCATCTGTACTGATCTATGAGGTCCCACAAACTTGTATTACTAATTCCTGTTCTTATAGTGGAGGTTTCTGCCAACCACATCAGTTGTTGGGGGAATTACTGAATGGAAGGACTAGGCAAAAAATAATAGAAATACTATGTCTTTGAAGGGTTCTTCGTTATTTATTCTTCTTAAAGTCTGATAGAAATACACAACACACTCACTTTTTTATTGATATAATATGGGTCCAGGTCTTCCAAGGGCTCGGACACCATTCCTGGAGGTATGTCGCCGTAAATAAATGGCAGTGTCTTTCCTGCCTCCAAGTCACTGTTTGGCTTTGGGCCATCTTCATCATCATCATCTTTGCGTTCTTGTTTGGATTTTTGAGCTTTCTCTTCATTGATACGCTGTTCAATAGCTGCAAGTGATTCTCTTGTGAAATAGCGGAAGCTGTCGGGTCCTGGTGGTACCAGCACTGATTGTGCCATCTTTTCATCCTGCACCTCTTAATTACTGTTTAGCCTCTCTCATAAAAAAGTGCTAGAAACATAAAAAACACAGAAGAAATTTAGAGCAACACAGCTACCAACAATGTAAAGTAATATACCATCACAGAATTTTTTGTGGGACATCTTGTTAAGTTCAGTAATTATCATCCAAGAGGAGGTTGCTGTGAAATGAATTTTTAAATTTGTTTTTATTTCAAGAAAAACCATTTTCTTTTGCAGCTTAGAGTTGTCTCAGAGGCATCAATTCTTAAAACATTTCGTTTAAAATTCACTTAGTGCTTGCACCAATAGATTGTCAGTTCTACAGGCTGATAGAAAAGGTCACATACAATACAATAATATCTTCTGCCTTTATCAAGGGTAATGTTTTCCATTCCCATGAATAAAGCAGGAGATATCTTCCACTACATTCAGTATAAGGAATCAACAGTTCTGAAGAATTTGGTTCAGTGTTGAGGAGTGAGACTCCAGACATTGCAGCTCCTAATTATCCTGAAAGCTGTATCTTGGACCAATCCTCATTTCTAGCTATATGGACCAGAAATTACTCTTAGAATCCACTATTGCCAGATTCCGTAAGGCCAGAAGGATCAGTTAAAAGCAATGTAACATGCTCCTTCTCTTCAAGTACAAATATGCTGCCTTTGCTGAACTGCCAGCTCAGGAAACAAGGTTGAGGCATAAGCACCTGTATTCAGATCCCCTGCCTGGAAACACACACTGTGCACTGGAAGAACTGCTGAATTAAACAAAACAGTTTTTTAATCACTACATACTGCACTTACATCTTTTATGTCTGATATCTTATCAGTTGTATATATATTTCACAAATTTCACTAGCAAGAGCAGGACCATCTCTTCTTAATGTCTCCAGGCAGTTCAGTTAAAAAGAACAAGTGGAAAATATTCCCAATGCAAATACTTTGATCTGAAATCGCAAATAGGGTATCTGTTGCAGCCTACAAGAATTTTTCTCAGGAGTCCTTCTGAGTAAGCACATTAAAAATACAACAAATGTAATAAAGTAACAAATTCTGAGTAAAACAATACACCCAGATACAATTATCTGATTAAAATGATACAACAGTTTGAATACAATCAGCCTGATCCTATTTTACTGTCTCGCTTAGCACACATACTCCAGCGCAGCCGCAACAAATTAATATTTTTGAAGGCTGTTAAATAAGCTGCAGCACGATGCTTTCTCCTCCTTTTCAACCATATGCACACAGCCACTCACACCTACACAAACATCCACACACATCCCAACTCCTGCAGGTCTCCCTGTGAGCGTGCTCTTCCACTGCAGGCAAATGCACCTGGTGTATTCTGTCATGGACGGGCTGTACCAAACTGCTGCTGGAAGCTACTCTGGCTACCAGCAGCAGAAAGGTTCATTAGGAAAATGAAAGTGGTCCTGCAGCAGAATCCTGTTAGATTTTATTTCTAATCACAGAAGGGGGGTGGGGTGGGGGGGGGGGGGGGAAGGATAATTCTGTTTTAATACTACAGGAAACAATTAAAAATTCATTACCAGTGAAGAATCTTGTAGTTATGTGGTTTTGGAATGGCACCAGGGAAGACTGCAGTTAAAATTCCATCATGCCTTTTCCGTTTTTTCCTTTTTTTTTTTTCTTTTTTTTTTTTTCTTTTTCTTTTTTTTTTTTTTATTCAGCTTTTACAGACCACACCTAACTTCCTGCTGAAGGATCCTGGTTATTGAAGTAGGCTTGCACATTTCCTGTGCAAGCCTACTAAGTGCTGTAACTCTAATTGCCAGTAGATGGTACTGATTTATACACGTAAATTCTTCTCAGAAATGGTAAAGAATTTTTGCATGCTTGAACACTTGCTTAAACTGAGACTCTTGGACTAAAATATAAGATTTTATATAACCAGTCAAGTCTCAAGATTCTCAAAAATTCTTTTGAACACATAGCAGCTACTGCTGATGTGACCATAGCTGTTAAAACTGTGAAGGTGAGATAGAAGGAAAGTAGGAGGGATACCAATCTAAGTGAAATCAAAAAATGGAGGCTACACAGGCAGAGTACAACCTCAGCAATTGCTGAAACTGTATTATCAGCAGTCTGGATTATTTTAAACTATAGGTTGTGTAAATATTCTAAGATAAATGTACACAATATGTTCAGTGTCCATTCTTTCTAAATGTGGATAAGCCAGCAATGGGAGGGAAGGAGGGCCCTCCTAAGTGTTCACTGCAGCAGTGAGTTCCTGTACACAAGCCATCTATTCTTGCTCCCTGCTGCAGCAGGTGGTTGGGAGCACTGTAAACCCCTCTCTGTGGCAAATCAGCAAAACATCCCCTTTGGGCACCACTCCACCAAAACACCACCCTACTTCTTTCACTCTTCTGTTTGCTCTGTATTTTCTGTGCTTACTGATTTTCCTACTTTTTCCTCCTGCTGCAACAATAAAACTTTTTTACCTCTGTCCTACCTCCCCATCAACCTTCTGCCCTTCCCTCCTTCTTTCACACGTACACAATCTCTTCCAAACTTTTCAATCCAGACACATGGTTGTATCTATACGTTCAGATCTTCTGGCAGTCATTTACTCTCTGCCGTCTCCTTTTCTTCAGGCATGAAGAGGAAAAAAAAAAGGTGTGGAAAGTAATAAAAAAAAGGTCAGTCTAAAGTGAGAGATGTTGGAGAAAGAATGAATAGATTGGCTGAAGAAATGTCACTGTGACTTTGAAAAACAGACAGTGAAGAGAGGGGAAAATACTGATAATAGTTTCCTTTTGTAATTGAGGTGAGAGAATGAAGAATTTGACTTGGTAAAAATAAGGTTTTTGAAATTTTCAGCAACTAAGAAAAAGTGTGCCAAATGAGACCTATAATTGAACCACATCAAAAGTATCAATTTGGTTTTGATTAATTTAAACATTACACGGTATTTTAAAATAATGTTAAAAGCCTTTTTAACATTCCATTCGATGGGGTTTTCTATTTTCACAGATGATTCAAAGAAATCAACAAAAAGTTTACAAATAATTCCATGTAACCATTTTTTTTTTTGTTAAGAAGTTTTGGATGAAAACTTCTGGCTGGCTGTAATTACGACTACAGTTTACTTAGGGCTGCTCTGAAGTCTCAAAGAGGATTGTGACACAGCACAGATCCACGGGAGGAGTAAAGGAGCTTCTAACTACAAAAGCATTTTGATTATTTATTTGTACGGACAGGCAACTGCTTATGTATGAAAGTTACAGTAAATCAAGTACCTGAGAAGCTGGGCTAATTCACACAATATTGGAAAAGGAGCTTCATTCTTCCATTAACAGGATATTAAGTTAAAGAATCTGATTATTTGTTTCTCATTGTAAGAGTCTGAAATTACCAGAGATCTCATTTTGATTTCCACCAGTGCTATACAATCTACGTGCATAGTGTTAGGAAGGACACTGAAAAGAGAAGACAAAAAGGAAATAGCCAGGGGACACTGTATCCCATTGCCTTAGAGGCCTGGGCCTACAGTCTTACTAGGTAAGGAAAACTGAACAAGTATTTTAGAGAGACAGACTAGACAAGAAACGCAGTATCAGCCTTGCCATCTAAAAGAGAAATATATATACTTCTAAAGAGGAGACAACAGTAATACATCTAGAGAAGCTTATAACAATCCTTAAAATATATTAGATACTACACATAGCTATAGGAAACGTAACAGATAAAATTATTAGAGATAGAAAGGGAAAATTATTAAATCAAATAGAAAATATCAATCAAAACCTACTCCAACATAGCCTATGTTTAAGAACTATAGTGTGAACATGGAAAAAATTTACCTAAACCATAAACATGAAGTAAGAATGGCAATTCTGGTAATAAGTCACTCCCAACTGCTGTCTAGCTTCCCACCTACAGCCACGGGTACAGTTTATGATCAATTTTATCACTAATGGTATCCATCTTCCCTCTACTGTGACATGTGTGAAAGCTTGAAGTGGACCTTGTCCTTTAATCATTTGGTGAAACACAAGGCCCACAGAGAGGGTAGAGATGAAGAAGTGTTCAGTGTCATACGTAAAGAAATTCTACATGAGGGTGAATGATTTTTGACAGGACAGAGACAAGAGAAACCTCCATATCTTTTCCTGATATCCTAGGAGCCCTCATTTATAGACAACCCTGATTTTAAAAAATAGAAGGAAACTAGATTACCAGTTTCTCTTCAGAAATCTGTAAAAGCTGCAGTTGTTCAATGGCAAAGTAAAGCATTAAAATGCACAACTGGCAACTTGCCATCATTCTCTGGTTCTGTGATCATTTTACTCTCCAGCTGTGTGTCCCTGTACTATATTAGATTGTCCCTGAGTGCATGACTTTTCATTTATAGTTCTGAATTTCATCTCGTTCCAGTAACACCAGTCATCAAGCTCATCTAGTCCTTTCTGTATAATAGCTTGCTCAGTCTTTGACAATGCCTTCCAACTTTGTGATAGGAGCAAATTACATTGGCATATTTCCATTTCTTTGCTGAAACAATAAATTAAACTTTAAGTAAAATCTGTCCCAAAATTATAACAGTGGCAACTCCAACCAAAGTGTAGGTTACTGTGATACTTGCTGTAGTTTGCAAAATATATTAATACTACTCTAAGAACCTTAATCTTAAAAAAAACCCCCAACCATTGAGTTTATGCTTGAAAATGAAATAGTATTTCAATTGAAAGAGCAAAAGAGACCTAAGTGGAGCTTTTTCTTCTTGTAAATAGCATCCATTTAATCTAATACATTGAATCTAAAGAATTCCTGTCACCTCTTCCCCCCATGATACTTAAAATACTTACTATACTACTAAATAAATCATGGTGATCAAGGTGCCTGAAAAACATGTTTGCTAGCTTTGAGATGACACGAAACAGGGAGGGCTACAAGTAAACAGGAGGATAGCGTTAGAATTTAAAATGCCCTGACAAGCAACAAAATGGGCTCAAAAAGTCATGCAATTCAATATATAAATATTCTATATTTTATACTTAGACAATATGAAAATAATTCATACCATAGAAATAAAACATCCAAGGAAATGTAGGATCCAAGAGATCCTTCATTTGAAAGCTTCCAAAGAGGTGTAGGATTTGAGCCCTTTCTATCTTAATTTTACATTGAAAAGATCAATTGAAGACAAAATGACTGTCTTTATAAGTCCAAAAAGCTCTTCCAAGGAAGTAAAGGAATTTATTTTCTTTTTGTCTAACATACAGATAAACAGGTCATGGTGTTAAACTGCAGCAAGAGGGTTTGTTAGGAAAACCTTTTACCAGTGAAAAGAGAATTAACAGAGTAGACACATGACAATCTTCTAAGGACTTTAAGAAAACCTAGACCTTGGAAGAAAAAGATCAGTGATGAGTGTGAGTTTTGTAGCAAAACTGATCAGGAGGAGAATTAAGCAATTTGTAACAGGCCTTCACTGTTTTAGGGTCTTAATAAGTGTAGGTTTCTCATTGTTCTGTGCTGTTTCATCTGTTATGTTTCTCCCCAGGCCCCAAGGAAGCTGTCAGCACTCCACAGAACTGCATGAAAGATTGTATAACATGGGATTACCCTATCAGAAGGTGGAAGGTTTAGAGCTGGTGCAGTACCTCTGCTAAGATTTATGTTTTCACTGCTCCACTGCTGAAATGAGACAGCAAATAAACATCAGTTTTCCTGTGCTGGAGGTTTGTGTGTTTCATACAATGCTACACTGTCTGTTCAGTAGCCACAGCTGAGACAGAGGTCCCTTCGTACAATATCGATGCACTGAATTGTGCACTTTGAACAGTAGATGTTCCTGCAAAACAAATCTTTCCAAATGGCTCTTAGAAGAGCTATATAAAAATATAACTTCCTACACATTTTCCAACATTTTAGATGGATGTATAACTAGCAAGTCACCTATGAAAATGCTTGATACCTTAAGCCAATATGAGATAGTTCTGTCAGAAAGGACAGCCACATTTTCCACCCACTCTAACCTGCTCGTTTCCCACTGTGTTGGCCTGAGCATTTCTGCACCTCTGCATTTTAGCCAGATCAGCTCACTAGTCTGGCTGAAAACTGTAAATAACTGGCCAGATTTCAGACATATCAAAGAGCTGATTCATCACACTTCAGAAAGAAAATTTGGAGTCTTAATGTCTCAAAATGTCCTCTCACTTCAGAGTGCAAAGGACTAGCAAACTACCTTCAGTGCCTTCCAAACTGTAGAGCTTCACCTAAGTGCAAGCTCAAAAGGCTTAAGGCAGCAGAGTGTGAACGAATGGATCTCCAGAGCTTGAACAATGGAGCAGAATAGGGCTCTAACTACTGTAGTCAACAAATTAGCACAGATCCTATACCTGGTGTAGAATCCAGTGTAAGCAGAATAAAAAGGCAAAAAGGGTTATTTAAATGCCTAAATGCTAGCAAATCTTAAGGATCAAATTAGGCTACCATTCAGTTATGGAAGCCTCAGGATTGCTCTCCCAAGATCAGAAGGTGACCAGGATCACCCATTTCCTTTCAACACGAACATCAGGACAGCGTGTTAAGAAAAATGTGCAGCAAGGATCAGATAATGTGAAAACAGATATACCAAGATCCATATTGGGAAAGTTTGGGGGTCCTTCAAATCAATTTTCTTACTCTTTTTAAAACTTATTTCAGGAAACTACCCATAGGTCTCTGGCATGATGTACTCCAAAGTATGAAAAACACATTGGTTAAAACCAGCTAATTGTTACCTTTACTTACTGTTAACCAGTAATTGGCAATGACTTGCATTTGTTAAAGTTAATCCATTTACCTCTTTTATCAGGAATAGCCTTTGAACAACTGCTGATTTTCAATCAAATGTCAGTGAATGAACAAAAAAGCTACTTGTCTTTCCAGGTAAGAGGCCCTTAAATCCTTCCTTCTAGTATTAGACAATTTGGATTTTTCACTTGATGAAAATACCATTCTTAACTTTTTTAATACAGTGAGATAAACTTTCTGCCAGACTGTAATGTGCTCCTCCAGTGCTCCATGACCACAAGAAAAAACAAGGCTGATTAACACCCAAGAAAAGTTCAAAACAACAGTTCAAGTTTCCCTTGACAGAAAGAGAAATACAGTCTCCAAATCAAACAGCAATGTGGGAAGACAATACAAGAATATTCACCAAATCCCTAATGAAGCTGATTAAGTGATTACAGCCTTTCAGCTATCTAGCTGCAGTGGGCTCTTCTTCAAATCAGCCCTGATACCCATCGTGAGAAACTATCCCCACAGGTAGAGTCTTGTGTGTCAGGCTAGAGACATATCCATTTTTAGTGTGTTTGTGTGGGGAGAGTGAATATACAATTCAAAGATGTAATGATAGCAGAAGTGCCATATGTATGGGATGAGCTAGATATTTCCAGATGCCGGAATAGGAGAATGTGCTGACTACTTATGCTGTTAATAAAACATGCTGTGATTTCTCTCCTGACAAATCAGAACTCAGAATTTAGCATTCCCAGTATGGGCATTACGTAAAGATGTTTAGAATGAAATCTCCAATTTATCTTAACTACAGCATGGCTACAGAAAATTCATATATAATTTATATCCTTCTGGATACAAGGCACCAGGTAGATTCTAACATCCCCCAAACATCTGTCTAGAAGTTTTGGATGATCAACATAAATCATGAACCTACTGACAAATGGTTGTGGGAAATACTCTGTGATTACACTTTTATAGCCTCTTACTATCTTCTGTTGCAAATACGACCTATGAATAAGACTGTGCCTTTCCAGTTATCGCTTACGTAAGCCCAGGTCAGGCTCCGACAGCGAAGCCGAGCGAAGGTGCCATCGAGCCAGGGACAAAGGGCCACGCACCGAGCCCTCACCTCCATGAACTGCTGCCAGCAGCTTCCACTTCCACACAAAACATTTCCATCCGCCCCCTGTAACCTGGTAGCGCCGCCAGGCCCATCCCCGCCGGCACTGCGGCGAGCCGGGGGAAGGTAGGGAGAAGACAGGGGGAGGAAGGCAGGGGGAGCAGGGCGGAGCCCGCCCGGCGCCACCGCCCAGCCCGCCCCGCCCGCGGGCGCCGCAGGTGCGGCAACCGAGCCGCCGCCCTGAGCCGCCTTCCTGAGCCCCGGCACCCCCGGTGTCGCAGCCGGGGAAGACGGGCAGCCCGGTGTCGCTGGCAGCGATGAGCCCGAGTGGAAAGGCGGCCGGGAAGGCGGCCGGGGAGCTGCGGGCTCCGCAATGGCGCGGCGCCCAGGGGAGGTTGCCAAGCAACCGGTCCGGCGGCTGCGGCACCGCGCTGCGCAGGGGGAGCGCCGCCGCCCGCGGCCTGCGGAGACTCCGCAAAGCCTCCGCTGGCACACGGCCTGCTCCGGACGGAGAGCTGCCCCTGGCAGCTTCAGCCGCGCCCGGGCACACCGGAGAGGCAGGAGGGGCGGGAAGGAGCAGGTGTTTCGGGCAGATAACGGCAGGAGAGGCGGACGGGGACGGGGGTGCTGAGGAGAACCCGCCCTTCAGAGCCACCAGCGAGGGACAGCGGAGCCCCGCCGGGCGAGGGCCCTCCCGCTGTCTCAAGAGCTGAGCTGAGCAGCGATGGAGCCAAATGCAGGCTTTACCATCAGGGCGGGAAGAACCCGGGGGATCACCATCCCTCCTTCAGTGAAATTTGTGTACCGTCTGTATTCGATAGAGAGTCAGCCATGCTGCCTACTGCCTGCAGCCAGCCAATTCCCCTGCTCCGGGTGGGCGGGTGTGTTGTGGGGCTTTTTTAAATAGGAGACGGTGACTGTAAAACCATAGAAACGGACTTGCGGAGTGGGGTGCTGGGACACTTTTACATCATCTGCACTCATTTCAAGCTGTTGGTATATTTTTGATAAAAAATGAACCTCATCCACTACATGCCAAAACCCTCGAGTTTTGACTTGGTTTATGTGAGAGGACATGAGGGGGTACATGTCCAATTTCTAACTTTGCAAAGAAAATCCTCAGTTTAGATCCAGATTTTCTAAATAGGCTTGCATTTGCGAAGATAGCTGACTAGTAACAAACACAAATGCCTCTTGAGAAACTTCCAACCCCAAAACACAGTAGGCACAGAAAGCGTGAGGGCCATCCCACATGGGGGAAACAAATATCTCCATGGATAACAGATGAGAATTTCCCCCCCGGGAACTGCATTGACGCTGACAGGTTCCCTGCAGCTGCACAGCACCAGCTGCCAAGGGGATCCTGCAGGAGTTAATGCAGCTTGAAAGAAGCATTAACTCCCTGGATATCTATCAGCCTTCAAGGGCAGGATGCCACAAAATGTTTCCTCATAAGCACTACTCATGCCCCTACTATGTAGCTGCACCTGGAAACATATCAAGGTCTCTAAAGGAGACAGAATCACACACACAGAAAAGCACAACTACAAAAAAGCACAACTACACAGCACAACTTCTTTTCTCATGCATGGTCCCCATCAGATTCCCTTTGCCACTGGAATGGAAGAGTTGGCTTTGTTTCAGTTAAGTGCCACTTCAAATAAACCAGAAGAAAAGTAGTTTCAGTGACTCTGGAAATTAAGTCACAGATGAGGTCCCATATTTACTTTTAAATATTCTTTTAGTCTTACGATGGTTTATGGGTTAGCAGTTCTTACTATATCCTTAGGGACAGAGTGCAGATGGGTCCAAGCCAGCTACTAGTTACAGGTTGTCATGTCTCATGCTAATTGCAGATGGGGCTGACGGTACTGTTTATTACTGAGATACTTGAGCTTGACCTGTCCAGTTTTCCTTTTTTTTTTTTGTTCCCCCCTTGCTTGGTTATGCCAAACTTGAAGTGCTATGGCTAAAATTTTCCATTTCTGCCTCAGACGTCAATTTTTGGAGGGAAGCTTCAACTCAAAGCAAGTATTTCTAAGAAAAACACTACATTTATGTATTTACCCTTACAATTTTATAGCTGCCAATTTTCAAAGCATGAATAAGTAACATTCTGAATCTGAATTTGGGACTTTTTCTTTTGGAATGATATCTGTAATACTTGCCTAGGGTTGAAAAATTTTGAAAAATTAGTTTTCATGTATTTGAAAGAACACCTCAGAGATTTAAAAGTGTGAATTGCAGAGATAATGCATTTTTCTGTTAATGTTTCATTGTCCATCTAAGGGGATATTCCTTCAGCTGAAGTCTGTCTTTGTGGACTCTGCTGACCCAGGAGTGGGAATGCTTTCATCTTTTTGTTCTGAATCATCCTGTATGTTGGTTATTAAAGAAACCAAACCAAACCAACAAACAAACAAACAAACAAAAAACCCCGTAAAAACCCAGAAGGAAATACAGAAAGAAAAGGGGGCATTTAGGAAAAAATGGAGTCTTATCTCAGACAGAAGACCGGCGGCATAAGAAACCTCCAGGGAAATGATACGTGTAAGAACTGTCTGCCTAGATAAAGCAACTGTCTCAAAATTGGCTGCAGTAGTCCTGCAGGCTGGTTGGAGAGACATTAAAAACTCAAAGACTTGTAGATTATTATGATCAAGAAATTAATCTAGGTTTATCAATTTGACCTCAAAGGACACCAGGCTGGGGAACAGTCAAGGAAAAGGGGAGCAGGGGAGGCAGTACAATGGGGCAAGCAGAGATAGGAGAAAGCAAAAAAGGTTGGGATGAATGGGCAAGAGAGGGAATAAAAACCTTAGATAACCGGACTGGAACTGATTGGAAGGATGGATAAAAATATGTGAAAATGAGTTTTTAAACCTGACAAGTTAAGAGCTCTGTGAAGTATGTGTAAATATGTATTCAATAACTCACTCATATGTGTATCAATATGGTCTCCCTAAAATTGTGTACGAACACTCCAATAAAAAGCACCTATTACTGTAGGAGGAATGACTGAAATGACAGCACAGAACTGAGATCTCCTTTAGTTTTGGTGCATTTGTCAGTAGATACTGTAATGCACTGTTCACTGTGTGATGTAGTATACAATATGGATGAGCTCTTAAAAGCAGTGAGATTTGTTTTGGAGGAGTCTTCTTTGGTTCGTTGATGCTGCACAGGGATCAGGAGAAGTGACTAGTGGGAAGGGGAAAAAAGGGATGATAACTATGTGGGAAAAAGCACTGTCCTTCTTGCAAGGTCTGCATGCTGTCTTGGAGAACTGGGCGTGCCACAAGTAGGGTTTGCCTTCTCTGGCATCAGATGCCTTTATCTGCTGGCATCTGCATCTAAGCCAAGCTCAACTTTCATATTACTGGAGAAAAATAGGTCCTTTAAAAGGCAAATCTGACCTATTTCAGATATCTGCCTTAAGATGAGGGAAGTTGTGCCCTAGAAGTGCCTGTCTCTCTGGACTGACGAGAAAGGGCGAGAGATGAGTACTCAGTACTGCCTGATGGCAGGCAATTCACTCTAACTGCTGTTTTCACAGGTGGCTACAGATCATGTGTGATTTCTAGAATGTAAAGACAGCCTTAATTCAGTGTTCCACAACTGACTGCTTGATTCTGCCACTTATTAATCACATACTTTTAATGTGATTTTTTTAATGTGAAATATTTAGTGAATCCTTTTACTTCCACACTTCCTTACTAAATATCACCCACTTACTTTGCACCTATTACCATTTTATGTTTTGAGAAGCAGAACCATGTGTGGTTTAGGAACCAGAATGATGTATGAAAATATAGGGGGTCTGCGTTCTGATACATGTTGATAGAGACGGGGGGGGGAACTGAATATTCCCGTTGTAGTACTCAACAATATGTATTAATTACTGTAATTTTAATGGTTATTATGTATTACAGTTGTGCCAACTGTCCAAAGCTTCACACTACAGGCATCTCTACAACTGAGTAACTATGTATTTCAAATGAAGATGTCACCAGTGGGAGACACGTAAGGCTGGATGTATATTCAAAATTTGGTAACCAAAAGGGAAAAATTAAACCAAACAGCATGAAATGAGATCCTATGATGAGTAATATGGTTGGTGACTTGTGCAGAACACTGCCAAACAGTTATATAGGATTTCCCAGACCATCATACAGGAACTGTTAGAAACCTTTAGAGCTGCATCTTCATCCCCTTCACGTCCCATGCAAAGGAAGAGAGTAAATATCATCACTACTCCCTGGTGACCTGACCAGCACATTTGTTTCCCTGGGTAATGAAAAGCTCAGTCAGATATATAACATTAGAAAGCATTAAACAAGTCTCTATTGAATTTAGAAGATTTTTTTTTAATCTGAAAGGAAACAGAGTAGTTAATTGACCCACAATTAAATAGAAATGCCATTAAAAAATCCTGAAACAGTTTGCCAGGCCCAATTTGTGTTTGCCTTTTATAGTGTCCTGAAAACCTAACTGTCATATCAAGACATAAACTGAGAATATTCTAAACACCATAAAAACATCTTTATGGATCAATTTATCCTGAGGGACAAAGTGCCTATGGCTGATACATGCAGTTAAGTAAGAGCAGGAAGGTAGTATCACTATTCCATCAAGAAACTTGAAAGGCCTGAGGGAGCAATGCAGATTCGTAAGTGTAGGATCAGAGGAGGTGGTTCTGAGTGTTTATTCTGATATTCTGCACAGTGTGGATTATACCAGTCCCCTGATTTAAAGACTCTCAGCTGAAACACACCAAATTAATGAGAAACCCCAAGTAAGTTACCTCATGGCAAAGTATTATTGCAGTAATATGGGTGTCTTGTTTCATGCCTGGACTTCACTTTCTGAGTAGTGATATTAAGAAAAAAAGGAGAAGTGGCACAGAAGTATGGAAATGTGCCAGAAATGAAAAGCTGAATACTTACATTGTATATCTGCCCAAAACTAATTTTTAATAGCTCCTGACTGTTTTCATAAGAGGGAGAAAACAACAGCTCTAAGGATCAGTCACATTCTTTAAAAATGCAGATTCAGTCTCAAGGTAGCTTTAAAAAAATTCAGTGGAGGCTTGTTCTTTATAGTATTTTATAACTATGGGGTAAAGAAGGATTGCTGAGGACAATTTACAAAATTCTATGCTAAAATACAACTGCAGCCAATTTTAACTGGACTTTTTGGAACTGAAATTTGTTCAGTGGAGTTTGATAATTTTTTTCCAGTTCAGAATAATTTCCTAAGTGTACAGGTTTTTTTTAATATACTTCATTTGCTTTTTTTGGTACGTGTGAATAAAACAACAGAGCAGATGTTGAAAACCTCCTCAGGAGAGTTTTTCCATTCCCACTATGTTTGAGCCAGCAAAACAGGTTCTGATTAGAGGGAATACAGGAGCTCCCTAAAGAGTTCTTGGAAGCATTCCTTGCTCACAGCACCACCTGCAACTTGGAGCTGTACCATGGCAAGGGCATTTTCCCACTGGAGCCATGCATGCCATGCTGCTTATTTCCATACAGAAACATGGATACACATGGCAATATTTCCTTTACAATATAGTCGACTTTTTTTCTTACAAACTCAATTTGTATACCCTTCTAAAATTTCTCTTTCCCTCACCCTACATTTGACTGCTTCTTGCCCATCAGTCACTCTTCTCTAGATTCCCAGATGATATTTCCTCTTCTTATCACAATTCCAGAGCCATTTTCCCATCCTCACAATATTTATACCAGCTCACCAGCTCACTCCATTTCTGCATCATATCCTTCATTTTTCTCACTAAGGACAGATTATTTTGAGAATGTGTGAATCCATGAACTAATTTGGAAGTGAGGTCAATACTGAGAAAAGCTATATAATCCCTTTTCCAGCAATGGAGAGCACTTTTCCAGAGTTCCCAGCCTCTGCCACTCCACAGAGCAAGATATCAGCATGAGTAATAACACCCAAGTGTCCCATATAACATTAAAGGTCATCATCATCATCATCATTCCCTGAGGCTTATGGTCAATTTTTTTTGCCCTGAAGGATCCTAGTGGAGTAAAGTATCAGATTTCTCTGTGTGAGAGTAGCCTGCCTTTGGCTTGGCTTCGAGGGCCAAAGCTTTGCTTCAGATCAAAGACCATGATATTCATAAAAAAGTTTGTCTGGCAAAAGCACAGATAGCTTTTTACAGTCACAAATGTAAAGGGTGTGAAGCACTTTAAATGTTAACTCTAACTGAAAATATATTAAAAAATTGAAACAATAAGTCTTGAAAATGTTATGACTGTTGCATATGTTTGGCCAGCATAACTACAAAATCAAACTGTTTGCAAGATGTAAAATGTTATTTTGTTGAAAAGTAACTCTTTTAAGTGTAGTCCAGTTACATCTACAGTCTCTTTCTTTCTAATGAAATTGACTTCCTTAATAACTTTAAAGATTTCCATCTTCCCATTTCTTCTGAGAGTAAAGTTCTGTGCTTTCCATTTTATCTATTAGTATTTTTCCAATGAAAGTAAAGCTCAACGTGCACCCCAGTATTTTCAAATCATATTCTCATTGCTTCACTAGGAGAACTTCTCAGTAGTATTATTGTGGTATTGGGAGGCTGTTTACTGTCAACATTTCTGTGGTGCTTCCCATTTTACAAAATGGAAACCAGCCTCTGCACTGAAAAATCTAACCTGTGTGAATGCATTTGCACAGGGTGTTTGTGCAGCCATCACCAAAGTCTCAATCTGCAAACAATCGTGCAGTGTTTGCCCCATGTCTGCTTTCAGGTTAACACAACTACAGATGGAAGATTTTTTCATCCTGCCTGGTGTCAGTACTTATCTTCTAGTTTCCATGGTTGCATTATTGACTTTCAGCAGAGAGAAAACACATGGAGCTCCCACACTCTACAAATACACCTGTTAAACTCTTTGGGTACGACCTTGCACGCTACAGTGCCAGTTAAAATAACTTTGCCAGAGACTTCCAGGAGGGAAGACTTATCTAACAAAGCTTGCCTTGTGGCCCAAGAAGCAGGATTTTCCACTGGTTTCCCTTTGGTACTAATGTTTACCAACACACAAAATACAATGAGCATACTTAGAGATAGGTTGTCAAATTTCAACTATTCTGAGCGGACTCCTTGTTTCATTGTAGTGTTTGTTTAGAAATTTCCTGTGAGTACATGGTTTATTTAGATACTCAGGTGCTGGCCCTTTTTATGGAACTCATTTTTAAACAGCAAATTCAGATCCCAGTGTCTAGACAAAGGACATTTGTTTCTAACCTTGCTCCATGCAGTTTATGATCCATTAAACTCTGGCCACTGTTTTTCTTGAGATCAAAGACTGTCAATTTTTTTTGCACATATCTGTCTCCATTTTGTATACACATATGGAATGCAGCTCCTAATATATCTGTTATCCTATTGAGGCAGACTAGTGAGTCTAGAACACAGTGTATTGCTTTAGAGAACTTGAGTCAGACTCCTAATTTCAGAGTGAGTCATTTACATTTATCATCAAACAAAACTACATTGGGGTCAAAATCTGTGGAGGAGTTACACTGAGCATGGTGAGACATGGTGAAGATGGTATAGAAAAAAAATAATGTTTAATTACCTCCCATTCAGATAGGAAGACTTTCTGCCCCACTCTGAAAGCCTGCTGGTAATAATTGAACTAAAGCAACACTCACCCTGCTGTAAGAGGAATGACAGCAGTAGATGGGGGAACATTGTAGCTTTAACTAAGTTGGCTCAGTATCAATGACCAGAAAGCTATGGAGTCAGAAGTCATCAGGCCTAAATAATCAGGTTTGTACAGTTCCACACTGCACAAAGGCTGCCTTTGAAACCAAAGTGCTAAGCTAAAGGCTAGCTGGACCTGCTGCCATCCTGCTTTTTACTGCAGTGTTGAACAGTACCCAATATTTTGGCTAAAGTGGGTCGTTTAACATCCAAATTACTCAAAAGCTGTGTGTTACAACTCCATGTAAGACCAGACAATCAGCACTTCATGGCATAAAACCCAGGTACCCCTTCTCATAGGACAAGGCCACATCACAAGACCACTTGCTGTATGTTCAAAGCCTGGACATCCATCATCTTAAAATGCATGCCTGCTCATGCTGTATGTTATCAGCTTGTGCAGGTAAGGGAGCTGAACCCTGCATGGAGCAATCATTATCTCATTGAACATGAGCCTCTTTCTTGGAGGAAGTTTGCATTTTTAATGCATAATGGCAACTACCTGTGAGGATCTCCAGAAAGATGGTGAGAACCAACTAGCATTAGCTACAACAATCCATCTGGCCAAAATCAGTGGAAAACAAGCAAAGAGTCGAGAAGCAAGTAGGATCATAATTACACAAAACCTAAGAAAACTTCACATAGAACAATCACTGAACTTCAGCTTGAGAGACATTAAAACAAGTTATTGCTGATTTTTTTATTTTTTAAAAATGTTTTTCCATATAGTATGAAAAACCTGACAGTTTTGTTTGCTTAATAGTTTCCATCATGTGAATCACTTAATAGTACTTTCAGCTTTGCCAAATATTAATTGTTGAGACTTGATTTATTTCTTTAATGGCACTATAAATGTTGAGATATTCCTTTCAATGAAATTAGAAAGAAAATATTAACTTCACAATGCAGATTCATGTGTCCTCTTTCAGCTTGAATGCTTATAACAACAAAAACTTCACCATTTAATAGAAAAAGTACATTTGTAGTCTGCTTATTGGAAAAAGTTTGAAAGTAATTTTCCCCTAATCTACAAGTTTAAAAAAAAACAGGCAAGAATGATGTATCTATGTTGTTGGGTTTTTTAACAGGAAGATTAAAAACGGGTCTTTTGTTTATTTAATGAGCATGGTGGTAATACTGAAGCATTAAAATGTATTTCCAGCCAGTTTTTTTGAGAACTTTTGCTACAATCTGTTTATTCTGGGTTGTGTCAAGTAGGCTGCTCAGGCAATATATGAATTTGAGTCTTGTTGCTCCTGTTTAAATTTATTGAAATCTGGCTATTCAAAACTTCTCTAAAATAATTTACAGATATGCTCAGAAAAAGCTTCTTAGCAGCTTGTAATAAATACCTAGAGAGCTGCCATGTGTTGGCTGTGTTTCTACATCAGCAGCCCCTTCAGCACAGTTAATACTGAGAGCTGCTGAGGCACACAACACTGAAAGCAGGAGTGGAAGCAAAGCCCTTCTGCTGGTCCCAAATCGGTCAGAGGCAGAAAGAGGAAGCAGCCTAACTTCAGCTGGAGGTAAGGGTAGGAAAAAGAACAATAGTAGGTTCAGAAGCAAAAATAGGAGAGGTAAAGTTGCAAACTTGGAATTTGAACTGAATAGTATGAATATAGTTGTTTAGTGTTTCTTTAAATTGTCCTCTGCCAGTATTTTGGTCCCAAACCTTCTTTATAGCATATCTTCCTAAGCATGCATTGAGTACAGAATGATTAAATTAGTCAGGTTTTTTTTTTAAATCCTTATGGCATTTAGTAATTTGCAACATCATTTGCCTCTCCTCATTGCAACCTCTGGGAAATGAGGCACTTTATTTGTCTTTCAAGGACAGTAGCAGAGAAACAGAAGATACAGGTGACCATTGGCAGAAATGTCTTCTCTCCCAGCATTTCTAAGATTGGTGGGTGTCTGTGAGATGAGAGAAGGCTCAAGAAATGGAGTGACTTCAGGAAGCCTCTAGAAAGGAGGCCCTGGAATTCCTGATGCCTGCTTGGCAAGCTGGGACCGAGGGCAAAGAGAGAGGAACACAAGGGCTCTGATGGGCAAGAGGCTGCTTCAGGGGGAGTGCAGGACCAGCATCTGCAGCTGCAAAGGATCCACACTGTGGTTTGGAGAAGCCAGTGGGAGCACATCTATGGCCTTAAAACATTGGAAGCAACACAGTAAAATCTTGCTGAGATTTTCGTGCTCCAGCCGAGAGCTGACTGCATAACAGGGGATTACAGCTGCATTTCTTGCTATCAGGTATGAGTCAAGCAGACTATATTAGATTTCAGTGTCCTCTCCATCCCTTTGGTGGGAGAATTTTTAGGGCTACTTGGGGGTGGAGCAGGGCTGCAGGTAGTGACTACACAAATCCATTCATCAAGGTTTGTGATGAAGGCAAGGAAGCAGCACTGGCAGCATAACTGATGCTGGGCTCTTGCTGCTGGGTGGGTACACTGGTCTCTGCTGTTGAGATCTGATGCTTATATGAGTACAGAGTATGCTTCAATTAGAGTAATTCTGCATTCAAAAAAACAAGAAAGCTTTAATAGCCCCTATACTTAAGTTTCATACAATGTAGGGAGGGTCAGCTTTCTCTTAGGGTCAAGTTTTGCTTGAACTCCTTTAGAAATACCCAACTTTATTCCTAGGGAAAGGTAACGACATCATGCTTTGATATGATACAGCCATTTATGTGCCTCTGTTTCCCAAAACCTAATGTTCACAACAAATATAGTAAAAATCTGTAAGAATTCTGCTTCAATATTTTCCTTTAAGGCCCATAAAATTTTCTTTTTATTTTTTAAACATAGAAGTTAATCTATAGATTATATTTGAAGCGACATGCTCATTTGACCTACTAACTGCATTTTATGAACACTCCAGAATTCCTGTGATTATAAATAATATTTTCTCTCTGAAAATTGGTGCAGTCTAAAAATCAAGAGAAGAGAGCCAGGTATTTATCCACTTGCCTAATATTGAGAATGTGAGTCATCCCATTGACATGCCTGTTTGTTGTTGAAGTGGGGCCTATAGACATATGAGAGCATCATTTAATGCATTTGTCACCAGATGAAATTGCAGATAATTTGGACATGATCATTCATCATTTCTCCAGATCTGTTCAAGAATGAAGGAACCTTTGCCATCTAGTGAAGAGACCTTCAGACATTGCAATGGCTGAGCCATACCCAGATATGCATATTGTAAACATTGATCAGAAAAATACAGCTAAGCAGGCAGCCTGCAGAGATGGCGAGAATGCGTGTGAACCTTCTCAATGTTTCATGTGTATCTATGGAATCATCCAAAGCCTACACAGCATCTAGCATTCAAATCCCAACAGGCAGTTTTCTGTTGCTTCACTAATTACCACAAAAAGAAAAAAGTTTACCTTTCCTCAGGTGTGTGAAAATTTTGATGAACTGCTACTTGCCACCTTATAATAGAAAGCAACAGGGAAAAAACTGATTGCACATTCTCTATTTTTTCTCAAACTGCTTCCTGAGCCCCTTCTCTGGTCTATGACTGTGTAAGTCAATGCATTTCTGTGTTGTTTTTCCCAACTAAAACCATTATTGGTGTAATTAAGAGAAGGTAAGAAAAAAGACCAGAAGGTTTGAAAGAAGAGTCAGGGGGTGCTGCATGAGCTTCCCACCTCCTGAGTCATTCTGCTGTCTCTCCCAGTGGGTATCGTGGTTCTAAAAAAATAATGAAAGGAATATTTTTTCTCTCTCAAGCAATATGGAATGAAGTTTCAAAATAAAAATTTCATTCTTATATATATAAAAATTCACAAAACATATGTGTTTCATACGGTATGTGCAGCAGTGCAAAACCATGTTTAGTCACAGACAAGTCCTCCATTCTGTCTTCCATCAGGGAGAGGCTGTTTTGGGAGATGAGGGAGGGGAGAATCCTATAAATCTCCTATGCCTCACAGAAAAAAAAAATTATGAATTTAGCAAGCAAAGAGAGCCTCACACTGAAAATGGTATAAAGAAGCAACAGTACATCTCTGCATCAAAATTGTGCAATCCTAGGGATGCAGTTGTGTGCTTTAAAACACACTCCAATTTGTATTCTCAATACAGCACCAATATAGCCTACAGTAGAAAACGAAAACACTTGTGGATGACCACCTTAAAACAACAGCAACAAATTACCACAATTAAGATGAAAAACACGAACTGAAAAGTAATTCTTATTACAAACATGCAAGCTTAAAAAAATAGGACCAGAAAGCTCCAAAGAGCAACATCATTTTTCATTATTGTGCTAAGACCCAATTAAATGCTGTGAAAAATCCATGCAGTGGCAAAGATGGCTATTATTTCCTCTCCTCTTGCTCTATTAATATTAATTGAAAACTAGGTGTGGCACCACAAGAGAAGAATTTTGGTAAAAATCATCTAGAATTTGTTGGTCTGTGGCATTCTGATTAAATATAATGTTGTCTTACCTGATTAGAAGAGAATTAAAAATCATAGCATAAGAAATATCCATACACTTGTAGATAGATGATGAGAGGCTCCTTCTACTGCAGGTACAGGTTCCTGGGAAAAGAAGCTTGTAAACTCTTGATTTCACTGAAATGAAAAAGGAAAGAAATAAAGAACCTCCCCATAAAAGCAACAAAGGAACCTCTGCAGTATTCTGTAGTCTCTTCGCCTGCTTCCTGTTCTGAGATTCACTCCTTGAATCCCAGCATCGATCAGAAAATTGGTTGTGGGGGAAAAAAAGGGAGGGGGGAGAGCGGAGAGGGAGGAAACGAAGCGGCAGCGGATTCCGTGCTGGCTCCACCTCCTGGCAGGACCGGGCGCGCCGGAGCCCGCACACCCTGCCCGCACAGCTTGTGCTCCGCGTTACCCTCGAGTACACAGCTTTAAACACGGGAGCACTGAGCAGTGCTTACCAATTCTTGAAAATTGGCTTCACATTTAAACTACACAACAGGATTGATTTTTAATTTTTTTTAATTTTTTTTTTCTCTAAGTATTTGAATACATCAGTATACACGTAATTGCAGAAAACTCAAGGTTCTGCCTGATATCTTTATTTTACCATGTAGTAGCGCATATGCGGTTTAGAAATAAAGAAATCATTCTTTATGCAGAACTCTCTACTACAGAACAGTAAAAATTAAGAGTGCCGGATTTTTTCCCTCTGATTATTGATCCTGCAAAACACAAATGACGTTTATATATTTAATGAAAGCCAGAGGGGGAAAAAAGTTTTTAAGTAAGACAGAAGAAATGAATGCTTGGATGTAGCCAGGACTATTGCATTATTGCTCAATAAAGAGTTTTTAGGGTGATATGTTTTACTTACTTTAATCCAAAGCTCTATTGTGTTTTATAGCATCTTAGAACTGCTCTTTGGTATTCTGGATACTATTAGTTGTAAAAGACTAATATACAAGTTGACTGCCTCACCCCAGTTGTCTCTAACCACAATTCCCATAATAGCAGTGTTGGATTTAGTGTTACTAAAGGATACCTTATACTGGAATGCTGTGTAGCTGACTGTTTCTACTTTTATCTTCTATTTCCATCACGTACACCTGCTCTGTCACATCACACAGCTAGCAGCCACCTGCAACTGGGGTTGGCTCAGCAATTCTCAGCTGTGGAGGAAAATTTAATCATACCAAAACATGTGGCCTGGGGGAGGAAAAAGTGCAGAGTTAACTAGGAATGGATCTAGATGAAAACCGTGGAATTAATAATTAGGATCCATGATCTAACTCATCACAAAAATCAGTGTTGTCAACACAAGGGAGTAGCTGAAGAGGCAGTCCATTGAGTAATGATGGATATTTGTGTCAGCTTAAACCGTTCATCCTGGGTATCCCAAAGCCTTGGAGTGTCCCAGGAAAATGATCCATTTTAGGGCTTGTTCAAGCCCTACAATGGGATCTTGGACCCTGAAAGGACTCCAAAATACTAAAATAGTGGAGGCAGTGATAATAATAGGTCAAGATACCTATTGTGTGAGCACAGAATGAGCATCCTAGAAATCCTATTGTCACCAAAAAATGCGCTCTAGTTTGACTTTGAGGAATTTTTTCCTTAAAATACCGCTTCATCCGGAACTACCCACGCTGGTGAGGGGTTTCCCCGCGCAGTGCCGGCAGTGTTACCGCAGCGGGCGCTGTCCGCGGTGCTGGAGCGTGGCCCGGCCCTGCGGCCGCTCTGCTCCTCGGTGTCTGCACTCCCCAACAGGGCACGCAGCACGAGAGCCTTTGGGATATGCTTTGACAACTTTGTATAAATATGGAAATGCATCGTGAATGCATATAGGCCTACTTGAGACCGAAGATGATGAAGCTGATATTCTAAAGCCTAATTCTAAAGTCATTTCTTGAATCTATTATTCCCAAAATTATCATTTCATTGGAAGATGTAATATTAAAGTTTTGACTATTAATTCAATTTTATAAACTATCTAAGAAAAAATAAAGATCATTTGCATTAACAAAATCTGTAATGTTAAAAGTGAAATAAAACTGTTACAAGAAATTTGGAGATTATATTAATCTTTATTACTTATAATAGTACTAATGGGTAATTCTTTGCAGTAGAGTAGCATTTTAGTTAAAGGTGTACTGGTAATCAACATGAATTTCAGCTGCTTTATAAAAAAAATATACACAAACTCAGAGAAGCTTTTACTCTGTAATCTTAATCCTTCTACTCACTTCTCACTTCTATAATCTTTGGTATATGGCAATTACATCTTAGTAGCAAAGCTCATTGGCAAAGTGAGATTTGATTTTCTGTGTCTTCAGTGAATAGTACAATTAAAATGAGATATGATAAGATCTCACATATACCACAATAAAGTGCCACAGTAAATAAAAGTCAATAGACTTCATTGCTGAGATCCTCGGGAGTTTTCTAAGTTTTTATTTTCCCATAAAAACTGGATTTTCCAGTGGCACAAACTTTCTAAAAGTTACATGTCTGTGAGAAAGTAGAGTTTCTCTATGCAAATTTCGGAAGAGATCCAGAGACATCCTAGCAAATCTCTCAGAGCTGATTCTAAATCTCCTAAAGCTCTCCAGTAACACCTACAAACATGGTTTATTCAAGGTTTTATTAATAATTTTAATAGTTATTATAGGAGCTCCATAGGAATGAAAACAAATACCCATTGAACAAATCTCATTTTCTGATTTTTTTTAAGTGTCCTAAAACTAGGATAGCTGGAAGATTCTTTCTGCTTATTCAACCGTGCTGATAGAGCTCATTTCTACCAGAAATTTCTCTTTGCCTCTTAGAGCATGGCTAACAGTCATCTGCATAAAAAATAACCATTCTACTAAATCATGCAAAAACATTTGCCCAGAAGAGATGGAGCAAAAGGTCAAACTCTACTTTCCACAGCACATGGGATGTTAAGCTTAAGGAGCAATGCTTGGAGCTATTCTGGCCAACAGACACTTATCTGCGCCTGTCGTTTACATGCCTCAGAGAAATAGCTGTTTCATGTCTTTAGAACCCTTTCTTTTCCTTTTTATCTTTTTTTTTTTAATCCACAAATCTCTTAACTCTCAAACTCTAGACCTAAATCTATAAATTGCTGAGGCAAAAGAAAGGCCTGCAGATTGAACAGTGGTTCATTGATGTGTCATCTTTTTAAAAGACATAAATTAATCTCAATCAAAAGTTATTAGCTTTTGTTTAGTTTTTATGAAATCATAAAGCCTATTATTCTTGCCTTTAACATCTGAGAGTCACCTTTGCAAATTACTCATCGAAGTGAAACTGAGCTTTAAGGTTATTCTAAATATGAAGTATATTCTCTTCCCAGTTCCAGTTACTTTAAGAGAAACTGCTTTGGTGATTACTAATCATTAGCAATCTTTGAATTTTGTTACTTTTCTTTCAGATCTAAAATCTTTGCATCTGAGGTGTATTAGTGCAGGCTGCCAGATTTTACATCTGCCTGGAAAAAAAAGCTTTGGGATTTAAAAGATTTCTGGACATTTTTCTACATGATGAAAACTTTTTTTGTCTTGGTAGCTACTTTTGAAGAAGAGACTATTTTATATCACATTTGTAATATTTTCAAAATTTAAAGCCAGTAATTTATTTGCTGCCTGGGGCTAACGCTGAAGTTCCTTTTAATGACCAGTAACAGATCTGAAAAGGAATAAGTACAAAGGTTTTTGTAAGAACATATCACTTCCATCTTTTCTGTCTGTGATGTTGTATGGCTGTAGTAGAACCATTAAGGCATGAACTTGTGCTTACTTTACAATTCAGTGCAGCAAAGAGTTTACATGTTCTGTATCCTTATCATTCTTGGCCAAAAGCAGATCAAGGTAAAATTATTTTTCTTTAACATGCTAGAGTCAAGTGTTTGAAATGTTTTGTCATCTCTCTCAACGTAATATATTTTCATGGTTTAGTTATAAAGGTACTATTTTTATTGCAGATAACTGCTACATGTACCATGAGATGCAGAGAAACTTTCTAAAGCAAAATCAACTTGGCAAGCATATGTTATTAAACAGAGCAATTATTCGAGGCATTCCAGCTTTTAAAGACTAGCAAATAAATAAATCATAACTTGAGGTTTGCTTAACAAAACCTCCTCTCTTTCCAAGTGATGATTACCCTTCATCTGACCAATTAAACCACATGACTCAGTAGCAATAAATGGAATGAAAACATATGAATGCAATCTCTCTGTTTATGGGTGTCCTGGGAGAACATTATTAGATTTTGTTACTAGCTCTGAGAGCACACTAGTGCACTTGTTGCTGAGGTATCATTTAATTCATTTCTCCACCTCTTAAAATCTGCCTACCTTAAATTGTATTTGTTCACTCTGAAATCGATTGCTTTCATTTCATCTTTGTTTATTGGTCTTGTCATATATGTGTTAGATCCTTTTGAACATGGTCCATGTCCTGTGAACATATGGTGCTTGGAATAACAGTTTCCTAGGCCTGGCTGGCCTCTTTGGATATTACAAGGAATAACAAAATATTTCTTCACTCTTGATCTCTACAACGTTGTTGACTAACAAAATTAATTTATCTTCTTGTCCCTTCTGACATCAGGAATTATCTCCATTTCATAGGACAGGAACTGAGACACATACATACATTTAAGTTCTGGAAGTTACACAAGAAGATTGCAAGCCTTAGATATTGAACCCTTATTATCTGAGTCAGTGCCTGTTCCCTGTTCTTTTATTACTCACATCAATATCTAGTATTTTTCAGAATCCTCCTAACCTATTTGCCTGTATCTCTGTAAGTTCTTGAGACATATGTCATGTGAAAAACATATTTCCTAATAAATTAGTTGCCTTCTATGGTTCTCCTGTGTTGTGATGAAATAGACATAAAATTTAAAAAAGCTTATCAAGCAAGATTAACAAGATTAGAAGAAATATTGCTTTTAGCATTCAGAAATTCATAACCTCCTTCTGCAGTGGCAGCAGATGCAGTGCCTGCTAGATGCTAGGGGATAGAAACATCTAGAACATATATGGTGGGAAAGCCACATCTTTCCAGTTAACCTAAGGAACTTTCCACCAAATCTCTCACTAAGTAGTGAGCAAGGTCAAGTTAAGTTGGCTGGGAAGCTCCTGGAGACCAGCAGTGATGCAGTTAGACCCACCTCTACCTCAAGGATCACTGGTGAAAGAAAAATTCTTTTATTGATCAGTTATTTTATTATTGCCTGCTGGTAGTTATCTTGAACTTAGACATCAGTTTCATACAATGATTTTATTTCTTCAAAATGTAAACACACAAGAGTCCTACTCTTTCTAAATATATGAACAGAGTATGTGCATTTATAAAGTGAACATTTTAAGATGGCTCTAAGCTGTGATTGTTGTGTACATTTTGTTCAGTTCATGATAATTTTATCTGAATGACAGGAAAGTTGTAACCTAAGATCAATATTTTGGAAGCACTTAGGCACATATGGATAGTGGTTGAAGTGTTCTATGCTTTGGGACTTATTTTTAGTTCATTTTTATTGAATGCATGGAATTATCACAACTGAGTCCATTTGCCTATGGCGTTCTTGTTGGTTCTTCTACGCGAGTTGGAGAGGTCTAACTATTATTTAATAACATTATGTTAAAATACTTTTGTTATTATTAAAATCTATAAGCATTAAAGTACAGATTGCTGATCATATATCTTTATTACAATGTTAGGAATAATTTAAAGTGGCTAATTTTTCAGATAGTATGCTCTATGGCCTGTTAAAATAGTGCAAGTAAAAGTGCAGATTATTAGTTAAAATGCCACTCTGCCAGGTCCATGGCTTGTAAACATGCATTAGAGCTAGTACGAAATTTATTAAAAGCAGGGTTTTCTTTTTTTTCATTTGGCACACTAGGGATAAAAGGAGGGAAAAAAGAGAGAAACTAAAGAGATTTATACACTTGTATCAGACAGTGTTGAACTTGAATTAAAGTCACGTTCATTACACTTCGCTTAATACTGCAATTTCAATCTCTCTCAAAAGGCAATATTGGTAAGTAGCTGAAGGAATAGTTGTAATATCATGTTTTATATCATGGTGCCTTTAAGTACATTTTAGTGGTCTAACACTACAAGTGTCTGAGAATTACTAACAAGAATTGTTATCAAAAATAATAGTATTGATCAAATAAAATATTTGATGTTAAAACAAGTTGATGACTCCATTGCTGAAAACTTACATGTGAGCTATGTACAGGGCTTGCCCTTATGAAACCCCACACAGGGGTTGTATTCATTCATATTTAACACTTTGAAATTATTTTTCTCTTTGGAACTAAGGTATTTCAACATTTGTATTTCAGCCATTTAGTTCAAAGGGATTGGATAGCTTTGCATTTATTCAGTCTTTACTGAGAGCAAAACTGCACCTGGGGCAGGATTCCCAGACAGATTATTTAGAAATGTCAGGGCTTCTCAAGTTACGTTTTTAAATGTAATTTCTGAGTTGAACTTTTAGTGATGATTCATTAAAAGTTTTAATTGTAATTTAAATTGAAACAAGTGCCAGGCTGGAATTGCTACAAATTACTTTTGTCAAAGCAGCCTATTTGTTGTCTTTTGAATGGCCATTTCTGATTTTCAGACCTGGCAGTGGGATCTAGGGAGGCAGCGAAAAGGGAGGCAAGAGATTTTGTATATATACTATGTATCACATATCTACATTTTATAAGAGGGTTTTTTAAAATTAAATTTTCATGTTTAAATATTCAGGGGTTTGGGGGGAATTGTTCTTTATAGGTGGTTTGATGCATTTATATAGTAAATGTATACAGCTATTTGTGCCCAGTTGTTCCACTGATAGATTTTAAAGCTCTTAGGAGCGTGATTCGAAGTCTGTACATGATTAAAGAAGAATATAGGCCGTACATGGACTGTGTATGATCTGGGCCTGGTTACCCTGGAGAAGAGATGACCCAGAGGGTTCTTATCAATGCATACAATATCTTAAGATATTGTCAACAAGATGAGATCATACCCATGGTACCCAGTGACAGAACAAGGGACGGTGGACTCAAACTGAAACACAGGAAGTTCCATCTGAACGTGAGGAGGAACTTCTTTACTTTGAGTGTGACCGGGCACTGGAACAGACTGTCCAGAGAGGCTGTGGAGTCTCCTTGCCTGGAGATATTCAAAACACAGCTGAATATGACCCTGCAACTTGCTCTAGGTGAGCCTTCTTTAGCAGAGAGGTTGGGCTAGATGATCTCCAAAGGTCCCTTCAAACACAACCATTCTGTGATTCTGTAAATATATATTTACCATGACTTTGTGTGGCATGAGCATTTCTACAAACAAAACTTAGATTTTCTGGATTTTTCTTTTAGTGTGAAGATTGATAATTGAACTTGTTTATATAAGTGACATAACATTTCTCTAATAGCACACCTACACCTATGAGAAGACTGTCTTGGTATAGACAAATTAAAGTCCTACTCAAGAACGGGTTTGATTTTCAAAACATGATGTGTTTGAAAAAAATTTCCTAAGCAATTTAAAATGCTGACACCAGCTTGTCATCATTTGTGGGTTTGCTAAATTAACATAGTCAAATGAAAGCAAAATTTATGCTGTAGAGACAATGAAGATTTTTTTAATTACAAATATTTTCCTTCTTAACTTCTGGAAGTTTATGCTATTAAAATAAAAGGGAGAAGGTTTTTTTGGCTTTTTTTTTACTGGGACTGTGGTGTATGTTCACACTCACAAAGTCTCTTTGAAGCAAACAGGGGGACTTGTGTGAACAGTATGATCAGAGTGCTCCTGTGTGCCCCAAGTTTACAATACCCAAACATTTTGAAGGTGAGGGTACATCTCTTTCACTGAGTACAGAGATTATTCTGTACATACAGAATACATACATCCCCTGAAAATGTGTTTTGGTTTCCTGCTGCCAAGTTCAGGAATTTGGTGTTTATATCTGTCAAACGCACAGCAAGTGTAACTAAAATCAAAAGGATTGCTCACAAATTGACACAGATGTTTTAGGATAAATGCTAACTGAAATGGGGATATCTATTGATATGAGGGGTATGGGACATGAGTTGAGGGCAGTTATCACCACTCCTACTGCTTTGTGCAGTTGTGGCTTGGTAGGGGCCATCAGGATAGATATGTGCTGGCTGCCCTGGGCTCCTTGCTTCCACAACCAAGTGTGTGACCAGGGGACAGAGAGTGGGGCTCTTTCTAAGCTCTGCAGAAGAGGCATTTAAAGAAGCTACAGGAGCTACAAGAAGGTAAGATACTTATTGCTACTTATATTCATTTATTCTTGTTTTGTGGAATCATGTTTGTTTCTTAAATCCCAGATGACTGAACAAAGCTGGTAGCTTGATTTTCAATTAGGTGAGATCCGTAGTGGCCTCTGCCCCAAGGCTGTGAGTCAATATATTGCACACACTCGCTGACACTGCTCACCATTTCTACACTGCACTTTCCCCAGACACAATACTCCTCAAACTGTCAGGCAGGACAAAACAATCTGCTGCCTGAAGGACATTATTCACTCAATACTGCTGCCCATGGAACAGGTGGTGCCGGAGCCGCTGCTCTAATAATTCTTCCCAGGATGGCCAAAGGAATTCTAAGTAAGCAGATGTAAATCTGCACGTGCCCAGGAATCCTGTCTAAGGGAAAGACTTTGACCTTTGCTTTTTACATAAGCATAGTACATTTTACACACTTGAAAGACACGAACATGGTGCCAAAAATGCATGGTGGTATTTAATGAATAAGAAAGTATCAAGATAATCAGCAAGTTCTGCATACAGCAGTTAGGGAGGCAGCCAGTGTCTGTGCTGTTATTTACACATTCCTCCCTTCCCATCCATTTTAAAGGAAACAGCACATTTAAAACCAAACGCTCTGTTCAATGTATACAGACAACTGTTTTTAAATAAAATTATTTTAAGAAAAAGGTATTTTGAAGGGTTACTTAATGATCAGTGTGGTTCTGTGGGTCTGTTGTGCTCCCTGCCTGCAGGAGCTCGCTCCCCAGCGCTGTCGGCAGCGCGGGTCGGGCAGAGCGGAGGGCTCGGGCCGGGAGGCTGCGCTCGCCCCGCGCTCGGGATCGCCACCGGTAGGTGGAGCTGCCACGTCAGGTGCTGCGGGCTCGTCACTGCGCCCCTGCATCCCCTGCATCCCCTGCATCCATCCCCGCATCCCCCCCGGCCCCCGCCGCACAATAAGCTGTGTGCTCGGATATATTGGGTACCATAGAGGGACTCACAACAGGAAGCGGAGGCAGAAGCAGAGAGGATTCTGGAAAGGTCTCTGTGTTTTCCACCGAGAATACAGAAATTACGATCAATTAGTAAGGCTTTGTCGATGGAAATCTGGACTGTTTCACGAGGAGACATATATTACATTATTTTTGGATGCTGGGCTTTGCAGTGATTCTCTTTCAATCAGGTAAGCTGGCAAAACATTTAATTTTACCCATAATCAATCATGGCAACGTGATCTTTTCCACATTTTGGAATTGGATTTTTCCCTCTGGTTTGCTGTTAAGGTAGAGTCAAAGATGGAATGGGGAATTCAAAGCCATTTTGTACTGACTGATTGTGATGATGGTGTGATTTTTTTTTCTTTTTAACCTCGTTAAATCTGGTATCTGGTCTCTTACTCTTAATGTGATGTTGTAACGCAGTAGTCTTCCTCACAAAATCAGATCACTTTATAATCAAGATATGCAACAATAGTTCCAAGCATTTTATAGAAGTGACCTTGTTTCCTAGGAAGAAAAATCTGGTGATATTCAGACTCAGGAAGAGTATGTCTCATAAGATTCTGAGCATCTCAGATTCTGATGATTCAGGGATAAAATACACATTGTTTGTTACTGCTGTTTTCAGTATATATATGTAGTATTTGAAGAAATTCCCTTATTAGCTAAATGTTGTGAAAATATAAATAAGGAAATATTTTCTTTCTGTGCCATTTTTGCATGGTTGTGTGTAGGAGAGAATGGACTCACCACTGTTAATTAACCAGAGGTCCACACCAAATATATAGTCCACGTTTTGTCTGTAAAATTACTGTCAGGCTTAATATATGCTTCTTAATAGGACTGTTAGAAAAAATCAGCTCAAGAATTATTCAATTTCTTCATTTCATTATCCATTCATCTATTGTCTCTTTCATTGCTATCAATAATAATTAAAGCTGTCAGTTATTAAAGGTAAAAGGAAAATATCTACTGAAGATCACTTTGATGTGTGAATTCTTTTTTTCACTAGTGGTTCTTCAGACACACGTAGATATCAGAGGTACATGTGTTGTGTTAGTCTTGATTTGGAAATTCCAAAAGAAAACAGTAGAAATAAAAAGACACCCCAAAAAAGCCCATACAGCAGAATAAGCAGCCCACAGTTTACAAATCACTACCTCAATCCATATGTTTTAAAAAAAAAGCAAGATTGGGTCTCAGGTGATATTCAGAGTAGCAAGAAAGGCCTGTACCTGAAGTAGTGATGTGAAAGAAAGAAGTTTTTAATTTGTATTCTTTATGGTGCCTGTGATATCCTTGTTTAACTCCAAGATAAATAATCTGTGATAATGATGCTTGTATTAGAAACATATAAGGTTTGTGCTTTCATGACTGAATTGTCAAGAAAACAGTTTCAGAAGGGACTTTTAACTCTAACAGTTTAATATTTAATATTTGCTCTCTTGCACATCTCCATTTTGGGATGGAAGATTTTTAAAGACAGGAATGTGAGCTGCTGCAGTAATTTGAAGCTTCATAGCACCTGCTAAACAGATATGTTATTAGGCCTTGATTTACAGAAAGTGTACTTGTGTCATCAGTTAACATTATTTCCCTCTAATGAGCAGATGTTAGGATCCTATACTGATTTTCTGACCTGTGCCAATTAAGCTCAGTATTCCAGAATTCTGTATAGGTAATACTAGATGCTAGGAAAGAAAGACAATTTCATGTTTTCAATGAAGAACATGAAACAATTCCCCTGTGCTCTCTAAGATTGTCAGAGTGGTAGTTTGGTCATTTCCCTTTATTATCAGGTAACCTGGAGTGGGAAGTATCAAGGGAAAGAAGAGAGCATAAAAAGTAGGGTGGGTTTAATCAATATCCTGGTGGCACCTTTCGTGCTTTCACCTCTTTTTCTTCACAGATGGCATTAGATGAGTTAACTTGTAACTTATGAAGATTAGGCATGGAGAGAAATTTATTTGCCCTCAAAAGAGAAAGGACTTTTGAAGAAAAAAAGGATAGTAGGATGTAAGATGGAACTTTCTGACTGATGATATCCATTTCCTTTTGCTGCTCCCATCTCAGCCCAATATAATTTGTTGTGTTCATGCTACATACTAATGACATTGCTGGAGTCCCACAACTTTTGGTGAATCAGTGAATAGCAGATACTAAAAGAGTTCTATGTACAAGGCAGGCAAGTTGTTACTTTGTTCTCCAAAGTACAAATCTTGGCCCCTTTTACCTATATGCTTTTCTTGCTGTAGGGTGACAAAGGAAAAGGATTGCTTGAACTCTGCTTCAGTCAAACCTAAGGAGAATAAATGCAAGTTTCTGATATTTGGTACTTTATTTGTATACTTTCTGAATTCTGACGATGGATATAAAAAATAAGTTTCAGAAAGTAACATTTACTCTGTTCTTTATCACAAAATTCTATTTAGAAGTTAGAAATTTAACTTTCAAAATTATAGCCAGCTTATTTTCCACCAGTATAACTTTCCTGGTTTTTTTTACCTTACAGCTGTTTATCAGTAATATATACTGTTGCCATTTGCAGGATATATTGGTTTGTTCATCCTCTCTTGAATAAATAAAGGGTTTAAAGCATCATATAAAATTGATGCCCAATAGTTCAGGCTGCTTACAGAATACAAGTACAGGCTCTGAGCTCTGGTGTCAATCAGTCCATCAAAGCAACTGCCAACCACCATAAAAACCACCTGTAGGAAAAAGGTGTCCCCTTAACTGGAAACCTGATATTATTCGTTACATCTACTCCTGATTAAAAGCTGTGAAGCACCTTGCAATGGCATGTCTAAGTTTGATATTGACCAGTAGGACTCCCATAGGACCTTGATACTGGAGCTGGTCTCATACAACCTGTTCATCTGCTTTCAGCAAAATTTTCTTTATGGACAGCTGGAATCTCTGGTATATTACTGTGACAGTGTTATTGCTTACTTTCCTTGCCTTATGATGAGGTAAAGCAGAGGGAATAGGGATAAGAGCAGCTCAGGCAGGGACTGTGATACTTGAAAATATAAATATAGAGTAGGAAGAGCATATGCTCTTGAGTAACCATAATGTGTGTGTACTACCACTGTAATCCTAAACAGGAATAAGCAAGTTAAATTCTAGGTCACAAAAGTATCTAGTTTCTCATTTTTTCATTACCCAACCCCAAATTATTTCTTCCCAGTATGAACAAACAAACAAACAAGCAAACACATCAAACCAACTAACAACAGCAAAAAAAGACCCCCGTAAGATCCAAATCTCAAACAAAAAGTACCAGGTAATCTACTGCAAAATGGTGATTTCAAATTGTTACTAAACTTTAATGTGGTCCCTAGTCTTGGTAACATCTTCTTATGAAAAATTTCTGTTCACTTACTCTATCAATTAAGACAGATCACCGAATGTGTTTTACAGTGAAAAATGCAACTAAAAAAATTAAAATTTAATTAAAGAGCTTTAGCACTTGTGAGGCTCTTTTACATGTAAAAGCTTAAGGAAAAGGTTATTTATGATCAGATAAATTATTTGTTTAGTTATTAATTCTTTATTGCTATTGATCTTTTTTTGACTGAGCAGTTTTACTTAGGTAAGTGTAATCATAGAGCTACCATGTACACAGGTCTGTTTTTCAACCAGGAATTGTTTTTCCTGCTACTTCTTTGGGTCAACCTTCTGGATGTCACATACCCTTATCAAATGGTCACATTTTGAATGTGCATTAATTGAGTGCATAGTCCATATGCATGGGTGTGGCACATGCCAGATAACATCAATTGCATCCATGCTGTACCTGCTCAGCAGAGCTGCTGTTCCACAGCTGCTGAAGGTACTGTGTGTGTACAGATCAGCTGAAGAGCACACACAGCTGACTCCCTGTCCGTGAGATGCATCAGGCACATCCTCATGTTTCTTTGCAAGATTTCCTGAATGAAAGCAATGAGGTACACTGGTAAATCTGAGAGGGTAGCACAGATTCCTGTAAGAAAAATGGTTGGGATGAGCATCAGCACTACTGGCTCTGTGATCCCCTTTACCATACCCATTATAACCACATAACAAGAAGATCTTGGGATAAGAAACTGCAGGCAATTTCCATTTATAGATTGCTTGTGTTTAAATTAGATGTTGCTTACTTAATTTTAAGGCCCTCTTTTTCAATATGAGAGGGGACCAGTGTTTATGGTCTTTTAGCATAATTTATTCTAAGAACAATGTGAAGCAAGAAACTTCCTTTATCTGCTTAACCATAAAATATTATTATGCATGATTATATACGACTCCAGGAAGTTACAAGTTTTTGTTCAAAATCACTACAGAAATGCAAATGAAGAAGTAAATGAGGAAATAAAATGTTCACACAAAAAATAGTTCCTTTTATGTAGGCAGCATAGCACTATGTGGCCTGGCTACTGTATTAACTGAGAAAGAGTCTGTCACCATTTCTCATAAATTATGTCCTTTCACTGCTTGGTAGTCCTGGAATAGAGGCAGAAATTTTCTGAGTCCATGTAGCCTGAATTTGGGTCCACATGTCCCAATTTCTTGCCTGCCTAGGTTTGCATATCCTGAACACTCTGTCCTTTCTTAGGCATTATTGTACTATCTTTTAATGTTTGGACACACTGAGGAATTCCAAATTTGTGTTGGTTAAAAATATACTCATAGGAACTTAAATTTCTTGATTCAGTTTTAAATACCAAGTTTTCAGATGTTAAATGAATGTGCATTCTTAAAAAACAACCCTCATTGCCTTCTCAAAAGCCAGTCACGGAGGGCAGCTCTGTAACTGTGTCAAGACTCTGACACAAGAATATTTTTATCCCTTTTTATTAATATTTGAAATATACGTGTGACAGTCTTGGAAACCTGAATGTGAATTTGTCTGCAGGATTTTTTCTTAGATGCAATCAACATGATACCAACTTGATTTCCTTGAGCATAGAAATTTCTCCACAGTTATTACTATCAAGAGCATTTACTTTTGAATATATGTGTTCTTGTGCAGTGGATAAATAGTAAGGATCAAACTGATAGACTACAAAATTAGGGTATTAAGTCGTAGGAATGAAGAATCCCTATACATTTTAGCAAAGTTAACCTAACTCCACAGTGACATTCAGGGACAGAGAGATAGAAATTATTCTTATTTTCAGCAGATATTTGAGAGTGTTTCCCATTGAAAAGCACTCTTTATAGAAAAATGATGCTCTAAATCTAAGTAGTGTGATAATTTTTACATTACATAGAGGGCATTTTTAAATGATGAGTGAAGGTATACCCTTAACTTACACTCTTGCACCTTATCAAGGAGCAAAATTAACTCCCCTTATAACAAACAGTTTGAATATTTTTTTTAAAGTTTAAGTTTATTCTAACTTAATAGCCCAATAATCTTCAAAACTTGTTTATGACAAATGAAAGCAGAAATGCTAGGCTTTACAGTAAGAAAGGCAATCAGTAATGTTATTTTTATGTCTGAGTGGTGCAAACTTGATGACAGAAATAAGTAGGCAATTTCAAAAGGGCCCAAGAGTCCAAGGTCAGATTGAACTGAAGGAGGGCAATCCTAATGTTTACTGTCATTTAGATGAAATGTCTAAAGAAAAGCCTGTCAGTAATATTTAAAGCCAAAATTCTCGCATGAAGAAATCTGACCTGAGACAGAAGTTCTGACCAAAATCCACAGAAATAAAATTCAACCTGTATTATGAAGGAATTTCTTACCTACTGAGTGAGGCTGTAACTGAACATTAAAGGAGTCTTTCAGAAAGGGTTTTGCTAACACCAGTTTAAGTTAGTTGCCATGTATTTCCTACATAACAATTTGTTTTAGTTAGTATTATAATAGGTAGAATACTAGAATTCTAGTAGCTGCTACCATTCCATAGCATATATAACTTACAGCTATAGGCTTCTAATTAGTACAATATTTTGTTAATATACTGAAATTTCAACATGATAAGAGAGAACTTTTAGGAGGTGGTAGAAGTTTTAACTCACAGGCTTTGCACCATTACATTTATTACATGCAGGTAGAGACTAGATCTAAGTCATACTTCCATATTCCATTTAGAAAACATTCCAGAATTAAGGCTTGATTATGTTTTATTAGACAGTTCCATGATGCCTGAATAAATGCTTTGGAGAAATCCATGTACATTTTTCATATGCTATGTTAAACCTTGGGTATAAAGCACTCTATTTTCATGTTGACTTTTTGTGCATTTTCTTCCTTGTGTAGTAACAATCACATTCAGCCAACGACTCTGTGTAAGCCTCTCAAACAGAAGTTCCAATTTTTCCCTTTTGGTTTCCTTGACAACTGTCAGATTCTAAATACAGTCCATTAATCTTGTGTTATACAAAGTTTATTCTTTCATATTTTATATTGACTGGTTTCCGTGGCACAGTAAGACTAGGAAAGTAAGAGTTTCAGCTGCATGGTTCCTAAAGATTCAATTAATTTTCCAAGTTTAGATTGTTTCTTTTTTCTTAAGTTCATAAACAATGTTTTCTATTGCACGTGAATTTTTGTAAGTCTCCCTAGAAAAATTTAGAAAAGAGTACTACTTTACAAACAGAGCTTTCTATTTCTTTTACACAGTAAAATCAATACTGTGTTGTATTTAGATATTGCTCACTGATGGTTTTTTGCAACTTCTTAAACACCTTTCCTGTGGATACTGTTGTATGTAACAGTGTTTCACTTGTCAGCACAAGTTTAAATTTTGAATACAAAAAGTATTAGGAATTAGTTGAATTTGAACAATTAATTTTGTGGATAATTAATCTAGGACTGGGTTAACACTTTCATAATTGCCCAACACCAAATATCCGTGCAGTTGCCCACGATTTCTGTTCATTGCATTTGCCTCTAACATGAGATTTCACTTTGGTAGCACCATCACTGGCATATTGTCCTATCATGGTCTTTATAAGAAAATCTCATTTTGAATAATCCCATTTCTTCCTTTTCCAGTTTATCATTGCATTGAAAGGGAGTTTAAGAGCATGAGGATATAGTTTGAAACATTCTTTGAAGCAATATCATGTCTCAGAATTTGAAACATATTCTAACCAGTTTTAGATTAAATGCTCATGCCATTTATGCAGAAGACTTCAGGAAAGAGCCCTGCATGGAACAATCTGTGTAATCTGTCCATCAGGACTCACCTCTGACTAAGCCTGAGATTTTACCTATGATTCATTCGTGGGAGATGAATGAAGATAAGCTACCCTAAATAAAAATATTTCGGTCAAGGTGGTATCAGCCAAAATAATTTTCTATCGTTACTTTCAGCTACAGTAAAACTATATAATCTGGACCCATCTATGAAAATTTCTGGTATTGGAATGAGAATGAAAGATATTAGATCAAGAAAAAAACCTCTAGAGGTTTGGGGGCCTTTTTTTTTGTTTGTTTGGGGGGGTTGTTTGGTTTTGGGTTGGTTTTCTTAGTTTGGTTTTTTTGTTGTTGTTGTTTCTTTTTTTTTAGTGTATTGGAAATTATACAGAAAAAAATGCTAAAAACTACATGAGATGAGATACTAGTTGAAATCCTGTAATGAAATTACACTGACATGGCCTAGGTCTAATATAAATTCAGGACAAAGGGTACACAATTCAGCCAACTTGCTTCCTCTAAGTTTTGCTGTAACTACCACTTATACTACTGTGATACGTAGAGGTAGGGACAAGGTTGGGGTTACATGTGAAAAAAAGGTTCTCTGCCTTGTGCTTTAATTCAATATACAGATTTGTTGAAATCACCTGCGCTTCCTGTGTTATTAATAATTCTCACATTAAAAATTAATTCCTCAACATTTTGCAAACCAGCAGATATTTTACAAGTGGAGAGAAGTTACACTCCTTTTTTGAAAATAAGTATCATATGAATGTTTAGTATTAGTGATTGTTCTTTTCTTAGGAACCTCTAGAATCCCTTTCATATTATTTTGAAACTCATGAGCAAAAGTACTTAAGCATTTTGCTGTATCTGACCATGAGATCAGATTTCAGCCACGGGGCTGCTTGAGAGGCAGAATCCAGAGGCACCCAATAGTCAAAGGGATGGGGAAGTCCCGTCCGTACCTCCAGGGAAAGCTGCATTCAGTGTAAAATATGCATTGGTGGATAAGTATCAATGGTGGCAGAGTCATGATTCCCTGAGGTCACTACTGGAGACACAGCTTTCAGATGTCTTCAGGGAGCCTCTCCAGTGGTGACTCACCACACAAAATGCGCTGAATCAGTGCCTTACTCAAAATGACCACAGCATTGGAAGAATTTGCTCTTGGCCATCATTGGGATGAGTTTATGTTACATTATTAAACAATGAAAGCTCTAATTATGTTACTACTTATTGTGTATTTGAGAAAATGCAATTCTAGATTGATAGGAAGTAGTACTAGGCAAATTCTAGGTTAGTTTTTGAAACATATTTTCTGTACTTGAAGTACTTGGAGATCCTCTGTCTTTAAGAGTAAAAGAAGCAGTGATCTAAGAGAAAGCTTTCACTTTTTGTTTTCCCACCTTTTGTGTTCTCTCTGACCTGATCTGTGTCTACTCAGATTTTCTTTATTTTATCCACAGAGTTTCTACAGTGGCTGTTCATTCTCACTGTATTTGGAGAGAAGCATTATTAAGAACTGCTTTGGCAAGAGCAGAGACCTAAAAGAGAGGGATGTTTTCTTTTCTTGTCTAGGATTAAAAGCAAAATAACAACATAAAGCAGTAAAAAAGCTAAAAATATATCTAGATGAGATATCCAAATGAGAAAAAATGTCTCAAAGACAGCTCATCTGAATCTCAATGGCTGAAGACTGATATGAGTAAGATGTAAGTAGACTATTTCAATTTAATGAACTGCATACCCAGATTGTTAAAGACTGAGGAAGACATGGCCAACCTTTGGTCAGCTCTTGTAATTATACAATTAATTTATATTGAAGAACCTGAAGATACTGTGATATTGTAGTACTTAGCAGGGAAGAAAATTTTTGTTAGTTATCTTGGAGAAAAATAAGTTGAAGAAGTACCCAGATTTTCATGCAAATATAGAGTTAATAAACTTTTATGCCTGCTTAAAGACAGTAAATCCATTGGGAGTAATTATACACTGTTCAGTTCCCCATAGCACAGGTGAAAACACTCCTGTTCGTCTGGGCAGTTACCCCATATCTACCAAAGCCTTTACTAGTGATGCAGTACTTCCAGCAACACCCATTTTCCCCTTTTAGTTAAAGCATGCAGATAAAAGATAAAATGTAACTTTTTGAAACTCATCTCACTTTAAAAATATGCTTAAATATACTTCTGGTCTGTATTAGGTTTTGTGAAATAACTAATTTTCAACTCTGTTTTTCTTACTTCTCAGTGCTCTTAGGTCGGAAAAATATGTCTCTGTGAATATGTAGACTTATCTTTGTCTACTGCAATTAATTTTTGAGAAGCTTTGGACACAGGAACAAAGGATGAGAGAGTTTTGAAGGGACTGCAGTCTTGAAGAAGCTTCAGGTCCCAAGAAGAATCCTTTCTTATCAATTCCATATTCTGGTAGAAATGCAGCCTTTTCCTTTTCATGTTAGCAAAAGATGCAGAGGTTAAAATCTGAGATTTGGCATTTCTTAGAAAAATAAAGGTAAGACTCTTTTCTTCTCAGCCAGAAACAGTGCTTCACTAAAAAAAAAAAAAATTAAAAAAAAAAAAAAAGTAAAAAAAAAATAATAATTATATACTCCTATAAGTCTTCACTAAAATACCAGTGGAAAATGTAACTAGCAACTTTATGAGATCCAGCTGTAGAAATCTGTGTTATATCTATTGTAACTATTTTTCCTTAGAATATAAGGATCTTTAATGTTTGAAGGTATTTGGAAAATACTGATTAAAGTACAGTATTCCAATTAGGCTGATGGGCTAAGAGACCCTTCCTCCTAAATTGCATATGGTTTTCATTTGTCCTTCATGTTTCTCCAATACTTCAAGTACTGACACTTGATCTCTATTCACACATTCTCAGAGGCAACTCATGGTGTTAAAGAAAATACAAGGCAGGCTTACACTTAAAGAATTCCTAGAGGTTTTGGTCAATTTTATCTGTAAGATAAATGGGTCAGATGATTTATTTTAGGAGTTCCACAACTTGCAAGTAGATATCTGAAGAATTCAGGTTCATTCCTTTACATAACCTATCAATTTTTGATTACTAAGAACTAAGATAAGAAATAGGAACTTAATTAGTTCAAAAGCAAATGTTGGGGAGAGGTGAATGGAAGGAAAGGGGTGACTGGAATGTCAGTGGGCACAGACAAATAAGTGGGGGAATAGCAGTGGGGGGCCATAGCAATGTCTGGTGAGACAGAGTAGTGTCCAACAATATCTTCCCAAGAAGCAGCTTCTGGATCATTCAGACAGGTCTGAAATTGCTTCCAGTCTGTAATCTAATCTGTTTTGAGTGTTTTCCCATCTGCCTAGTCTTTTACCAATCGGACTGAACCTCATGTAATATATTCTACACAGATTTTCAAAGTTTTTCAGTGTTTTCTTTTGCTGAGGTTGGGGTTCTTAAGGTTTACTTAATGTAATTTCACACCTAATTTCAAGTCATTACTGAGAACATGAAATAAAATTGCATGTAATAACCCTGAAGCACCTGAAGCATTCACTGCATTTACTATTCTTTGTCCAGGTTTCAGCCAATTTGAACCACCAGTTCACATTCAGCCACTTATTCTAAATCACCCCAATCTAAATCATTTTAAAGCAAGTTTTTATTAAGAAATATTATTTCTGCGACATCCCCTTATTAGTTGATTTCATATTCTCATAACAAGTACTTTTGTCTTCTGGGATTTATTAATTTTATTTTTAAACACCTGGTGGTAATTCCATTATTTTTATTTTGAATAGTTATGTAACACTAATGCCTATAGGCCACTGAGGCTGACTGTAGAAATATAGGCAAAAAACCAAAATACAAATACAGTCACTGCTACAGATAAATTATAATCTAAGAAAATGACACAATATATCAACAGTAAATGTTGAAATTAATGGGAAAAGGGAAAATAAATCCTATGTATTAGTCAGGGAGGACCTATAAAGACAAATTCTTAAAGTTTAAATTAGTAGATTACAGTTTAAAGAGGCAGGTTCTGATCAGGTGCTAAGTTCTGGAGGCTGTTTTCACCTTTGAGGAAATCACTCCTTTCCTTGAAAAACCTATTTTTATGAAACTGACTTCCATGTATTTTTTGCCTTAGGACCCATGGATAATTTTAACTGAATGTCTCTTTAGATATCTCAAAGAAATCTGCATTGCACTGCATTTACTACTGTGAACTACAGCAGTGACATTTTGAGTCTCTTTTGATCTTTTTGTAATTCTGTTTTTTACTCAAATATTTTAAAGCAGAAAAAATAGGGTAAATATGCCAGAATAAATGGTAAATAATGGTAAATGTCAATTATTAAAAGATAATGATCTATAACTTTAAAAAAGTATTTCAAACTACATTTTTCTTCATGAAATTATTCTCTGTGCACAGAAGCCATGACGTGAGCCAAAGACATGAGAAATGTCAATAAAAATACTTAATTTTAATCCTTCTTCAGAAGAAATTAATACCTACCTGTCCTTTACTCTGCAGAACAAACTGAAGGCGGCATTTCCTGGTTTGGAATTTGATCAGAGCACAGTGACTTAAATGTAACTTACCTTCACTTCCAGAAAACCAATACCTGAATTCTGCAAAGCAACTTCCCAAACACCAAGAGAGGGAGCTAAAATGACTCCTTTCTTCAGACTGCCCCAGCACACACTCTCTTGTATCCCTTTCCTCCTCAGGACAGTAAGAGCTTGAGTTATTTTTCTGCTATCAGCACACAAGGGCTACACTTTCTGTTTCTAAACTCCAGAAAGTAATCTCCAGCTGCTGCTGAGGTGGTGCCACTGCTGTTTCTGTGTGTCCTGCTGTGGGACACCCACCCTTTGGATTTGGACAAATAGCTTTACTTCCATTGAGACAGCTGGTCTTATTAACACTAGTGATTTAGAGGAAAGTTTTTAATCCAGGCTTTAGCATCTGAGAGGCTGTTGCAGGGCTTGGCACAGGGGAAGATATTAGTTCCAAATTACAGCTTCTCAAATAAAAGATTAGCATAAGAATATCAGGATAGCTGGTCATTTTACAGATTCCATCTGCTATCCTTGCACTTACCCCTACCCTAATCAGTCGTTTCAGTTTTAATGGAATGAAAATCTCAGTAGTCAGTTTTCCAAGGTTTTAGCAGGCAGTACTTTAAATGGAAAAAAAACCCAGCAAGATTTGCTATTTCTCCACCCTGAAAATGTTGAAGAGGGTGTGTGCAGTTTCATGCAAGATGCAGATAACTTGTTAGATAGCCTGAAGATTTAATAAACAATCATAGTATCTACCTGGTACTTATACTGGTACTTTCACTTTTACCATTTGCCCGATTTAAGATATCATAAAAGTAGATACCTTCAGGCCACTTCTTCTGGCTTTTTCAGAGACACAGGAAAATTAATTTGACATTGTTAGCACAGATACTTTACTTACTTTCAGACTCCTCTTCTGTAAATGGTGAGAAGCTTATTATAAAAATAAAATTTAACAAATTATCTGTGGACATAATATAACTAGCTGAAATATGTATAAAATTAAAAACATATAGATACTGTTTATTGCTAAATCTTATTATTTACAGGTAGGGACTGAAGGAAAACTGGAGTAGGACTTACAGAATGCAGTGCTCAATTACAACTAAATGGCAAAGGCACGTCTTTAATAAATGGGAACCTCATTTTTCTAATCAAATGTATTAAATTATAGAGCATTATATATATGCTATATAGACCAAAATTTTATTTCAAATATTTGAAACTCTCTTTGCTGAGCAGCAGAAGGCACTGAGGGGCCTGGACCACATGTAGTTTTGAGACTCTTTCTTTAAAGATTGTTTTTTAATGAAAGTAATTCTGAATTATTAGATATACAGAATGTCTGAATTCTACCTAATACCATTCATATCTTGGCAGTTTAGTTACCAGATAACAAGCAATTTTAAAACCAGTGAAGGAAAGAGAGGGAGGCTATCACTAACAAATAAGCAGTTCATGATTCAAGGGTTGCTAAGAGCTTGTTCAGGGCTCAGTACAGGCAACAGCACAACTTTTGTTTCATTGTTCTGTTAAATTAATGCATGTATAGCAACAGTAATCAAATACATATTTGTGTGTTGTTCTGTTAAGCTTTGTAATCTGAATGAAAATGCTTGGGGCATATTTAGTATAGGAAAAACCTTCTTGTGTAATAGCAGCAGCAAAGAAAAGATATAACTGCACTAGACAGTAGTGGAGGCAAGTCTCAAGTAATGTTTCCAACTTGTCAGGAAAACTTTTTTAGGTCATGTTTTTTTCCCTGAGAAATACAGTGAATCTCTAAGTTTGCCAATACTTTCCCCAGTCAGTCGTTGGCTCCTTTGTGGATTTCTAGCAATACAAACACATATCTTTTAAGTGAGGACAATGCATTTTGTTACAGCATTCATGGCTGTAACTGTTAATGGGTGAAAAGCAGGGTAAACAAATGCACTGAACTATAAAAATGAGACAGACACATTGATGACTTGATTTGGATGCATCTTTTGAGACTGGTTTCATAGAAAAGGCATCTAGGGTGACAAGTTGAATGACAGACCTGTAAAATGAGGAATAAATAAATGAATTATTCAGAAAGACCAAAGGGAGACCTCAGACATCTTCTTCGTTCATTAATCCTGCATGAGCAAAAGTAGTAATCAAAGGACTGCATCCAGAAAATTAGTGTGCTTTTAATTCTAAAAAAAAGGGACAAGTTTGAGTTTAGGATCCTTATAATTGGAAGTTAATTTAAAAAGGGATTATCAAAGACATCCATCTTGTATAAAGAAAAAATTAGTAGCAGAAACTGCAGCATAGAAGCCTGTGATAAGGTTACCTGCTGGAGACTCTGGCTGGCTTTATAAGTTATTTTTCCTTTTATACTGCATCTGTACCTCCAGCCATTCAAGGTCTCTGTCATTCTGCATATTACATTAACTCATAGCTCTCCAGGATATTCCTTGAGAGAAATCTTGTTTGTGTCTACAGTACAGTGTATTTAGTTTCTGACTTTATGGTCAGGTATCTTGGTTCTGGTCTTGTATTACTTATCCACTTGGTGCTATAATCTACTGACAAAATTATTTCAGTGATCTCAGTGCTGACCATACACACTGATGCTGTGCTGTGAACCCACTCCAGAGATAAAGACTTGAGGTGGCACAGGAACATAAGTCATTACTATGTCATTGGATCGGTAATTCAGATTTGGGAATATGCTGTTTCATTTCTTTCCTCCAGTTTCTTACTCTAGGTTTTTCAAGCACTTTTTAGCATCCCCTTCTGCCTTCACATATCTTCTTTAATAAGATCATTACTGTAACACTTTGTGTGTCTCTGTGTGTGTGGACTTCTACAAACTGCTTCAGACAGGCAAGAAGCTTTAGGAGAAGGACTATTGAATGACTGCAAATGAACAGAATTCTCCAGGATACAGATGCTGCACATTCCTGATGTAGGGAAGGTTACATGGCTTCATGTAACAGAAAACGCAATTAAAGCTCCTTAGTTAAGTATTGAAACTCACTCTTAAAATTGGTCCCCATAATTAAAATTTTTACAACAGTAAACTCTTGCAAAGTAGACATCAAGTAAGGCTTTAATTTCTTCCCTGGTGGCAGCACTCTTTAACCATATCTGCCTTCATTTTGCCATTCTCTGCCTCCAGCTATTCAAACCTCTCAACTGTGCTGTACAGTACATCACTTTAAATAACTGATCCTGCTGCAGAAGGACTTGGAAGAGAGAAAAATAACACTGCTTTCAGTTGATGCACTGCAGGACTTCATAAAGAGACCTGCTGTACAGTAGAGAGTTCAGTGCAGAGAGCAGGAAAAAGCAGCATCATTCACCACTGCTACTAAAGGCATTCACAGGGAACCAGAATCTTAGGTTTCAGACTAGTTTCAGTCTGAAATAATACAATGACACTTGCCTTACAAAGAATCAGAAGCAGCATCTTTTCCCACATAACCCTGACTATACATGCTGTTTCCTTTTACTTAAAAGGCCTGTGGTTTTGATTCACAATTAACAGTCAATAAATGCAACCTAACCCATTCTGGTATCTAATATTAACCTTCACCACAGTTAAGTGTCAGTAAGAAAGAATTATTCTTGTTCCTCCCATAATTCAGTTGATGTCATTTAAACAGCACCAGTAGTGCAAAATCTTTTAATTTAATGAAAGTATTGACATTTGTAAAGTTGTATTACTGATGCTTGAAAAAATATGGAAAGATAAAATCTATTAAGTAGTAGAATGTAGGTTTACAATTTTCAACAATACCTCGCAGAATATTCATTTATACTTGCTGTTATAAAAAAAGAAGCTGTACTGTTAAAGCACTTGTATCAGCAGTTTGCTCTAGCTGGGAGTGTCCAAGGACACTGGCAAAGCAGTGTCTGTAGGCAGAAATAGTGTTTTTTTCTGGATCAGCAGGAAAAAGCTGAAAAATAAAATTTAGGTATTTATAAAATATCTAAATAAATTCTGAACAGTTGCTTTTAACTGTCATTCAGTCTTGAAATATGCTGCTTCTATTTCTATTTAAGCCTGGAAAGAGTTTCTGACCAAATGTTGGGGTTTTTCCTATTGGTACTGTCTAGCTTGCCTAAATTATTTAATTTTCTTTTATAGGTCATTCTTATGCAAGAAGCTAAAAGCAATTAAATTTGCAGGATGAAAACATGGCACAGGCACTGCTGGTACCACCTGGACCTGAAAGCTTCCGCTATTTTACTAGAGATTCTCTCGCAGCTATTGAAAAGCGTTCTGCAGAAGAAAAAGCTAAAAAGCCCAAGCAAGAACATACAGATGATGATGATGAAAATGGTCCAAAACCAAACACTGACTTGGAGGCAGGAAAGACACTGCCATTTATTTATGGTGACATTCCTCCAGGAATGGTATCTGAACCTTTGGAAGATCTGGACCCATATTATATCAATAAAAAAGTGAGTGGATTATGTTTTGCACAAAATAGAATATAACTTTATACACTAGAAAAGTTTAATCACAAAATGTGATGGTTAGAACTATCAATCTGCTAAATATCCAGAATCATCCTTTCATTTAACAGAACTGATTTATGCTCTTCCATATTGTGACTGCTTCAGTTCCATTGAGATACTTTTTATTTACTTCATTGTAAGAAAGATGTATCTTCCTTGATCTTGCCTGACCTTGAGCACAGAATGAGTTTTCTTGGTTTCAATATAATGGTAAGACTGGATATGACAAAAGAGATGTTCCAAGCATGATTTTGCAATGGAAATAATTGTAGATAACAAGGTAACATCCACCCAAGTTAGTAAAATAGAGGACTGTAACCATATTCTTTGTTTCTATATAGCTATATAACATATGCAAAGATATATATGTATGAAATTCATGTATCTCTATGTATGTAGCATATAGAGACTCTTTAAATCTTGGCTCATATGAAATTACCACAATACAAACTATTGCTTGAGGTGCTGGGCTTGCTATGATGGATCTCTGCTGCACAGCTGTCTATTAGAAATCTCTGGCAGACCATGGAAAAGCTTAGTTTTGAGGAAGGAATCAAAAAAAGACATTTTTGGTGTTCTGAAAAGTTTTCATACAGAGACACCAGAGCAAAGAATTATGAAACAAAAGCAGTGCATCTAAGTTACATGTGTGAGTCTGGAACACAACAGGACCATTAGCAGCAAAGTTGTGGTCCATGAAGAATGCAAACTCCTAAAAGAGGAGTTTTTCCCTTCCAACTTGCACAGTCATACACAGTCCTCCTTTTCATATGATGCCAAGTCAGGGACTCAGAGATAGAAAAGGTAGTTCAAACAGATCCATTCAAGTAAAAAGTCTGACTTTTTAAAAGTCCAGATCTGCAATAGAGAATATGAGTTTTGATCTTATAGCAATGATGCATACAATTGGAAGCAGACTGATGTTATCGGAGTTAAGAGAAAGACAAGGAACAAACAGGTATATTTCCATAGCTGGGATTAGTTGTAGACTGTTTGAAAATCCTCCAGGGTCTGAAACAGTCCAACCTGGGAATAGGTAGAAGTACCTTAGGTCCTGCACTGATTAGTGAAATGTACAGGTGATGTTAAGAGCCAGTTTTCCTCTATACTCTTGTTTATTTCTGTGTGCTCCTTTAGCAGCACCAAGATGTTCTCAGTTTCTGATAGACCTCAAAGTGCTGTGGGTAAGGAGAGTGAAGGAAGATGAAGAGGTGGATAACACCCCTAAATTAAAAAGTGCAGAAGGTTTTATATGGAGAAGTACTTGGAACTATCTTTTCCCATCTCTCTGAAACAGAGAAAGAACTGCATGGCTTGAAGAATGCGTCAAGAATGATGGCTTGAAGCATTCCAGGCTGCCATCAAGATAAGAAATTTGATGTTGAGCCACTATAAAAAAAATCAAGGCATAAAATACTTTAAGCTTCAAAGAAACTTTGTTTTCTAGAAAAAAAATCATGCAAATAATACTCTCACTTGTGGTTAAATTTGTGGTTGCCTTTGGTTTGTAAAACAGCTTTAAAAATTATGGCCTCAATAATGGGAATAGGAAATAAAGCAGAATCTCTATGTAATTGCATAACCTAACAGTTGCCAGAATTAAATAAACAATGCTGTAGATATTACAAGTATGTACATTATTAAGGAAATGTAAAGAAATTGAAGCTCAAAGAAGTAGCATTGGCAAGGGTTATTTAAATTTCTATAGTTTGGGTTATAACAACAGTTCCATGCAAATTCTTACTTACAATATAATTGTCCACACCAAGCCCTATTCTGGACTAGCTGCAAAAATTTGAGAATAAAGTTGCATGAATAAGTTTAGGGATAAAGTTATCTGAACAAGTGGAGTTTCAGAAAGCCTGAGAAGTTCTGAAGTAGAGTTTCTAACCTCCGTTGATCAGAAAGAGCAGTCAGATTTTTTAGAACAAAAGTGTAAAAGCTCACACCAGTGATGGACTCCTTAGTCTAAGAGAGCAATTAGTAAACTGTAGAATCTTTAGTCACAGGTGACATCTGTATTTATATTACCTAGCAGTATAATTATGCTCAACAGAAAACAAATGGGCATCTTAAATCATGGACTAGAATCAGTCATCCCTCCTCTGGTGTATAGTAGAAATTACTCTTAATCATTGACTTGTCAATGCAGAGGAAATCATACGTGAATTGTAGTCTGTCTTCAGGCTCAGCTGCAGCAGTGACCTTGGGACAGGCAACATCTTTCTAGCATTTCCAGCTGGGTGAAGGACTGTAGGGCAGGGAGAAATGCCAAGGAGTGTGTGCCCGTTCTCTGCCACCCTGTGTTCGCTTGATGTTATTTTGTGAACAGGCACCAGCAACACTCCTTTACCTATTTCCCTTCCCACCTTGGAGGGGTTTGCTCTCCCTGCCCGGAATGCCTGTCCAAACAGGCAGTAAAGGCCACAGAGGGGACAGCAGTTTTCTGATCACAGCCAAGTTCTTGCAGAGAATGGAAATCAACATGGAGAACAGTGATACTATACAGCTCTGCTGAGAGTGTAACAAAGACTCTATTATGTTAACACAAAGCACAGCCATTACCATCGACAAAGAGCAAAAGGAATGAAGAATAGTCATGTCCTGAAGAAATTTCAAGCAGCACCAAAGATGCAAGTAAACCTCATTCACACCAAATACACTTAGGCAATGACTGCCCACAGAAACAGAATAAACTGAACACAAACCATAGGTTTAATCTGGCCAAATTTTAAAATATAATAGCTAGCTAAATTTGCTGCTCATATATAGGGAAAGTAAGAGCATGTTGTTAACAAGAAAACCAGCAATTTGTTTTAAAAAAAGATTTGTTGTGATAGGATGCCAGATTCTGGTGTATGATTGTCTCACATTGCTCAGATCTACATTAGCTGGCTATTTATTAATAATTTTAATTTTTTCACAGATATATGTTTTAGAAGATGCATATAATTGATATTGGTAGTATTTAAAAGAGAAGATGAAAGCAAAATAATTTTTAAATTGTGGTTGATTTTGTAGTGACAGGCATTTCTCCTTGTTACTATATATACATATGTATATAGTTCTGTCAAATATTTGTTCCAAATACAAACTGGCATTTAGGATTGCCCTTTTGCTATTTTGGTTTTGTTTGCGTTTGCTCACAAGGTAGAATGTATTTCATAAATTTAAAGCTCTCACTTTAATCAAAGACTTCATTAGAAATAAAACTGAAATATTTTAGTGACAAAATGATGCATTTTGCTATTATTGATAAACTGCCATTGCTTTTTGTAATACCCAACAATTTTAATGTCAGCAGAATTCAGTCCACATGCTGTCAAATTCTAAAAACTGGAGAATTGGCTGTGGAAAGCTTAATCCACTGTATTCATAGAAATCAGTTATTTTCCTACCACAGGTAGACAGTAGAATGAAACTTGTACCTCTCAGGTGAAGAAGAGAAAATTTTAGTAGGAGGTGAATATATAGATGTATTCAACACTGCATTTTAATTTTGTATTTCTTTTTTGCAGACTTTCATAGTATTGAATAAGGGAAAAGCAATTTTCCGATTCAGTGCCACATCTGCCTTGTATATTTTAACTCCTTTTAATCCCATCAGAAAAATTGCTATCAAGATTTTGGTACATTCATATCCTTTATTCTTAATGTTGATTTAAATGTTGCTATTTAAAAATACTTAATGACTGAAATAATACTTTTCATATGGATAGACAAATTGTGTCCATGGGGGTGACCTATGCTAAATAAATACATGTTGTTCACACTCAAGAAAAGGAGCAATATCACATGTGAATTGCAGTGTGATCTTCATCCCTGCCGAGAGAATTCTCTACTGAACCACCGAAAGCTGTCAGAGTTTAAATATCAGGCTTTATATCTAAAAGGAGACCTGATCCCATACTAAGCCCTGCAGCTAAGGACACATTAGTAACAAACCATTGCACTTGAACATATCTAAGGTCACAATTTTACCAAGACCAGTAGTACTATTCATGAACTAGACTCACTTGGCAAGGACAAAAGAGCATGGGTAAAGAGCTGCTTTTTCAGCATTGTGTTTTCAGCACTGGGATAGGTGTTCTACAAAAGATTTGGGATAAAGGAGAGTATTTTCAAATATATTTCAATGATGTTTGAACGAAAACTTGGGCCTAAACAACCAACCTCTGACTAAAGATCTTTCAGAATGATCCACCTGGATTAAATGAGTAATTAAATTTGGGTAGTCATTTCATGATTTACAGAGTTAGAGATGTGTTCAAATTTCATTTAAAACCTAAACCTGCTGTAATTACAAAAGTATTGCGTTTTTTTACAGAAGTGTACCATAATATGCCAGATGGCACACCATTTAAAATACATAAAATTGTGTGTAAAGCTTTATTTTCAGAGTTCAATTAGAGTGTCATGTTATTTGTAGACATTTGTAAACACTTAATATTTTTAAGTTATTTTAGTATTTTAAAACTGTCCTACTTTTTTGACTTATGTGCCTTAACTATAACCTACATTATTCAGCATGCTTATTATGTGCACTATTTTGACCAACTGTGTATTTATGACCATGAGTAACCCTCCGGACTGGACGAAGAATGTAGAGTAAGTTAAACATTTTTACTTCTTTGTTTTTGTGTGACTCCAAACAAGAAGCTTTTATAAAAATGTGAATACTGGAATGGCTTGTCCAGAGTCATGAAGAATCAAATTCCATGAGCTCATCAGTATCTTTCTGGTTTCCTCCTGAATAACTTAAATGATCTAAGAGTAACACCATGTTCGTTAAAATTATATCTAAGGAATATCTGAACTTCTGCTTTGTAGTACAAACAGGAGCCCTTGTCCTCAGATATTCTGAGCTGTAAATCAGACAAGGAGCTACAGATGTGCATGAAAAATTGTTGCCATACCTTGCTTGAGCATCCATGATCTCATCACAGTGTGACTTTTATTGTGCCTTACTGATCTGAACTCATAAGTGCCTGCAAGCACACACAACCCACAAACCACAAGAAACACAAGCTGCTGAGGAAAGGGCCTTTCCTATGAAAGAGTAACAAAGAGCTGACCTAAATAAAGAATATTTTTCTTTCTTGTTCATGGTTATAAATGCATGTTTATTCTCTAACAGAATACGTGTTTTCCTCTGAAATATTGTAGAATCATAGAATGGTTTGGGTTGGAAGGGATCTTAGAGATTATCCAGTTCCAATCCCCTGGCATGCAGGGACACCTTCCACTAGCTCATGTTCCTCAAAGCCATTTATATTTGTATTTGAAATACTACTACTCAGGAAAAACCTGCTTCTCACCACTTGCTGCTTCTTTCATTCCCTTCTTTTCTCAAATAGCCATTACTGGTTTTTATTTATTTATTTATTTCTCTGCATTAATAAACTTTAGACTGAACCCTGTTTAGAAACCATTGCCATTAACCCATTCCCAGTTAACAATGACGATGACTTGTTAGAGTTGCTGAGAGTGTGAAAGGAGAGCAGTAGGGTCTGTAGGAAGAGTTCCTTTGTTCTGGACATCCACAGAGATCCATGTGGGTCTCAGGAAGTGCCTGCATTATGCTGGTTATAACTGACTATTCTGTGTTGTTAAATGAATAGTTGTTCTCACACCAGGTAAACTGGTAATCATGCTCCACATCTTTGAGAATAGCAGTATGGGCATGCTTTCTTATATTTGATGATTATTTATGAAATAAACATGAAATACAGGCATTAGTATAGTTATTATCCAGAACTGATTTTTACAAAACTCTCTGATTTTGACATAAAAAAAATCTTCAATTTTTGTAACACTTAGACAGCTACCTGATTTATGAATGCAAGCAAAGAGGCAACCCTGTGAGTGCCAAATAATGTGCATATAAATATCAAAGTCTGAAATGTATCCATAAATACTAGGGTCAGAAATAATTTGTAAGCACAAGAACTGAGATTAAATCAACCTTTTAGAAAATGAGTAGCATATATATCAGGTTCAAATTTCAACAAAGACTGAACAGCAACTACAAGATTTAGGGCAAGTGAAGTTAATAATTTACTCCTTTCACTTCTAAATACTTCTTTTCTTTTAATTCATCGCTGCTAAAGAATGGCACTGTCTAAAAGTATGCAAATATCCATTATTCCTGTTCTGATGATTTTCAGGTACACTTTCACTGGAATTTATACCTTTGAATCACTTATTAAAATTCTTGCAAGGGGCTTCTGCTTAGAAGGTTTTACTTTTCTGCGAGACCCATGGAACTGGCTTGACTTCAGTGTCATTTTAATGGCGTAAGTGATTCAAGAACTTTTTAAGCTTTTAGGGCATGAAATTAGTGGTAAATATTATTATAATAAATGTATTTATTTAAACGTATTTAATTTTTGCAACCTTTGAAGTTTAGACACTGTATCACACATTTTAGTATTCATAAATCAAAGTAAAAAATGGCAGAAGCCGAAATGGAGTGTCAGCCACTAGTGTAATTGCTGCTGAGGGACACTAATTTCATGTCCTACATTTTTTTGCTTGCCAGAAATGAAGCCATCCTTTGACTTCATGTCACCGTCCCATTGCAAGCTAATTAGTTTAACTAGATGTTCAAATACAAATCAGTGAGTTTCACTTCAATGACATTTGAGCAGAATTGATGAAAATAATTATTAAAGTGAAATGTACTGAAGAGACAGGTAAATTTTGAAGTATGATTGCTAGTATTGCCACAGAGGTTTTGAAGACCCACTTAATTAGTATAAGCTCTGCCTCAATTCTGAATAACTGTGATTTAATCCTACAGGTATGTAACAGAATTTGTAAACCTAGGCAATGTTTCAGCTCTTCGAACTTTCAGAGTATTGAGAGCTTTGAAAACTATTTCTGTAATTCCAGGTAAGAAGTAGTTGGTGTAAGGTGTTAGGCCCCTCGTATCTCCAACTGTTATTTGTGTGCTGTCATTGTGTTTGTGTGTGAACTCCCCTATTACAGATATGTGACAGAGTTTGTGGACCTGGGCAATGTCTCAGCGTTGAGAACATTCAGAGTTCTCCGAGCTTTGAAAACAATATCAGTCATTCCAGGTGAGAGCGAGGTTAAACACCGAGGCTGACTTTTGTGCCATTGAATTCACTTCCTTTGAGCATAAGTCTTGCTGTCTGCTGCTCATGTTGCCAAAAAAAAAAAAAAAAAAAAAAAAAAAAAAAAAAAAAAAAAAAAGGCATGGATCATTAACCCAGTTTATGATTCTTTGCCTTTTCAGCATTAGCTTCTTTTATTTTGCAAAATCAGCCTTTGAGTTTAACAGAGTCTTGCATGAAACATAAAATATGAGGATGATGGGTTATTTTGCTTTGTTTTTCTGCGTTTTATTGTAACAAATTGCCTCTACATTACAAAAGCTTAGTGCTATGGCTTTCTTGGTTTTGAATGTTTTCCTTTACTTTACCACTTAAAATTGACATTAGTCTTAGAAATAATCAAGTAAAAAGAAAAGAAGGTACCAAAGAGGAAATAAATGTGCACAGGAAAATTTATCAAATGCAAACTATGATTTTCATTCAAAATGACTAGCAATTCCATCTCATGCTGCTTTGCACTGTTGTGAAGTCATGTTTCGTATTAACTGGAAACTGAGTTATTGGCAGAATATTTAATGCGAAGAAAAATTAGGAAATGCAATCAAATCTGTACTAGGAAAGCATGATTGATAAAGTTTCTTGCTTGAGAATAATATATATTTAATTTATTGGAATATATGTACATTGCATATTCATTAAAAGGAATCTTTTTCTTTCATTCATCTTCACAAGCTCTGAGGCTGCTCATGAAGCTTTACCTTTTGAAAAGTGAAAAATAATTTCTTTTAAGTGTCTGCATGACCTCTTAATTATATGGGAAGGGCAAAGATACTCTTTGATAATTCTATGGGTCTTTTTTCTTTGCAGGCCTGAAGACTATTGTAGGAGCCCTGATTCAGTCTGTGAAGAAGCTCTCAGATGTGATGATCCTGACAGTGTTTTGTCTGAGTGTATTTGCACTGATAGGGCTGCAGCTGTTCATGGGCAACCTGAGGAATAAATGCCTGCAGTGGCCTCCAGACAATTCTACTTTTGAAATAAACATTATTTCCTACTTTAACAGCACAATGAATGAAAATGGTACATTCGTTAACATGACAGTGAGCACATTTAACTGGAAGGATTACATTGAGGATGAAAGTAAGAATGTCTGATATAACTATTGTAACATATTTGTGGCTAAAATATGTAATTATTTGTGACCAAACAAAGGACATTGAGGGGTTTATATTTCTGCCTTATGTAGAACTGCTTACAATCACTGATTGACACAGATCAAATACATACAGTAAAAAATACAATAACCAGAAAGATTCCTAAACAAGCTATGAAATGATCATAGCTTTGATTAAACAGAAATTATTTCTATTTTACTTTGTAGTACTTTCAGGTTTATTTGATCTATTCATATATATTTCTAATGCTTTCTACACAGCTCATTTTTACATTTTGGAAGGACAAAGAGATCCCCTACTTTGTGGTAATAGCTCTGATGCAGGGTAAGACCCTTTCAAAAATTCTCTGTTTTGCTCTGTAGAAAAAGAAGTAACATGAGGCCTAGTTGCAATTCCATATTTAGCAGGGTTACAGAACTTATGGAGTTTTGCAGCTAAGTGAGAGTTTCTTACTTGAGTCAAAATGTTTTGCACTGTGGCTAAACAAAGTACTAATTAACAGCCTTTTTCCTGCCTGATTCAAAAATTAAGTTGGTTTTATTGAAAAGATCTGGAATTTTTTTGTCTCTTTTGGTGATTTACTGATTGACGAAAGTAGGGGGAAACAAAAGTTAAAAGCGGAAGAGAACATGGAAAATACTAAGAAAACACAGCAGTGACTTCATAGTTCAAGATTCAATCTCTTTTTCAAGCCTAACTCTTTCACTTCTGGCAAATACTGCCATTTAAATGTGCCAAATTAAGAGACTAGGATTGTCAGCTGAACATGGATGCTTGACTGGCAGCAGTGAAGAGGTTTATTAAAAATATATATGTCAGCATTATGTGGGAAATCCCTAATACTACAATTGGATTCAGCTAATAATATTGTTTAATCTGTCTGTAACCTTAACAACATTTTAGCAATTATTTCTGCCAGGAAATAATTCATTTGGAATAAGGATTCTATTTGCAAAATGTAATTGAGGAGAATTTTAATATTTAGGTCATTTCAACCAGTGAGCGGATGGAAAGGGTATCTTTCATTTACTATGTAACTAGTTAAATTCTTAGGAATGTTTTTTCTAAATGAATTTAATTGTAATGCATGGATTTCCTTTGGAAAAATGATGCATATTCTTTCAAAAGATAATGCATATTTTCTAGAAGGGAATAAAAGTTATGACTAAGTGCCTCCTGTTTTGTTTTCACATAGGCAATGCCCAGAAGGATATATATGTGTGAAAGCTGGTAGAAACCCCAACTATGGCTACACAAGTTTTGACACCTTCAGCTGGGCTTTCTTGTCACTGTTTCGGCTAATGACTCAGGACTTCTGGGAAAACCTCTATCAGCTGGTAAGAAATTATTATGACATAAATAGTAAACTGGTGGTGACCTCCAAAATTACATAAATGGGCTTATTTTTACATGAGCAGAAAAAGAGAAGTTGTGGAATAATATACAGATATGCTTTCTACTCCCTAGACTCTGCGTGCTGCTGGGAAGACATACATGATATTTTTTGTTCTGGTGATTTTTCTGGGTTCTTTCTATCTGATCAACCTGATCCTGGCTGTGGTTGCCATGGCCTATGAAGAACAGAATCAAGCAACAATGGAAGAAGCAGAGCAGAAAGAAGCAGAATTTCAACAGATGCTGGAACAACTGAAGAAGCAACAGGAAGAAGCTCAGGTAATGACAGAAATTGTACTTTCTGAACAACCTTGTTCTTAAGGCAAGGAAAAAAATCTTTTATGATTAAGAACACGAACAAATTGTGTAATTAATTACAGAAAATAAAAGGAGTTGTTTACCATGCATGTTATAAAAGTGAAAATAGCCAATGTAAACTGGGAAGTAATCAAATAGTAAAAGAAAAGCAAGCTAATGGTAAAGAAAATAATGTTACTTCATTCACCAAAAGACTGTAAAAGTAAAATGTTTGTCATAAGAGTGCTATAGAAACCTGATTTTAAGTAGTCATAATTAACGGTGTTTTTACGTTACAGATCTTACAAATAGTATGAACAAAGTCTAGTGATGTTACTTCTGGTTTACATCTGAGTGAGAATTGCCAAGCTTGCTGTACTTAATAATTCTCCCCAAATATTCATCAAATAGAGAGAAGGATTATAGTCAGTGTTTTTTTAGGTTTCTATCCAGGAAGATAATGAAAGATATCCCTAATTGGCACTGTAGTAAATCAGACATTTATGTATTTTTAGAACAGACAAGCAATTTTCAAAACCAAATGAGCAATATTCATAACAAAGATATCACTTCAGAATTCTTTTAAAGTAATCTCTGTTTCCTTTGAAAAGAGAAGAAAATTATTTAAAGTTTTATGAGAAAAAATAGATACTTTTGTGAAAGGTTTTCTTATCTGAAAGTAAAATATATGCAGGAGTTCAGGTCTGTGAGTCAGCCATCTGTCTAACTTCTGAACCAGTTTTCCATTGCCTTTCAAATGGCATTTAGTAATTTCCAACAGGAGAGTGTTTATAAAATGCTTGCAAATTTGAAACTCCTATGAAACTCTATTTTTGGTAGTACTTTACAGTACTTTCACTAAGTTAGAATGACTCCATAAAGTGCTAAAGAAGAGAGAAACTCTCGGTCTTTTGCTTGAAAAGAAATTTTTATGTATGACCTGTGAAATCTAATTAGCATATCTTTATTTTAGTCATTAAACTTTATCCCTTCCAAATTACTAAAGAAAGAATCCTGCAAAATTCAAATTTAGAAAGGTTGAATGTTAGCAAAGTGTATGTTGCTGGGTTTTTCTTAAATCTTGTATTTTAGTGCCTTAAAGGCATATTATACTAGAAGATACCAGGAGGCTCCTCTAGATGTTTGTCTGAGAGTGGGAAAAAATGAAGCTGATCCAGACTTAGAAAGAAGAATAGAATAAGAAACAGAGACTATAAGTAAAGTTGAATAAAGACTTTGGAAAGTAATAAATTTTTAAAATTAATGGCCACTACATTAATTATAAATAAAGCATTATTACAGTCAGGATCTCTTTTGTTTGTGAAAATATTAGCAGAAAGTAGACAGTACAAGATGGATCACTGAAGTGTTGAATTAGTTGCTAAGGCAGAAATTAGTTTGGGATCCATCTCTCTTCCATCTCTCTGTCTGATCCCTTGGCACTGAACCTATTCATCCACAAACTTAAGTCATCACAGTGGTCTTTGGATTGCTCCACTTGTTTGACCTTTACTGTTAGTATTATGAAGTAGATGGGTGATGACTCAGCATCTGCTGCCTTTGTTTCTGTTAGTCTTTGAAGGATGATATTCTGACCCAGTATGACAAAATTTTGAGTATTGCTTTTTTATTTTATAAACACTTCGGAATCCTTTTAATACTCCATTTAGCAGAAAAAGTCTGTATCAAGTCAACTTCTATAGCATGGGTTGTATATTGTGGCAAAGAAAGACATTCATTTACACTATGAGCTTTCAAACTATCCTTTCCTGCTGTAGAGAGATATGTCATCATTCCTGAAATACTTGGCATTGAATATAATATTTTTTGCTGGATAATTACTACTCATCTTTGTTATATAACCCTAGTCTCTTGCTATTTATCACATCACCCTTTTTTGTAAGCTAAGAGCAGCCTATCATCTTCCCAAAGATATTTCCACCACAGAATTTCATAGCAACCTCCCACAGTTCTTTCGAGGAACAGCACTGGACATACTCTCAATTCTTCTTTTTTTTGATGACTAGAACTTTCTCTAATGAACCAAAACAAGTAGGCTGACCACTGGAGTTAAAGATACCAAAAGGTCTAAAGTTGAAGATACTAAAGGTCCTGAGTTTTGGGATGACACTGCTCCAGTAAGCCATCTCATCCCTTTCCATCAGAGAAGAAATCTAAACCTTTTTCCTTGTCTTAGGCTGTAGCACCAACAGGCAATAAATACACCTTTGCAACAACGACCTAGAGTGCAGATAGAGTGCAATATGCGGGAGGGGAAACATGAAAGAGGGAGGCAGGGCTTGAAGATGTGTCTAGAGGGTGTGCCTGGTACCAGTGAAGGCAGAAGGAAAGTAAAGGGAGTGTTCTTGCTGTGAAGACAGTGAGGAAAGGCTGAATTCAACTTTCAGGCTACTAGCTGGATTTTGGTACTTTAACTGACATGATTAATGTTAGGCATTAATTTTCTGTGTAAGAGCTCAGAAGGGATCAGCTGAATTAGACCATGATGTGGGGCTTTTCTCAAGAGAAAATGGAATAACAGGTCTGAAATACATGAAAAAGCACTATGTTAACACCTTTCTGACTACTTTTATTTCAGACAAGTGTCTTATGCAGCAATTCTTTAACAAATAGTGTAGCTATTTTTCTGCTGAAGTTGGTGCTTCAAATAACTCATGCTGCTAAAAAGTGAGAAGCTGTATAAATCAATAGCTTATCTTCAGTACAATATGTTTGGGTGTATTTACACACTCATGAGTGTATGAAGAGCATTATTATCACAGTGATAATAAAAACCAGTTGATAAAAGACTATAAAATCATTCTTTTTTTGGCCTACTAAGAATACCTTGCTTTGTAACCTGACAGACAACAGCAGCAGTAGCAGCGGCATCAGTTGCATCAAGAGATTTCAGTGGTGTAGGGGGATTAGGAGAACTCTTGGAAAGCTCTTCAGAAGCATCAAAGTTGAGCTCAAAGAGTGCTAAAGAAAGAAGAAACAGAAGGAAGAAAAGAAGACAGAAAGAAATGTCTGAAGCAGAGGACAAAGGAGATTTCGATAAGTTCCCCAAGTCTGAGTCAGAAGACAGTATCAGAAGGAAAAGTTTCCGCTTCTCCACAGAAGGAAGTCAACTGACATATGAAAAAAGGCTCACTTCTCCTCACCAGGTACAGCAGTCTATTTTACTAAGTCATCTGTGTCCACTCTACTTTTATTTCACTAATATTACAGACGTTTACATATTGGAAGTCATGTAAATGGTGAGTGAAGGAAAAATCAGTAGTAGTACCATTCACAGTGTAACTTTGAGATGGTTCAATCCATTCTATTAGCAAAGGGATAAAAACAACATACCAAGTATACTTGTAAACTTAATTAATACATTTCTGAAAATGTATTTCTGAGGATGTGTCTAGTAGACTGGAGAAAGAAAGATTACTATTCTTATATATGCATTAATGAACCATACGTTCTCTGTTCTGGATCCATTTCAAAACGATACAAATAAGCGGGGTTTTTAGCAGACTGCAACATCAAAATACTCTGCCCAGGAAATCCCACATTACCATTAGTTTCTATTATTTTCCTTAATTAGCTTCTTCAATGTGAAGATAATGAGAAAAGTAGCAGTACTACTGCACAATAAGGACAAACTGCATAGGGATTTTTTGGGTTTGTATGTGTAACAATTTAGTCATACTGTTTTTTTCATTAGAAGTCCATTATACATGATGGAGATTCATTGCAATCATAGGAAAAAGTAGTTTATGAAGGACCTCTGGAGATCACTTAATCTAAAGTTCAAAGCTCTACTCCCATAAATCAAAGGGTCTCTTCTGTCACTTAAGGATACATCCTCTGTACTTGGCACTGGTGAAGCTGCACCTTGAATCCCATGTCCAGTTCTGGGTCCCTCAGTACAAGACAGACATGGAGGTCCTGGAGCAGGTCCAGAGAAGGGCTGGTGAAGGTCTAGAGAGTGAATTATATGAGGAGAAGCTGAGGAAGCTGAGGGTGTTTAACCTGGAAAAGAAGAGGCTCAGGGGACACCTTATCACTCTATACAACTCCCTGAAAGGAGGTTGTGGCTGGGTGGGGGTCAGCCTCTTCTCCCAGAAACCAGTGACAGGATAAGAGGAAACAGCTTCAAGATATGCCAGGGCAATTTCAGGTTGGACATCAAGAGGAATTCCTTCATGAAAAGGATTGCAAAAAAATGGAGTGGACTACCCAGGGAGGTGGTGGAGTCAGAATCCCTTGAGGTGTTCAAGAAAAGATTGGACAAGCACTTAGTGCCGTGGTCTAGTTGACAAGGTGGTGATCAGTCAAAGGTTGGGTTTGATGATCTTGGAGGTCTTCCCCAGCCTAAATGATTTTGTGCTACCTTTTCTTATTTCAAGCCTACACATAGTTATGCCATTTTTAGAAAAGATCACTCAAAATGCATCTCTTCAAAATGATAATGTGTGGTCTGAGCCAATAGATGACATTTACCTATTAATAGCAGCCTGGTTAGGAATAACTTACTAATTAAAGACTCTCTTGACAACTTTTTTGCACTTATAACAAAGCTTTGGGTCAAAAGTTGACAGCATACAACTAAAACTTACATGTCACAAGAGCAAAATAATTGCAAACAGCAGAATTGGTAAAGAAAGAGCTCATTTGTTTTGTTAGCCATGGAGAATCTCCCTGGTGAGACAAGGTCCAGAGCATGAAACAATGAGGCCTAATGGTAAGAGGGGATAATCTGCTCAGCTGGCCCATGTACGAGTCTTTGTCCTTTGATACCATATTCCGTATGTAGAAGGCTGATGCAGTTTGCCAGAAAAGTCAAACCTTCCTTTCAGTCTTTACTTTCCAAAAGCATGTAGATACATATATTTCTGCCTCCACATGTGTTAAAATTTCAGCCATTTTGGTTTATATCTTTTGTCTCAATGCAGCAGGGACTTGCAGAACAGACGTTACTTCTCCCAAATCCCTGAGGGGGCTGATCCAATTAGCTGTGCTCAAAATGTGGTAATACATATTGGAAAGACTGGCCTGCAAATAAAACATAGCAGCCATGGGAACATTTTCTAAAAGAACAAGGGTATCTCTGCTAGTCAGATGAAACCCTGGTGGGCATGTAATTTTTTGAAGGACTGTAGGTTGGCCAGATATATTTACAAAGAAATGTAAAAAGGGTGTAGCAATTAGTTTACGGCTTTGTCAGAATTCAGTGTCATATTCTATAGAAGCTAGGTGGGTTTTTTTGATAAAATTATCTTTCAGTATAAGCAAAACTGCACTTTTTCTCCAGCCAAGTTTACATAAATTGGTTAGCAAAATCATTTGGCTGATATTTTTTAAGTAACTCAGCCCGAGGCTGACAGCCAGCATAGAAAATTTCAGCCCAAACTATTAAAATTTGGTATAGCTGTAAGAGCAGAAAAAATACATCTCATAATGGTAAATACCTGCCAGCCCTTATAACAGGCAGTTCTACCAGTTCAGCACACACATCATGTGTGTGAAGTTATATATCTGACTATGCATATACAGAGATACATATGGGTTGGTGTATGTATATATATAGTGTTTGATTTTCAAAGTATTAACATAGATTTATATCATATAGGACAGTTTTCACTTTCACTTTAATATCCTGGGATCAAACCCATTGCTATTACATATGAGGACTATCCACCTGCAAAAACAGTGGAAAAATTACAGTAGTCTCAAATCAGGCTTTTGATGAACCAAGATGTGAAGATTTGTACAAATGTAGAACTGAAGAAGGCTGCCAGGTTACTTTTCTCCACAATTAGTACTCATTTTATTTATTCATGAATGTTGTTAATAAAATATGTAGCAAGGGAGAAGAACACTTCATTAACCAGCTTCTACTGTAATTAAAAGATGAATTACCAACAACCACTGATGTATTTTTCTCACTTGTAAGAGAATATCTTTAGGTGATGGTGTCCCTGGTGAATACTGGGTTTGAGCTGCCTGATAACCCAGTGATACCTTCTGGCAGATGTGTGCAACCTGCTACAGCCCCCAGAGAGCAATGCCTGAGTGCTGCTACTGTACCTCCAAAGCTTCCCCAAGCTGCCCCCTCTGTCTTCTAGTTATTGTTCCCACACTATTGAGCCTATTGTGAAGAGGTCAGTCAAGTTCCTCACATCAGTTTGGAAGGATTTCAATGGCAAACTTAAGATCACTTCTGCACCTACCAAATGAAACAGAAAGCAGCGATTGGTGAGCATTATTAGTTGTTATCCCTAGGAATCCAGGGGATGAAGAATAGAAGTAAAAGACTTTTAGCTATGTACAGTAATCAAAGGAATAAAAGACAAGTACCTGCAAAATCTTGAGAGTGATATTGAAAACTGTCTCCAGCACAGTCCATACCAGTTCAATGCACCTTCTTCACTCAGAACTGTTTTACCTTGCTTATGCCTTTGCACAACTTTCCTCAGTCTTGCTACATGACCTTGAAAGAATTTTTCACCTCTACTTCAGGTGCCCTGGTGAACACATTCCCATAGTGGACACATTTATACTATGGAAGAAAAAAAAGTGACTATCCTACCTCCAGCACTGTAACTATTCTTTGGAAAGCCAAGATCTTACCACTTTAGTTCTAACGCTGTTTTGTTTGGTTTGTTTTAAATCTTTTGCAGTCTTTGTTAAGCATTCGTGGTTCTCTGTTCTCACCGAGGCGCAACAGCAAAACCAGCATTTTCAGTTTCAGAGGTCATGCAAAGGATATAGGATCTGAAAATGACTTCGCTGATGATGAACACAGCACTCTTGAAGACAATGAGAGCAGAAGAGATTCTCTCTTTGTTCCAAATCGACATGGAGAAAGGCGCAACAGTAACATCAGTCAGGCCAGTGTGTCATCTAGAATGATACCAGCCCTCCCAGTGAACGGGAAGATGCACAGCACTGTGGATTGCAATGGAGTGGTTTCTTTGGTTGGAGGACCTTCAACTCTAACTTCACCTACTGGTCAGCTTATACCAGAGGTAATTATAAGTATACCAGTAATTATTATAGTTTGGTTCAGGCACAGAATTTTCTCTTATTCCTCATCTCTGCACTCCTTATAATTTCTTAAAGAAATAATTTGCAATAGTTTCTAAATAAGAAAACATAAAGGAAAAAAAGTTCTCAACCCCTTATATCTAAGCCTTAGTAAAGTATTGTATTCTTGCTTTCAGCTAGAGATCTGCCCATAGAAAAAAAAGATTAAGTAAATTTCACAATTTGCATGTAATTTCACTTCAACAAAGGTAGATATTCAATATATAAATTAGGCTATAGCTTGAAAATATGTATAGGAAAACTCCTATAAAATTAAACAGAAGGTAGCTACTACTTTCACGATAGTTATTAGAAATACCCCTTTCTGAAATTTACTCAAGGACTTTTTTCTCATACCTTTCATGAGAAAAATATGTACAATTCCTATGTACCTTTGAAATTACATAACACTTTAGTCTCAGTTTCAGACTTCTGTAAGCTAAGATGTTCTTTCAAACATTCAAATAAGCAAGGCTTTTTCATACATAGTATTATATTTATTATTATTATTATTATTATTATTATTATTATTATTATTACTACCAAGAAGATACTTAGCAAAAATTTTGTTCAGGCAGCCATTTAAATGTGAACCACCTTTGGTCCCACATTGTGCTGGTATTGGGTCCTTCTGTTGGTTATTTGTACAAAATTCCCACTGAGTTCCTCAATAAAGAAGAAAGAAATCTTGACAAGAACAGAAATATTCAGTGTGTAATAAAAGTATAGTACATTGCACAAAGCTGATTTGATTATTACTACAATATTCAGGCAGTAAGTACTGTCAACTGGCTTTTGAAAAGGATGGTCTAATTCCTCAGTATTTCATTTACAGGGCACCACTGCAGAAACAGAAATAAGGAAAAGAAGACTGAGTTCATACCAAATTTCCATGGAAATGCTGGAAGAGTCTGCTGCAAGACAAAGAGCAATGAGCATAGCCAGCATACTCACAAATACAATGGAAGGTATTTGGTGCATTTTATCTGACAGGCAGTTCAGTGAAGTTCTAATTACTACATGTACAGAGAAATTATTTACATAATTTCCTTTGTAAATGTAAAACTGGACATGTGGAGTCTCTGAACATTAGATACAAAAGGCTTTCGAGCACTTCTAAGGTCATTTACACAAACTTAATGGTTAACCATCTTTTTTTCATGGCACCTTCCAAAATATTGCTCTACTGAGTAGACTAACAGAGATAAAATAATAGTAGCTAGGGGATTGCCAGAGCCTCAAACAGAAAATATAGGGATATTTTTTCCATTAGACATCAGCAGGAAAATCAATTAAGATAACCCAGGGACTGCCATTATAAAGGCAGTGATGTGCTAGAACAGTCATTTCCCTTAGGCTTTAAATCCAAGGAGAGACAATAGGAAACTGGAAAGAAAAATTTAAAGGAAAAAAATACCCAAATGTAATCAACCCATGCCAATGCCCACAAACCTTAAGCATTTCTTCAAGTTTTGCAGTTATCAAAGATAAAAAAATGCTGCATTTTTAATGTAAAAAAACATACCTTCTGGGATTTTTTTTCTTATTTAATGGAAAATGAGTATGCTCACTCTTCATACATATGTCATTTAAGTATTTTTATAAGCTTGAAGGATCTATCCACTGGATAGTGGCAAACTGTGGCAGGTGTTAGAGTCAGACCGACCTTATAGATTCAGCATATATTCTAAAAAGACAAGAAATTACCAAGAAAATTTACAGTGTTACTAATCCAATATTGAAATCTAATTTTAAAGTGAGTTCTGAAGCCCTTTTCTCTCAGATAAACAAATAGATCACAAACTGATTGTAGTCAGAAATATAAGGCTTATATCACCTATTTTCTTTTAAAGAAAATTGTTCACACAAACATGTATCTTTCAGAGTATGTATCTGTACTTTAGTGTAAGTGTGAGCTGTTGGTACTTCTTAAATCTTGGTTCTCCTCTCTGTAAACAGAATATCTCCTTAGAGAGTGCTGCATTCTTCCTCCAGTTTGTCCTTCCAGTCTCCTGACCAGAGAAAAACATGTCAGTGTAAACAATATTTTCCTGATAGTTCAGCACCTTACCCATATCTGGTTTCTGCCATTTCAGAAATTGCTAAGTGCAGCAACAGAGCTGTGTTAACTCAGCATCCAGTATGAGCAGTCACTTCAGTCCAAGGCCAGCCCTATTCTGCCTTTCAGCATTCTGAGCTGCATGTTCAGAAATGTGATTATACCACTCAATCCATATATCCCTTCAGAAGTACTGTCTTTGTTATGGTTTTTAAAAACTATAGAAAGCTTTAGCGACTTACGATATCCTTTTCTACCTGGAGAACTTGCTTGTTTTTTGTTTGAAATCTTTTAACTTCCAGTAATTTCACACATATAGGACAAATTTAGAGGCAGAAATCAATCCACTATCCTCAAAGTGTATATTTTTGCAGTAAATCCTTATTAGCAAATCTGTGAAACAGCTATTGTAGCAAAAATCATCCATAAGTGTCATGATGGAGATCTCTGCGTGCTCTAAGGGATGCCTGAAAAATGGGAAATTTCAGACTTGGCTTGATGCCACTACACAGAAATTTAATCAAAACTGTTGTGGACATTTCTTACATGTTTTGTAGTCTAAGTATTTCTCACTTGAGCAACCAACAGTCTTCCTTCTACACTGTCCTCAAACATCCATCACATTGGACATCCATCCTTGTTATTATTAACTTAGAAGAAGTTACTATTCTTCTGTAACTTTGACAATATTGACAGTGAAATGGAAGAAAAAACAGTTTCCAAAGATTCTAATTGAGAGCAGTTGCTAAACAGAGTTGTTTTGCTAATACAGATATATGTTATTCTGTTTCTCAATTGACAGAAACTGCAAATATACACAATATTTTCAAAGCAAATTAAATTATAATTTAAAAATAAGAAAACAGGCATGCAATATATTAAAAAATATAATTTCAAATAAGAAATTGTAGGTATGCACTCCAAATAATTTATCTAATATTGTAGTGCTTCAGTTTAGCAGCAAATATAACACTTTCAGTATCTCAAATCAAAATATGCACTCATGTTACATACCAGAAAAAATGTGAATCCTTTATGAAGCTTATATCAATTATATATAGCAGCTCCCTGACGAGTGAGTCATGTTGGCTTTTAATATCTGAAATTAAGCTAAGCAAGTCAAGTAACCTAAACTAAATGTCTAGATTCTCCCTACTGTCATGGGAAAGACAAACACATTTCTCCCTTTAGACAGTTGTCTCAGATGATTTACTCTTTAGTGAATAGACTTCACTGTCCACTGGTGGTAGAGGATCTTAAATAAATTAGACCTTACTTTAAGGTGGCTAAAGATGGGTGAGGGAAATCTCATGTTAGTGAGAGCAGTTTATTTGTTTGATATTATAATTTTCCATATTTTGAACAAGGACTTTCGGAAGATACATTTGTAATATTAACTTTTACTTTTTTTTTTTTTTTAGAGCTTGAAGAATCCAGACAGAAATGCCCACCATGCTGGTACAGATTTGCAAATACTTTCTTGATTTGGGATTGCTGGAGTCCATGGTTAAAAGTAAAGCATGTCATCAATTTAGTTGTGATGGATCCATTTGTTGATCTTGCTATAACTATTTGCATTGTTTTAAACACCTTGTTTATGGCCATGGAACATTACCCAATGACAGAACAGTTTAGCAGTGTCCTTTCTGTGGGGAACCTGGTAAGTAGTTTGTCATGCTCTACTTGATGTAAAAATACCCTTTTCTAAAAGAAAAAACTAATAAATGTATTAAATTTGTTTAAATCTATTCGAGAATGTCTTTTTATAATCAGTTTAGAAATAGTATATATGATTTTCCCAGGTAGAGTGATTTTTTTACTGGAGCCTTTATCTTTCATGAATATGAAAGTAACTGAATATCTGTGGAAGTGCTTTCTTCACTGAAGTTCCAGATTTCTTGATATCTACCTTGGGTTTTTTCTTTCAAATGTTAAGGTAGATTATGCAATTTTTTACCATGGTACTGATATAACATCACAGAAAATGTTATTCTTCTGTACAAAATTGATGAAATATTTATGGTCAGAATTTCTCTTGGAATTTTTTTCAATTACACTACAGTGAAAATACTTTTACAAAAAAGACATGCTCCCAAACTTTTTGTTGTGCTGCACAAACCACTGATCACTACGCAGTGCAAGAAAGTGTTGAGTTAAATCCCAGTCTTAAAAACACTAAGTTGCATTGATAATTTCACATTTGGCACTTGGAGATATTTCAAATAACATTATCACCCTGAAGTTCATTTTCCTAAAAGGAAATGTCTGTCACACAGTATGGTAACTATGTGTGAAACCTCTATATTCTTACAAAGAGCACAGTACAAGAAAGTCCAAATTCCCTTGTCCAAAAGACAGACTGTGCTTGGACAGTCTGACATTGGAGACTATTATCTTCATAGACTGTAAGCTAGAAAAATACTTGCTGTCAAGTCTTCTTTTACTTTACTGGAACCATCCTCATCAAACAGGACTTAAAACACCAGGTCACATCACATCATCTGCTGGATGGATAGTCCAGCACATACCAGGGAGCTGACTGGTCAGTAGCTTTTTATAGCTTTATCAAACCTCTGTCCTGCGATATATCCTGATTTAGTTACTTGTATTCAGTGTTTAGAAATACTGAGATGCCATTTGGAGATAGCAATCAGCTGTTTTTCATAGTAACAGGTAGGAGAACTCACTGGATTAAAAAAAATTACTCAGGTATATAAATTTCTCATAACAATTAATTACATTTTGTTTTAGGTATTCACTGGGATATTTACAGCAGAAATGGTACTAAAGATTATTGCCATGGACCCTTATTATTATTTCCAAGAAGGCTGGAATATTTTTGATGGTATTATCGTTAGCCTTAGTTTAATGGAGCTTGGTCTTGCAAATGTTGAAGGATTATCTGTTCTTCGGTCATTCAGATTGGTAAATACCTTGATAATTGAATATTTGCATGCAATTATCTCACTCAAAAAGTGCTGGTGCCTGTAATAATTACCATATTTTTTAAATATATATATCACAAATTTTATTATTATTTTATTATTTATTACAAATTATTTACATAATTTTTTCATATGTGCCTAATTTGCAAGCCATGTTTGGTAAGTACAAATTTAAGGTGTTTGATACCTTTTAGCATCAAATTATCCTATTGATTTTCTATCCCACTGATGTCCTTTGCCAACATAAGACTAACTGCTACCTTTTAAGAATTTTGTAAATCCTTACACTGATTTCATTAAGAATAATCAAAGCTGAATATATGGGAAAACATGCATATTGTCACCAGCATAAAGAATCATAGTATTTTTAGTCTTTATATTGTGAACATTACTTTGTGTTACTTGTAAAGAACATAAGCAGATCTTCTCTTCACATTTATTTTCATTGGCACCAACTATAAAATTTTACTCACTCCATTACATATAACAGAGTTGTTATACGTATAAGCTGACTTTAAGAGAACATTTAAATAAAAATACTGTTGAGCTTCTACTAGAAATGTATTTTTAATAGCAATTAGTATTGTGCACAAACTAGTTTATAGATACGTTTACTAGAGGCATAAGATTAATGATTTAAAACACTTTATTACCAATAGTTACCACATTACTTGACATTATCTCCTGATACATAGAGCAGGACGAAGTGACTTATTAGCACTACTTGCAATGGTACCCAACTTCACATAACATAGTTTGGGTAATGAATATTATTTTTAAGTGAGTGTTTATGATTTGAACGGACATCACAATGTCTGCATCAAGTTTTTGCTTAAAAAATTGGCCTACAGCCAAGCATGGAAGGCTTAATGTGATGCTGAGGGAAATGTGGAACCAAGCCACCAAAGAGGGTATAGAGATGGTGACGAAAAGAGTAAAAACTTTGAAAATGTCTTTAAGAATTGTTCAGGAATCATCTGTAAGTGGACGTTTAAAAATAGTAAAATAAAGTGTCATACATTATGACTTTTTTTTACTATGTGCATCACTGAAATGAAATTATAAACAACACATTTTTGACAAATACTCCATGTTCCCTGCTTTACATTAAAATAATAATGTGGTACTACTGAAGAACAAATTAATCTACAGAAATTGGTATGCTCTGCTAAACAACTTCATCCTAGCTTCTATTTTGTAACTAACACTAATGGTTCCTCTGCGTTCTTGTTTTGCAGCTTCGAGTTTTCAAGCTGGCAAAATCTTGGCCAACTCTAAATATGCTGATTAAGATTATTGGCAACTCAGTGGGGGCTCTGGGGAATCTGACCCTGGTGCTGGCCATCATTGTGTTCATTTTTGCTGTGGTTGGGATGCAGCTGTTTGGGAAAAGCTACAAGGAATGTGTCTGCAAGATCTCCAGTGACTGTGTGCTCCCTCGCTGGCACATGCATGACTTTTTCCACTCCTTCCTGATCGTGTTCCGAGTGCTGTGTGGAGAATGGATAGAAACAATGTGGGACTGCATGGAGGTTGCAGGCCAAACCATGTGCCTTATTGTTTTCATGCTGGTCATGGTGATTGGAAACCTAGTGGTACGTGATTAACATTTTTGAACATTAACTCTGACGTAGATGTACAGGACTTACAGCTAGGCAAAAAAAAAATGTTTGTCATCCTTCTGTGTAGAATTAAAAAATCAATCTGAATGTGCTAAATTTTGGGTAAAAACATATGAAGATTCCCTTTTCCTCTTTTTCACACATTTCTGGACACTGAAGTAGTCTTACTATGGGTACAAGCATTTAGAAGGAAACTAAAACGTCAAATCCAACATCCTATCATGGGAGTGCTGCAGCTAATTTAGAGGTGCTGTTTAATTTTTAGTACTGAACTTTTTGGATTGTTATGTGTAAAAAACCAAAAATGAAACACAGAGTGATTTTCTATCTGGCTTAAAAAGGTGTTTGAAAGCTTCTAACTCAAGATTCTAAAAGAAACCTTTATAGAAAAGTTTAAATTCAAGCTGACAAGTTAAAATGCAAAATTTCAATTGGAAAATGCTGAATTGATGAGAACTTCCTAGAAATAAGTGTTATAGAAAGGATACATCATTTACACTTCTATTTTTAAGTTGCTTGTACTGTCAAAATTTTCAGTCAAAATTTCCTGTAAAAATTCTCTTCCTTTAGTGATATTTTTAACATTATTTAAATTTTTATAAAATAGAACTCAAAATGTTTGTGTCTTAGTCATTTACCTGACCTTGCAATCTTGACATTTTATCAGCAAAAATGTGCAGAACCCCAAAAAGTTATTTATGATCCACATCCTGCTGAATTTTAGAATCACAGAATCGTTTACGTTGGAAAAGGCCTTTGAGATCATCAAGCACAACTCTTAACCTAGCACTGCCAAATTTATCATTTCTGAGATGTATGTATTTACTATATGGCTGTATTTTCTCATCTTTTAGGTATTGAACCTATTTCTGGCCTTGCTGCTGAGCTCATTTAGTTCAGACAACCTTGCTGCTACAGATGACGATAATGAAATGAACAATCTCCAGATTGCTGTAGCAAGGATTCAGAAAGGCATAGATTATGTGAAAAAAAAGATACGGGAGTTCATCCGAAAAGCCTTCATTAGAAAGCAGAAATCTTTAGAGGAAATCAAAGCACTTGAAGAGCTAAACAACAAGAAGGACAGCTGCATTTCTAATCATACTGCCATTGAAATAAGCAAAGATCTGAATTACCTTAAAGATGGGAATGGAACCACCAGTGGCGTAGGAACAGGCAGCAGTGTGGAAAAATACGTAATTGATGAAAATGATTACATGTCATTCATAAACAACCCAGGCCTCACTGTGACAGTGCCCATTGCACTTGGAGAATCAGATTTTGAAAATTTAAATACAGAAGAATTTAGCAGCGAATCTGATATGGAAGAAAGCAAACAGGTAAGATTTTTCATATCTTAACTATTAAATTGTAGTCATACATTTACATGTTTCAATTACATATTTAGAATGGTTTAAATACTGTAATATCCCATGCAAATACATTTTATGTTTTAGAATTTTATATATTACAATTTAAAAAAAACATATAATGGTATAGTAAAGGATCCTTAGAGTTTATATTTTTAGTATTTTGTTTATTAAAATTTGGAAGATATTTGATTTTAAATATGATTATTCTTTCACAATTTTATGAGATTTTAGGACTAGTAAACACTTGATAAAGCATTCTTTCTGTAGTACTTACACATGATAAGAATTTATGGGATAAGGGTAGAAGATTAAGGAACAATTAAGGAACTTTGCATACTGAAGCAAACATAAATGCAGAAAAAATATTCCTTTCAATATTCAGGGTAGTTCTAAAAATTAATCCTGAGACATCACAAATCAGTAATGTATTCTGGATTATCTAAAAAGTTTTGTGAGCAATATTTGTAAGGACTTTGGGTTCAGAGACTGTAGCTGGCTGAAATAAAGTAATCTAGGTACCAATGAATGTCATGGTAAAGCAGCAGCTCAAGTTATCCTGGAGAGCAGAATGATCTTGTGAAATAGAGGCATGCAGAAATAGCTTACTTGAAGGTTTTATGCTGTTATTATTGTGCAAAGTGACAAAAGTTGATCTGAAAAACCACTGCCATGTGTTTCAAAATTGAAGTGGCTCAAATACCAGAATTGATCATGAACAGGTGTTAATGGTATTCAAGGAAAACTTTGTATGTTGGAGTAGTGATCAATGACAAGCTAATAAATGCATTAGTGGAATCTAATTAGATTCAGTGCCATTAGAAATTTAGGAACTTTGAGGTTTAAGGGATCAGGAACCATGGATAAATTTGTTTTCAATTAGATTAGAAGCTGTGATTTTGTGTTATAACTCAATAATCCAAAAGGGTTTGTTTACCATGAAGAAAGCTCTCCTATAAAGAAGCCCTGCATTCATGACTTTATCATAGCTGTATATCTGGCATATTTGCAATAATGATGTATTTCTCAGCAACATCAAACTACACCACATTACGTTAATGCATAGCCATGATACAATTAATCATGCTACGGGGTTTTTGCTAAAGAACATCAAGAGTGTGTGTTTATTTGCAGCTGCAAAGAATGCTGCTCTGTGTAACAATTGTAAGATGAAGAGCAAGATATTCTATCATGTGGATTGCTCAGTTATGAGACAAACAATTTCAATGCAGATGTATAAGATAGTATAGCAATAGTGCTCATCCATGGTAAATTTAGAACGTAAGAGATACAGGAACTGTAAAGTAGTGGAAATTAAGAGATCAACTAGTATTAAAAAAACCCAAAAGCATTCAGAGTGATTCTGGGTCTGAGAGTTAAGTGTTTTTCATATAAGCTGATCTAAATAAAGATCATATTCATTTGCAATGAACCTTTAGCAAAGTCTTCTATGTCTTTTCATATATTCTGATGCTTTTTAAAATGATGTTATACTATATATTTTCTGCCGTCTTTGTGGCTAGCTTTGATTAACACAATTATGAGTGCCTTCCTATTAACTCCATCAAGTTACAAGCCTAAAAATTTCCTGAATGTGTTACTTTTTAAAAGGTTTGTGATATGCATTAGGAAGTTGGGGGGGGGGGGGGGGGTTGGCCGGAGGTCTGTGCAGATACTGAATTTGTGGTTACATGACATGTTAATACAAAAGGAACTTGGCGAGTTCCCATCCACACCTGGCTAGTGATCCCTGGGCAGTCATTGCCACTTTCTCTGCCTCAGAGATGGCAGGTCACTGGTTGTGCCATAGGTATTATTGGTTTATTTCTTCTGTAAGGTAGATTGAATGGCCCAGTTTACATTGTACTGCCCTGCATTCTATCAGAACAGCTGAGGAAAAAACAAAATGCTGTGCAAAGGCAGAAACTCCTCTGCTTTCCAGGTGAAAATGTGACATATGTACACCCCAATAAAATGGAGTAAAAGCCCTTCCTCATGTGCTGACAAGTTCTGAATTTCAAGGTGACTTTCACAAGTCAATTGCTTTATTCAATCCCATCTTTGCCTGGTTCAGGCATCATGCCTTTATCTTCTAAGGCCATCCTGAAGTTTCTGGACAATAATAAATCAAAAGGGATTTTGCCCTTTTTTTTTTAATGGTCTGGTGTCTATATGTCTTCAGGAAGAGAAACCAATTAATAAGCAATTTAACAGTGAAAATTCAGGTGACTGTGGGAAATCCAGCAGTGTAAGTGATGGATGGTATTTATATTAAGAAATTGTGGAGAAATTTTCAATGGGGTTAAGATAGGTTTAGGACTTCCATGCTGCTTCAGTATTTTTGTAGACTGTAGTAGTCAATACCATTGGGAAACTGGAGCAATAGTACCTCCATCAAGTTCTGCTCACACACAACTGTTTATTGTTTAACTGTCTGACATGTATTCATACAGTGCAAGTGTGCATATTGTGAACAGTGTCTAAACAGACAGTACCCTGAAAACTGTGAATTCTATATTAATTGCACTTTCTGCTCTGGATTCCTTATTCCATTCCTTCTGGATGATTTCTATGAAAAGAATAAAGTGGGGTTATTTTATTGTGTGTACAAAAATCCACTGAGTTTTGGAATATATGAATGGAAATTCTGGTGTGTAACAGGAATTTGTGAAGATTCCCAATCTTCTCCTACCAAGTCAACAGTACTGTTGAATCTTTTGCTGCCTTCTGATTATCTTTCAAGGAAGATAAAGAGTACATTGGTGCAGTGTTTAAGTTACCTCTCTAGAACAGTACACCATCATTTGCTTTGTTTTGCCTCTCAAGGGGTCCCACTGAGAAAACATTCCTGCTAGAAGGCCTGGTCTGCAAAAGGAGGGGTAAGAGATGGGGCAGAACTTTCCCTGCCTTAACTGTGGCAGTACTTAGCCCTTAAAATACTGAGGAGACATCCTCTATAATAACATTTTATTTAACTACAGAGTTGTGGGAAGCTAGAGCTGTCCAGGAACTGTAAAATGAATCTTTTTTTTTTTTTTTCTGGTGTCTGACTGTCACTGATGTTTAAGAGCAGAATGGTTATTTGAAGTCTGTCATGCTAGAAGTGAGGCTTAGCCTGTGTTTCCCTGAGGAATATACCAGAAGCAGGTAATTACTACAGACATTTTAATTGTGGGTGAATGAGGAACAAATTGCAGTATTTCCTATTCTTTACATCAGATATACTATAGTAGAAAATAACTCTATCCACTAAGCTTCTTTTGGAAGGCTAGCTCTTTTTTTCTCTTTTTTCTTTTTTCTCCTTTCATGGAAACACTTTATAATTAATTTGCTAATTAATACCTTCCAGAATCTGCCAGAACCTATTCTGGAACCTGATTGCATATTCCAGACCTAAACATGGTCTTTCTAATACATTGTCACTAGAAATTCCAGGAAATCTCTTTTTGGATGAAACAGAATGATAACACTTATTAGATTATAAAATTATTCACTGCTTTAGTGTAATAGTTGGCTGAAAGTACCTGCAAGAAGTGAACATTTCATTGATACTTTGAAGGAGGATTTTTAGTAATCAGAAAAGAGAGGTGCAACACCCAATGAGATAATAAGCAGAAAAGAAACAGATTTCTGCTCTGAAAAAAGATAATCAACATCATTGACTTTGAAGATAATAAAAATTTAGAATAGTTGAAGGGGATGATTTGGTGGGTTTTAACATTAGCATGTGGATGCTGTTTCTATTGTGAAATGAGTAACTTACCACGACTCCTGACTGTTGTATATTGTCTTAATACACTTAACAACTGTTTGTTATAGCTGATTGACAACTTTATAAATATAGTAGTGCATTTCAACCTGGGAAAATAATTTCAAATATAAATCTCAGTCATTGAAAACTTACTTTACAACTATAGGCCTCAATCATTCACAATTTCAAAAGCCTTTCTATCTACAGTGTATGTACAGTAAATACAAGTTCAGTTTGGAGAAATAAGGCTACTTTTCATGACCACAACAGATGATTTTGATAAAATTAAAAATATCCTTCATCATCTAATCTACTGAATTTTAAAAACAATTAGTAAATTCTGTTTTCTGATTGGCTTCATCAGGGCCTTTGTGCCTAGATGAAGTAAAAAAGAACAAGAACAGAGTTACTGCATTCCCAAATGATAAACATTTTCATTGGGCTCCAATAGATTTCTTAGCCAAAAACAGACTCAGGAGAACTTCATCAATTTGTTGGATGATTTTTTTACCATGTTTAAAATGTCCAACAATCTAAATTATTTTTTCTAAAACTGAAGAGTTCTGGGACAGTATCTTCAGAAGTGACAAATTATTTAAGTTATGGTCAAGCTGTGGATACTGATTTAAACCATATCTCTGGATACACTGATGCTCCCCTGTCCAGACACCAATACAATCCTCTTTTGAAACAATGAGATAAAGATTATAGATTCTGAAGTGTATAGCATACTAAATCTAAACTAGAAACTTACACAATATGATAATTCATTACCTTTAAGTTGAAGAGAAATTAAAGATGTTTATTTTCATCAAGATCTAGTTCTACTATTATTAGAGGATGAAGGAGGAATGGGAAGGCATACATCTTCAAAGATTTTGCTTCCTATATGTACATAATTTTCAAATAAAAGACATAATCACATAGTCAATTAAACAAAGAGTAGGATGTGAAACAAACAAACAGAACCCTTTAAGTTTTCATTAATAAGCAGTAAGGACTATATAAATACAGGAATAGTATCCAGATCTGCTAATCATGTCTTTGTTAATTTTATTAATTCTTTTTTTTTTTTATGATTCACAATTTTTGTGCAGATTGATAGTTCTAGCTTCTATATTTCTAATTTCTTTAAAATAAACTAACAAGTTCTGTAGAAAAGTTTGTTGAACATTTCAGGTGGTATGTATTTCCCTTTTTCCAGCTAATAATAAAATATTCAATAATTATGTTTTAATTGTATTAAAGCCATGTTTGAATAGAGATTCCAAAAAGAAAAACTAGTGATCCTGTGTCTTGAACTTCACTACCTACCATTCTTACTTCTCACAGGGGTAAAACCAAGCTGGAGCAATCAAGAATGCAGCTCTGGTGCTTTTTAACCAGGTAGAGCAACGTGTCACCACTTTCACACAGGTTACCTAAGCAAGTTATACATATATATGTATATATATATATAATCACGTTTTAATGGATTTTGACTGGCCTGCATGCTATTCAGCTATGTACCTTCCCTATCCATTGCAAGAGTAGAAACATGCACAGCTGCTATCTGCTGAGTCATGGGACTCACATCACAGCATGGTCAGGTGGGATTGGCAAACCCAACATACATTTTTTAACTCCGCTAATTGTTTTTCTCAATATTTAAATACAGTATTTAGCAATAACTGCATGCTCTTCAGGTTTTGAAGTATGGATCATAAAAGTACTGGAATGTTTTCTGCTAAAGAAGCCAAAGAAAAAGGGAGCATGCATAGTTTTTAAAATATAAAAACAACCCTTTTTGATTCAGCCCTTATAAATGTAAATATTTAAAGAAATGTGTTAAGTGATTTTGAAATAATTACTGCCATGACTTCAACTCCTTAATGAATAACATTTGAATTATTGCAGTAGCTACTGGTGTAAAAATTACAGTAATACTTTTAAATCTACTATGCACTGTAATGCAAATCTTCCGATGCTACAAACTACACTCTGTATTCATTAGGACAGTGCATATCTTGAGTTTTATAAACTGGAAGCAGAGGAAACAGTTTCATAACTGCTAACATCATACTTAGCAAATAACTCTCCTTAAAAACTCTCAAAACCTAAACATTTTACAACTCCTCTTTTCTTAAACCCCTTTATAAATAGTGGTGTTTGGATTGCGTTTCACGATAGCGTTCTGTAAATGAGTTGGGGGACTTATTTGTGTAAATTAGAAAGACTAGAGAATGTTCGGCATTGTTTTTATAAAATTGCACATATATCTATTTACCCTAGGGATCTCGTTCATTGTAGGCAACTATGCCCTCCATTGATGAGTAATTGGCAAAGCCTACAGGAATAGGGACAGCAAATACTGCACAGGAGCCAAAGTTACATGAAACTAAGGAAGTCAAATTATTCTAGTAAAACTAGGCATCATGATTTGGGGGAAAATGAAATTTCAGTCCTGTAGCAGGACTGACCGCCACATGAAGCTTTTTCCTTCAGGCAGAGTTTCACTGGCTTCAAAAGGATCACCAAGTGGTTCATTTTGTTCCCTTGATTATAGTGCAGCATGACCTACCTATATTATATTGTGGTCTAAATTGCCCAGAGATGCCAAAAAAATTAATCCTGGTGGGTATTCTGAAAATTCTCAGATTTTAATGGTTAAATTTTAAACCAAGATATGCTTCAAACACCAAATAAAACTCTAAGGAAAGAGATTTTAAAATTATATTCCTAACATTATAAAAGTCAAATATTATATGATCTGAGATTTAAAGTCAGTTTAGAATCACTTTGGAATCATCAATCTCCATTATTTTATATCTTTCACTCAATTACAGTGCAGCTTTCAAGATTGAAAGGATAAAACCACATGGCTGAATTACTAAAGGCAATTTGTAATGGCTGAATCCTTTTATTTTATTGTCACTTGAATCATGAAGCCGTTTGTAAAGCTTAAAACTTCAGTAGCCTACTCTTGCTCTTATTGAAATCTAGAATAGAATCAAATGAGAGCAAGACTGGGTCTTAAGTGAATGCATTTTCTTGTAAATGGGCACATTAACACGCTGTTGGTCAAAGCTTGTTTTAATGATCGAAGCTGTTGATAAGAGATGCACTGCTCTAAAAGAACATTATGGAGGCTGATTATACATACATTAACCAAGTGTTTGGGTGGGTGATGAAGCATTTTTTCTTTTATATCCTACACAATAATATTTATAATACTGTTTTCAGAAGAATATAATCCCATTGAGATAGTCTGATTGTTTCTTTTCTTTTTGTGTGTGATTTCCACAGTATTGCTCAGGCTTCTGCTCTAGTCAAGCATGTTGTTTTGCTGATTCAGGCCTTGAGAATGCTGCATCATAAGCAATTGCTTTCAAATGTTTCTTTATAAAGGAAAATGTGATTTCATTGAAGATGCAAATAAATATTTACAGGGCATGGTGTGTTCTAGAGGCTGATAATCACATTTATGAGCTGATAAGAAGATTGTGCTAATCCATCATGTATCTTGAGCTTCCTATTAGTTTTATTAGCTTTATTGATAGAGAGAATATCATTAACATTACCTTATTTAAAATGTATTGGTTTTTTCCTAATTTAGGGTCTTGAAGCAAAGAAGAGGAGTTTTATTAAGTAATGAGGTTTTTCTCTTAATAATGCAGTTGTTCGAGATTATATGAAAAATAATGAAGAGAATGCTTTATGTGAAAATTACTGAAAAGAATGATAGTAGTTTTTGTTTGTACTGGTTGTTAATTGCAATTCTGTCACTTGGATTTTAGCAAATATGCTGACAGAACTATCTGCAGCAGAGTTTACATGGGAAGATGCAGTTAAAAATTTGACTGCCTTTTAATTTGCACTCACATTTATAATGGATGCTTACTATAAACTTTTATCTTGCTACTATTAAGTAGCAAGGTAGATCAGGTGATGAATTAGTTTTACTTTTCCTAATTCAATGTGACACATAATTATTTTTACAATATTTAGGTTTTATTTAATGAAGAAAATGCCTATCATTTCAATGGAAGGTTTCTTGTTTCTTGGTATTTCAATGATATATAATAAGAGAGTTTATTCACAAGTATTATTTTTAAAAGAGAGACAGCCTTATGTGTGGCTAATAAGGTGGTGTGCTAATAATGTTTAATATAGTGTACATTACTGGGTATTTTGATTGCAAATGTACCAGAGAAAGTGAAATTTAAAATATTCTCACAATGAAATACACAGAATTTTATCTCAGACTCTCAGATTTACATGACCAGGAATTAAGAGGCAACATGGCTGTAACTATTTTACATATATAAATTTTGGTAATCATAAAGGAAGTGCAGTATGAGAAGTGAAACACAATATTTTTTATCACAATGCAGTAACAATCATGCAGTCTGAGGTCTGAGGAACCCTATATTGTGTGTGTAAAAGGCAGCTTCTTGAAAATTATGCCTGAAATTATTCATCATTCAATATGATTTTTGTTTAAAACTTCATTCATGTCATATAAAAGTTTAATTTGAGGAAATAATTCTTTACAAAGCTGTATTAAGATATATGTGGCACTTACTTCATTTCTGGCAGAAAGAAACCTCAGCTGGCAATACATTTTCCTGAAGAGACTGGGTTTTTACTGGAGAGTTAAATAACTAGTTTTAATTTTCAGCACTGTCTCTGAAGAAGAAGAGATATGGAAGTGCCTCTTTCAAGAAACAAGTTACTGTTTATTATTTGTTACAAAATCTGAATAGTGGGGGATTTTTATACTCTAAAAATGTAGCTGTCATGAAAACTAAATGTGAAAAGTAGTTGATATTAAGCACTCTCTCAACAAAATTGTACAGAAAAGTCTTCATACTTTCTAAACATGACCTTCCTCCAAAGGCCAAAGGACATGATCAGCTAAAAGCACAAATCTGCTCAGTGCTGCAATGCCCTTTTGTTACATCAGTATCTGTACAATTATTATTTAAGTGAGAGGTGCATTCTGCATCCCCATTGAAACTCCCATGAACAACTGCTACGTGTGATAAATCAAAAGAATTTCACTTCCATGATTTTTTTAATGTTGCTTTCTGAGCACAAGTCTTATTTCACAGTAAAAGAGAAAGTATTTTGGATTATAAAACTACAACAGTACAACAGTACTGTCAACTGAAAGTAAGCTATAAATGCTGTGTCTGACTATTGCATTTGTTTGCATCTTAAGCAGGATTTTCCTTTCAAAATACACTTTCTTAAAAGGGCAAAATTATGGGCAGTCTTGTGTGACTGATAAACTGTATGACCTGATCAGAATTTCAATGTACTTGGTAAAAATTTTCTTAATTTGAGTTGTTTTCTATCACTCTTCAGTTTTTGCAGTTTTCAGATCGAGAAGTGCTTTAACTGTAGTAAGGACTACAGTATTCGACTGTACTAAAAAGCAGTAGAATGATAGAAAAATTTGGGATGAAACATACATCAGGAGGTCTCTCAATAAGCAAAGGAGACCAGAATACAATGAAGATGTTTCAGCCCTGGTAATCTGTGCTTTCTGCAAAAGTCAAATTCTGCAGAAATTTGCCATTAAATGCTGTTAAATTTACAACTTTTTAATCCAGATAATGTGTATTTTTGTGAAAGTACCATACATCGTGGAAAAGAAGATATATGTACAGATTTGTCTTAGTTCATTTTGCTAAGAAAACTAAGACAAATTTTCAATGTAATCCAGAATAATAGTAAAGAAAATTAAATCATTTGAGAGTGCGGTGCATGCAAGCTCTCCAGTATTAATACTGCTCAGAATACTTCACCAGTCATACACATGGATCAGGTCAGTAGCCAAATTATATTTAATTGTTCCCTATGAGAAGACAAACTGGGAAACAGAACAATACAATTTACGTGTCATTACTGTGGTTTTACTTTTAGTGACGCATATTTATAAATTTCCCATTCTTTAAAAATTAGACTGGCATGATTTGATTCAGTACTATTTTTTACAGAATATGTATCTAATGAGAAAAAATTTTTCTGTGGAACTTTACTTACAGAAACTAAATGCATCAAGCTCGTCAGAAGGCAGCACTGTTGATATTGCTCCTCCTGGAGAGGGCGAGCAAGCAGAAATTGAAAGTGAAGAAGCTCTTGAACCAGAAGCCTGTTTTACTGAAGGTTGTAGAATAACTGTTGACTTAAGAGATGTGTTACTAAAATGACATTCTTTCTAGGCATATTTAGGATCTTGAGGGTTTCAAATCTGGTGTACCTTCATGTCCTCAAAAATCAAAAGAAAATATTTTTAGCCCAGAATGCTGGAAATCAGATGAAAAAACAAGGTTTCCCTAGGCTTTGAGTAACTTCATATATCTGGCCACTGCATACAACTTGTAACTATGAAACTTCTTTAACTTTTCTATTGGTAAAATGCTTTTCAGCTATTTGAAAGGATCCTTGAAATTTGGAAGAAATAAATTTTTGTGTGACTCCATCAACAAATAGAAGAGTTACATGCTGACAGTCAAAAATATCGATGTTTTTTGTATTGACTTCTTTCAAAATTAGTATACTATTGTCTAGTTGCTCTCCAGATTAGGTTTCTTAATTCAAATATCATCATCCTGTGTGATGTGATATCCTATTCAGCATTCCAGTGATTAATTTTTAAAAATCTTATAAAATTAGTAAAATTCTCTAATAATATATATCACAGTAAATATTGACTTTGACTTAATTGGTTTTTGGATATTAATAGCTATTAATCTAATGCAGGTTGTGTGCAGAAATTTCCATGTTGTCAAGTGAGTATAGAGGATGGCAAAGGAAAAACTTGGTGGAATCTTAGAAAAACCTGCTACAGCATAGTTGAACACAACTGGTTTGAGACTTTCATTGTATTCATGATTCTCCTCAGCAGTGGAGCACTAGTAAGTAGAACAAAATTGCAGATGCTGAAATATTTAGATATCTCTTTAGGAGCAACAGCAAAAATCAAATTTGCTTCACAAAGACTTGCTTTGCTTGGAGGTGTAAAAAACTCCTCATTTCATCATTCCAGGATGGAGTGAAACTTGACCCAAACTTGAAGAAGTTTAATACATTTCATATGCACTTTTTTAGTTATGTTTTTGCCTTGGTGCTGTAAAATGGTGCCATTTTCTTTAAGACAGCGTACCTACTCAAAGTTTAAATTGCCTGCCAATTTTCAGTATGTTTGTCAAGAGATTTGAGTATAAACTACTATTGTTAACTGTGAATATATAGCTAAATATATGGGTTTAAATCTTTAATTCCTTCTAGGCTGAGCCACTTTTTGAATTTTGCTTGTGAAAGACCATACCAAAAAAATGGAATAATTACTCCATTCTGTCCCTGTTTTGAAGGCGGGAGATACGGAAGAGTGCAGCAGCAAATTAAACATAACAACCACTATTCAAAAAGATTTGCATTACCCACCTTTCCAACTTTACTCAAGGGGAACATTTGCTACAATATCAATGTACATAATTGAACACTCTAGCAAATACATTGTTTTTTAATTTGATTTTTAGACATAAGTTTGATCTAACTGCTTTCTAGAAAACAATATAAATATCTGGAACAGATATATAAGAAAAGGGGGGTTTTGTGTCTATGTGAAACTTTCTTAATACTGGAGAGGATAAAAAATCATGCTGTGAGTTTTTTCTTCATTCATTAGTAAAATAGAATTTTTTTTAAATTTTTTTTCAACTTCAGGCAGGGCTCCTGTTGGTCCAATTATTAGTATGGTTAAAGATGGAAAACATAAAATAATAGAATGAAGGGAAACAAGGGGAAATATTAACTCTGCCCTTATTATTTTTTATTCTTTATTCCTTATTTTTATAATGCATTTTCTGTGAAACAGTAGTAATACTTGAATATATTTTTATAGGCTTTTGAGGATATATATATTGAACAACGCAAAACTATCAAGACCATGCTGGAATATGCTGACAAAGTTTTCACGTATATTTTCATTTTGGAAATGCTGTTAAAATGGGTAGCATACGGTTTTCAAATGTATTTTACTAATGCCTGGTGCTGGCTGGACTTCCTGATTGTTGATGTAAGTACAAATTAATATTGTAAAATTCCCTATAGTAAAATTTCTGTGTTGTAAAATTCATTACTACTAGATTAATATTATAAATGTGAAAAAATAATTCCCATTTTATAGTTATACAGTATTAGTAATGGCCTGCAGGGATTTGGAGGTGTTATTTAAAGTCCATTCATATGCCAAAAGGAAAAGGACAGCTGGCTATCAGTTTGTCCTTTCTTCATGGTTAATATTTTCATACAAAGGATGTATCAAACTTGAGATTTTATGAAGAAAAAACCTAGGTTTTAAGCATGCTATCTTTAATGGACTCTGACCATAGTACTTTATTCCTTATTAGAAAATAAGACAGTTCATTGCTCAAGTTTCTTCGAACACTGCAGCTTTTCAAATGAAACAATTAATTTGGTCCAGATTTCATCTAAGTTCTCGGAACTCTCTCACTGAAAACTATCCTGTAACCATTTCTAGTAAAACCAGAAAGACAGTGGCTATTTGATCTAAAAATTAATTGGTTTTAATGGACTGACAATCTGCAATAGCTAAATCAGCTGTGACTTGCCAGGGTTTGTGATAGAAGAGAATACAAGGTTTCTTGGCTGCCTTCCCAGCCGTGGTACACTTCTGCGCAAAGGCCTTGCTTACATTGTCGGAAGGGATCAAAGTTGGTTTTGCTCCCAGAAAATTTTGGTCTCTTGCCTCACACATTATCTGACCCAGTTCATTGGCTGTACATGTCCTCAGTGTGGAACTGAGAGATGGCATCTCAGGTTAATTGTGCATTTATAGTAATTTCTGCCCATGCTACCGTATTTCTTGAGATACTGGCATAAATCCTGGTCTCACCAATACTTATTCCATATGTATATGGAAATGCATCATATTTGTAACTCCCACAGGAAAATAAAAACCCTAGCTAGATTGGCCCACAATTCAAAATGGACAATCTTCTCTTTTTTCTAACCTGCCCGAGTTAGTTTTGATATAGAGTTAATGTCTAGCTCTGTCCTGAAAAATCTACACTAGAATGAAGCAGAGTGTATGGTTTTCCTAAGAGGATGTTGATGAAGTAGAGAGATGCTCTCTTACAGGATTGTGTTAAGAATGGATTTTTTTTAGAACTACAGCTCATGTTTTAATTATTCTTTTTGTAACTTAAATCCAAACAGATGATTCTAAGACATACTCTATGATTTCCTAGTTTAGCCTCAGAGATGCTGTTATCTGAGCAGGCATTCAAACTTAAAAATAAATCATTATAAGTAAAGTAGCTTATGTTGCTAACTTTTTACCATAGTTTGTAATTTTATAAACAAAACCATGAATAAGTAAGATTGGAAATTTCTACTTTCGAAGAATTATTTTCAATGTTCCAGCAAGTGGTAAAAAATACCTTACTGTGTTTAAGGCTAACTCAGCAATTTCTTTAGCACCACCAGCACCTGAAAGAAACGTGTGAGCTCATGTTATCTCCTTATAGAAAAGCAGAGACTCTGCACTGCTTGAACTGGCAGTTTAAACAGGTGTGATTGAGCAGCATTCTGCCAGTGAGAACACCAGTGTCTCTTTCTTCATTAGAAGTGACTGAAGTTAATCAGATTGTTTAATTCCATTCTCTAAAATTATTCAAGAGTAAACACAGTTAGTCCTTTAGGGCCTTGACCTTTAATATCTCACATACCTGAGTCTCTCACTGTGACAAGTAGTCACAGTTGCTCTCTGACTGTGATCAAACTAGATTTTGATAATTACACTAAGAGTTTTCAGCTCTGTCACTTTACAGCTGTGACAGATGACTGTTGGCACATCTGCCTATGTCAGTTTAAGACTCTATCATGCCATCCTACTGTATGGCCTGACCAAAGATCTTAATCAGGACTGTCCCTGCTAAGTTTCTTAAGGTTTCTTTTTTTGCAACAGATAGTCTGTATTAGAAGGCACAGACAATTGAGGACATACAATCCTTCCATTATAGGAGATATATCTTTCTACCATTTTGAGTTCATTTTCATTTCTTAAAATTACTGCATCTGCATGCATTAATCTAACTTTCAGTGTACAGAGACATTTACTTTCTCACGTATTAGCAACAAAACAGGTGGAATAGATGAGAGAAGACCTAATTAACAAGGCTGATAACACCAGAGAAGTACACAACAGCTGTGTGTACAAGAGAATTCCAAGCAAAACTTTGCATCCCATATGAACTGTCCAGAGGAAAACACACTCTTTCCAATAGATAAAGTATTTCTTTGATAAAAAATTTCACGTTTCTGGTGTAAGAGCACTATCACCCTTGTAAGAAAGCCACCAAATATTCTGAAATAGGCAGCACAGACAAGACTGAAGAATTTTACAGTCAGAACCTAAGAACTGCCAATACACACATTGCCACTGAAGGCTTTCAGGAGCTTCTACTACCTAATAGTTTGGAAGGGCTCTTGTTTGTGAAAGATAGCTAAAGCACAGTGCAAATTTGGGGAGAAAATATAAAATGAAGGAGCCATTAATGTGAGTTCAATTTCATAGGAAACCTTGCTGTCCCAGTGAAAGAGAGATTTTTAAAATATTTGTTTCATTGTTTATTTTTAATTCATAAAATGTGCTGTCTTTACACTAAGGTTAACTGTCATGCCTGGGTACCTTGTTGATTTGAGTAAATAAATGAATATTCTATTAAAAATACAGAAAATTCCATGTCTTGTTATCTCTGGAATATATTATGGGTGACTAAGGATAAAAATGATCCCTCTCACTGTGATGTCACAGGAAAAATAAATTGTATTAATGATAATTGTTAATAATAATTAATGTCAATAGTTAATATAGTGGCTGAAAAAATAATGTTATCTCTTGTAAGTGAAGAGACTTCTGTTACAGAATAAGAAAATCAGTAAGATTTTCTTCTTAATATGCTTATAAATCACAGTGAGTTCCATTTATCCATTAGAGTAATAAAATAATCCTTTCCTTTGATAAAAAGAATTACATTCTGACATGTAATCTAGTTGAAATGTCCAGCAATATGAATTCACTAAAACACTATTTTCTGTCAGATAATATACATAGCAACACAGAACAATGAACAATTGATTTGTATCTGCTCTCAGATCGTCTTTCTCAGACATGATATTGAAACTCTTGTGTTTGTGATTTATCTAATTGTTCTTTATGGATATAAGTAACATAGGAAACCAACTTTTCATATAACGGGCAAAATCTTACCACCATTACCAGTGAATGCCTAGTTCTGCACAGTCTTTGAAGAGTTCTTTAAACTGAGGCATGGAAATGAACATCTGAGGGATTTTCTCAGGGACCAAAATATGCTTATGCTCATTTACATGTTCATCTATGCTTTTGGTGGTAGAAATGAATGGAGTATGAGTAAGGTATGATTTTTCCCCACTCCTGTCTCAAAAGCTGCCTGAAGAAAATTAATTTCTTTCATACTAACACTGTCTAAAGCTCAGTTCCATTTGAGAAGAAAATTAATTGCTTCTTGCCTAAGTGGATTGTCTTATAACAAAATCCCAATAACATGCATCAGGAGCTTAACACCATTGTATATAATAAAACTCTTATTGCTATAAGGTGAGCAGCTGTTAATATCTATGCCATAATATTTTCCTATACTTAGAAGATTTTTAAAAAATAACAGAAGCCTGTCAGGCAAGTGAGAAAGTTCCACCTCTTTCAATACGTATTTCAGAGATATCCTGATTATTGTTGGTATAAACGGTTTGACTTAGAAGTAGTATTTATAACAAATATTTTTAATTAGCTACTACAATATTTAGTAAATTATTAGTGTTTATAGATATTAAAAATTATTACCAGAAATTAATAAAGTAGTTTCATGTATTCAGAAGGAATTGTATTCGGAAGGTTGAACCTTAATCAAATTACAGAAAGTATGGCTATTTTATCTTCAAATGTTCCTGAAAATTTTATCCTTAACCAACAATATGCTTCCATATGACTGTTTAACCCTATCCAATCATAACAGATAGACATTTAATAGGATATATTCCTTTTTCAACCATCCCTTTATGAAACCTCTTGCCTTTCCAGCAAGTATGAAAATGGTGACATTCTACAACTTGACACTGTTAATTTGTTGCTTGAATTTGTATTCTTTTTAAATAAACAGTGTAGAACTATTTTTAATTTTTTTTTTTCTGTATTTGATAGGTCTCATTGGTTAGTTTAATAGCCAATGCTCTGGGCTATTCTGAACTTGGTGCCATTAAATCGCTACGGACATTAAGAGCTTTAAGACCTTTAAGAGCCTTGTCACGATTTGAAGGAATGAGGGTGAGATAAAATGAATGAGTCTGAACAAATGTATGCATACAAAAATTAATGTATTAATGGTTACACTCATGCTTTCTTCAAAGAACTCCAAAATGGGAAGGCATGCAAAAATGTGTGGAAAAAGGCCTTTCAACATGTCCTTACAAACAAGATGTATGTACACCTTACATTTGGAAATTAGACCTTGAGTTCATTCAATTTGCCTGGTCACTGCTGCAGAGTTGTGTTTTCCCAGCCCCCTGAGTGTTAAAATTTCTATTGATTTGTGAACCCAGAAAAATAAAAGGACATGACAATTTTTACAGGAGAGGGTTGGAGGGTTTTTTTCTGCAGTTTATCTGGGAAATTTTTAAAAGTAATTTCTGTAGCTAACTTCAATTTTGTGTTAGTTTATCAGAGCTTTGGGATGGAACAGGATTAGCCAGAAAACAAACCAACAAAAGGCGAAAAAGCTGACAACAGTGACACACCAGAAACTAAAGCTTCACTGAGTCTCCCTATCTACCTGCCTGGGGAAAAAAATCCCACTGTAAATGCTGTAGTATTAGGGAAAGGTTTCCTGAAGAGGCATCTGAAATAAGGATAGGCTTGGACATATAGAAGGGGAGAGATGGGAAATAATTTTCTCAGCTAGGGACTTTTCACTTCATATGGATGTATCTGCTGTAATCTTACATCTCCTAGAGAGCTAAAACCCTCCTGTTGAGGAGATTTTCATATTCTGCCAATCTGACAAAAACAAACCAACCAACTAAAAAAAACCTCCTGGAAAAACACAATTATAAGCTGTCTGCTGAAAATGCAGACTGCTACTTACTGAGAAAACTGACACATAAAAAATTAACAAGAAAATGTTATTGAGAAATCTCCTTTTAATCTTTTACCTCAAAATACCCCAATGCTGCAATGCATATTTATAGTTCAGTCATAGGTCTTCATTTTCCAAATAGATAATGTGGTTCCCGTCCAGGCAAGGCTGCTAGTATCCTAGAGGTGACCACACCTGACAGTGTAGGGAAGTGTGTCCTGTGGCACATTACCATCACCACTGTGTTTTACATGATTTGCAATCCAAACAACCAGTCCCTATCTAAAAAATAAGCAAAACTTCTATTGATGTTAGACTACTTTCGGCCAACTCAATGAAAAGACGAATACCACCTTTTTCAAAACCATACATAAAAGCCTACTGCAGTCTCCATTGATTTGGTAGACAATAATTGTTTGAGTATCTGCAGCTTTCTTTTAGTTGAACCACAGTAACTAAAAGAAAACTTTTGTCCAAGGATTTCATCTGGTCTTTTACTGCCACTTGCTCATACACAGTAGCTCAAGGGAAATAAATGCAACCAATTAAAAAGAAAAAGAAGGAAAAGTGCAAGAGAAACTAGTGACCCAGGCAATTTAAAACCAAGACTTAGAGCAGATGCTGTTAATAAAGATTAAATAAGATATCCTTAATTATGTTGCATTCTATGTGGATACTAAAATACATTTATACCAATGTGTACATAACGTTTCTAAGAATAAAATCATTAATAATGGTAATTTTACATGCAGACATTTTTATTCAGTCTTCCACATCATCATTCTTTGAGCTTTTTTTGGTTTATTTTCTGTTTATAGATTTTAATTTATATTGTTGGAATTTAACATTTATTTCTCTCTTTTTCTCTAGAGCACCCAAATTCTAAGAATCCATCTTGCTACTAACAGGTTTTCTTTTGCTTTTTGATTTTTTTTTCAGACTTTTGCATTGTCTTTGTTTCCATCTCATTTTATTTCTTGCTTTTTGTAATCTCAGCATTTTATGAAACCTTAATTAAAATTTCTCCCGCAAATTATAATGTAACATCTTAACTGTCAATCCCATATTAACACTGTTTTGACATTTTTAAAATATCTTACAGAATTTTTTATATTCTTTTCATAAGCTAAGTGGCTATTTTGTCTAATTTGTACACTGTAGGTGGTTGTAAATGCCCTTGTAGGAGCAATCCCATCTATCATGAATGTATTGCTGGTTTGTCTTATATTCTGGCTAATCTTCAGCATCATGGGAGTAAATCTTTTTGCTGGAAAATTCTATCACTGTGTCAACACCACAACTGGTGAGATGTTTGATATCAGTGATGTCAACAATTATACTCAGTGTGTGGAACTCATAAAAAGCAATCAAAGTGCCCGATGGAAGAATGTGAAAGTAAACTTCGATAATGTAGGAGCTGGATATCTTGCTCTGCTTCAAGTAGTAAGTATATGTATATATTTTCTTTTTGCTCTTTTTAAAGATACCTAGGAAAAATGGGCAAGTTAAGACTGTTAAGTAGTGGAATAATTTCTTCATAGCAATAATGTACAGATCACACAACTCCATTACACTGTTTCTTGTAATTTTTTTTGTTAGTGATAGAGAAATTTTCCTTTTCAAGTCTAGGGAATACAGTCTCAAGATAATGATAATGATAATAATAATGTGAAAATAATAAGCGTAAAAAGCAAAAGAATCTCAACTGGTGCACAGTATAGAACTATCATATTCCTTAATGCTTATTAAAGAGTAATTATAGTATACTAAATAAGTATTATGTTACTTGTAGTATTATCCTTGTGAAGGATTGGATGTTACTGTATTGCATAGCATATTCATTTCATTCATTACTGCTCCTTATACAAAATCTGTAAATTGTATTTCTCCTTCAATTCCTTATCTTATGCACTGTGTTCAGAACTGCCTTTATTCTAGGTACTGAGCACATTTTATCTGTGTCAAAGAAAATAAAGACCTTAGCACTTTATAGGTTCCTTAATTAGAATGGAGCTTCTGATAACTGGGATCTGATCCAAAACACAAGCAAGAAAGCATGTAATTACATTTAGGTGATTGAACTCTGTAGAATCACTTGTCTATAACTCAACACTGAGTAAAAAGATGTTAGAAATGTCATGAGATTTTTACAGCTCTGATATTCAAAGTTATCTAAGAATTATATGCTTGTCCCTTCTATCTCAGAGCAGGTCAGTATCTCCAGCTGACATTAATTCCACAATTAACTACCTAGGTTAAAATGTTTTCCCTGTAAAGGCAATGTGACTCATATGTGCTGAGTAGTAGTACAGAACAGTGACTTATTCTCTGGCTTCAGATCTCATTGCTACCATTGCTTCTGAAGATGTGTGAGGAAAACTGCTTCTCTTGAAGCTGTATATGAATGTCATCTGTGTCACACATCCAGACAGTCTAGGTCTTTATTAACTAGTTCACTACTGCGAACCTCCCATTCTTTTTTTTCCCTGATTTTTCATAATTTTCCTTTTCAAATATTCCCTTCTGACCTTTACTTTCCCCACAGAGATAAAGGGATCTTTGAGCATATATATTGTGTCACATCTTCATTTGATTGCCTCCATTAGCATTTTTCCTCCACTCTTCTCCTGTATTTATTGCTCTAACTCTGATCCTTTCCTAATGTTGCTCTGCAACGTGTACCAAATGGCTGGCAATTGCCAACTGAGTCAGAAAGATCTGTGAAGCCTGGCTTGAAGCACACCTTCTTAGTAATTGGTATTGCGCTGCAGGATTCCGGAGGATACAAACACTTCCAGAGTGCAAGTTTCCTGCTGTGAAAACTGGCAGCTGTACCAAAGTACCAAAGCTACTTCTGGCAAGCAGAGATGGAAATATACTCCTTGGGATGGTTCTTCTCCTGAACCTCCTCAACAGTGATACTTTTGTTCATTTCACAGGCTTTTTAGCTCTTTTTTCTTTATAGTGAATAAGCTTGGAAACCCTGGCTAATGGTTGCACACTCACACTTTCAACTGGCATGTCACACCAACATTGGTGTTCCTTAGAAAATGGACATCCTACATCCATTAAAATCACTTTCTTAGAGCAATGATGGCAGATCATTTTTACTCTTTACATGAAAAAACTCTCTGTAGGAACTCAGCCAAATTTTTATAGATGTCAATTACTTCTCTTTCACAGTCCACTTTTTGGTCTTCTGTAAAGCAGATCTCTCATGAACCAATGTATATTTTTACTTTGAACAGCTATGTGGGATTAAAACATTTCTCAAAATACCAGGTCTGTTTAGACACAGAAAAAACTTTCAGATGCATGTTGGCTTCTGTCCAGATGTTATATTACTGATTCATCAATTCATGTTGTAAACGTAACAAAATGGCTGTGGCCATGAGTGATTCCAGTAGATCTTACCTAAATATCTCCAGCATTAATGTCCATCAAAATCTAGCATTCTTCATCTGCAAAGTAAACATCTGCAGCTCCAAACACACTGTTGACTTGCTGAGATCTTCAGAGCCTGGTTTTTAATATGATTTGGATAACTTAAAAGAAAACTGTCAAAAAAACTAGTATTACTGTGGAAAATATTTATGATGCCTGTGTTGATAAGTGTGGTTTAAAAATTTAGAAGTGATGTTATTAAAAGTGGAGTTCCAGATAAGGAAATAACCTAGTTATTGCACAGATTATGAATTTTTATGGGGAAGATAAACAATTTTGTTTTATTTCTAGGCTACTTTCAAAGGATGGATGGATATTATGTATGCTGCTGTTGATTCACGAGACGTAAGTGTAAAACTTTCAAAGGTCATCCGCTGATTATTTTCTGATAAAGACTGTAGAATTTAAACACACACAACAGAACAGCTACACACACAACAAAGAATTATAATCAGCAGCCATACATATTTTTTTGAATCTCAGAATTTTTACTGGAAAGGATTAATCCCACTTCCTTCTGTTTAGCCAAAAAAGCTAAATTAACTGGATTTTTTTAAAGGCTAATGTTAATGTAATAGAATAAATAAATTTATGACAAATTCTTTTGGTAATCATGAGTATGACTTAGGATTATATGATGCAGTTATTAATGGAATATATTAATCAGGTTTCATAATTTGTAACTGCATTTTGTTGTTTCCTAAGGTTGAGCAGCTATGTTATCTAGATATTTAAGTGCAATTAGATTTTAAGGTTGAAGATCATTTATTAAGCTTCCTAGGGATTAGAATTTTATTTTGGCTACAAAACTAAAACTCCGTTTAACTTCTACAAATTGTCTCTCAGAGTAAAATATCCTGTTTCATTATCTTCAGCATTTCTTATACTCAAACTAGTTGTGCTGTAGAGGTGCAAATGCTAGGATGTGGCATTCAGAAAAATCAAGACAATAACAAAATCTTCCTTCGAAACTTGCCTGAATTTGATGGATTTCACAAAACATATATTCACTAGAAATGTATCAAAAGCATCTGTTCCTAGCTGGATGTAAGAATCTTGCAAGACCAAAAGAGTTCCAAGAAGATTCAGGCAGTAGTAAAATGTAGATTCTGATGCATGATAATATACAGAACACAATATAAAATATTTAGATATTAAAATTTAAAGTACTAATAACTGCTCCCAGTCCCACATTGCTTCTTCCTTCTATGTGAGGAACTTTTTATATATGTGGACACATTTACTTAAGAATTCCACAATAATTTTGTCAGCTTCCAGTTCTCCAAATATTAATTGGAATGGATGTGTTGGATCTTTCTAATAAATTGGTGTCGTTCATAGCTTTTTTATCTGAGATGGGATATACTAAATTTTAAATTATATGTATTGATTTTTACATCTAGCATTCTCATTGGAAATAAAATTTTTAATATTTTGTAGGTAAAAGATCAACCTAAGTATGAGGACAACTTGTATATGTATCTCTACTTTGTCATCTTTATCATATTTGGATCATTTTTTACATTGAACCTTTTCATTGGTGTTATTATAGACAACTTCAACCAACAAAAAAAGAAGATAAGTATTTAAAATATTTCCATATTGGTATGAATTACCAGCTATAATGAATTAATAAGGTATTTCTGTAAGGCTAATAAAAATCAAAAGTCATTTCAAGACCTTAAAGTGTCTCTTTTTAAATAATAATCTGTGCTGAAATTTGTGGATGTGGTTCTGAACTTTGCGTTTTTAGCATTTGGACAAGTGAAAAGTTGGTTCATAATGATTTGCCAACTGTGTAAACAGTTAAAATGAAGATGTGAAAAGTAAATATGCATTATTGGTTTGATTAGGTGCAATATTATCTGGTATGAAATAATTTTATTTTCAATTGACTCTAAAGAATTAAGATAAATTAAGGTACATTAATTTTAATTATTCTTACAAACCCTTGACAATGAAGACTCAATATGGCATTGTGTTCATACAATGAATAATGTATCTGCAAACTGACTAAACAGTAAGTTAAGTCAAACAGACCTCATATGAATAGGCTTATAGATAAAAGTAAAAATGTGTACATAAGGGCCTTTTTTCTAACACTTTTATGAGAAATTATATTAATTCATTTGACACAAATGCAATCTATAATTTCTTATCAGTAGTAAAGCAAAGATACACTGGGAATGGTGGTTTCTTTCTGTATACATTGGCATAAAAGTGTGTTAGCAATAATTGTATTGATAATGCATACAGTTCAGTTTTAAAGAACTTTTAAATATAAAAGTACAAATAATCACATTTAAAATATTTTGAAGCCTCACAGTTTTTAGTTTTCAAATGCCAGGCTCATTCTAAATTTTTGTGTGCCGTGAAAAAGGAATTTCATATGATTTGCCTTCTTCCAATCACCAACTGAAAAACAGCAATACCAGACAGAATCTCTGGTAAAAGAAAACAGTGAGCTACAGAAATTTTTCCTTGTGCAAATATTCTTTAGCTTCCTAAGAGAGTCATAAACATGTCTGGGGTTACTAAAATTTTGTGATGCTTCAGCGACAGCCAATTTAGCAGACAGTGATGTTGACATTGTGCTTCCATCTGACTTAGTGCAGATTCATCAATAAGCACAATTTACTCACACTGGAAGTCAGTCAGTCAGTTGCACATCTGACTGGCAGCATTGGCATCTGCAAACAAAAGCTGATTTGAGTCGGTCAAGGTTCCAGTGGTGTTTTAATTTGCTATGGCATTACATGAATTTTCTCAATTTTATATCAAAGGTAGGGTTTTCTTTTGCCAGTAAAACCCATGGATTAGATACTAATATGCTCCCTTAACACAACTTGTGCCTCAAAGTTATGCCTGTTGTAGACCTGTCTAGCTGTAATCCTAAAAATCTATACAGAAGATAGGACATGTAAGGCACTAGTCATGTTCCTATTCACTAAACATATCCTAATCAGCAAATTATTGAACAGCATCAGTATAGCAAGAATGCCTTTAGGCATTTCAGCAAAAGTGAGCATGAAGACACCGGGAAAACTCAACTGTCAAGCTGACAAGGCACCAGCAACAGGTTTTTCTGTGTGTTAGGAATGCATATGAGCATCCACCTATAAACACCTGAAAAAACCCTCCTTTTCTATATAAATTAAATATAATTTTATTATTATATTACAGAGAGACAACCTGTAGTTAAATGTTTTATGTGTGAACATGATACTAATTAATTTTGATGTTATTTCTTTACTTTGGAGGTCAGGATATATTTATGACAGAAGAACAGAAAAAATATTACAATGCAATGAAAAAACTGGGATCCAAAAAGCCACAGAAACCTATACCGAGGCCAGTGGTAAGAGTTATTTGATTTTTAGACCCCTAATATTAAATACTCATTTGGGAATATGATCTTATCCACAACATAAGGTTATAGGTCTGGAAAGAAAATATTTTTTTCATTTATTTTCTTGTAAAGGTAGAAATTGTACCTTTTTGAATCCTTCAGATTAGATCATTCATATTTTGTTTAAAAACATACACACTGAAGTATGAACAAAATGATTTAATAATGTTAATATGATAAATTTCAAAATTCTCTGCCTAAGTCCTGGAAAACCACAATTGATTGGATCATTTATTGGTTCTTGTTACCAGGGATAAACTTCATTTTCTGTTTTTTCTCCTCACAGAGAATTTGTAGGAAATGGGGATACACTGGCCTTTGCTGCTGAAGACAGAAAGGGGCACTGGTAACCTAATGGGAAGGACAGATGCAGAAAATCTTAAAGAATAAAAGAATGTCCTAGGGAGTAAAGCATAGACTAGGATAAATTTGTCTCTAAGATAAGACACTACTCTTGTTATTTACTGAACTCCTACACTGTTTGAAAAAATAAAATACTTGTTGCACCTTATGCACCAAGTGGTTAAAAATAGACTTTCTAAGGAGAGACATATGGCAAAAAACATTGAGCTAAGTACTAAAGAAAAACTAGGATATTACAGTCATAGTGTGTTTGAGACATGTATCTTCAGCAGCCCAATGATCTCACCAAGCACAATTAGTTAAAGGAAGAAAGAAGGTTAGCATTCTAAAACTATCTGAGAATAAAGAGAAGAAAACTAGTTTCTATTCGGGTGGTACTCTTGCTGGCTACCAATTAACACCACCTATTTTACCCCAATAATATTAACTGTCATTGTTACTACTCTTACTATTGCACTGTTTCCCTTCTTGTCTCTTCAGGCAACAGTGGTGAACTTCTTGATTCACTCTAACAGGATGAGATATAAACCAGCATGTGTTGGGCTTATATTAACGCCTGTATTGTGAATGGGTCTTGCTCTGCACTCCTAAATCTTGAAGGGAATTGTTTTCTCATTTGGCATTAAAAAAAATTATTTTCACTGTATAAACTGTATTCCATCTTTGTGTTTGCAGAACAAATTCCAAGGCATGATCTTTGATTTTGTAACCAAACAAGTATTTGACATCAGCATCATGATACTCATCTGCCTTAACATGGTCACAATGATGGTAGAAACAGATGATCAGAGTAAAGAAATGGAAACAATTTTATCCCGGATTAACCTGGTGTTCATTGTCCTTTTCACTGGAGAATTTGTCCTGAAATTAATTTCACTTCGCCATTACTACTTCACTATAGGCTGGAATATTTTTGATTTTGTGGTTGTCATTCTCTCCATAGTAGGTAAGAGCAATTCCCTTTCAAGAAAGAACAAGTGGAAGAAATAAGAAACATTTATTTCAAGTATGTTGATACTGAATGTAGAATTTCCTTTTTCCTAGATGACTTGGAGGTTGATTAAGATCTTCATACTATCTAGTATACAATATATGCAATGTCACATATGGGATTTTTATCTCTCCCATTAGATTCACTGTCATTTTCCACACCAAAAGACATAATGGAACTGTTTGGCACATTATATAAATGTGCACAAACATAAAGAGGAATGTTTAGTGGTATATGCAAACTAACCAAAGATTTACTTTCAGCACTAAAACTGAAAATTATGTGAAATGGGTAAGATTTTTTTTACTTTGCTAAGATTTGTCAGTTAAAAGCTAGTGACTGTCCAAAGTGCAAATGAGTGACACATCTGAGAAAGATTGTGCTGATAAAAAGTAGAACTGTTAAAGAAATCTCTGACTTGCAGAAATTAAGCCACTGTCCTTCATAAAAGACAGTGGTTATAGGCTCAGCTTCAAGAATTACCTGTATCTAAGACATAAACTTTCCTTTCCCAACTGTTTTAAGAACTACTGAAAGCTTAGACAGGCACTGCCTGCCACAAGCAGTCTTTATTTTACTTATTTACCTTTTCTAGGATAGCATTTCAGCATAAGGAAGATGCTTTCCCCTTATTAACAGCTTTCAATAAAATTTAATTACGTGTATTTTTGTGATAATATAAAATCCCTTTACTGATTATTTTGGAGATTGCAATAAATTAATCTTTCTATAGGTAATTAATTAATTAAAATTGTATTTTAATTATTCACTTTTTTTCTCTAGGTATGTTCTTGGCTGAGATGATTGAGAAGTACTTCGTATCTCCCACACTATTCAGAGTCATCCGGCTGGCCAGAATCGGCCGAATCCTGCGCCTCATCAAAGGCGCTAAGGGAATCCGCACTCTGCTTTTTGCTTTGATGATGTCTCTTCCCGCTCTGTTCAACATTGGGCTGCTGCTCTTCCTGGTCATGTTCATCTACGCCATATTTGGCATGTCCAACTTTGCCTATGTCAAGAGGGAAGTTGGAATTGATGACATGTTCAACTTTGAAACCTTTGGCAACAGCATGATCTGCCTGTTTCAGATCACCACGTCCGCTGGCTGGGATGGTTTGCTCGCCCCAATCCTTAACAGTGGGGAGCCAGACTGTGATCCCCATAAAGATCATCCGGGGAGCTCAGTGAAAGGGGACTGTGGCAACCCCTCAGTTGGGATTTTCTTCTTTGTCAGCTACATTATCATATCCTTTCTGGTTGTGGTGAACATGTACATTGCTGTGATTTTGGAGAACTTCAGTGTTGCTACTGAAGAAAGCGCTGAACCCTTGAGTGAGGATGACTTTGAGATGTTCTATGAAGTCTGGGAGAAGTTTGATCCCGATGCAACACAATTCATAGAATATAGTAAATTATCAGATTTTGCAGCTTCGTTAGATCCACCTCTTCTCATAGCAAAACCAAACAAAGTCCAGCTTATTGCAATGGATCTGCCCATGGTGAGCGGTGACAGAATTCACTGCCTTGACATCTTGTTTGCTTTCACAAAGCGTGTTTTGGGGGAAAGTGGGGAGATGGATGCCCTCAGAATACAGATGGAAGATCGGTTTATGGCAGCCAATCCTTCTAAAGTCTCCTATGAACCAATTACAACCACCCTGAAACGAAAGCAGGAGGAGGTGTCTGCTGTCATCATTCAGCGTGCTTACAGACGGCACCTTTTAAGGGTAAAAGTTAAACAAGTGTCTAGTATATATAATAGAAATAAAAACAAAGAAGGAGATGGACATATTATAAAAGAGATAATTATTGATAAACTAAAAGGGAACTCCACTCCAGAAAAAACAGATGAGAGTTCATCTACAACTTCCCCACCCTCTTATGACAGTGTAACAAAGCCAGACAAAGAAAAATATGAAAAAGATAAAGCAGAAAAGAACTACAAAGGTAAAGACATCAGGGAAAATAAAAAATAATGATTTAAGAATTTTGTTAATGGGACAACTTGTTTACAGTCTTTGAGAATGAATCATCAACTGGACTCCTGCAGGAGATTTATGCCAAACTGACAGTTTTTACACATATATGTGTGTGTGTGTGCGCGCGTGTGTGCATATATATACATTATATATATACTTAAGGTCAGTGCCTATAACAAAACAGTGAACCTCCATCATCAGACTGTGACTCTGTTAATCAGGGTGAAAAACTTGACAAGAGGTTGCTGTTTTCACTACAGCTGACACTGCTAAGAATAAGGGAAAAGATGGCTCCATAGAGAAGACGGAGCATGAAATGAGGGCAAAAGGACACTTTATTTCCACGACATGTAGAACAGTAATTCTCTTCACTGTTTGTAATGCAACTGCCACATTTGTCATATTTTTACAAAAACTGTATTAGTGTATTTATCATTTTTTAATTCACAGGTTGTTTACTATTATATGTGACTATTTTTGTAATAGGTTTTATGTTGGGGAAAGAGGTATGAGGACCAGGAGTTCTACTCTCAGATTCTCTATAAATACAGATAGGAGTGGTTTGCATAGACATGCTGCACTTGTCAATCATGCATAAATAAAAATATGACATTGCACAAAGCTGAAGATTTTAAGAACTTCCATGTTTCAGGGTTGCTCTTAAATTTGAGGTATTCTAATGATGTGTATGGCTGCATCCAGATTATGTGCCTGGAGAGTCTCCTCTAATTTACAGGAATCTGCAATGACTTATTTTTATGTGAATCATTAAACATGAAAAAGTTCTTGTTTGTGTTAAAATAGTAACAGCTCAAAAAATATTGTGCAGATTCTGCACTGGAAAAATAGCTTCACCAAAATATATCTGTGAGTTTTTTGGTTTTTTGGTTTGTTGTTTTGTTTGTGTTTTTTTTTTAACAGCTCTTTTTGTTTTCCTGGGCTATTCTTTGGTTACTATCTTCTCTCATTATCTCCAACACTCAGTGTATCCATAAAATACCCCTTTCCATGCAAATATTAACAGTATACTGTTGTGCATATTTGAGCATAGACTTAAATGGCTTTGCCACATTGAATTGCATCAGATATGTACCACAGTACATATTGCAAGAGCTCAACAGGACATGTTGTATTCTGTGTCATAGATAGTTAGGAGAGTATCACTGATGCATGTCAATGCTTTTGCTGCTGTACCTTGCTCCTTCCACTGTCCACAGTCTCCACTATAGGAAGCCATGTGTCAGTGATGAAGTGAATCAAGTTGTCCAACCAGACCTCATTCTTTCAAATCATTAAGCAATAGTTTTCAGCTATTTATGAGCTTTTTTAGTTATGCATTTTAAATTTGAAGTGGCTGCTATATGGTGTAGAATCAGACTGTACAGGCCATATTGCAAACTGTTAAGCCTGTTGACAATGTGGTTAGCATATATAAATAATGTAAAGAAATACCATTTGGCAACAGTTCTATATATAAGAAAAGTGTCTTCAAGTTTAGATCACTGTTTCTTATATTTCTTTCCTCATTCACTTGGCTTATTTTCTAACCACAGTAATTCCAAACTGGCATCATCACACTATGAGAAAAAAGTGAGTATTTGTAGACTATCTTGTTTTAATAATATATTTGCATATATTCCAATGTGAAGTAAATTGTGTAAATCTGGAACCCAGCTTGTTTCCAAATAGTTACAGGACATAGCAAGGAAAGCATTAGGGGAATGTGCGAATTTCTAGCACTGTTTGCATCAGAAGTTCCAAGATAGTCTCATAGTTGATTAATTCCTTGCTATCTTGCAGTGTCTGTTTACATAGTCTGCTCTTATTCTTTTTTGAATCACAGTGCACTAGGCTTGTACAAATAAAATATTTCCCAAGAAAAAAATGGCACATTTGTATAATCAAGGACATCAGGACATTTTGTGTTTCATACACAAGCTAACATTTAAATGTAGAATTTTTCTTTTATAAATGCTTTTGACTTGTAATGTGTTGGTGAAATGCATGCAGGAAATTGTTATTACCATAAACAACACAAACAATATTACATATGAGCCAAAAAATAAAGATTTCTTTTTTTTTTTAGTTGTGTTTATTTTGCATTGTCTCTGACCTTCTGTTGGTTAAAACAAGATGAAAACTTACTTTGGTGCAAATAAGAATTGCTTTCTTTTTCCCTAGAGTTAAACACCTTATTCTTCACATTTTAAATTCTATGTAAAATAATGAGTAAAAAAGTCTGAGAACATTGATCAAACTCCATTTATTTCTACTTCTTTATTATCAGTGTATTGTGTAGGAATAAAACAGGACACCTACACAATACTACATCCAAAATGTCCTCTCAACCCTCAAGAACCCTTCTCAGCCATAAAGGCACTGCTCAGTACTGCTACCAAAGATGCCCATGTTTAATGAGTCTTAAATATGCAAACAAACTTTCCAATGAAGTTTTTTTGTTTGGTCTCGTATGACATTCAGCCAAGGGGCTCATTGCAAATGGATAAAAGTTGGTTGTAGTTGTATAGTGATTCTTTTTATTCCAGTAATTCTTAAAATTAATAAATACCATCTCATCTGATCTCATAAGTGAGGGATAACACTGATGCTCAGCTGTGACAAGTAGTGTTCATAACCAAAATATCTCGATCTTAAACGGTAACACAGTTTGACTTAATATGGATGTAATCCAACTGTTCAAGGGCAGAAAGATTTGGGACATTGAAACACCACATTATCATATTATTGAATTTAAAATATATTATTATATTTCAACATTAACAGTAAGTAGAATATTCCTGGAGTTTTCCCACTGGCATGTTTTCAGTGTTCCTTACTCTGTGGATATTATGCCATATTAACTATATTTTGGCTAAATATTAAATTGCTCATATAACCATGAAATAACTGATGGAACATTGTAACACTACAGTCTATTAAAAACTCTAATACACAGAACATCAGCAGTCGCGACAGCTCTCTCTGAGTTGGACTAGCATGCAATAAGGAAGCCATACTTCACTGGTTCACAGAAAATGCTGAGTTGAAAGGGACCCACAAGGATCATTGAGTCCAACTTCTGCCCAAGAGAATTGTCCAAATCTTCTTGAATTCCCTCAGGTTTGGTGCTGTGACCACTTCCCTGGTGAGCCTATTCCATTACCTAACCACAGTCCAAATGAAGAGCCTTTTTCTAATATCCAACCTAAAGCTCCCCTGACACAACTTCAGGCCATTCCCTTGGGTCCTGTCACTGGTCACCAGAGAGAAGAGATCAGTGCTGCTCCTGCTCTTCCTCTCACAAGGAAGTTCTAACTGCAATGAGGTCTCCCCTCAGTCTCTTCCAGGCTCAACCAAGTGCCATTAGCCATGCCTCATACAACTTCTCCTCAAGGCCCTTCACCGTCTTCATTGCCCCCCTTTGGACACTTCCCAATAGCTTCAGATCTTTCTTATACTGCAGTGACCAAAACTGCATGTAGTATTCCAGGTGAGGCTGCCCCAGCGCAGAGCAGAGCAGGACAATCCCTCCCTTGCCTCGCTGCTGATGCTGTCCCTGATTCCCCCCAGGACACGGCTGACCCTCCTGGCTGCCAGGGCACTGCTGGCTCACATTCAACTCACCAGTGTCCAGGATACCCAGGTCCCTCTCTGTGCACTGCTCTCCATCACCTCATTCTCCAGTCTGTCTGTACATCCAGAGTTGCTCCATCCCAGGTGTAGAATCCAGCACTTTCCCTTGCTGAACTTTATATGGTTGGTGATTGCCCAGCCATCTAATTTGCTGAGGTCTCTCTGCAGGGCCTCCCTGCCTTGAAGGGAGTCAAGAGGTCCTCCCAGTTTTGTACCATCTGTGAACTTGCTTAATATCCCTTCCAGTCCTGAATCCAAGTAATTTAAGAAACGTTGAAGAGACCAGAGCCTCAGATGGAGCTCTGTGGAATCCCACTAGTGACAGGTCACCAACCTTATGTCATCCCATTCATTACAACACTTTGTACCCAAAGTGTGAGCCAGTTGCTCACTCATCACATGGTGTGGTTACCCAGCTGTGTATTTATATGAGTGGCTTTCCCTACACCAGAAAAATGCCTTACTAAGAACATGCAGAATTGTTTAGCCTGCTCATACCCTTAGATCCTGGAGACGGTCTCTGGCCCTCTTAGAATATGGGGTTAAAGCTCAAGACACGGCCTTCCATAGTTGCCTGGGCATTCTTACAAGCATCTGGCCTGCAGGTCTAAATGAAAGAATCCTCTAACTTGTGTTAATGTCAATATGTACATCCTTGAAGTCAAAGTTATGTACATTATTTATTCCACTGCTCCTCTGACTAACTCATCTAACCTTATAAATGATTCAATTTACTTCCAGAGACTTTTGGAGCTCTTCTGCTTCTTTGGTTCCTGACTTCAATCAAACAATTTCATTTTACTCTTATCTTTTCATATTAGCTGTTCAAACCAGCACGTAAAATCTGCAGTAGTTTTGCTCTGTGAACAGGTTGAGAAGTGTTCTGATGAGGAATGACAGTTCATCATTCATTTTCAGGAACCTGGAGTCTCTTACAGTACTCTGTAAAAGTCAGGTGATTGTATGCATCTTCACTACCAAGCACAGTATGTGCAAAAACACTGACAACGCTTTTGGTGTGGACTAGCAGGAATGGCTGAGGGTCTTGGTTCAGCCTGGACTGGAAATAGGCTCACTGCTTTGAGGGCATGTATGTCCTCCTAATTACCCTTTGCTGCTTCTATGAACTTCTTCCCTCCTACATATTCCTTTTTACACAGAAATCAGTTGAATTTGTATAATTTAAAATTTACATTATTCCACTTCTATGCTTCCAGTGCATTTGAATGGAAATACCACTTGAAAGAGCTCTCCACAAGCTACTAGGCAAGCCAGTAGTGATGGCTATTCCAGTCAAGCATAGTTTTATATTACTACCATATTGTGCTTATAGTCCTTCCCACTGTCAGTCTTCCAGTCAGCAAAGGAGGATCCCTTATTTTATTAGCTCCTAAAATCCTCACTATGTGACTATACTGATCCATGTTCAGGTGAATTTTCAACATGTCCAACCAGAGACAAAATGCCTTCCATTCTGTATTACATTTCTTATCTGTCACATATTGCCAAAAAAAGAGCATTAGTAATGCTGACAGTAGAGCTAAGTCACTCTCCTAGTATAAGTTCATTACTTGGTACTTTTCCTTAATGAGTTTTCAGATGAAAAAATTTCCACATGGATGCCCAGAAAGGAGACATATTCCTGTTCAGTACATTACAAATTAATTCGTAGAGCAGCACAGCTTAATGCTGTTCCCAAGCAAGTGTTCCCAGAAGTCCCAGTGCCTCACATGAGCTAATGCAGCAGTACCACCATGTGCACAGTCATAAAAGAGTAAGGAGCTTGCACAATTAACTGAAGCTAATTCAGCACTGAAGTAATTTTAACAAAGGAGAAAAGACCAGTGTGTGGTGGAAAAAAACCCCAACCATCTCCTCCAAGAAGGAGCAGACTGGCCACAATAACGACAAGCAGGACTGCCATTATGGCAAGTTAGGATCCTGAGTAGTCAAATGTATTTACCATGAAATTCCTTAATGCATTAAAGGAAATGGTGAGTACTCAGCAGATCCTAGTCCATTATAAATTGCATATGGTACTTTACTGAAAAAAAATCCTTTATAAGGTGAAATCATGATGGGAATTAAAAAATCAGGAAAGTCCTTGCCCAGAGGGTTCATCGCTAGTATATGACTGACATAGTACATTATTATTATTATTGCTACATTAAATGTCACAATTGTGTGAAGATTTTTACACTTCAGAGCTTAACTCACTTGAAGTGCCATTTGTTGTGATTTTTATGTTCATCTCTTTAGTTCATCTAGATAGATAAAATGGAAAAAACATAAAGAAATCTGAGCAGGAAAGATTACTGGGCTAACAGCAAAATCTTAAAGTAAGTTTGTATTATTTTCTATTTTTTGCCATTTTGAAGAATGTTTGGCTATCTAGAAAATAATAAGCCTTGGAAAAGACAACACCATGAGAGTGAAGCTTAAAACCACAGAAATAATTATAAGTAGACAAAGCAAATAGCAAGTAGAATTCATTAGTCATGTGTTCAAATTACTGAGCTAGTTACAATGGATGTTTTCTAAAAGATCATGATTAATTCATGTACAATTTAATAAGAAGACAAGATAAGGTAAAGGGGGATGCTGAAGTGCTGTGATCTGTTTCCACTAAACACCACAGAGCAGGGATGTGCTTCATCTTTGTAAAGTAACACATACTCTGCACCACTTCACAAATTAAATACCTCACCCTCATAGAAGAAAACATACTGCAACATGAGGCTTGGCTAAGCTAAGAAAATAAATTGTACTGCAGTAGCCTAAGTAAACTGAAGCCAATTACCATCTCTCAGGAGAGAAGACAAATCACATGCATCTCTGCAGCAAGTGCTGTGTTTGATGCATATATGAAAAGACGTATCATGAACAATTTATAGCAGTAAAGCAGGCATTCATTCCCAAGCATTCCACACTTCAAGTACATTTCCTGTATAATAAAAGCCACTTAATGTTTTTTTCTCATAACCTACATTAAGGGATAGCAGGGAAAACACTATCACCCCTAAAAGTATTCATTTCTTTTATAAGAAACACACATAAAAAACATAAAAAGCACTTGCCAGATCTTACATAGCATTACTGTTTTTTCTATAACTACAACAGGAATTTCAGTAGCACAGGGACATTTACTCTGTATTCTAAAACCCTAATAGTCTGTACATGGATCACAAACACTGTCTCACCATTATCCTGATGCAGAAGTGTTTGGTTTGCCTTCAGAAGGCATAGCCCCAGGTATATGCTTCCAGCGAAGTATAAGCAAAGTACAGTCTTAATGAGTGAAATCGGTCATCCTAAATCAAAGTGGGTCATGCCATTTTTTCCCTCAGCCTAATGCAGTGATACCACATCCAGCAAAGCAATAGAAGCAGTTTAACCACGTATCATACAACAGCAGCTATATTCAAAGGTAACATGCACAGGGTTTTTAATTACGTCACACAAACACCGTAAGTTGTATTATGAATTTCTTTCCCAGAGATTTGGACCTGATTGACTGCATTAAACAGCCACAAAAATTTACACTTCTCTAGTCTTTCCTCTTGTTGCTGTTACAGGGGGATGACAGTGAGGGGTCTAATTTTATGACTGCAGGAAGCTCAGTCCTGGTATACACTTCAGAGCTCCCAGCTCTGATCTAAGGAAGGATATTGATTGACCCAGAAAGAAATAACAGATTTTATCTCTGTGGAATATCAAAGGCCTTATCTTACCTATTCATGCAAACATGGAGAGAAGGATGTGAGAAGAATGTGAAAGAATGCAATGGGAAAGTTGTATAAATTCTCTCTCTCAACTAAGGAGTATTAAAGGAAATGCATAAACACAAAAATATACAGAAGGTGAAAGGGATAGTAGTTTTCTTGATATAGTCAGATCCTAACATGTAGGACACACATCATAGGTATCATTTATTCTTTGGATGGGATTTTGCTAATGCAAGTCCAGGGAACAGCACATTCTTTTCAAAGTATGAAAGTGACAAGAGACAAAAGTGGCAGAGCATATGCTACTTCCATGAATGTGTGCTGTGTAGAAAGGATGTTTCTAACATCTCCCATCTGCACCAGGCGCATCCTTAATTCATGGGTTGCAGAGTTTGTTCAGAAATTAGGACAAGCAATGATTTTTATTTTACTGTTATCTTCACTTCATAATGCGGGATTTTAACCTCTAATCTCATTTACATGCATATTTTCAATTATATGTTTTAGACATAAAAAGCTATTAACTACTCCATTTAGCATAATTTTTTGTTCTTTTTTTAAAAAAAGAATGAGAATAAATTACCTGGTGCATCCAGATTGTGCCATAGGCAGCAGTAGTATTTAAATTACCTGCATCCTCTGCCATGCCCTCCGGGTTCTGCACACACAGCAGAATTTCAAGAGCTCCGCATGGGGACATGAAGCGACATCCTGCTTGCTGCCCATATCCATGGAAGTATATACTGAGTGCAAATAGCTGTAAGGGGTACTTGGCCTCCACTGGGCAGCCCTATAGGGGAACTCTCAGTTCCTATATACAGCATGATTAGCCTGTATTCATACTGTGATCTGAGTTCACCACAACTCTGACATTGAAACCCTGTATGTCTTCATGACTGGCATGAAAAACAAGCCCTAAAACTTAGTAGGTAACTAAAATACAAAGCTCCCCATTGTTTAGCTAAGCCCAAAATACTCGTCCATAGCATGCAAGTTTTTTTATCTAAGTGATTTATGCTGTTATTGAAACAGGCAGGGCAATTTGATGGCTGGGTAGTATATTCTCAAAGTGATTTTGTGAGCCTGTATTTCTTGTTCTAACGATTCTATTTCTATTTTACAGACTGTTCCTAAATACACGAATATACAGGCTCTTTGTTTTGCTTCAGATTAAAATATGTAACTGACAATGCTGCTTACTGGCTTGGCTGTTCCCCATCCACATTCTGCAGAATTTATCTAGCTGAAGCTAAAGATGGTAAATATTTTACAGTAAAATGATATTCCTGTATTTTCTAGGTCACTGCTTTTTTCTGTTCCTGAATCATTAGGAACAAACAGCAGAGTGAAGGAAATGCTTCATCTGATGGAGTACAAAGGAGACCAATTGCTCTCTGCAGCTCACCACTGCTTCCACACTGTTCCACAGCACTGAAAACACACAGAGAGCTGCTTCCCCTGGGAAACTAAGATCCAGATAGTAACTCTCATTTAACATGGGGACTTACACACTTCAAGGCAGTACTTGCTGGAAGTACTTCCATTTAGCCAAATCACTCTAATTAATTCCCCATGAAAAAGGTAGGATTTCTTTTCATCTTTACTCTCCCAGAACTCTATACTCTCCTTCTTTATGTCAGCCTACACTAATTTGAAGCAGGGACATCTTCCTGTTGTCTGTGTACAGCAATCCTGGCTGATCTTCAGGCTGAGAACTCCAACACTGAATAATATTAGTAATATCACAGGTAACAAACTCTTTTCCACAACTCATCTTCACCAGGTATTAATTGTAGACATACACAGTGACAGCTGCATGGTCCCTAATATAAAATATCACTCATGTAAACCACAAAAATTCTCAGCTTTCATTTACCTTGTTCTGTACCCTTCTAGTCTGAAAGTGCTTTACCTGAGGTTGTGGTAATTCTCTCATATATCTCCCAAGTTTCCCTCTCCTTACTCAAGCACTTCACTTCCTCCTGCAGCAGAGGTATTTACTTGTGCTGCTGCAAAGGAGGAGTGGAATTGAAAGGACAAGTATCCTGCAGCAGCTCCAACTCCAGCTGCGGTCTTGGCAGATTGCAAAAGTTTAAATGAGGCCACTCCAGGTCAGGCTACACAAAGCATGTGGAAGGAAAATACTGGCAATTCACTAGGTGGCACTTTTATGACCCACTTGAAACTGAAGCCAGAGAAGATTCAATCACATTTTTCTGCTATGACATCGACAAGGTCAAACCATATTTCATCACTGAAAATGCTGCAAGACCTCTTTCACAAGCAAAAGTCTGTGCGTCCTAAGCAAACCCCAGCTTCGTATTTCTACTTAGCTAAATTGTTGGGACATACTGAGGGAAGATTGAGCTGAAGGACTTCTCACATTTATTCTCATCAACATTTCCCACCATGTATGGCTACTTTCTGGTGCTAGAAGTAGTCACAACTACAGAGTTCTCCCTTCTTATTCACACCAATGCCCTAAACCATTGCTGTACTAATACGCTTTCACCACAGCATATAGGCATACCTTGCCTTCTGAAGTGCCTGACTCAGGGAAAACCTTTGGTCAATACAATGCAAAAGCTCAGGCAGTCCAACTGTGATTGTCCTCTTGCCTTTCCAATCCATGTAAACATTTTAAACGGCAAATGCAAGCAGCCCCTATCACACTGTCTGTAGTGATCGATTCTTTCCCATTCCTGCATTTCAGGGAGCACACATGCACATAATAGGGTAGACAGGGTAGACATGTAATCATGTGTAACCCATACAAAAAAAAACACTGCTAGAAGGAGAATATTTTCATGCCCTTCCCCCCATTCTGGAATTACTATCATCTTACAAGAGCCCTCCCTAAGGGCTGTATGTAGTCATGGTGACAAGACATCACCACCTGTCTGCCCCTGCAATGGAGGCAATGAGCCAGAATGCAAAGCTTTGTTTTGCTGCTGCTGAATGCATACAGCACATTTCCGAATAGCCTGATTCAAACAGAAACCAAAGAAAATGACATTTTTCAAAATATAAAATCTGAAGAAAGTTCCAGATTTATTAATAATGGCTTATGAAAAATGAGTCAATAAAACAAAGTGGCCTGAAAATCTACATGAATTAATGTTTCACACACTTCAAAATGCAATTTTAGTCATAAAATCATAAAAAGGATGCTTTATGACCAAAAGCTGAAAATGCAGGCATTACAGAAGCAGAATTTAAAATATGCCGCAACTGTTAACACACATTGCTTCTATTCCAGTGAAAATGTACACAGACTATTACATACTGCTTGCCTGCTCTTAACAATGTCCAGTTTGCAGATTTTGGTACTGACTCCAAACATCAGCTGACCAAAGACCACAGAGAAACTGGATAAAGTACTAGCACAATACCATTCAGTGAAGGGAAGCAGTAAACATTACAGATAATGAAACAAGCAGCATCCCAGCAAAGAAAGGAGACAGCCTAATGGAATGGAGCAGAGTATTTCCTCCTCCTTATCCCAGATACCTAGCCTATACCTCAGGTTATGTATACATAAGGTGTAACAGCTCTCAGATGTGGCTGCATGCCCCTCCCTCAGACTGAACTTGCACTGGGCAAGCCACAGTGGGAGTATCTCCTTTCTCTTATCTTCCCAGCACACCGGGTTTCCTCAGGAAAGATATGCAGACTGGTAAGGATTTTCAGTGTTCAGCAAGTTCCCTGAAATGGGTGAATTGGAGGGTGAGGACTAAAAAGTAAGCTGCAGAATTCTCTGTTTTGTGGTTTAGATTTACCATCAGAAATGGTACATATGTTTTCTGAGGCTACACTGTTGATTTGGGCTGGACCTCTATTTTCCTATATGGGCAAGTGCTACTGGACACCTATATCTCTCATGGATCTACTCACATGGGCTGGCTCTTCTCTGCACATGCTCCAGCACTTCAATGTCTTTCTTGGTGAGAGAGGCCCAAAACTGAACACAGGATTCATGGTGTGGCCTCACCAGTGCCCTGTACAGCGTGTCAGTCAATGCCCTGGTCCTGCTGGCCACACTATTGCTGATACAGGCCAGGATGCCATTGACCTTCTTGGCCACCTGGGTACAGCTGGCTCCTGTTCAGCTGCTGTCAATCAATACACCCCAGGTCCTTTTCTGCCTGAAAAGATTTCCACTCACTCTGTCCCAAGCCTGTTGCACTGCCTGGGGTTGTTCTGCCCCAAGTGCAATTGCCCTTGGCCCATCAATCCAGCATGCCCAGATCCCTCTGCAGATCCTTCCTGCTCTCAAGTAGATCAACACTTCCATGCAACTTGGTGTCATCTGCAAGCTGAATGAGGATGCACTCGATCCCTTTGCCCAGATGATCAAAAAATATATTAAATAGTATTGGCTCCAGTACTAAGGCCTGGGGAACACCACAGCCAACTGGATTTAACTCCATTCCCTACCACTCTCTGGGCCCAGGCACCCAGCCTTATTTTTACCCAGAGAAGAGTCTAAGTCAGAAGCAGTCAGTTTCTCTGGGAGAATGCTGTGGAAAAGTGTCAAAGGCTTCAGTAATGCCTAGGTAGATGACATCCTCAGCTTTTCCCTCCTCCACTGAGAAGCCTTGTCATAGGAGGAGATCACATCAGATGTTCTTCCATCAATTACTACATCATTTGTAAACACCAAACATTTTACATCAAGTGATTAGTAGAAAAGGCATAGTTTTGATAGTCAGGAGAAATTAGTAGTGCTTCAGTGCTCTCAGATACTAATTTGTACAATTTTGACTAACCCTTACAACTGCACAAAGGCAAGATGCTTCTGCACCCTGCCCATAGTCACTTTCCTTCCAATGTGTACCCATTTAACAGGTAGACAGAGGTTTTCTGGCATCAATAAACATAAAATCTTCATGTCTAAACCCAATATTCAACAAATGCTAAAGGTCATATGTGCTAAAGTTAATCTGCCATCTTGTGGGTATATATCACAGTACACTTTTTTATTATCAACCATACAATTTATGACTGACATATTAGCACCTTGTATTTGTATATAAACTACATAAAGGTTTCTGAATGAAAAATAGGAGACACAAAGACAACCTACCACCCGGTCAATAAGACATACACAATGAGAATTTTAAGTCCTAGTAACCACAGAGGAATACTACCCAAGATACAGTAGTAATTCTAGTTGGGCTCTAGGCTGGAAACTTGGTCAATTTGAAACAAATAACAATAGTGATATAAATTCTGAGTTAATTACATAATGAATTAGTGAAATTTAAAAAAAAAAATTTAAAAGAAAAGGAAAAAAAAAAGTCAGACTCTTTTCTAAACACAGGAAGATAGTCATGAAGTGCTGAGTAATGTTCTAAATTACAAAGTCAACTTTCTCCATTTTTCTTCTATCACCCCACTGAATTTCAAATTCTACTGTTTTGAGTACACCCACACACTATGAGAAAGAGAAGTGAAGGAATAAAAAATAAATGAAAATAGTACAGGATCATCTATTTACATGCCTTCATGTCTGTAAAGCAGAAGCAGACAGGAAGATATCAAGCAGAGTAGGGAGATAGCCTTTCATGTGGACAATACACTCAACCTACCAAGCATTGCAGTAAGACTCCAGGATAACTATTTTTATCCTATTTCTGAGTAATAAAAGGATGACAAAAACGAAATACAAAAATTACAAAAGAAAGGTAAGTCTTGGAGACAAACACTCAGGCTCTTGAAATGGTATTAATATGGGTTGTACATGAGCACTCTGTTCATTTACAGAATCTGAGATAAATAATATAGAAGAGTTAAGACTAACAAAACATTAACGATTTTCTCTCAGTTCTCATATAGCTTTGTGTTATTTATTCTGAACAAGACTGGATATTATTAGGGGTAAATGAAGCTTTAATCTTGTGCCATTTGCCAAGATGACATAAAAAGTTCTGAAAACCAACAAAATTTCTTAATATCTTTAATATTACTGCCATAAAATGGTAGGAGATTCCCAGGAAGAAAACAAAATCCAACTGCATGCAGGTCTTCATTAGGAAACTAAGCTGCACTTTAAATCACTAGAATCAATTCACTGATGATGCTGGCTGTGAACAGGCAGAACAGATAAGGAAGAAAAAAATTTTCAAAAATCTCACCATGCCTTTGTGTTTACCCTAGTTTACCATATGTGATCCTGAAATTTTTTACTCTCTCTCAGTAAGTGACAGCTTAAATCTAAAAATCATTATAAACTACAAACCAACTGCTGCTGTGACACTAAAGATCTTTTTCATGTGTAGTTGTGATGTCACCATTTTACCCCTTCTCCTCTACTTCTGATTAATGGTCAAATATAAGATTTTGCAGTGAAGAGAAAAACTGTTGGCCTGTTTATGCACCACTTTAGCAAACTGAATGGCTGACGGCATATGGTCAGACTAAAATGAGGTGACAGAAGGAAGGATCTTTAAATCACCACATTCTAAATTAATTTCATGGCTAAAAAGATGGCTGTGTAATGACCATGTATGATTATGTGGTCTTGCATGACCCTATTCTCTCTGTAGTGACCCGTGTAAAGGTACCCTACAAACGAGATCCAACTATGGAAAGCATGGGATCAATTCTGGTTAAATACCAGTCTTTGATTCCATGGCTTACATTTTTAGTGAAGAATCTTCTAATAAATTAACTATCATATTCGGGGTGAATAAAGTAAATTCAATTAAGCAAAAACCAGAATTACAATAGGTCAATAACTAATAAAAAATAATGGTTATTTCAAGGCAACTTGCAATAGGGATACTCTAAAAATCTTACTGACTTGCTTAATCCTAGGAAAATCCTTCTAATGTGTTTTTATAGACCATCACTCTGCAGTACAGCAAGCAGAGTTTGTGCATAAACAAGATGACCTAGTTTTCAACATCTGCAAGTCTTAGCTTGAAGCTTGTTTGTTACTTGAAAAGGCAATTAAAATTTAAACAAGTGTGAAAGAACAAACTCTTATTTTCCTTGAATTTCTGTGAAAAAACCCAGTTACACATTAACTAATATTTAATACGAGGCCACATCAGAACTCAAAATAACAGCAGATAATTAGTATTCATCTTTTTTAGAATAAAACAAATCACAGAGAGATACTAAAACATACGCAAAAACATACGAGAACAGTAGGAGTAAACACTTCAGGAGATTAGGACAGGCATTTCCTTTCAAATTGTAAACCATGTACAGAAAGTGTAATTTCACAGGACATTCTTCAAGTAAGAGCTAAGCTGTGAGTTGATGAACTAAACGACCTGCATATTATTGTATGGAATTCATTAAAAATCCAGACACTCATCTTGCAACAAACACTCAATAGGAAAGGTGACTTTCAAACATCACTATTTAGAGAGACAAATTCATTACTGTTTTCCTCTGACAGAATTTTTTGTCATTGCATTTGCATCTTTTACTATTTAACTAGGATGGATTTACTGTTAGCTGTTGGACATAATGCTTATTACAAGCAGAAAGATGATACAGATCAAAATAATTTCTGTTCCAAGGACCTTATAAACCAAACACAGGAAAACACAGGAAAAACTGCCACAGGACCAAAGGGCATTACACCACACATTTTAAAGGGAGCTAAAGAACCCAAGTAATTTATACTTCTTCATGTCCTGAAAAATGTTCTGGAAGACAAAGGTGCAAGAACTTAATATACGTCATACTAAAAAAGTTATATTGAGTAAATTTAGCTCCATCCCTGTCACTCCTCCAAAGGATGGCTTTCTAGTTAAAGCACAAATGCTGAAGTAAACAGGACTGCACCCATCTACCAGCTCCTCTGCAGCACTTCAGACTTTTGGCTGAGACTGTTATTTATTTCCTTTACTTCCACCTGTGTTCAGAGTTCAAAATGTAAGTGTTACACAAATATTTGTAACGTCTACAGAAACAAATGTCCTAGATTTTCCCTACTTGTTCTATATAAGGCATGTAAATTATTTTCATGACAAAATGTGGCATTCTACAGACAAGTGTTCAATACTATAAACACAGGATTTCTGCTTCCAGAGACTATAGCATTCATAAAAGGAATAACTGATAAAGCTGAAGGATGGGAAACAGAGTAGTCACAGGACTCAAACCCCCTTTTAAAATTAAGTATGTATTGCCATTCTTTGTGAACGTACCTTTAAACATGCACTCAGACCTTTTCCTCTTATTAATGCAAAGTATTTTCAAAGCATGAAAGATACCATCTTTTACTTCGACACTGATACTGGGTAGAATCATAGAATAGAAAATAAAGACTGCAGTTTAGAATTGGAGATGCTAAAATAACTGATCAGCAACAAAACAGCTTAAGGAAAACCAAGTCTTGCTAAATATCACTTTTTTCTGAATACAGGTTTATTTGATCAAAGTAACTGTGTTGACATCAAATGCCTTGCAGAGTCTCCTAACAGGCTTATACGACATTCTGAGATACAGAAAGCAAAAATCAGTAATATATAAAATACAGGTATCCAAAGATGAATGTAAATGAGAGTCTTCTAATACAATGGAGCATTCCCATGCAGATTCTGTGTGGCTTGTTTTGGCCAACAGGAACACAGACCTATTTATCATAGCCTGGAGCATGGTCCCGCATCACATTCTGGCATACTCACTCAAGAAGAAAAGAGAAGAAGTTGAAAAACTCAAAGTTATAAGATAAAAAGACACAAAAAAAAGATTCAAGGAACAATTTTAGACCTTAAATAATGGCAAATGAAAACTGTGTTTCACATAACCATTATCCAACTGAATACTGAAGAAATGTGATTATCATCTACCTATTACATGCAGAAGATACTCCTTTTACATTTTTAAAATGCAGTGAGATAATATGGCTTGCATACTATTCTCTTCAACATCATAATCCTGTAATAGATGCAGAGTCTAATGCCCAATTTCAGAATATTTGCATAAGAGCTACAGCCCTGTAAAATCATTCTATTTACTATGATTTACACACCTTCTTTTACTCTCACAAGGAGGAGTTATTAGAATTACTACTAGAATCCTAGTAAAAAAAAAACAATCAAAACTCCTTCAAGACACAGAAAATAGCAAGAATTAGAATTTTTAGAAAACCCATACATAGAAACATCTCCTTGGATTCAATGTATTATCATGCACATAAGATTACATGCACTGGAGTTCAAATTGCCTGACTCCAGTATTTCTTTAAATCACATACATCTCATTATTGAAGAATTCTGTCTTAGCGTAACTTATGTTTGGATTTTATCAATCTACCATCCTCTCCTTCTCTTAGCCAATTCATTTGCTTGTGGCACCATCTGAGCAAAGATTACAGGTTGACCTGGTGGCTACTAGCCAACAGCCAGTTTCCCTTCCAGAACAGCACCTCTGGGTACATGGTTGGGCAAATCAGCTCCCTCCATCCTGATTCTCCCCAGACAGGGACACAAGTGATTCATCCCTCCTGGCAGATAAGCTGCTGACATTTCCATCTCTGTTTACTGGGTTAGCTGACAGATTGCTGACATGATCCCTTTGTTTCCTCCCTATTCTTTTTACACTAGAGCCAGAAACTCTAGCAGGGGAACACCTACTCACTGCTAGAGAACAGAAACACCATGTGGAGTCCACTTTAAAAGTAATTTCATTTTCAGAGTATAAAAGTTAAGCCCTCACATTAAAAATCTACATTGCAAAACTCAGTTTGACAAAAAAGTATCACAAGTCGTGATGCATATGAATTTCACATACAGATATTATTTATCAAGGAGCACAAAAGGTTTCGCAAAGATTTCAGATGGTATTGCAAAAATACTTATGAACAGATCTTGGTTCAAAAAAATTAGATCACACCTCTTTTTTAACTTAAATGAGAAGCAGTTTTAATTCTATAAGCTAAAGAATTTTAGATTTGGAACTTGCAAAAGAAAATGCACCTTTTTACAGCAAACAAGTGACTTAGACAGCTTCAGGAGTGTAAGAGTCTGATCTAAAAGTTTCTCTACCTATAAAATAAGGATAAATTAAATTTTTTCTGATGCTTTCCAGATCCATAAACTTTAAGTAAGTTAAGCTTGATATTACTCAGCTGCAAAAACACAAAAATCTTAATTATATATAGGATTACACAAATAAATCTTCCTAGGACTGGAGCTTCAAAACCCTACAGGACACTGAGAGAGAGGACAGACCTAGATACAGGATTGGCAGTATTTAAAAAGACCACTAGTGCTCTAAGAAGCAGGAAAAGCAGTGGACCCATAAACTTCTGACACCAGTAGACCAGACATTGTGGGGCTCACAAAAACATTGAAAGCTATTTGTTTATTCATTGTTCACTGAAATCTCACTAATTGGTGACAATACATTGGGCTTTTTTCCCAGAGAATAAATCATCATGGAGAAAAAACATAGAGCATTTTGCATAGAGGTTTATCTTACAAAGATAGTTAAAAACCCAAGACATTCTGCAAGATCCTATACCAACCAAGAATCACTGCCTTTTTTCATATATTATGCCTTTATTATGCCTATTTTAATATACTCCAAGAACTGAAAAAATTCCAGTGTGCCCACTCCCTCTTCCCTAGGTTACTATTCCCTTTTTGCAGTTTCTTAATTTATCTTGTGAAATAAAAATAATTGTTAATTCCTACCAACTTCTGGGTTTCAATTCTATGTAGTTTTGAAAACTTAAAAACAATTCTACAGGTCGATTGTTGTTGCCCCCAGTATTCATATCCCATACTGAACCTCCTTTTTTTTTTACAGGAAAGGAAGGGTTTTCCTGATTGAAAATGCCTTTCAGTTTGTCTTAGGAAGAGAGACTTTAAAACACAAAAATGAATTTAGCAGAAATCTTTTTATAATTTATAAAATGGAAACCTGCAAATAAATTCAATTTGTGGTCAAAAGAGACACAATGTTTCCTTCAAATGCATGGTAGGATAGCTCAAAGTGCCTGTAAAATGTGCTCACTGATGCAAATGCTTAAAACATTATCTACTGCCAGTAGCTGCACCACTGGCAGCAGACTACAAGTGCAGAAAATTTCTATCTACTACAGCAGAAAACTGACACTTTATACATGCTTATAACTGGGCAGAAAAAGCCTAGCAAAAGGAATAAAAGCATTTTTAATACATATAACAATAAAAATCAAGTTTTAGACAAAAAATTTCACCTACTATAAAATCTTATCTTGCTGAATTAGTGGTGATGAATAAAAACATTTCTTTTAATTGCATTTGCTATAGGTTTTTAATTATTTCTATAATAATGGGCCTTAAAAAAGAAGACCTGAGATCTATAGAGTTGAAAGCAAAGAAATAGTGTTATAATGGCCATCTAGCAGTTCTGACTTACATAGTTCTCAGTCCTGAATCTTTCAATTCATTAAATATCTTAGACTGTCTGTAAATGTTTCCATCAAATCTGCTCATATTAAGTCAGAATTGTGTATTTCATTAGGTCATTCTCTCTTTTTATGGTCACGTAAAGTGTCAGATGAACATTTCTCATTATCTGCTGACAGACTAAACCTACAGAAGCTGCAACTAGAAATTTTCTTTCATAAATCTGTGTGGAGCAGTAAAGTCCTGATGGGTTCTGCATAGGGACTTTCCAGCCATTTGGCCCCTAGCATGTACTGCCAGGACTTGACACTGCCTCTTGTTGATATAATGAGATTCCTCTCTGCTCTATTCTCCAGCCTAATCCATCTAAATGGCAGCACAACGTCTTGCTGTACAGTATTGTGTAGTAACTCTCACCATTTCTGTACTGCCTGCAAATCTGCTGAGGGTGCCCTCTGTCCCATCACCAGGTGATGACAAATAGGCTGAATAGTACCGGCCCCAGAATCAATGCCCAGGGTACACATCAATTAGTGACTTGTCTCCATCTCAACTTTGTGTTGTAATGTTATTCTTCACCGATTAGCATAAGAACTTCAGTTTGTTGGCTTGAAATTAATTATTCATATTTTTCTTGGTTCGACAAATTCCATAAATATTAATACAATTAAATAATTTGTGAGCACTGTTTTTGTATTTGACCATTAGCAATCAGAAACTTTCTGCAAGAAAATGGAAAAGAAATATGGGTACTATAAAGCCTAAGAGCACATGTATTTAAAGTAAGAACTATCTAAAGACAGGTTTAAGTTACTGTGTCCTCAATCTGTGGCAAAAAAATTCTGAAGAGGTTTTTGTGCTGGGTTATCTTTGTACTATTAACAATACCATGCATATTTTATCACCATTTCCATTTTGACAGAACTAGGTCTCCACAAACACACAGATCTGGGAGCAGAGTGTAAGTGTTTTAAAGCAAACATGTCAAATACAAGTCTAAAACACTACAATTAGTTTTACCATTACTGACCTTGTATTACACAAGGAGGTTATGCTGGATTTTCTTTCTATACTAGTATTGCCACAGGAAGCCAAAATTTTAAGACTCCTGAAAGCAAATCAAATTCTGTCATGAACCACTTTTTCTGCTTTGAACTGCTAATAAAGCATGTAGGGAACATGCCCAAATTCTGACTCTACATACTACGGACCCCTGCTATGAGACCAAAGAATCTTATTATTCATACTCCCACTTTTTAGTTAATTCAGGTCACATACAATTACATATGTCTTTTCAAGAGCAATATCCAGAGAAATTGTTGGTGTTAGTGATGTCACTTTTCTGGCATAAGGATATTCTGCATGAAAGTTTAGGTGCTCCAACAACATCAAAGTCTGTGTCAAAGGAGTTTTAACTCCATTTAGTGACCTTTAGACTGAACAGATCTAAAGATACGTGCAATTTAAAAAAATTAAAAGGAAGAAAAAACCCCACTTTTTGGTTGTAGTGGTTTCAGTTTGTCTATTCGAGTTTCTGGCCAAATGCCAGCACACTTACCAAAATTTACCTGATTTTTGTCGTGAGATAAGGATTAGGAGTAGGCAAAGCAGGCTCAAACTTTAAGAATATAAGGAAAGTTTATTAATAAACCTAAGACAAAGAGAAAAAACAAGAACCAGAACAAAACCCTAAGACCACACCTCCTTCCCCACCTCTCCATTTCTTTCCCCCTGACAACACACAAAAAGACAACACTTCGACTTTCAGTCAGTTTACCACCTCTGAAATGGTCTTTGTCTCAGTTCATTTAGGGAGAGAAGTCTCTTTTGCTTATACCATGAACTCTCAGTAAGAAAATACAGGTTTTTAAATGGGTTTCAGCCTCACAACCAGCAGCTGCCTGGGAGGAAAGATCTGCTTGTTGTGGAGGATCCCTCCCACAACAGTAGCCTTCCCACAGCCACTACGGTGAGTCATGAACAGTCCACAGGGTACCTTTTTAAGGATGAACAGTTCTATTGCAGCAGCAAAGAAAATCCCATTCTTCTGTGTCTAGCAACACAGGTTCTCCTGGCATTCCCCGGGGCGAGGGTTCTGGGTCACAGCCTCTTCTCTGTCTTTGTTCAAGCTTCTCATCAGGCTGTACTTACTTCAGCACCTACTTGTCTCTACCCAGGTGTTTTGGCTCACTCGCTCTAGTTAGAACACCACATTCCCCCTTTGGACTATTTCTTCATATATTACAAAGAATTTATTAGCTTAATCCCAACCATGGTTCTACAAAAGAATTTTCAGCTTCACTCTTGAAGCACTTCTCATGCTCCTCCCTCTAGGTGTCGGCTCTGCTTCCTTCACTGACTTAAAATCTCTATTTACCATTTCTGTAGATGTCCTCATTCGCTCCTCTCTCTGTGCAGGGAAGGATCGGAGTCTGGAAGTTTAGTCTGGGTACAGAGAGGGTTAATCTCTCTTTCTCTCTCTCTCTCTCTCTCTCTCTCTCTCTCTCTTGCATTGTGATGCTCATGTGGTCTCTGCCAGGCTGTTTGAAGTCTGAGCTGGGTGGAAGAAGCTCTCAGAGTCTCTGTGGCCTTGCTCTGCAAAGCTGGCTTGGCCCAGTGGGGCCAGCCTGGCCCAGGGTGAGAGGGCAGGGCCCAGCCCGAGCTGGGTGGAGCCGGCCCAGCCCCTGCCTGGCCTGGATCAGGGGCCTGGCCCTGTCTAGTGTAGCTAGTGTCGGCTCGGCTGACCTGTATCTGTCGAGAGCCCAGACTGGGTCTTCTCCCACTTCTGCTGCACGGCGGCTCCAAACCTCCCTTCCCCGCCTCCCAGAGGGAAGGGGCAGGGGGGAAGGCCCAGTCTTACTGGAGAGAGAAGCAGAGGAGCAGCTTCTCTCTGAAGAGCAGGAAGGCCAAGAGGAAGAACCATAAACAGTCCTCTGCCTATATATGGTTTCTTCCTTGAAGGTGGATCAACTTTTAATTTGTTGGCCCATACATCAACACTCAAAACTACCTGGTATTGGTTCTCTCTCCCAGGAAGGAAGTTGTATTACTTCCTGCAGCATGGATCACTTTTGAGATTTTGACTCCTCCTGGCCAACCCAGGACACTGGTCCATTCAGATTGGTGTTTTAAAGGGAGAAATTAAGTAACAGCCCAAGAAATATCTGTGTGAAAATAACTTTTTAAAATCCCCTATGCCATAAGAGCTTTCAGGCAGCTCAGGAAGGACCAGGTCAACTTCTACAATACTAAGCAGAGTCCTGCTGTCAAGAATGTATTACTCAAAAGGTCCTTCTACATCTAGCTCAAGGCCTAGAGAATTTCATTTCATTAAATCAAATGTACGCAATTAGCAGGGTAAAAGGTGAGCTACACATCTGAAGCCAAGGCTGACCAATAACTAGATTCATATTGTATAAATTGATCCCTTGCTATTTATAAGTGGTTTGACAAATACCGTAGCATGGATTTTACATGTGTCTGGCTAGGTGTCATTCTGTGCTCACTCAGAGTTTTTATGCCTAGGTAGGTACTGCAATCCGTGTATTGCAGGACTTCTCTAAATGTCTTAACACCTCAAAATGATGCACATACAAAAGCTGCCATTCGCTTAAAGGAAATGAAATTTTCAGAAACAGCTATTCTAAAGAAAGCCCACAAGGAAATGCTTTTAAAATTTATCATACCAGATATTTGCTTTGTATAGACTGTTAATCTTCAGTGAAATAAGTATTTGCTTATATTATTAAACTTCAATTTAAAAATGCAACGCAGTGAAATTTATTAAAATACACAGCTGCAAAATAAATATGGAAATTGTGACTGAAGTATCTTACAAGATGAGAAGAAAAAATTAATTGAGTAACTCTTTTAATAACACACATACACAAAATGCAAATTCAAGACAGATAGAAAATAACACCAAAAAGAGCATTGCTTATTTATAATATCTACTGAGGTAGTTTTAAATCTTTCTTGTTATTTGTAAAGAAACTGTTGAGGCCCCTGCACCCAAATTTAGACTTACTCTATCAGTTATGTTTGTGTTGTTGGCTGTGACATCCTTGGCTGTGCAGCCCCTATGCTGCACTCTCGTGTGCAGCTGTGGTAATGCAATAGCTCACTGCTGCTTGTTTCAGTAGTGTGCAGTCTCTTCTATACAGGGATGCACCATGGGAAAGGAGTGACATAGGAGCTACCAGCATGGGAAAGAACTCCTTGGACTTAATTTTTTGCTGCTGGAGGATTCAGCAAGGAGAAAAGGATTTAAGACACCTGCAAGTGTTCTATTCTGAACTGGCATTGTAGATCGGGACTACTAAATATTTATTTTGCAGATAAAAATGACTGAGGAGAAAGTAGTCAGACAAGCTGCTACTACCACATTATGGTTCAACAATAATTATTCATAGAATAATAAAAAAAACCCACTTAAAATAAGTGGAAAGAACCTACTATAACTCCTGCAATTCAATCTCCTGGCTGCAACAGGAATTGAAATATTCAATTTCTTCACAACAACGTGTGTTTCTTGGCTTTATCAGACCTATGTTCATCCTACCCAGAATGACTGTGACCACACTGGTGCACTTTTGAACCAAATCTAGTGAGCTGTTGATATGGTGGTGATCAGTGAAAGGCTGGACTCAATAATCGTGGGTGTCTTTTCCAACCTTAAGGATTCTATGATTCTAACTGCACCAGTAACCTACTGGACATCACCTCCATCCTGCAGATGTTTCCAATTTTATAATCAGTTGTACTTATGCTTTTAAGGCAGCACCAGGAATCCTAAAATAATTTTTAAAACATTTGAATAATGCGCTAGCTCTACTGCTATGCTACAAAATCAACATTTAGAAAGCCTGGGCAAAACTGTTTAGCTAATTTTTGATTATTCAGTTGTGATGTTTATTTGCATATATTATGTTAGTAAAAACATATTGAGGAAAAGAGTAAAGGGATTGATAGGGGATCATCTTAAAAAGCAATAAAATAGCTGTAATCCACAACAATATCTAACAATGGAAAAATTCTAGCTGCAGTCCTTTCTGCAGTGTCACTAATGGTTGCTGTGGAAATAACTGTCATTAATCCAAAACTGAAAGCAGGGAGCATCTGGAAAATCACAGCTCATCTGCAGCATCTCTAGTGTTAAATTTCTAATGTAAAAATTTCTCACCCATAAATCATATTCTCTCAATCCTTTTCTGCCTCCCACCCAGCTGCACCTCCACCCACCCTACTTCAAGGCTGTACTGTTTGTGCAAGGTAATGATCATTGCTGCATATAGTAAAATGATTCTACCTTCTGTTACCCAACAGTTCTTCTTTTTCAATCCATATCATTAATAGTTAGTCACAGAGCTATTATTCATTCTCTGAACTCCTAAAATGAGATATCACTGATAGGTTTATATCCTTAGCAACTGCACATAATATGGAGAACTGTATTTTGCTCATCCATATCATCACATGTTCCTATTTCTGCTTGCAAACAGACTCTTGTTGTTGTTAAAGAACGGGTGTCAACAACAGGCTTCAACAGGATATTTCATACCAGTTAATATGTACAGCATGTCTTTTACCTCCCCAGCAATGTCACTAGTTTGAGTGACTGCAGTCTTTCAGCCCAAAAGTAGATTTCTCTACCAGCTAGTCCCTATTAACCCTTGGTTCTACTATAAAAATATACAAAGCATATATATATATAAATATATATGGGCTTGCCTTAAATAATTCTGCCTCCTTTTATGTAGAAGAAAGGCAGATATGTTAAATTGTCTAAAATATTTGATTGCATAGTGATAATTACTTCTGTAAATATAGATGCTTGTTTTAATATCTTATATTTATTTTAATTATGTACTATATCTTTCTTCATTTTATTCCACATGCACAGTAAGTATAGAAGAGATAAGACTGTGATAGTCTTTGTAAAAAATGTAATTGTTTCAATAGTCAAAATCAGATTTTATATGTACTAGGAAAGAAGGTGCAGGATATGCAAGCACTTTAAAAAATAATGTATCTAATTTTACATGCATGTTTGCATTAACATACTTTTTTATAATAAAGGAAAATGTTTTGGAAGACTTCTTTCTGTTATACTAAACATGAAGAGAATTCAGTGGTCAGCTGGTCTTTCAACATAGACCCAACCTGGACAGACCCTCTCTCATACATAATTTATCCCTTTCCTAAGACAGTAACAATGTCCATAAATAAGGAAAGTCATAAGGACAGACAATTGTACAGTGGCACGAATACTTAAAATCTGACATCTCTGTAAGTAAATTCTCCATTTGATAAGGAAAATATGTCCACTGTTCAAATCCCGTATCTTGTTTCTGGATGCTTTTTGGCCAGAATTGGCAGTGGATTTCTCACAATTCTACATTCCTTTTAGATCAACTATGCTTCCAAAGCACTACAAGGAATCCAAAGCCCACAAACTCAATACAACTATTACCTCCTTACACAAGGGGAACTTTTGTTCATGCAATGCTAGAGTAACACTGTGTTCCATAAACAAACCTAGCTGGTATGGTCTGCTTTCCATTTCCATATATGCAATCATGTTAAAAGAACAAAAACAAAACCAAGCCTAACAAAGCTTTAAAAATCATATGTGGAATTATTTACTACAAAATACTACAATTTTGCTCCATTTGTCCCTCTTTTTGTTGTTCTTTTGCCAGAGCCTCACTTTCTTAAACCTTTCCTAAAGAAAGTCAGAGCCACTGCATCTTACAGCCATAAATACTTTACCTGCAGAACAAAGAGACAGAATGACTTGAATTTTGAATTAGGGACATGAGAACTACAGGGGCCACTGTTCTTGCTTCAGGCTTCAAAGACAGCCAGGAAATGTCCATTACCCTTTTTCTCAAAGGATATTACCAACTCAGACAGCACATGGTGGTTTTCTGTAGGCCTAGGTCTTCTGAAGGAAGGCAGAAATATAGCAGCAGGTGAGGTAGTGTCTCTTGAGGAGCACAGGGTAAAGTCAGGGTCCTGAAGGGACAGCATTAATAGCAAAATGGGACTAAGATGTGTGGGGAAGTACTTAACACTTAAACTAGAGTATGTCTGTCTATATTTTTTTAAACAAAGGATATTAAATTACAGAGAGGGCAAATTAAATAAATACCACTACCATATTACATGCTACCCCTACTTCTATGAAAATGGTATTCTCAGGTATACATGCACCTGGTATGCCGAGCTCCTCAAAACAGTGTCTTTTCAGTAACTGTCCTAGAAAAAGTATATTTTTGGCCTTTAGAGGTAGAGGATATTTTGTAATACCTCCAGCTGAATTTGTCTGTTGAACACAGATACGTGTATACATATCATGCATCTATTCACACAGTTGCACACACAAACAGTTATCAACATTTCCATTTCCTCTTCCCATTGAAAATTCTCTCATCAGTTATCTTTACTGAAAATAGACAAGGATTGTTTTTATTAGCAAATACTTTATTGTTATAATTGCAGTTATCCATTCCTTTAGTCAGTTGTTATTGCCAATGGAGATGATTCTCAGTCTTTCCCCAGTGACGCTCTATTTGTCACTATTCTGGGCATTAATCCAAGTCCAAAGATAGGAATGAAAATTATAGGCTCTTCCTACATAGCTTTCCTTTTTAGCAACTTCATGCAGGCTCCACATTAGCAACTTCTAACTTCTCTCAGATTTCTTCCTACATAAGTCATTCTCCAAATGGATCAAAAGTAGAAAAAATTCAGCTCAGTGCTCAAAGGGGTGTTATCCTTTAACTTCTTACTGAAAATACTTTTTTTCCCTTCTTTTCCAAATTGAATAAAGGTAGTAGATTCGGGGGTGGGGGGGAGCAGGATTGTGGTTGTTGTTTACTTGAAGCATTTTCTATAGCATATACCACATTAATATCTGAGATAAAATACTAATGGACTTTTCTTGACAGTAGTTCCATAGAATGGAAAATATCATTGCCCTCATTTTACCAGTAGGGAGCTCATGCACAGATAGTGAACTGCAGGTGCAACATCTTAAGAGAAGAATATGCTGAAATCAGGAATACCTTTCTGAAAATACAATCCTTTCCATTCCTAATTTTTGTCAGTGTTTTGGAAAATATTGCTATATATTTTTACTGTTGCGCCATTATGTTAATTAAATGGAGTGCTGAATGCCACTTTTTTATTTGATCTAATTCATCACACTATGTTAATGGATAGAAGCTCAGTTATGGGTCATGATTTATTCTGCCAAATGTTAACAAACAAACAAGTTGGAAAAGCTAATAATAATAAGTATTAAGTAACCAATAAAAAATAGACAACCAAATTTAATTCACTCCTAGTCTGAATTAATTGACAGCAAGTCTATTTTGAAGCAGGAGACAGAACTAAGGTGTCACTGTAACCATCTGTCATACATGCTTCGACAAAGAGGAGAGATTTGTAAGGTACATCAACATCCTACTGCTAATGGAAAATCTCTGTATGTAATATGGAGCCCCTACATACCAGTAGGAGTATGTTGGACCAAACATTGCTCTCTATGTGTTTACCAAGTCTCTTGGTTTATATCAAGTACATGCTTAAAAGGAGATCTACTGTTTTACTGAACTTCAATGGAAACTACATTTGCATGTAGGTCTTCAACCTCTAAAATAAAATCAACAACTTTTGCCAGATACTTCTTGGCTGCATTTCACAATGTAATGTTTTCATTTAGGATTAAAATTAGCAATCAGATATGATTACGAAGTGAATAGTGATTGGGAAGCACTTAATCACCTAACTAAGATAAAACATTAGGATTAGCAAATCAGAAAATGCTTCTGAAAGAAAAATAGAAGAGGTTGCAAATGCAGTCAAAAGAGAAGCTAAATGGCAGGGAAGTCATTAGCAAAATAATACTTGATAAGCCTGATTGCCTCCTACTTATTTTTGCCCAACCATTTTAAAATTATCCCTTTCTAGTTTTCTCCCTCTTTCTTCCTTCTCCTGGCTAGTCCTTTTGGCTGAACAAAAACTACCTGTTCTTCTAGTCCTTCTCAAAAGACATCAGTCTTTCCCTTATTAATGGATTCCAAACCTGCATTACTGCAGAACCAACTACAGGATGCATACACACAAGTCTGTCACACCTACAAATAACAAAAACACACAAGAAGCATAACAAAGTAATCCATTACATCCTACAGGTGTATGGAATTGGTTAGCTCTTCTGCTACATTCCTACAATACCATAGAGCATTTAGGAGTTTCACCACTGACTGCTCTTTGCCCAAGATTTCATTATTAATATCGTTGCTATAAATCATATTTTAAAATAAAAAACAAGCAAAAACTTATGGGGAGTTCATAGTTTCCAAAAGGATAGCAAAAATATTTTGCCCCTTGGTACATCACAAATAAACTGTAATCAGTTTACTGTTTGTAACATTTTACATCATAAATATCTTAAATACTTACATAGCATCATGGAAACACCAACTTCCTTGATCAGATTTGCAGTATCTTATCTCACCACTCTGCATAGAAATAGAGAGAAACATGAGTTTGAAAGTGGTCAAGACTCATAACTGGACAAGCCAACTTACAAAGATGGTTCTGAACAAGACAGCATCTTGTTTGACTACTCTCTGACACAATCATCTCAATTACTCTACATAAGTTTTATCATGTTTTTATAATACAACACCGTATCACTTGATTTTATCTTTATTTTCCATCCCTGATGAATCTTTCTGAGCATGGCAAAACGCCCACGATGGATCCAGCGGCTGTTCTGAGCATTTCCTTGCAGTTGCCAGTGCGTTGGTGGAAAGCCTTTCCCTGCCCTGCGGTGGCTCCGTGCGGGCAGCGGGGGCGGCAGCGCGGCCGGAGCGCCCCAAGCCGGGCCGGCGCGCTCCCACAGCGCCCCCTGGTGCCGCTCTCCGGGCTGTTTGCAGCGGGAGCGCGGAGCACTGCGGCAACGCGGGATTCAAAGGCCCGGCAAAAAGCTGGGCTCCTTAACTCTTGCTGGGCGAGTTCCTGGCTGCACAGTTTAGAAATGAGCTGTGTGACTATCTGCCTGAGCAAGAACCACTCCGTTCTGCAACGAGGAGTCAAAAACAAAGCGAAGAACTTCAGGAAAGAATCAATATTGTGAATGAGGGATACAAGGGATTCGCATGTCAAAAGATGAGGAAAGGGGTCTGTTTATACTCAGCAGTAGATTGTGTTCTAAACTAGAAGAAAGATGTTCACTAAATTTACCTTCAAATAAAACAGGAGCTTACCATATTAAGGGCAGCATTTTTATGCAACTATAACTAATCAGTTCATCATCCACTTCAGAAAACAAAGAAGATATATTCCCTAATAAGGAAGGGAATCATGCCATTGACTAGGATTTGTTCTGAAGACATTCAGGGATTAAAGAACAAAAAGCACAACTGAAACAACAAGCACTAGTAACAGAAATTAATACCGTAACACCTATTTTAATCCTTTGAAAATAAAAGCACATAAGAAGTAATCAGAGAAACTTTGTTTACTTCTATAGAGGATCCGTTAAGGCACTGGAGAAATACTATAGTAAAAGCTCTAGGATTGCACATGGCTTCACGTTACCGGCAAATCAGTAACACCCAGCAGAATACCAGCATTTGCAATATTAGCATCTTTTGCTACAGCTCAGAAACAGAACTGAATCCATTAAGCTAACAAATGGGTAACACAGTGCCATTGCACTCAGCATAAATCAAAACCAAGCACGAGGCAAAGAAACCAAGAACACTTCACAAAAACACCTCTAAATATAATGTAAATATAAGCTGGCCAAACATACCTGTGTGGCCCTACCTTTTGTTCTCTGAACACTGAATGCCTTCGGGTGAACTGATGGCTAGTAAGTTATCAGTCGCTTGTGCCTTACTTTCTTGCCTCTAGTTCTCCTACTTCTCTTTAGATTCTTTCATCTAAAATCTGTTACAGCAATACTTCAAGCAAATCCCAATATTTGTAACTTTCTCCTCACTCAAATTCTAGCTCATACCCAGCAAACAATTAAGGAGACACAATTGACTTCTCTGTTCAACTTCTCTTTTTCCCCCCACCAAGGGTAGTCCAGCAGGTATCCCCTTTAATCCTAGACCCTTAGTTACACACAAGCACAGTTAGCTGCTAACCCACATGCTGTCACAGCACTCATCTTCGAGTAATTGGAATATTAAGCAACCAATTATTCTCTTACTTTCTCAATTGTAGTAAAGAAACAACAGTAGAGCAGCTGTGATTCAAAAATACACAAAGAAAAAAAAAACTTCCAAGATTCCAGAAAGACAAAAGAAACTTCTAGGAAAGCAAATAATCAGTTCTCTTTGGGCTCATACACTTTAGCTGAAGAGTTACAGGGTGTAACACAGCAAGGCAGTTCCCAATTCAGAGTCATGAGTTCCTAGTATAACTCTCCTGCACTGGTGTGCCTGCTCTCTAGGTTTCATTTGTGGCTATTTTGAACCAGAAGAATTTCAATTTAGATTTTCCCAGCTACAGATCTCATCAGTAATGAGTCAGAGAGACAAACAATGAGTTTACATTTCATATTTGCCAAAAGAAAAATTCATATGTAAAGCTTCAAATTCTCCTAGTTGGTTTTATGTGAGACTTAAATTAAATAAAAATACATTATTTGTCTCAACCAACTAGCAAGGCATAGCCAGTTGCAGTTTAAGATTTTGTTGCAGTTTAAGATTTTGTTTGCCCTCCATATGCTTCCTTTGACCATATCAGTGCAGGACAGCAGGCAGTCTTATCATATAAAACTGAAGCCCCAGTATTCACAATGAGAACCATCAAAAAAAGGTGCCTACACATCAATGATAAGCTTAAAGACCCTGTGTTTCTCCAAAACAGATTATGGTAACTTCAACTCGTAGGAGAGGAAAAGCTGTACTGATAACTTCCAGGTCAGTTATTTAGTTTTTGTCCACTAACTTCACAAATACTACAAGTTCTTATGAAGGCCAACTTAGAAACTTTAGGATATAACAGACATTTTCTTCAAAACATAATTCTTTTGAGTAGTTTCTTTAAAGCTCTATACACCCTTCCAGGAGACCAGGTGCTTGGTATTTATTAAGCTCATCAGCTAAACAACACAGGCTGACTGCCCACAGTGTAATATTAGGAGGTTTCATTTCCCTGTAGCCCTGACCATCCTTGCAGAGGGCACAATACAGCTGGACAGTCTCCACTCATTGTTCACATGCATCACCGAAGCTCATTTCTCAGTAAAATCTTTTTTAAAAATGGTCCATAATCTCTTCCTGGCAGACTGTTATGTACCTTACAGCTAAATTAATTTGCTGTTGAAAACATTAGTCCTTTTTTAATATGCTTGCCTCAAAGACAAAGACACTATTAGAAAGTAAAAGGTCACTGACCTTTTTAGGAAGGACAGAAGAATCTGACATTAAAGTGTCATGTGATTATAACAACCATTCCTTACAAAAAATGTTAATTTTTTTTCTGTTTTATTCCTTCATTTAGAGATAAAAGGAAATGTAATCTTTTTCTTTTATCTGTCAATTTGCACCACATGACTTCTTTTTCTAGGCCTGCTTTGTGTCTAATCTTTTATCTTACATGGTTTCAGATGATCTAGACATCCTTGGAGCACACAAAGAGCTTATAGTATTGACTCCTCTTTGGGATTTTTAATGCCTTGTTTGCGTTTATGTTTCATGGTGTGAAAGATGGCAATGGTTTCATTGGCATTTAGAAACCTAGTTCTCAAGCGGTAACACTGGGAAATCAAAAGTTGTAACAGTGTAGGCTTCTCCACAAAGCTCTGCCAACATGGTTCAACGCCATCTCATCCTATGATATATTACAGTTTCTGCTAGCTTACCCAGTGGAGATGTCAGACGTGTTTGTCTGTAGTTTCCTGGATCATTCTTGGAGTTCTTTCAGGCAGCCATATTCATGTCACATGTGCCATTTTCCAATACTACTAGTATTGGAAACTGGCATTACCATTGACATTAAGCAAAAAACTTAGCACTACCTTCCCCAGCCACAAATTAATTTATGATTCAAAGATGAACACATCTGATCATCCCAAATCATTATTGCTTATATTTTCCAGTCATTCTAGTGATAATTCAATTTAAGGCATATTCTCTGGTTCTCATTGCGGAAAGTGTTTTGCCATGGAAAATTTCCCAAGATGCTGTCCAGCAAACAAAAAAAACCCCTCTTTACTTTGTTCTGGTTTTATTGTGATTGCTCTTCCCACCCAGCCTTAAATTTCCGTGGATCTTCAGGATTCTCTTGCAGAATTTTTGCTTATAAATAATAAAAGTACTAATGACAACTCCTTTTGTGTGATTGTTGATCGAACTCATTTTAGCCTCCTTAGTATGTTTCCACATTTCACGAAAATTTATGGTTCTTTCTGTTTCCTTTCTTTAGACACAACTTCCTTTGTGCCCATCTTTCTGGAAGGTGCCATCTGGTTTTTTTTTTTTTTTGTAACTGTCTGACTCCTGTGGTTTGATTTTGTTGCCATCTATCAGAGCTTGATCCTGCACCACATCCAAGGTTGGGGGGGGAGTAAATAATTGTACAAACTGTCCTACAGCAAACTCCCAAAGAACATAATGTAAACAGTGGATTATGGACTTGCAGAGCACCCTGTAATTTTATTCACAATGTACTGCTAGTCTTACTGCTGAGACTAAAATCAGTATTAAGCGTTCTATACAATAACCACATTCCAAAGTACAACAAGAAGCACAGAGGAATCCAAGTAATCAAAAACTACTCTCATAGTATAGGAAAATGGATCTCTGCACAATCTTTTGAGAAATGCCTATTTCTTTTCCTAGTTCACTGTTACTATACTGAATTAAAACTATTAAGTTTATAAACACTAAACCATGCCAGTGTTATCAATACAACTAAAATTCTAGGACTCTTAAATAAGTGGCACCAGCCCCCTCACATACTAAGAGCTGCATAGAGGGAGCTGGACTTAATTTGTCAAAAAAAGCCTGAAGGATGTATGTGATGAATTATAAGGTTATACATGAGAAAGTATTTGCACAGAACAGAAATTATTTTCTAAGGTAACTAGTGCACACTCCAAACAAGAATTAAAACAAAATCCCATTCATTATTCAGGGCACTATTGTAGAGCATGTGGGTGTTAGATACAGAGGCCTTGTGAGGAAATTGCTACAGTACTAAACATAGAGAGTCTGGTAGAAGACTATCTTGAAAACCTACTATATGCTTTATTACATTCTGCTTTAAAACAGCTTAATTGTGTGGTTTTACACAGAATTCTTTGTACAGTCCAAGAAAGAAAATAACATTGCTACAAATCACGGGAATTGCATCTCAGGCCTCTCAAAGTTTCTTTGCTGAGTCATGTCATCTGACTAGTCACACAAGAATCCATGTCAGCTTACAGCTTGTCATGGAGATGATTAAAGATTTTTTTTGAAGGAGCTGAAGCTCATGTGCTTAAGCTATTGAACAAAAATGTCATACATGCTCTTTATGTGCACTTTGTTCTCCATATTAAATCATATGCTTCATGGATCTTTAAGGACAAAATTACTGATGCACAGCACATGTGCTCCTTTAACCACCACGGTTTACCCCAGCAAAGTATTATCAAATATAAGAGTTCTTAAGACTATAGAAAGGAAATTAGCATGCTCTGTTTTCTCTGCTATTTAGTTGTCAGCTCTCAGGGATTTTTTCTCCATAATGATTTAATCTTGCTGAAAATTTTGGGTCCATATTCTGATGATGCCCTCCATTAATTGAAGTAAGTTCTCAGAGTTAGGTGGATTTTTTTTACTCTTGTAGGCCCTACATTTTTTGACCAGCAATACTTCACAAAATTAATGACGGCGTCCAATTTCTTATCAATGCCTACTACTTCCTACGGGCTTTGGTTTAAGATGTATGTTTCTTTGTGTGACTTGTTCTATGTTTCTAAAGCATATTTTTGCTGAATGCTGCTTGGTCTCAGCTTGAGCTCTAGCGACTCAACTCTCAGCACTCTCATTTTACGTCTTTTAATTAGTTTGATGTCTTCCCATACTTTCACTAGAACCTCAATATATTCTTTATCGGATTCATCACTCTTTACAGCAGATTACTCCCTCTGAGAATAGTGAGGCCTTACTAGCAACACAAATATTAAAAAGCAACCACAAATTAGCAACTATGACATCGGACCTGGTTTTCGTTACACATCCCACCGAGAAAGCTTTCCCTGGTGCCCTCGGGTTAAACAAGGATTGGGTAAACTCGAAGTCTCACAAATTCAAGGCAGAGAAGCGGTTATTTTCTGGAATGTTTCCAGCAAAGGGGCCGCCCGGAGGAGGGGCCGCTGCCTCACAGCCCCCGCCCGCCCGTGGGATCCCTGGGCACTCCTCCCGCACCTGATCGCGGTCCAACAGGTCCGTGCAGCCTGGGTCGGGCAGGGCCAGGCGCACACGGCCCTTCCCTCACGGCGGAGGCGCCGCGGGGCCGCTCCGAGCCCGCCTGAGGGGAGCCCGTGCCGGGCGCGCGGCTCGGGCGGCAGCGGCACCCCCCAGCCCAGCGGCGCCGCGAGGGACGCGGGGCGCCCACCCCGGGCCCGCGGCCATGGAGCCGCCGCCAGCCGCCGCTAGCCAGGTACCGGGCGGACACGGAGGGTGGGTGGGACTCTGCGCGGCTCGGCGAGCCCCCCGGCACCCGCCGGACTCCTCTCTGCGCTCCGCGGCCCGAGGGGCGGGGTGGGTGTGAGGGGCACCGCGGCCGGTTGCGGCGGCTCAGGGCGACCGGCCGCTGGAACGTCCCCGCTCCGCGGTCGAGCGGGCGGCAGAGATGGCCTTTTCATCTCTGCTCAGTTGCCCCCGAATTCGTAGGAGGAAGAAAGAGTCGTGGGTGCCATGCAGGGAGGAAAATGCGGTCTCGGGGGCCTCACCCTTGCTAGGCAGGGGAGGGCGGCTGCTCTGCACGGCTGAAACTCGGTGTCGCGTGAGGGGTAGAGCGTGAGCGCTCCGTCTCCAGCCGCGCCCATCATCTGCTGTGCCCCATCATCTCCTGCCGTGCCCGCTGCTGTCGCTGCCCTAGCGGGTGGCCTTAGCTGTCCCACGGCTCGCAGGGGGCCCAGGAGAGGACCCTGCGAGAGGCAGATGCCTCCCGTTCACCTGTCCCGCGGCCCCCCGCGTTGCGCAGCTCTCTGGCCGGGCTCCCAGCTGGCATCCCTCCCTGTCTGCGGGCCAGGGGCACCCTCGGCAGCGCTACTCTTCACACAGGAGCCCTTTCACCTGTGTCACAACTTTTTGTTGCCCCTTTCTTTTTGCTCACTTAAATACGTTACTTCCAACTGGGGAAAAGGACCAGGGCTTAGCAATGCACATTGTGCTGGTTTCTTGTAACAACTGAAGAGAGGGAACTGCACTGTTCTGTTCAGCGCAATTTCACCTGTACTGTGCTGTTAGCAGAGAGCATTAAAATTCCAGGAGAGAGTGACAGTGATGCTTCTATTGCTGAAATCAGTAGTGAAATAAAAAGGTAGCAAAATTCTAGATAAGAAACAACTGTGGAAGAATGTTACTTATGAAACTGTGATAGGAAGAAGGTAGGAATTAGTGGTTAGTTTGTCTGATGACACAAAAGACTTGGGGACACCAAGTAATAATACTGAATGGTAGATTCAGAACAAATTAAAATACCTGTCTCTTTTTAGGATGCGTAATTAAAACATGACAGTCACTGACACACGATATTTTAGATGCTAAAACTTACACACTGTTTCAAAAAAGGGAAAAATCAAGCAGCAGTCCATTAAGAAGTGTAATGCACCAAGAGCACAGCTACTTTGGGAAGTCCAGTAAACATAAACTGAGGAAAGCTGGGATGGGAAAGTTATTTGCTAATTAGCGATTTCCTATGTTCTTATGCTCTTCCCTAGGCACCTTCCATGGTCATCCCTCAGAAATGGGATACTGGCCTTGGATCTCAGACAGTGTTAACCCTTCATATGTTAGTGCTGCTTAGGATTAAGGGTTCTACTTAAATGTGTAGCCCTACTAGAGGCAGGCAATCTTATGCTTGTCAGTTTATATGTCTATCTACAGATGACTTAGATTTTTCAGTAATTTAATTTTTTTTCCAGGAATATTAGTGACAAGCATCTAAGTTTGTACTACCTGCTATGTATGCATCCATGAAATAGTGTTTTTACCCTTATACTTGGTATACAGAACACAGGCAAGGATTTTATTCATTAAATGCATATTCCTCTCTTGAATTTCACAACTTCAGTTAAAATACGATCTTTCTAATGAATAATTCTAAAATGTTCTCAGCACAGTAGTGATCTAAGGAGAGGATTACTGCATGTTTATTTAAAAATTCTTTTTTGAAGCTACAAACTTTAATTTTTGAAGCTACTGGCTGCATATTGTGCTTTGAACTTTGGTACTTTCCCACAGAAACTTTCTGGGACTAGCTGATTTTATAGTGTCATTAACTGTTCATAATTAACTAAACCATTGAATGGTACAGAAATATTTAAAATACTGGATAAAACCTTGGATTACAGTACGTTAAGATGTTGGCACGCTTTAATACTAAGTCTTGAAATTAATTTCATTTCCCTGATTCAGGAACTTTTTTTAATGTCCAGTTGTATTCGCCAAAATATTTTCAAAAATACTTTATTCGCATTTCTGCCTTTGAAACATGACTAAGAATGGCTTTGTTTAGCAGCCTGCATCTGAGTTTATGTGCATTTCTGTCCTTCCACTTACTATTTTTCAGAGAATCACAGAAGATTATGGGTCAGACTTAAACAGGAATTAGATGCTTAATACCCCTTTGATTTTTCACTGAAAAAAATGGGATTTATTTATCAAAATACCTCTACAAATCTGAGTTTATGATAGTTTTTTTAAATCCTTAAAAGACTATGTGCAAAATCCTTGTTCTCACCTATTTTTCTCATGTATAATGTTTTCCTTGTCTTCCTGAATTAGGTAGAAGCAGACGACCAAATAGCCCTCCTTAGTAAGCCCAGGAATAAAGGAGGAAACAGTGATCTGGCATCAGCTGGATTTAACATTATTAATTCAATCATAGGATCAGGCATTATAGGTAAGTTTACTTCACTGTCCTGTATTCAGACTTGTTTATTCATGCGTGACTATCCAGCTCTGAGAGTAACACTGATTTCTTACTTTCTGCTGCTGTTTTTAAAGATTTTTCTCTGTATTTGTTTGCTTACTTTGCAAAAATGCAGAGATGTCAGTTGAGACCACACCTCAGTGATAAATACCCTAGAGTCTCTTGGCCATGATGATCAGAGAGGCTGGGCAGGTGCTTACTGAAAGTCATATTTAAGCAACACTTTGTCAACTGAAAATTATCTTTTTGAGGTTATTAAACATGCTGGTCCAATTTTTGAGATTACTAGCGTTTTTTTTTTAATTTGAATTTTTCTTTATATTGATTCTCACAAATAAATATTTGGATAGAGTCATCTAGAATCTCTCCTTTTCTACTTTGCAGGATTGCCATATTCGATGAAGGAAGCTGGTTTTCCTTTGGGAGTACTGCTTTTGTTTGTGGTTGCCTTTATCACAGGTACTCTAAAGGCAGTTTCTATTGTAAAGACAAAATTGGTCCTGCAATATTTTAGCTGATCTTGAGCTTAATGATACCTTAAAGAAGTGTATCTATGACAATAAAAATGACTAATTTTTTCCTTACCTCACTAATCCCTTGAGCAGATTAGTAAAAGTAGAGAATTACATTGTACAATATATGAAGCTGCTTTTTAACTGCATTTATCTTTATAAAGCCGTATTTTCTCGATCTAGGTAACATTTGAAAGAAAGTTCTTATTTGTGCCCTCATAATCACCCGAGTTCACTGTTTTTATCCTAATTAGGAGACTGAATCTTGAGTGGGTGGTATAGGACTTTTTAAAAATAGACTGCAGAATGAAAACCTTTGATTGTACTATGATTTTAAGTGTGTTTCTTCCAATATGAGCCTATAGCTCCTGGGTTTGGGGGCTTGAAGGATTTCTCATCCCTGCTTTTCTTCTTACAGATTTTTTTTTTTTTTAGAGGAGTGTAAGAGGGTGAAAAGTAATCAACCACAAGTTAGCTTATATTGTCTTTAACAGTAATTTTATATTTTAACAGATTATTCCATTATATTACTGATCAAAGGAGGAAATCTGTCCGGTACCAAAACCTATCAAGAGCTGGTCAAAACAACATATGGTCTTGTAGGTTATCTAATCCTTTCAACTCTCCAGTTTTTATATCCATTTATTGGTAAGATCACATAAAACATAAATGTTTAAGTTTTGTAAGTAACAAACTTTTTCACATTACTTCATTTTTTCACTGGTTGAATCTTAAGAGCTATACAAAGAATGTACTGTGTATGCTTCTTTGCTATTTAAAAAAAAAAAATAAAATTTACGTTGTGGGTTCTGAAGAATGACTGAGGAGTAATTCAGAGAACTGAAGGATCAGAATAATAGAAACGAACTGAAATGTAATAGCGGAGAAATTTGTGATCACACATATAAAAATCAATGATAAAAGTAGCTAGAAAAATAGCAAAGGAAATGCTGTTCTAGATTGAGTAGCAGAGCACAAAGCTGATGTGTCCGAAACAAAAGGAAAATACAAATTTAGGAGTATACTGAATTAGTATTTTTTCAGAGATGCAGTATTATTGTAATTGGGGAAGTTGTTGTTTAGGTCTTTCTTGAATATTATGTGCTGTCATTGCTCTTCAAAAGCATTAGTTCAGCCTCATACCCCACAAGGTACTAGGAAATTGGGCAGTCAAGACCCCTTTGAAGAAGAAATAGTAAAATAAAAAACAGGTATAATCTGGGCAGGAATTTCTTAGACCAGAAGTTTGAAATAAAGTTATACTCTTGAATCTGTTCCCTGCTGTAGCAACATAATTAAATCAAATCTTAAATAATCTTGATATTTTCACACATGGGGCTGCAAGATGTGGTGACTAGAGATATCAAGAGTCTGGACTTTGTGATTGCATCGTCGCAGATCAAAATTCCTATTTTGGGTCTGGCTACAGGTAGCTGAGGTTTTTAAGGGTGTCAAGTTACAGCTGGCAGCAATGTTACACATGTAACTATACTCCTTTGTAAATCAACTAGTCCGTCAATAATACAAAAAGAATTGTGAAGGTCTCAGTCCTTACCATAGAGCTATGAGTATGCTCTTGTACGTGTTTGAATTAATTTATATAAGTAATGTTAATGATTTACAATTTCACAACACTGAATATTTGTGTAGTTAAAGTCAATGTATGCTAAGTGTTGAAGACCACAAGAGTGTACAAATACATTTTGTGTGTATGTAAACACATGTGCACAAATTTGTGCACGCTTGGTGTAGGGTTAGATAAGAATGAAATATGAGTGTTAAGGCCACAGCACTTACTAATGAGAGGGAGGAATCGAAATCCATATCTGATCTATTAATCTATTTTCTCCTTCTTTCTTCTGGTTTAAAGATTTTGCTAGCTCTTTGCATGAGCTAGAAAGTCGTTTGCATTTCATTGCAGAACTGATTATTGGACTAACACAGAAAAATTACTAAATATAAACAAGCATTTGAAAATAAACTGACAAATAATTGCTATTTGAAACAAACAGTTTTAGAAAGCCTTTTTTATCCTCTTCTGAAGTAAGATTATATGGCCACTCAGCCTTGTTTATCAGGCTGCATTATGGCTGAGGTTGTACCTGATAAAAAAAAAAGGGAGGCATTAAAGAATTACTTTTTTAAACCTGAAACTTACAAGTTGTTGCTGCTAGTCAGAATTCATATTAAAGGGATAGTGGCATATAATTCTGAAGTCTACAAAAGGTGTGTATTCAGTGTAAATAAAATATTTTGGGTATGACTTGTACTAACAAAAAACTTATTTTCTTTAAGCTATGGTCAGTTACAACATAATAACAGGAGACACTTTAACTAAAGTTTTTCAGAGAATTCCTGGAGGTAAGATGCATTTAAAAATTTTAAGAATGGGGGATTATGTATTGGATAGAAGCGTAGCATAAATATTTTGGAATTACCTGTAATTTATCTTCTAAATTACTCTTTAGTTCAAATTAAGAACTTGAAACATATGTCTATAAGTGGGTTTTTTTGAGTTTGTTCTTTTTTCTTTAATAAGCATTTCCCAAATAAAAACTATGAATCCTAGTCCTTGGCTATCAGTGGACTCAGTGTCAGTGAAGAGACCAGATGCTTCAGTGAAATACTAAGCAAATAGAAGTGAGTCTGCCACAGTTGCATATTTACAAGATTACTGGATCTTGTAATTTTTTTTTAGATATTTCCTATAATAATAATCTTTCCTATGATAATAATAATTTAAATAGTGAAACTGTACTTCATCTTGTGAATAATTCTGGATGAGTTGCAAATAATATAATGAACGTCGTGCTTTTTAACTCATGCCCCTTTGTTTCCCTTCCTGTGCTCTAAGTTTTCACAGCGGCATCAGTGGAGCAATTTGTGTTCATGTTTGATACTTTAGCACAAAAGCAGCTAAGTTAAAACATTCTTTACTGGGAAATTAAACTGAGAGAAAACATATCTGTAATGAAGTGGAAATGCACATTTGTATGAACTGTTTCATTTCAACAGGAGAGCTGTAATTTTCAGCATGTGAAACCTGAAAGGTGTGGATGTAGTTTTAATTGTCACACTCTGTTGTTCTGTGAATACCTGATCAAATTGATAGCAATAGTGAATATCTAATAATTTATATATAATATAACTTCTGTAATTGGGAGAATCCCCAGCATGGCAAATTTTATTACCTATCCAGTAGAATACCTGCCTGGAAAGAGGTGGGAAAGCATTATAATCTCCCAAAGAAAAGAGGGAACAGAACACAGTTTCCCGTGTCAATTGCCAGTCACTTTCCAGCCATAATGATTCATCAAGTATTCATTCAAGCCAATGATTTATGGTGGTCTCACTGAAGCTCAGAGATGTTTTATTTTAAGTTGTCATTGGCTTGAAAAAACCCATCAGTTATACAAACAAATCCCACTGATTGCATGGAATATTATAATAATATTGTTGTCTTCACATGGTAATCTACTTCGTAAGTGGAAGCTGGCTGATGGCAAGAAAGGCAGTGCTCAAAAGAAACCTCAAAATTAACTGATTTTAGGCCATTTCTTAGAGAACAATGCTATCCCAAACAGCACAGTAATTGATGTCAACCCAGAGTGTCAAAAAATTCTTGAGACTAAATGGCAGAAAGTAGTATAATTTTTTACTTGCAGTCTGCCAGCATTGACCCAGACATGATGAAAGATGTTAATACCAATCTATATGTAGGAATCCAGACTTTCTAATTTTGGTTTAATACATCCCATATGTTATGCATTTGGTTTGAATTTGCAGAATTCTTGTGTTTATGCCCATGCTGTGCATGGCTTTCTCAGTATTAGTTAATGCCTAGTTTTCAGTTTTTTTTACTTACTGAGTAGAGGGAACAAAAACTTGGTCACCAGTAGTTTGTTACTTTTAACCTTTCAAATGTAGCTAATCTTTTCCTTAAGTTAGTCTCTTAAAGAAATAAATTATTTTCTTTTTTGCTTTAGTTGGGCTGGATAACGTGCTTACCGACCGCCACTTCATAATTCTTCTTACCACCATCATCTTTACCTTACCTATATCTTTGTATCGAGACGTAGCAAAACTGGGAAAGGTAAATCATAACAGCAGCTGATTTTTGGTTTATTGTTCTGTATGCCATTGAAAATAAGTACCAGTCATAACTTCTTGTAAATGCATTATGCTGCTAAGAAGACAATGTTTCAGCAGCTTACTGACTAAAGTCATGTTTTTAACTTTACAGGTATCTCTTCTTTCTCTGATTCTAACCATTGTCATCCTGGTTATTGTGATGGTGAGAACAGTAACCCTCAGTCCACAAGTGTGAGTATTTTTACAATTGTCACAAAGTGAACTTTTGATAATATATAATCTGATACTTCACTATTTACCTGCATAGTTGTGGAACATGCCTGCTTTGGAACAGATAGATAATTGAAAAATCTCTATCAGCAGTAATACAAAATGAACAGCTAAATATACTTAATCCTTTTAAATTTTTTCTTCTATTGGGTATAAGCAAATTCAGGAAAAGTCTCAAAACCCCTAGAGATAAATGGGAAATTGTGGATGATATGACTAACAGCATGTGGGTCCTGAATTGGCATGTGATGTTTTGTCATTTGAGATTTTTTTTCCATTATTGTTAGACTGCTTATATTTACAGTCCTAAATAACTAGTACCTTAGGAATATTTCTTTTTCTGGTAAGATAACTATGCTAATTTAATAATAAAAATCAAATACAAATACTGAGAATTTTTAAAAATAATACAATAATAAAATCTTTATTCTGTAATTTGGGATAACTGTAGAAGCATGAAAAACTCTTACAGCATTCATACTCTGAAAGTAGTATTTAACATTGGGCATTGGAATGTTCTAGACAATTCAGTATGCATGTATGGTGACAATATTTTTATAATTATATTGCATGAAAGTGTTATGAATCTATTCTTTTTCCTTAATGGCCTAGAAGGGCTTTTTTCTCATCCTTTAAATGTATAGATATAATAATAAAGATGACAAATTCTATTTCTGAATGTCCTTTTTTATTTACTGAAACAGGTTTATATGATACTTCTTATGTTTCCCTTAGTAGATTCTTCCACTAGCATTGTTTCATCAGTGTTAGGCAAAATTGTTCATTTGTATTACTGCTGTGATTCATGGGTTAATTGCAGGGCATTCAGGTTTAATGGTAGGAAGATGCTGGGAATAGCAGTTTTTAAACTTGTACCAGATGATGTTGTCTATCATCCACAAAATCTCTCTCTCAGAACAGTATGGAACTTCCCTCCCCTCCATATTTCTGAAGCAACATGCTTTTCACACTGTGTGTCAAAGGGGTATTTAAAAGGTTAATCTCAAAATCCTCTGTTAAAAAAGGAAGAAGCTATATATAATAGCTACTGATAACCTTGTTCCTATGGTAACATTTCTCCTCCACAGTTGTGATGCACTGAAAAATATGGAATGCATGGTTTTATTTTTCCTTACAATGCATGCTGTTTGGTTTTGAGTGGTTCTTGAAGTTTTACTTCTTAATTCTTTAGAGACTTCCATTTCTGCCTTTACACTTCTTAAAAATTCATCTAGCAAGTTGATAAGCAGTTGGCGGGTTTTTTTTCCTCACCAACATTCTGTTAATGTCTATTTTTACTATCTTTCTTATTGATGCTATACAAAAATCTTCTCTGCCATTTATGTAGAAATTTATGTTTCTTATTTTACAGTTAGACATATACTTCTATTGTTAAAACTCAGTATTATTTTGTTAGTTGTATAATGGTATGACCTTTTTATTTTGTAATGAAAATAAGGAATACTGTTGTATTTTAATACGGGTCTCATCATATTACAAGTGAATTAACACATTTATTGTGAATCCTTATAGAAATACAGTAGAAGTCAGAGTTCCCAAAGAGATTTTTAAAAATTATTCTTATGAAAGCACAGTCCTTGTATCTGTCATATAGGAAAATAATTTATACAGTCCTGGATAAAGGCTTGATGGGGACAAGAATATTTAATCCCTACAATTGTTATATGGGAGAACTGAGTATGTGCCTGCCATTGATGACAGGTCATTGCCAAGAACAAACTAGACAATTCCATGGTTTCCCATTCCAATCCTTAACTGGCCTTTTCTTATGAATCCTTCCTAAATGTGTCTTGCTCCATTTCATATTGTTTGCTTCTTGGCCCAACCATAGTGGATATGAACAGCAAACTGTTCATGCTTTTTCAAGTTCTTGAAAAACACCTGTGAAAAGATGTAATTTTACCCCCTCTGGGGATCCTTTCTATAGACTAAATAACCACAATTCCTTTAGGAATTGTCATTTCCTGTGTTTCTAATCATGCTCAATGGCTGCCTTACGTTTTCTTCAACTTAAAGTGGAATTGTGGTGCCCCACCTGCTTGACATATTCCCTCTGAGGAGCAGGGAAGAAAAATGTATATATCTTAAATGCGAAGTGTTGTAAGGTCCCTTTCAACCGTATCCCTTGGGGATTGCCACGCCTCTGTTTATGTAACCTAGTTTGATGTTTGCTGCTTTGGAAAACAGCATGATTTAATGGATGTACCTTGAGTTTGCAGTCTAAATAGAACTACCAAGCACGAGGTATTCTGCAGAACTGTTTGCTGGTGAATTTTCCTTTCTCTGATACTGTTCTCGTGAAGTTTGGGATTTTTGTGTTTGTTTCCCCTACCTTGTTCTTGTGAAGCCTTTTTATCCTCTTTTAATCATAACTGTAGAATTTGTCATTACAGAACTGAATGCTGCTTAATCAGATGATTTCTCCATTTACCAACATATTTCTGATTTTTCTTTCTTCATCTCATTCTCTAGCATGATTGTGTTAATTGCACATTTCATGCTTTCCATTGAGGCCATTTTTTCATTTTTGTTCCATCATTCAAGTCATTGCTGAATACTTTCAAAATTGCTGGACTTAGGTCAGGTTCCACTGGAATCCCATTTGGATATCTTTCTGCTTTGATAATTACTTTCTGAGTAGTAATCAGTTTTCATTTACCTTTGGCTTTTTCAAAGTGAATACTTCTTCCCTTTGAGACATACAAGATCATTATGTGGAAATGATAAAACTTTTTTTGCTTAAATGTCTAGTTAAAAATTAAATCTATTATTTGGACAACAAAGCAATAAAGGATATTTTCTGCAATAATCTGAAACTTTCTGCAATGTTTTAAACCATCAGGCAGACAACAATATTATTACTATTTTAAGCAGGAATTATTAGATTTTGAATGTTGCATCTTTTGGGTTTTTTTTTTCCCTTTATTTGCTTTGGGTTTGGAGCAGGTTGTCCAAGGACATTTTAGGGATGTTATTGTCACATTCTCATGAGAAAAATTAAACCAAATCTTAAATCCCATATCTTAAATACATTTTGTTTATTTCCTCTTATGACAAATATAAAACTGAGATACTTCTTTTTTTCAGTTTTAGTTTTGATAGCTATCATCTGTATGATTGTTGTTAACTGAATGACATCATAAACCTGCAGATAAAATCCAGTGTTGTTGATTATTGAGAGTTCATTCTCCGTATTTTAAGATGTTGGATAAAAAGACATTTTGATGACCTGATCTTTATTCCCATCTGCTTATAGCTGTGTATTTACCTACTGTGATAAAAAAAATTAGGTAAGAATAAATTGAAAATGTAAGTGTGCAGTATGTTAATACTGCATGGAATGACTTCATGCTTCAAACCTGAAACTAACATTCATTGCTGTAAAAAGAAATATTTTATACAGCTTATAAAGAGGGATCATTTTAATTTAATTTGGTGTTCTTTTGCAAGAATGTTATGATGTCTGTGTCTCCATAATACATGAATGTCTCTGAAAAATTTCAAGAGCATCTGCTACACATAAAGAGGATGTGAGAATTACTCAACTGGCAGCTGATCACAGGGATGAAACACCAAGGGCTCAGGGAAAGAACTTGAAAGTAAAAAGTTGATTCTTCATATAAAAAAATCCAGTAGTAAACAAAGATAAACTTTAATGTGGGATGAAATGAAAAAAAAAAACCAACTAAGCTACTTTATATTTAAGTTAAGTAATTCATTAAGGAAGAAGAGTAGAAGTAGCAGTATCTAAGTTGGGCTCACATAAGAGCTTTGCCTTGTCTGTGTTCTTTCACAAGATGACTTTGATTAATATAAAATCCAAGGCTAATGTGAGGCGTACTCATTTTCTTTCCATTATATTGATGGAAGTTATATTCAGCATCTATGAACTTTCAGTATCTTTAAACTTTTAAAGTTTGAAAAGACCTAGAAAGGTATTTTTCCTTAGATAGAATTAAATTGAAATTTTACAGTAAATTTCCTAAATGTTTAAATCATTGAATAAAATCTGAATGAATCTGTGGGAGGATCCTGGATTATATTGTTAACTGCTGGTTTGCACCTAAACTTGGCAGTTGGACACTGTTTTTCAATCTGAAACAATGGAAGTCTTTTGCTCATTCACCACGTAAAAAATATGACTTTGTTCCTCTCTAGAAATCACCTTTCTTTTTTAAGTCAGTGTTTCATAGCTACAAGCTGGTTGAGACCAGGGATATTTATTTCTCTTGCCTTCATTAAAGATGTTTTGCTTCTCATGAGCTCTCCTGCTGTATTACAGTTGGCAACATTTCTATGTAAATGGCAGAAAAGATTTGTGTATAGCACCAATCTTAAGATGGGGACTATTATGCTGCAAGTGTTTTACAGGAAGTAAAAGATAGGCTATCTTAGACTGCCAAACGAAGTTACCCAACTCTTACTCATGATCTGGATGCTTACCGTGTTAGGATGTCTTAACCTTTGCCTGGTTCATTTGTTCTTCTCAGTTTCCCTGTTCTTATGTAGATACACATGAATATTTTCATAACTTTTTAGAACTCATTAATATGTTTATTATGGTATATTTTCACTTACATATACTGAAGACTGAGTAAAGTCTTATTTTCTTACCCTCTGTGTCTTCTTCATTGCTAGGCCTCATTACCTTCAGTCTGTCTTGCTTTTGTCTTAGTTTCAGCTAAGACTTTTTCCTGTATGGAAACTCCCCTAGACTGTCTTTTTACTCAATCTTTTATTATTTTTGTTCCAAGAACTACAGGTAAATTGCATCTCAAGTTTTACTTTCTGTTTCAGCTTCTACTGTACATGACAGACAGTACAGCTATCACCAAGTACATTTAGTATCAAAAATGTGTTTCTTCTCTTACCTTTCATTGTTTCATCTAACTAATACTCCTTCAGCGTGAAAAGACTTCCTGTTCATGCAGGCATAGCCTGTGGTTTTATACACTGAGTGAGAAACAGAGAGCTAGCTGGTTTTGTCATTCACAGATTTTCACAGCTAATGCCATTCTTGTATAAGCAGCAGTTAAAATCTTCCCCTAATAACTCCTAACAAGAATGTAGGTCAGAACAAAGGTCCCCTCAAAAAAAAAATCCATCTTGAACAGTAGCAGCAGGACTGAAAAACCACAACAAGTGTAGTGTTATCCTGTATTCTTGTGATACTTTCTCAGTGTGTGTATGCATCTGCCTACAGAGATGCATATATTTATATCAGTGTGTGCATGTTTGCTTTGACAGATGATTCCATTAGCTGCCCTTTGACTTGTGAGTGATTTTATGTGATTGTTCACTATATGGCTCTTTCATAACTAACACCTACTGTTTTCTGACACAGATTTCTCTTTCTGAAAAGTCTTTCTATGAAGTCTTGTTTTATATAGACACTTCCATGTCACCTGCACCCTTTTCCAGGAGTTTTTCATAAATCTGTGTGTTCTGCAGACCGAACTGGGGGGTAATTTCTTATTGATGTGATCACAGCTCTAGAACTGTTAACTCTCAGTTCCAAACACTCTGGCTATGTGCTTTGACCGCATGAGATCCCTTTATTCCTATGGTATGAAAATGTTTTTCAAAGCACATGTAGCAGTATATGAGGTACTGTAGAAAACAGCACATCTGTACCAGCATACATTGGAGGACATTACAAGCTGCTGGTAGCGTTCAAATCGAGGATCTGAAATTCTTCTATTCTGCAACTAGAATGGAAGGAATTTATCTTCTTAGGCTGCTAAATAAGCAGAATTTTGTTCTTTTGGATTTTTTCCCCCAAGTAATACTCCTAATCTGATTTGTCATTCATTCATAAAGCAAAGCAATATCTTGGTCTGTTGCATATTGCTAGTGCATAAGCTAACACTGTGCAAGGGAAAAGCCAGCTCCTGTGATTTGGGGTTTTTTTTAATTATTTGGCCTCTTTATTCAAAATGTTTCAAGTCAAATTCATGTGCTTTCTGAATTCCCTTTTTAAATCTGTACTTGTAGGAGCTCATAATATAGCTACAACATTGCACAGGATGTGCTGTTTTCACAGAAATTAAATGTGTTTCAGGCAAAAGTATTCTTTATTTCTGTGTTTCTAAAAATACTTTGGTTTATAAGGTATTAGATAATCTAACTTAATTATTACTAGGAACGAGTCAAAGAAAACTGATAAATTCTGCTGTCAAAGGAAAATATAAAACAAATTTTTATTTTGTATGTTTATTATCAAAGCTGACCTCTAGTGGTTACAGAATGGAACAAATGTAGTGTTAGCTTCCTCTATACTCTTTATTTTGAAATATTATTGAAATTTTTCCAATAAGATGTGAACATTTTCCTGAAAAAATGATACACTCAAAATTATTAATATTAATTTTCCAGACACATCGCTAGGTATAGAGATTTGAAATCAGTGGCATCAAGTTAAGGGAGCCTCTATAAGGAGCAACAGCAGCTGTGGAGCATCAGAACTCCTATTTCTCAAGACAAACACCAGATATCTCTATTTCATCCATAGTACTTTACACCTACTTGCTGAGTCTGAGGATATTTTAGGAGGGCCATATTCAGCTGCTTAAGGCTCGAAGCAGGATGTTCCAGCAGTTCAAGACAATATACTGTACCTGAGGACAAAAAAAGGGAACTTGATTTTGTGCTCAGGTTCTGTTCACTTCAAAGTTGAGCTTAGCAACCACAGCTTAAGAGCTGAAAAGCTGCTCTAAGTCTGAACTCAATGTGCATTAGCTAATTTCAATCTGCATTTTATTAATATGAAAAAGGAAGGATTGAGTATTTGAACTCAAGAAATAGTAAGATATGAGTTCTGGAAGAGGAAACTGCAGCTTTTTTTTACTTTTTTTTTAATTACTATTACTTTTATTTTAATCTGTTGGTTTTTAGGGGCTGGAGGTGTAATTTAAACATTTGAAAGCAATGAAACTTGGCATAGCATATGCCACTGCAGCTGTCAAAACCAGCGAGAGGGGGATCACCAAAGAGAGGAAGAGATAAAGCTGCCATTGTTACCTTCATGGAACAGGCCTGAGTGCCATACTGATTCCTAGGGCAGTAGGAAAAGAGTATCTTAAGACCTCAGGTGGCAGCAGCTTTTCCTCTGTATAAAAACAGAGCAATCAAGGTTAGCAGTAGCCAGCTTTTTAAGAGCAAGCTTCTCTGGATTGTTTTTCATTGTCTGTGCTTTAATATTACAAATTCAATATTTAACTAGCGTATGAATTTCATTTGATGTTTTTAGCAAATTGTATTTCTGGAAAAGTATGTTTTGTGTCCTTCCCTGTTTTTTCATTTTGGCTCTTTATTTCAAGATGAAGTTCATGTAGTAAATGATTTTTAACGAAGTTTGCTGATGGTCCTCCTCTAAGCTTTAGAATTACCACAGGTCCAAATCTGTGACCATATCTCAGAGGAGGAGGTGTGGGGAATATTACATTCTTGCCTGACTGTAAAAGTCTCCATGTACTGTCTTACAATTTCTTTTGTTTTGGGAAGTAGCAGAATCTCTTTACTATGAGGACCAGCTGGAAGAGCTGTAAAGAAAGGCAAACTTCCTCACTTGATTTGTAGCCTAGTAAAAAGGTATCACTAGACTGCATGGATTACATGTTTAAATTCCAAGGCAGAAATTGCCTCTAAATAGTCAGAGGCAATCATAGTTGAGATAACCTTAGTCAGAATCAGTAACAGCTTTTACCTTCCGTGTTGCTGTTTCTTGGTGTATGCTGACTTGAAGAGTTTATTTACAAAACTGAAACAGGCTGACATTTTTGACTGTTAACACTGGTTACAGAAATACTTGAATCAAAAGAAGGGACATGAGAAAGGTATCTCCCTGGTTTCAACCTGTTGATAAACACTCTGACTATTACAGGGAGTTCTGGAGATCTGTCCAGCAGCAGTTCTGTATTACAGCATATTACTCAAATAATTTTTAATAACTGATAATTGAAAAGAGGGTAATCTATTAAAATGTCTGTTTTAGACCCAAATCAGAAAACGCATGGATATTTGCAAAATCAAATGCAGTACAAGCCATTGGGGTGATGTCATTTGGTAAGTGTTTTTTTCTGTTTGGTTTTTTTTTCAATATTAAGATAAATTGTAAGGAATTATTTAATATTTTGGACAAAGATTATTTTTTTTAATATTCATATTAAGATGGCATACAAAAAAAAGAAATTGACTGAATGATCCATGTGAATGTCATTGTTATTGTGTAAGACATTAATTTTCCATTTGGCCCTACAGGCCATTGCCACTGTAGCAGAGAGCAGTGTGCATGTGAATCCAGCTCACCTGTGTAGGTCATCCTAAAGCCCCTGCATCTGTGGGTTAGTCTAGCTGATAAACTGAGGGGACTGGGACTGTTCTGAATCCGTTGAGTAACCTCTAACAGAAAAGTCCTTGCTCTAAAATCTGTTCCTGCCTGCAGGATCTGGTATATTATTTCTTGTTAACGCTGTGATAATCTGAAGCCTCCCAGTGCTTGCTGCTGCCTAAAATGGATGCCATATGAAGTCTGAAAGTAGCAAATGGCTCTGTAGATTTTAAAAAAAAAGCTTCTCAAATCTGCTGCTGGGTTCTTAAGTAAAAGAAGAGCAGGAAGAGGAAATAGCTGTGGAATGGAGATGTGGAGGGTGGGAACTGGCATAGCATTTAAGGATAATGTAATCAGAATCATCTCAGAATGAATATAAACCTTCATCAAATAAACTAAGCAAGCAAAGGTTCAAGCCATTTATCTTTGCCACTCATTGCAAGATTGTTTGTATTTAATAATGAGTGGATTCAAATTGTGCTGTGTCTCCATGCATTTATGCATTAATTCATACATTTGCTTTAACTGTCATGTCTTTCAGCATTCATCTGCCATCATAACAGCTTTTTAATATATGGGTCTCTGGAAGAACCCACATTAAAGAACTGGTCTCAAGTCACCCATATGTCTGTCTCACTTGCTCTTGTCATCAGTGTAGTGTTCGCTGCCTGTGGATATATGACTTTTACAGGATACACAGAAGGTAAACTGCTTGATCCCTCAATTTTGGTGCTTGCTGTAATCCTTACATTTCTGCCTTTCTGTCTGACTTTTTCTGTAAACATCTCGGTGACTGTAAAAATGCAAAAATCATAGTATATTTGGACAGAAATAGGACATTCCTTATAGTTACCCAGCAACCAAAACAGGATACAAAAATGTCAGCAACATAGTATTAGGTGTCAGATTCTCAAGCACTGGAAGTCCCCTTTGAATACTTCTATCATCAAAACATTTAGAGGACTAAACAGCTATGATTTTTTCGCATGGTCCAACAGCAAAGAGCAATAAGAACAAAAATTTCCTATAGGATATCCAGTATATATCTCAGTATATTTTATTATTTTTTCCTGTCTGTGCTAATATAGCATCCTAGAGTTAGAGATATTTCCTATCTTTACAATAGCTGTTCTGCCATTATTAATCCTTCTGTCCCCTCTATGGGTATATGAATACAGATAAATATATATAATCAATATGGCATCATGCTTTTTAACATCATTTTGTTGAAATGAAAAAGTTATTTCACAACAAGAAGGTATAAATTGGTTTCAGTGCATTACTTTCTTCAGGGAAAATACACATTTCATAGGCAAGCAGATTTTTCTGTTACTTAATGGTGACATTCCGGATTGTAGCAGAAGGCTTCCAGGGTTTTTCCTTTTCTGACGAGCAGCAGCCTATAGTTGAGAACTGAGGAACTGTAAGATGGTGATTCCTTCTTTTTCTGTCCTTTTTTCCTGTCTCTTGTGCTTACTCCCACAGAGTAAGTCACTGTCCTTGAAGTACTCTAGGTAGGCTGTGTGCAGACTGTCTGAGACCTTTCAGGTATTAGAAAGCTCTGCCTGCAGCTCCTCCACAGTGTATGACTCTTGTGTAAGAAGGTTCCATCTCACCTCTGTCTCCTCTGTCAAAATCCTTTGGCTGTTTAAAGTACACCCTATTGCTTCTTCAGTGCAATTGTGATCCCTAAAGTAGTAAATCATGAGACAGCATTGTAATGGCATGAAAAAGAACTGATAGATCATCTGGTCATTGTCTTGAACTGTCTCTCGTGCCTCAAAGATCACTCTTACAGATCCTTGTGGTAAACACCAAGCAAGATGATTTGAATTTTATAGTGATGCTTTTGTGTTTAGATATAAGAAGATTTGCTAGGTAATAATCCATATGTTTGTAACGTACTTTTGGGGTCAGAATACTTGCAATTCTTCTTTACAGCTTGTTGGCTATGATTAGATACTATCAGGGAAATGCAGTTGTCCACAGGTGACTCTACCTTTTTTTGTGTAATTGTTGGTCTAGGATTTTTTTTAGGGAAAATTTATCTTTTACACATAAGCTTTCTTTCTGAATCTGTCACGTATGTATTTATTTAATCAAACACCAGCATCTCATACAAAATCTATGTTATGGGGAAGGTAACAGATTACAAACTCTAATATGTATATTTTAAAATATTTTTTGAAGATAAATGTTACTTGAGGTAAAAACACTGCTACCAGCAGGATAAACTGAAAGTTGCTCCTGGACATAACTTGTGACTGTAACTAGGTTCTAGTTCCATATCAGAAGAGGGGATCAGAAAATCTCAGTCACTTCAGTAACTCCAGTAACCTGCACTTCAAGTTGCAAATATAGGTAAATGATGTCAAGTTCAAGCTAATTGGTGTTTTGCTATACCTCAGGAGATATATTTGAAAACTACTGTAGAGATGACAACCTTGCTACATTTGGAAGGTTTTGTTACGGAGTTACTGTAATTCTGACCTTCCCTCTTGAATGTTTTGTGACCAGAGAGGTAAGAATTTATTCCCTTTTCCCTTTAACACTGTTGTTATATATCAATAATATTCTCACATTATTAATACATATTGTAGGTGAAGTCTGTGGTTGATCTGTGATAAATAACAGCATATTTTATTTTGCTGCATGCAATGAGTATGGGGGACTAGTTGTACTGTTTAGACACTGGCCATATAATGTTGTTTTAATTTTATTATATTAGTCAACATTACAGAAATAATTACTTAATAATATCAGGACTGCTTAAAATTCCAAGTTCGGCATAAATGACACTTGTTATAGTGTTGAGAATAGTCAAAAATACATACTTGTCATGCTTAATAGTTTTGCTTTTTATAAGTATCTCAGTCTAGAAAATCTATCAATTCAATAAATAATTGTAGGTGGATTTATTCTGTAACGGGTTAATGAGAAAAGAGTAAATCCTAAAGTCCTACAGGTAAAACTAAGTCAATCTGGACAGTGTTCTCCAATTTTAGTAATGATTGTTGTGAGTTATTTTTGGAAGCAGATAAAGATGTTTTCTTGAGGCAAGGTAAGGTAAGGTAAACTCAGCCAGTGTTTTATCACCCACTCCTTTAGTTTCCTAAGTTTAGAAGGTTTGGAGTAAGCTGTTTGATAACACAATGAGAAAAATCAAGGTTTAAAACTGTGGTTCTGTTTCAGGTGATTGCCAATGTGTTTTTCCATGGGTACCTCTCAACAGTTTTCCATGTTGTTGTGACAGTGGTTATAATCGCAGTGGCGACTGGTTTATCATTAGTGTATGATTGCCTTGGAATAGTTTTAGAGCTGAATGTAAGTGAACCTGTATACTCTTTTATTTATTAAATCACTTATTAATAAAACAGAACTTTAGAAAATCCACAGCTCTTCCAAAAATCTTAGGTAATTTGACATAGTAGTCAGTAGTGGTGTTAGAAGAAGGAATTACTGTTGTAAAATCAGATAACTAAAGGTGAAAGTAAGTTCAAGAAGTAAAATTCATACGGTTGGGGGAGGGTTTTAAAACAGTTTTGTAGATATGGCAAGTGACTATGGCTTACCAAATGTATTTAAAACACAGCAGAAATCACTAAAATACTCATCCAAACTGTATAGTGGTACTGAATTAAGCATTTCTTTCTCTAATCCCTGCTTTCTGATGAAGTTGGCAAATTACTGAACATGAAGGCAGATTCTAGTGACTGCCTTGTGCCAAAAAGGCAAAAAACAAAGAGGGAGGTAGAAGGAAAGAGCCAGTAATAGCAAGATCACAGAAATGGTCACTGGAAATACACAATTTCCTCAAAAGCAAGCATTCCATCAATGCAGTGATTTTTTTCCTAAGCATATAGTCAGTAGTCAAGTTGATAGCTTTCTTCAGTTACAAATAGAAGTTGATAGCCAGGCTTTTGCATGGGTGGCTCCTATCTTGTGGTTTTTGTTTTTTTTAAGAGACAATTTGACAATTACAGCTGTAGGTATTTATTGGGTGTAATAATTGTGCTTAGAAAGATTGTTCAGTCGTGGTATCCAGCAGTAGAGAAAATGAATGGACAGAGTATTTACATGTGAAAGAAAGATGATCTGTCTTTTCAGCTGGCTTTCTGTCTGGCAGAAGAGCTGTCTTCTGGCTTTTCACCACAGATGGCATTTGATGCAGTTTCTCTGACCCTACTTACTCTTTCCCTGCTTTCTGGTTTTAGAACAAAACACAAGCCATTGTGTTTGCCTTGTGGTCATTCCCCAGGGAAACTTCGGTCTCACAGGAGTCAAAGGGCCACAGATTTTGCTTTGTTACGCTTTTATTGGGATGCTGGTTTGTGTTAGTTCACAGACCTAAATCTCAATTTTCATGGAGAAGATACATTGTGCTTGTGCCTATTTTTGTTGTCTGTACTGTTTACTGTTAACAGGTTCTACCATAAAAATATTGGAACTTTTGTACAAATGATGATGTAAAGTTATTACTTAGGCTGAATTACTATCTTGCCATAATTAAATTGAAACCTAGTGTTTAAGTATGTGACAAAATAGACAGTCAAAATTGCTCTCTTTTGGCAGGTAACTCATATGTTTATCTGCAGTGGCCTTACTATAAAAAGAATTCTAAAAAGTGCTTTTTATTTGTCCCTATCTAAGGGAGCATTTAAAGAGGAGCTGAATTTTTAGTGAGAGGAAAGGTCATACTCTGTCAAAGAGAACTTTGCTTTCATAGGGAAGTCAACCTGAATCAGATTATAAATGTTATCAGGTTATAAAACTGATCAGAATTCCTTGAACTGCTACATGATGCTCCCACTTTCAAAAAAAAAAAAAACAAACTTATTCTTTTTAAAGGCAGTGTTATATCTAAAGTCCTCCATGGTATTATCTTAAATATTTTAATTCAGTTAAAGTATTGAAGAACTATGTTTGAACTTTGTGTTTTAAGCTGAGAAACTTTGGGTAATCAAATTTAATGCTTCTTGCATTATTCTGTATCAGCAAAGCAAAAGCATTTAAATAAAACTGAATTATTTGAAATAGTTTTACAGATATTTTTGAATATTATTTGGGACTTTGAAAAAACGGTTTTCCATATAGCAACATGGGAAAAGGCCTTTACTCTGTTTTTACTGTTGCATCAGTTTAATCACAACTGTTTATAAAATTGTTTTTATTCTTCACATCTAAATAAACAAGCTTATGGGTTTTTTTCTATTGCTTTTTCCCACACACAGGGTGTTCTGAGTGCTACCCCACTTGTTTTTATCATCCCATCAGCGTGTTACCTCAGGCTGTCCAAGGAGCGGTGGAACCATTCAGATAACCTCATATCCTGCCTGATTCTTGTTCTGGGCGTGCTGGTGATGGCAGTTGGGTTTGTTATGACTGTCTTGCATCCCCAGCAGTGTAGCCATGGAAAAGAAATGTTCTACTGCTCCCCTAGTAATGTTTCTTTTCACAACAGTACGCTCCCACCATAGGCAGCACACCAGCTGCAGACTAGATGGGGCTTATCTCATAGTGAGCCATACATGCCAGTGCAAAGGAGAGTGGAACAAAGAACTTTCATATTTTGAGATGCACTAAGAATTTTAAACTCTGTAACTTTATTTACATACTTGATTTTATGCTGCCATCCTTTTTCGGGTAAGACTTCAGTTTTAACTGTTGAAACACAAATTCTCAGAGGTGCCTTTCAGTAGACATTACTTGAATAACTTGCAAGCCTGCCAAAAAGGCTGCAACCTTTTAACTTAGTCTGCAATGCTGTTTAAAAGCTATAAATTAAATGTTTTGGAATGTAAACCTCTCCCATGTTTCATTGATTTAACTTAGTTTTTATTAATTTTATAATCTTTCATGCATATTTATTAGCACACTATAGTATGGGGGTTTTTTGAAGTCCTGAGAAAAAATATGTCTGGATCTCTGTGTATTACAATTCTGCTTTTAAATGGAAAGACCCTTCTTAATTCTGTGTTTGATTTTGCAGTAACTGTCCTTTAGAGCTGAAAGCTTCCCTTCTACTGGCTCTTGAGTCAAAGGCAATTTTGTATTCTGACTGAACTGTAACTGATACAATTTAATTGTAACTGTTACAGTATGTGCTCTTCTAATTGAAAGATATTGCACGAATAAATCCACAAAAGTCAATTTAAAAAATTCGACTAGGCAGTCTTTGTAAAAATTTTAAGATTCACGAAGAAGGAAATTACATTGTGGCTCAATTCTTACATTTATAATATTTGTTATTTCTGAAGCTGAATTGAAACTAACATTCTAAACGTGTTTATCATTCTAGTCCTCTGATTCTTTTCAGTATATGACTAAAGATTTTGTCATGGTTTGCCAAATTTTGGTGACGTAAAATGTTTTCCAAAATTCATTTAACATCAAGGATTCATATATATATGTATGTGTATATATACATACATACGTAAGTATATATAAAAATAGGCTTACGTGCCTATGGAATAGGAGTAATTTGAGGTTGAGTAATATGAATATCCTCAGTCATATCAATGCTGCCATCCTGAAAATGTTTTGTTACCAAATCAAAATGTGTACTTGAGTTAATTTTTGCTTTATTCTGATCCTTGTTCTTCCTCATGCCAACTAGATGCATAATGCTTCTTCATTTTCATGTTGTCTGTTGGGGATGGGTTTTGTCTTCACTTCATCTTGCATGACAAAGCTATTTCATTCAAGACTTCCAGCTAAACAGATCTTTAAGCAAGGGTCACTAGATGGTGATAATACTTGTAAGAATAAAACACTTTCTAAAAGTAGTGCTTCCAAAATAAATGCTTTAAATATTACTGGGAGTTTTTTGTTGTTTGTTTGGGGTTTTTTTTAAGTTGTAAAGCAATTAGAGAGAAGTGTGAGTATTATTCTGCTTTAATTTTTCTACATATTGTCAACTTTGAGGGTGATAAATTATTTGTTCTCCAGGTACCTGACACTGTTCACTGAGAATATTTCTCACCAGTTTAGATTCAGTAATAGCTGATTTTTGTCTTAGCTGTGGGTGAATTGTTGAAAGTGAATAGATTCACTTTCTTCTATGCCAAATGGAGGTAAAACTAAATAATATTTCCTTGTGGCTGCTGATGAGATCTTTTTGATCAATCATAATTCTTTCATGAGCTTTGTTGTTCTTTTTTTCTGATTTTTTTTTTTTTTTACTGTTGAAATAGGTTACCTTGTTTCAGGTAATAATTATAAGCTATCTTTGCTTTAGAGTGTCAATGGAATAATTTCCATCTGATTCTACTGAGGCTGTGTTGATATTAAATCACGTTTGCATGTCCTTTATGAAGGATGAGTCTTTCTGTGTTTTTCTACTTTATAAATGAAAATTTAAAGACCTTTTTCCACTGTTCTTTTTGAACTTTGAAGTGTAAAGTCTGAAGTTGTAATGGTCAGTTAAATGTTTTCATTGCTGATAAAGCTTCTTTTGATCTTAGAAGTTTCTTTTGCCAATACTAATTGAATTCATGTAATCATATGCTCAGTGGTTTTCATTCATGAATTTCCCAGGTGATGATGAGCCTCTCCCATAAGTGTATTGAAGCCATAAGTGTATTGAAAATGGGAAGTCAGGTGTCATGGAAGCCAGAATTCAAAGTTAACTGCTATTTGCCTGATGGCTTTTTGAAACCTGTGGTCCCTTCCTTTCCAATATTACATAGTGCAATTTACCTTTATTGAAATAACAAATAATAGCAATCTGATAAATCCTTTCTTAGAACCTAGGAGGTCTGAATACAGAAAGATAATCCATCATAACAAAAATTGTGATAACTATTGTTTTTTGCAAACACTTAAGACTCCCCAAATAAAATTGTAAAATATATTGGGAACCTCTCAGCAAGTGCAGGATATCACCACAATCTCAGTACTTCAGGCAGAGGTGCACTGTGCACAAGAGTGGAAAGAGTACTGGGAGTAGCAATATCCCCAACTCCAAATGCTCAGTGCTGACAGAACTTCACACAGTGCGTGGAGAGAGAAGAATGTTCCACAGGCACTTGCTGGCAGGATTTTCACATCAGAAGCTGGTAGTGTGACTCACTATTTCTCCAAGTTCCTCTCTCCAGCTGAGAAGGCATTTCAGGACACCAGATGTACAATTACCATTCTCACAGGAGCTAAGCAGTTGGTTTATGACTTTCTAGAGCAGAGCGTGCTTCTTATTGATCACAGAATTCTGAGTATTCACTAAATACTTCCTCCTGAAAGTTTGTCAGATGACCAAACCCTGTGTATTACCTGAGACTCCTTAGAGAATTTTTCTCCCTCCTCAAGTTTCTCTCTGGAGGGGGGAGCAAAATGGCTCAGGTTTGTTAAATGGACATATTTCTATATGTTTTTCACATGCAGAATCTTTATATCTCATATAACGTACATACATTGTGTACATTATCTGCATCTGGTAGGGGAAGGATATTTATTTACCAAATACACTATTTAGTGTTTGTGACTCACTGGAGAATGAAACTTGAAAAGTAGTGTGAGGATTTATTTGGAGACTGGTGGGAGCTTGGGTTAAAAGGGAGAAAGTATAATAAATGTGGCAGAGTAAACAAATGTATTGTGAGTGAAAAACATGCAATTGAACAATTCAAACATAATGCACGGAAGAATTATATTTTTTAGTAGTTTAGTACATATAATTTTAAAAGCAATTCTTGAGTTTTGACCTAGAAAATATGTTTGGATTTTTTAAAAATTTTTTTAGAATTGGTGTAAGTTCTAAAATATTCAAGATTTTAATTCAGGCTAGTGAAGGAAATAAGTAGAAGTTTCTTGCTTCAGCTCTGTGTTTCTCATCTATTGCATTAGGTGGTCTACAGGGCACTGCAATAGGAAAAGACCGTAAGAGTGAGTAAGCTGGATCAGTGTTGTGCCTTTGTAGGTAGAGATCAAAGGGTGAGAAGCTTGAACAGAGGGAATGGTGTAGTTGTGGATCCTGTGGATCTGCAGGTGCTCTGAAGGCCCATGCCATTGTACTTATGGAGAAGTTACTGTTGTGAAACTCAACAAGGGAATGCATTTAATTTCTTGCACATGGAAAATACAGATGGCATGGCAGAGAAAACTTGTTTTAAATAAAGGATGTATATTTTTATCTACTTCCTGTGAATATCCAATCTTGTATTGTTTAAATATAACAACCGAAAGATATTAACAACTCTGCTTGCTGTAAACAAATGCAAGCATCTGGGATTGATTTAGTCACCTCTGTCTACTCTGAAGTCCACTGCAACCATTGACTAAAAGGGCAGGGAAGTGCAGAAAGATGCAAGGAAACTTGAAACAAATCTTTCACTTTGTCCGGTTCTGCTGCTATTAAACACCAGCTGAACCAGGAAATCAGTATAAGCATTCAAAATACAATAGAAAATAGACAGGAATAGTAGATAGGAATACTATTTCCTCTAATACACACAAGTCAATCTGTAAAACTGAAGAACTCTGAACTTGGAGCAGAATTCATTCTGAAAGATTTTCTGAGTTCTATTGCATGCTACTTTCTATTATTAATTACTGGTAGTCTGTTCCCACATTCTTTTATTAGAGTGCAGTTCTTCCTTAGATGGATATTCCATTGTATTTTTTTTTCCCTTGGAAGACTGTGAAACTTGTAGGGTGCTTCTAAGAGGGCATATAGCATGGAACTAAAGCAGGATGCAACAAGAAAAACATCCTGAGATTTTAGGAGGGCATCAAAAGAGGAGACTTCCTGGAACTGAGTAAGTAACTTCGTTGAAAATTTGGAAGTATTCTCAACTGATGGTTAAGGCTTTCAAAACTAGAGCAAAAAAACCCTCAACGTTGTTCTTGTTCTTCAGTTAGATAAAAACTGGAAATTCAGGATCTGTTTGTAACATCAGGAGTTTTAAACTCTCCAACACATCCCCTCTATAGCCATTATTACATGAATTCTGCTGTTTCTTCTAGTATGATGCTAATGTATGACTCGTGGGAGCTTTTAATACATACATAACAGATAAGTCAATATCGACCTGATGATTATCCTGGTGTTACCGGCAATTTGGAAATGTGATTGTTGTTTTAGAAGCGGACCAGCAGATGGTGCTCGAAAGTTGGTTGCATCAGACCTGAGTGGGGCATTTTCAGTTCATTTTTTTGTTTCTTTATATTTGTTCGAGTTTTTGTTTTTTATAGAACGGCTATTACACACATTTCTTCATTAAATGGAACTGTGAATAAGGATGGAAAAACAGAATACCCAAAAATTTGTGGAAATCAGTCTCTGAGTCCTTACTGGACTTTTTCTAGCAGTTGTTGGGTTTAATTTTGTCATTTATCTTATTATACTACTTAATTTCAGTTCAGATGATAACAGTTTTGTCTTTAAATGCTGACTTTTCTCATAATCAAACTGAGATACTTCCTCTTGTAGATTTAAGCATAAATGTAATAATATTTGGAGGGGTGATGGTAGATGCAGATGATAGTTACTAACTTTTTTTTAAAAACAGAAAAATTCTCTGCTTGAACTGAAGTTTAGCTGGAATGATACACAGTAATCTTAAGACCCTTGGGAATTTTACACACAGTCCATTAACCATTTTCTGATTTGTGCAAATCAGAAAATCCAGTGTTAGTTGTGTATTCAGAAAATAAGCATTGACCTGTGTTAAAATGCAGTAAATTTAACATACTCTTCCATCCTGCTAACTCTCAGGCTGTGACAATCTGTTGACATGCTGTATTGCAGGTTCTGTGAATGGCATGCCCAGGTACTTCGAAACTTGGCAGCTTTACAGTCCCTGCTTTCTTGGATATTTAATGTGCAGACACCTTGATAAATTCCCACTTCAGTTTGTTACAGAGTGTGAAGATGAACCTGATTTGGGAGTTGTGTAGGCCCCACCCAAGGTATATAGTCTATTTGTAATTAATTATATTGACAAGTTAATGAAGGTGTTTTGTTTGAACAGTAGAAGCTTGACATTGGCAGTAACTGCCTTGAGGTAGCTGTGGTGGAGAAAGAGATTTGATGAAAAATAAAGTGACAAGTGGTGTAGTGGCGTGGCATTTTGTGAGGGAAGGATGAATTAGATTGGTCTTTGGCAGGACAGGCATGTTGTATACAGTGCTAACTTGCATATCAGTAGAGACAGCTACAGAATTCGCAATTAGTGTAAGAAGTCTATGGCAAGTAACAAAGCTTGGGCTTCATAATTTCCACGAAAATGCAGGTAATGTACACTACACTGGAGTTTGGGAAGTACAAATTTTATATGGACATATACACGAAATCAAAACCACCTGTGTGTTCTTTGGAAAGCAGAAAATGCAGCTTAGAAACAAGAAAAACTTGCAAACCAACATGCAAATAAAACAAGGTACTGGTCTTTGTCTCTTGCTACTACGCCTATTGTCATAGACTTAATCTTAAAAATAATCTTTCCATTAGTGTTTCAACAGATGTGTCAGGGGCAAAAAAGTAAGGATTTATCTGTTCTCTGTTAGGCTGGGCATAAAAGGAGGGACCTTGATGCAGGACCTTCAGAAATGCATTTTCAGGTAATCCCAGCTCTCATAGTTGATCTGCACACGCCTCGGTTAGTTCTGGGCACACCTGCAGCATCCATAAGAAGCATGTCTCTGTTAGGTTTTCTGATGTCAGCTACTGAGACTGCTGCACTTCCAGCAGAAAAAAAAAAATTGCTGAAATGTAAATCATGATTCAGCTCAAAACTGTGTACACAGACATACAATGTGATTTTCATATAAGTTAAATTTATGACTTAAGACCTTTGATAGAATGAGAATGAACCAGACTACCCAGAAAGTCTAAAGCTATGTTCATGGACCTGACTTGTAAGCTGTAGGTGTAGACAGAAAAAGAAAAGTATTTTTGTAACTGCCCTGTCACAATAATCCAGTTTGAAAGTTGCATATGCTATGACATGTCTTTGAACTCAAAGCTGATCAAACAGTTTTCTATTCCTCAGTTCTTACTCTACTGACAGCTGGTATTCCTGTAAGTAGAACACCACTCTTTGCTTTCTCAAATATAGGAATGAAGTAATTTGTTCTTTTTTTTTTTTTTTAGTAAACAGACAGGCAGTGTAATTGTGTGTACTGATTCTGTGAACTGTATGAATTACTTGAACTTCCGTGGCTGAGTTAGGGACAGGTACAAGCAAGTAATTTGTCCATACATCTGGAGTCTTTGAATACACCTATTACTCTGTACTGTACCTGAAGTTAGAGCTGCAGCTCATGTGCAGCTGGAAGTCAAAGCCATCCATGAGAGTCAGTCTACCCCAAGGCAAGATGTTTTGGGCATGTTCTTATGAAAGGTCAGAAGCTCCTGTGAAAATAACAAAAATGGTGGTAAGTTAAGCACAGCCATAGATCTTTCTCTGTCATACTGTCATCTTTTTCTGGTTTTGATTGTTTTTGTGCTTTTGTTGCTTTGTTACTCTTGTTGCATATGACATTTACTGTGCTTCACATGATATTCATCAGTCTTCTTGTTCCAGTAAAGATTGTGTTTAAAACCTTGATTTCTGCTCTGATTTCATAATTGTCTTTAAACAGTTTTATTCACATTCATCTTTGTCTAAGGGATGAGATAATCCTTCTCTTAAACTGAGTGCATATATTTATATTTTTGTTGATCTCATCCACAGTAGACTTGGCCAGTCAGAAAACCAGCATGAATATGCTGAGATGGAGGTCATGGGGCTGAGGGTCATGGAGTTCAGGCATGCAATTGTTGCTGACTGCTGTTTTTCTGTAAAGAATAGGAGATTGCTGTGACACAGGCTCTGAAACCTCTGGCAACATGTAGTGGACAAACACAGCAGCAGGCTCAGAGCAGGCCTATGCAAGCCTGGTAGTTTAGCATCTGTTTTGATAACAGGTTTAACAGGAAGCTCTTTTCACCTGATGCTTGTGTGCTACCTAACATATGCTGCCCCCCACACTGCCCTTCAGGAAAATGCAGTATTGATTAATTCAAAACCTGGCTCTTGCAGTAGGTTATTGAGGCTTTAGAGAGGGGGGACTGGTCCCTAGATCAGAGGCCAAATGGCACATAACTGGTTATATCCATGATATGCATCAGTTGGCCCTTGATGTCCCCTGGACAAAACAGAGCACTGCTCTGGCTTTAGGCATAATTTATGTGTGCAAATATTTAGAATTAAGAGAAGGATTCACAGCACCTCTTGTGACTGGTAAAAGAGTTACAGATAGCATTATACAGAAAGTATGGGAATGAAGAGTGGATGGTACAGTCAAATCTCCAGGGCTTGGTCTGACTCTGTGTTCCTATCTAATTCAGCAGTATAGACACAGTCTGCCTTGGTGAGTGGTGAACGGTGTGTGATAGATTATAAATTGCATATCAGTGATAACTGGAGATGCTACTGTACCATCTAAAATTGTCAGACTATGTCAGAGCAGACTGACAAGGACTACTGTAGACTTGTTTATGTAGCTCCCACTTAAAACAGGCAGACTGAAATAAAGTCCAGAATTGCAGTGGTTTTGTGTTCTACCTGCAGAGGGCATTCATACTGTTCACTACATCATTCCTCTCCAGTTGATAGTGAAAGGATTATGATTATCTCAGTTAAGGGTGCATGAGTCAGAAGCTTTATGATAATTGGTTTATTGAGCATACCTATCTTCTGTGAAGATTCTGAGAACCTCTAGCTGAGTACATATGAAACAGATGAAAAATGTGGTTGTGAGAAGAATTGTAAAAGCTGATCAGAGATTTTCTGAAGCAAAAATACATTTTGCTAGCTGAACTACTTTTTCATTTTAGTTATAAAGTGTTTTAAATTATTGTTAATTTCTAGCCGTTTGGATTTTAATAATTTTTACACATAATTTGTGCACAGCACAAAACTCTTAAGCTCCTTCTTAATAAAGCTGCTCCACAAAGCCTGTACTGCATTGCAGAGAGTGGCAAAAGTTACAAATAGGAAAATTTTGGAGAAGACATAATGAAATCAAGCTAGAATGTAGAAAGGTGATACTTTATTTTCATGGAACCAAGAAGCATAAGAAGAAAAAGATAATTATATCAGGGATATTAATCAAATATTTTTCAAAGCATTTGTTTCAGTTTTAAATGTATTATGAAAGTGATTATTGTTTTTGAAAAAGGGAGCATGCCCCTTTGGCAGGCTTAGGAAGTATCTTCATAAAGTATCTCCTGATCCTGGAAGTGGCAAAGACAAAGAATGTAGACTAGCTGGAAGAGCAAGTCTGAGAAATGGTAACCCAGGCCCATTGTATCAGACAATGGCAACTGCTGAATAAACACTGCCAGAGCAGCATTAGTCCACACAAGAGACAACCTGAAGCACAGAGCACTTGAGAACCTATTCATAATATCGCTGTTGATCCTTGGATGCCTCTGGAAGTGAAGACTGTTAGAAAGTTAGCAGTCTAACAGTTGACAATAGGGCTTTAAGAAACAGAGGAAAAGGAACAAGAGCAGTCTGTGCCTCTTTTCAAGACAGGTATTCTATTTTTGGGGATTTGCTCTTAGCACAAACTATCAGACAATATTCTAGGAAGTCTGTATTCATTATGTCAATGTGATTATGAAGTAAATAACTGAGAATCCAGGGCACTGAGATGAAAATAAGGTGCTTGTCAGGAGGTCATCTTTGGCAGCAAACACACCTGGATTGCAGTACATAGAATTGCTAGAACTGCAGTTTCCTTTCATGGAATAATGCAGTGTGTATTCATGAAGCTGAGAGTGACTGAATGCTATATTTCAGCTTACACTGCCTGAAAGCTCTCTCCTTGGATGCATATATTTCTGTAGTCTCTTTACACTGTCACAAGCTTTCTCCTCTGAACTCTCCTCTGCTCTCTGACAAACCTCATTGACTATTCCTTAGTGGAACTCACATAATAAATATTTGAGTGTGATCACTGCAGATGGTGCTAAGACTTGCTGCTCTTAATCCTATTTTTAATACTGCAACCTTTCTGCTTATTCACACTTCCAGTAAAAGGGTTTATGAGCCTTAACAATTTGAGAAGTGACTAGGGTTACAGTGAATGCCAGGTGAAAGAAATTCAGGAAAGCTTTTATTGCTGACTGACACAGAGATCTCTTTCTGTAGAATCTACATCCTTACAATGGGCTCTATAATATTGGATTTATGGTGCCTAATGCAGGTATTTAGGTATGGGAATACAAAAAACACTCTTAGGCCTGCTGGATCAAATGTTGCTAAAGAGATCAAATTGCAAGAGTTACCTGACTTTTGTACACCTTTGGGTAGTAAGGGAGGGCTGGAGGAGCTGTTGGAACTTGCTGTTTGTTGTAAGTTTGGCAAGGGATTCTACCCCTCTTTTCTGTTTCATGTATTGCAGATTAAACACAGGTACTATTCAGGAAGGATCTGCTGGTAAAGTAGATCTTGAAGCAGATGAGCAGTGAGATTTCTAGCAAAAAAGGGAAAAGGCATTACCACCCCATGTCTTTACTACCAGTTCAGTGGTGACACTCAGAAAAAGTTAAATAGATTAGACTACAATTCCACTGTTCCAAATAGGTCACATTTTTCAACATGCTTACTATGTAAATTTGAGACTTGACTTCAGAGGCTTTGAGCTGACTTACAATTCAGTTAAATATCTATGTTTTTTCATTGGGCAAGTTAATAATCTCTGGAAAACATATTTGGTCTTGGTGACACTTCTCACATACAAGTGATAAACCGTATGCAAAAGCTAAAACATATAGTATAATCAAGTCCTGAGGTTTCCCTATGATTTCCAGCATGCTTTTTTCTTACCTTTCTTTTACCAGCTACTAATTTTCTCCTTCAATAATTTAAATCCTTTCTGTTAATCTGTAACTGAAGTAGACTTTGCAAATGAAATGGTACAGTTCTAATCAGATGGCAGTCTGCTATGGCATTTTGCTATGTGTGATACTCGCTGCTATCTGGTGCAACCTGGAGAGATCTCTGGACAGGCCAACTTGCTGGATAAACACAAGAAGTAAGCTGTGTTGCATAGAAGTATTTAAGAAATATTATTTCACTTTATTCTTTCCAGCTTTAGGTTAAAGTTCGTGTGGCTTAAGCACATTACAGATTCCTAGTGTTCTCTGTCATATCGTACTGACCTTGGATACCTTTTCTGTGCTGTACTCTTGGTTTTTACTTGGATGATATTTGATTTGCACAGTCATCAGAGAAAGCTTCCAGATTTTAGTCTTTTTTAAAGTAACTGTGTACAACTTAGAAGCGTGTTTCTAACAGTTAGCTACATATAACTACTACAGCTCTTAAGAGAGGATTCTCTTCACAGTGACTGTGATGATGAATTTTGAATGCTTCCCTCACTGTCTCCCCAGCGTTCTATTTTGCTGAAGACTGTAAAGGGCTTCTTTTCTTATCATAAACCCCAGATGTCTAGGACTCTTAAACAGACGTAACTTTCAGAATATATCGCATGATTAAATTTAGAGTGAAGAGAGAGACTTAGTTAAAACTAGAAAAATGGACGTCTGTAAGGGTAGAACTTCAATACATTACAAAACTGTAGCTCTGATATCTACCTCCTGGCTTTTTCCTCCTTCAGCATTGTCATTCAAGTCTTTCTCTGAACTTAGAGTAAACTGTGGAATGTGTTCAAAAATTACATTGGGAAAGCCATCAGTTAGGAGAGATCTTTGCAATGATCAGTAATTTTTATCAGTACCCTTCCAGGCACACATATAGCACATATAGATATCCTGGTGCAGATTCACTCAGAAGATGGGACAGCCGTTTCCAGCTGTCTGCCGTGTGCAGGTGAACAAGCTTGATTTTCTGGTTCTAGTCTCAGTTACAAACTATGCATGAAAAAACTGCTGGATGTAGCATTAGGACACAAATTCTTATTAAAATAAAAAGTATGCAAGATAGTATTATGTCATATATAAAGCAAGGTACATGTTGTCCACAATAATAAAATCTAATAGGAAAAAGAAAGAAAAATTTAAAAGCTTCCACATAAATTTAAAGTAGTTAAAAGTAGTTTAAAGATCATTCCTCATTATGCCCCATCTAAGTGATCCCTAAGTCCAGTCTTTTACTTGCTTTTGTGTAATTTAAAGGGAAATGGAGATTTCAATATCTGCAGCCTTTGAAAAATGAGACTTTCAGCAACCTTGAAAACACCTATGCTTGCACCTTGAAACATCAGGTAAATTTGCACCCTTAGGAATCACAGAGGATCTTGATCTTGCCCTTGAAGCCAGTAGGCTGGAGTTCACCCATGGTGTGTTTGTTCTGAATTGGTGACTCAGTAGAATAGGGCAGAACAGGTTCTCCTCTTTTCCATGAGTAATGTCATTATGTTTAACTGGAGAAGCATTACATGTTTCTGTGATGTGACTCTTAGAAAAGAACAGATTCACTTTTGTTTTTGCATTGCTTTCAACAGAACACATATTTAGTCTGATTTGCATTTCAGAAGCATGATAATAACTGTATAAATTGTCCAGGTTAACTATCACTGGTTTAAGTCTTTATGAACCAGTTCATTTTTTGTCTTACTATTTTGTAGCAGATACAATTTTTATCATAAGAAGGAGTAAAAATCTGCTATTTTATTGAAAGAGATGGGCAAAAATAATTTAGTTTTATATTCAATAATTCCAACTAGAAATTACAGTTATCTAGATATTAGAAATTTAGTTGTTTCTACCACTTCAGTTTGAAAGATGTAATTCAGATTCATATTCAATACCTTTCAAGTTTACATAGGAATGATAGCTACTTGATACAGCTGCATCACTTTGCTTCTGATCTTTTCATACCTTGAGACAGTAAGAAATTGGATTTGGTGGAGACCGTTGATCAAAGTCATTGGAGCACAGATCTTGAAGAGTACAAGCATTGACTAAGGATGAAATTGTGGCAAAATTCAATTGCAATTTTCTTTATGCACTCAGCAGTTTTTTTCATCAGTGGCACATGAAGTGGAAAAGTTTAGAAAAGGAACAGGTATTATTATTAGTATTATTATAGTTCTTGTTATTGCTGCTGTTGTTGTTTCTTATATAAATCATATGATAGTTATACAGTCTATCCTGAGTCTCTCTGATCTAAAGAGGACAGAGTGACTTGGGAATTAAAGCCTTAATAAGCAAAGTTAACCATCTGTCCAGCCCAAGGACATTATTTTACTTGTACCATGAATTTTTTCCTCTACCTTTGTGTTCCTTAACCATGTAATCTGGCCTAACCAGACATGTTTACCTGTTGATTCTCTGTCTCATCTCAGTCTTCATATTTTATGCTGAAAAATGTCATGTTTTCTTCTAACCTTGATAAGCACAGTCTATGTTTTAAAACAATTTCCTTCTGCCCTCACAGAAATCTAGCTTCTGAGTCACTGTGCAGCTTTATCTTCCTGTTCTTTTTCATTCACTTTAAGTGTTTCAAAAACCTTCTGCCCTTGGGCCAAGGATTTTCTAAGGTGCATCTTGAATTACTTAAAACGGGTTATGCAGCAGGGTTCTGTCTGTAAAACCAGCAGACAAGAGTTCACTTAAAAAGTGGTTGTGTGACTCAGCTCAGAGTGATACCATTTTGATCAGAGTCTACCATTGCTTATTTCTCAAATGGTAAAATTTTAAAAAAGTACAAACTATTTAGGGTGACTCTTTATTTACCCTTTCTTTCTCCTGCTTTTACATCTGGGCAGCTCAATCCTGTTTCAGTCTTTTCTCTTTAACTGTTCGGCCTAAATACACTCTGATGCATTAATTAGCATATACATGTTTATCTTTGTGAATCTTAGTCTGGAATGAAGCCCATGAACTTGTATTTGCCTATGATGGCCTGACTTTTAAGGTTCAGCCCAGTCAATAAGCATTTCATACAGTGCTAGAGAGAGATAAAACATCTCCTTGTCCTGGTGCCATCTCTCAGGCACACAGGCCTCAGAGTTGTTAATGAGGCCATTCAGCATCGCCACTTCTCACAGCATCTAAAGTCAATACCAAAGTAAGTCATTCAGCAGAGCTGTAATTTATCTTCTAACACCGCCAAACTGCCTTCGCCAGCCCTTTGAATGCTTAAGTGCTTGAAAGGTGTGGTGCATTACAATGTAAAAAATAAGACCGAAGGCAAAATCTTGAAATAATAATTACACTAGGTTCAAAGAAACCGCATACATCTATAGCACTCCTTTACCTTTATTAAAAAATGAGGTCTTGCTGTTTTAAAGTCAGACTTCCAAATATATCTAAAGAACCATAAAACAAAAGAATGCCCTCTCAGTGTCAGACTGAATGTCTTATCTAGCCTGGTATCCTTTCTCAGGCAATGTCCAAAAATGGATGCTGAGGGAACACTAGAAAAGGAAGGGAAAACATATATACTCCCATAAATATTCCTATCATCAAGCAGTCTGTGGTTCAGGAACTTCCTGAGCCAGTGATGGTGCTTTGTATTTAAGAACTCTTGATGAATTTCTTTACTGTTAACTTGCCCAGTCTTCTCCAGGAAGAGACAGGAGATAAAATGAGTGCTCCTTTCATTTTCTAACCTTTGTTTCTGAGAAAAATACTGGCCCCATTTCACAAAGTCAGAAATAGCTGTAGTGATGTTATAGCAGCTCAGTGGTCTATGGCTTCAGTTAGAATGACAATGGCAATTTCACATCTCCTGGCATAAATGCACAACACTGGAGCTACAGATTGGCGAAGGAGTAGGACTGTCTGATGCATTCAAAATCCTTCTGCTGTATTTAGATGTTTTTTTCTTTCAAAGGAAGAGCTTAAAAATACCTTTAATGAGCTACTTAAAAGCTGAATCCTCAGATGTTTTAATTGTGATGTCATACTGCTATGAATAGAACATTGCACAGTCTTCTAAATCTGGTCTAATGCCCAAGTGAGATTGGGTGAACTAAGGGCATTTCTTTTGCAGATTCCATATGGAGCATTTAAAGCCCTATCCTAGCTTGCTTGTATTTTTAATGAAAACATTTGGACAATTTCATGCAACTTTTGTTTCTGATTAAGTACACAGTACTTAACTAGAGTGAATTGATAGATGTTCATGTATAGTAAAAAGCAGTGTAAATTTCTGCCTGTATACATTGTAATTAGCATGTGAGAATTCTAAGCATCATAATATTTGTTTTTATGCCATAGTAAACAGAACAAATCCAAACTAGATTTTTAAGCCTTTTTTTCCCCTCCTGATTGTGGCAAGATACAAATGAAACTTTCCAAACTATGTCTTACTCAGTGGATAGTGATTTTAGCAGAGCAATTTGGAAGCAACAAAGATTGAAAGAACAGCATCTCTGGTGCCAGGAAGAGTGCTTTCCTAAGGTATAGAGATACAATCCCTCCCTTAAAGACAAGTGGGAAAATCAGTGCTAGAAAATGCTTCAAGCATTTCTTAAATAAAATTAAACTTAGCTAAAACTTAACTGCTTAAATTAGAAGCATTTAATGATGCTGAATACATACACTGCTGTTTGGTACATCAATAGCAAATGGGTATGGATACAAGTTATGTTTTCATACAACACTCATAAAGGCAAGACAGCTTTCTCAGCCTGTGTTGCCGGTGGCATATTGTTATATGTGAGACTACTTTGCTGCTTAATTACCATTTTTTGTTTACAGGGCAGATACAGTGATATATATACCGGTGGATCCTTACCAGAGAATATAACTTGAGCTATCCTATCCTGTGAACTGCTGCTAAGCATAGCCAAGGAGATAAATAATTTCATTTCTACATTCTCCAGAAACCTGGCTCTGAAATGAGTTGTTACCCTGAGCTGAGCTTCACGCATATGCTAATTTAAAACGGTCTTTGACATGTCTGCACAAGTTGTTGGCTATGCATAGATGCTCACAAATGAGGTAATTCTGCAGGGAGACAATGGCAAACTGCAGAAAAGAAGCAGCCAAAGCTGGGCTTTGAAATGACTTGAAATTATTTATGCAAGCTCTCAAACTCAGTGCAGTAATAATTTTCAGATTAAAACCTCAAGGAATTTCTATAACTAATGTTTCACCTCCCCGTGATGAAGCTTATACTAGACTTAAAGCCAGATTCAGTTGCAATACACAGCCTTGGGCTCCTGTCCAGTGTGTTTGAAAAGGCTGCTGAACTCTACCAGGTACTCTGACTGAAACCTTTGTGTAAATATATATTTATGACTTTTATTCAAATGTTTATTGGGAAAAAAATTCCAGCTTTCTAAAAGCTTAGAATGCTAATAATTTCTGGATCCATGAAGCAAAATACATGCCTGCAATATGACTTAAATAGAACTTGGTACAGTATTGTATTCTTGAAACTGCCAGCATATGAAGGTGGGATGAGCCTTTTTCCAAACAAATACATTTCTCCAGGTCCTTAGAATTCACTGTGTGCTCATATGTGATGAAAATTATCTTTGATTTGTCTGTGCTGAGCATCTCGGTACCATCTCGTGTTTAAAACAGACGTGATGTGTCCCTTTGGAGCTCTGTTGTGGGGCCCCTTCTGGCCATGGGTCCCTAAAGCACACCTGAATAAGCACACTGCACACAGAGCAGCTTCACCTTCTTGTTAGCATTCCAGAGGAGGAGCGTCCCTTCCCTCTCTCCTCCCCATTTATTCAGTTGTCTAATCAAACTACACAGTTCATATCATGCAAGTGAAGCATTTAACTCCCTCTCCGTGCTTTCAAAGCATTTTAACATATGGCATTAGATTGCACTAAATGTATGTAGCACCTCTGTGGCTGTCCAGAAAGCATGAGAGCTGTGAAGTTACCCAGGCTGGTTCTGAGCAAGCTGGCTAAGTACCAAGAGATACAAATTTGTGCAGCATAAGGCTTCTCCTCGACTAATATATCTTGTTTTCATGACACAGTACAACAACAGATATGTAGATTTCGGGACCTAAGATAACTCATCTGCTTATAGCTTAGCTATTGCTACATTTTCTGTATCTCTGTTGAAAAAATGCCCAAATCTCTTTTGGATCTAAGTGTATTTTGCTAATAGAAAAAGATTTCCTAATAGAAAAAGGAGATGTTTCTTGTAGTGTTATATCATACAATAAACCATGAGCTAATGAATTTCTAATCAATTGAACAGATATTAAAAAGGTATTTCTTTCCAGACGTGATGTTCCTCAGAAATATTTTTTACTGTTTAGACTTTGCAGACTTCAGAGTTGAGCATTTTGCACACTATGTGCATTCATAATGTGAAAATTTAGTGTGTGAGAGCAATTTAGTGAGCTTGTACTTTCTTCTAAACCCCAACTAAGATTAACATTTAAATTAATTCTTATCTATCTTTCATTGCAACTACTGTGGCTAACATGGTTTGAAATGATTAGACAAAACTGTTTTAAAAAATAATTAACTTTGCAGCAAGATACTTCAAAGCATATGTGATTCTACACCTTATATCACTCACTACTCAGCATTGTCTGAAGCTTTCTGATATTACTCAATTGCAATGTTAATCTACATGAATACCTCACTAATTGATATTTAATGCACCCCAAAAAAATACTCCTCAACAACAAAATAGCTTAGAAATCATGATTTGTAAGCAGTAAAACATTTGCTTTGATGATCCAATGGCAAAAATAAAATACTATCAGACTGAAAACACAATGGTAGTAATAAGAGTACATCATGCGGGTCTTAAATATGACCTAAAAGGACAATGTAGCTCTAATAAAGTAAATGCCTGTAATACACATATTAGGAGCAAAAACTGTTTGGGGCAATATTATGTGTAAGACTGACTATTGGGAAGACCTTATACAAAAGGCAGAAATTAGTTAGTCCTATATCTGATAGTATATGGGGTAGTTTTTGGTAGCCTTATTTCTGCTTCGTCTATCAGGCCAAAGCTGGACACGCGCCAGCACCTCAGTGTCTTTCTCATAGCTCAGAACTGGACACAGCATTCGAGGTGTGGCCTCACCAATGCTCAGTACAGGACAGTGCTCTTTAGTGAAGTGCTCAGTTTAAATGGGCTCCCACAGCTGTCCCTGTGCCTACAGCAACACTTTCAGTGGCTGTGTGCATGTGTGTGCACGCTCCCAAAACCTAACCCGCACTCTGGAATGCAAACACAGAAACCAGGATGCAACGTAGGCTGATTGACTGCTCTGTAGAAAAAGCATTACATATGGACTTAGATTTCATTTAAACAAAATGAAGAATCATATAATAATTCCTTGCCTTTTCTTTATACTATAAGGGTAAAAACCTGATTTGTATCATGTCTGATATACATGATAAAATGTATAGAATAAACAGCTCAGCTTTTTAATGTATTCTAATTATGCATCAGAAAAGTAATTTAACAAGGAAAGCACCTTTCAATTCCATAATCTATTTGACACCTACTTTACACAATAATATTCAAAACAACTATAGTGCGACACAGTATGATTTTCAATGTACCACAAAACACATTAGAAGTGCATTCAGGTTACATCCTTAAATCACAAAATGTCACTAATATCTTGTTATATATTAAGAAATATAAAAAGACCTTGTAAGCTGACCTTCACAATAGTGAAAAATATTGTAAGGCTCCTGTGGTCTATTTAACACTTCAAAAAGCTTTCACCTTATGCAATAATGGCATGCCTCTGAAAATCATCCTCTCCACTACATTTCTACAGCATCTTTCATTCAAAAACATTTGTATTCACATTTCTGGCAACCTCTTGAACAGAGGAGAGCAACCACAAGCACTGAAGCCATCTAGGACAACTTCTGACTGTTATGAAAAATGCCATGGGATAATGCTGCGTTTTTAGAACAGGCAAGGCTTTGTTTTTAGTAATTCAACTTGTATAAAAATCCCGTAATTTGTAAGATATCTGGAACTTCATGTCTCTACCTAAGATTGAAGCTCTCCTTCAAATATCAGTTGCAATTAGCAGTTCTCACTACATGCATAATTTGAAGGTTATGCTAACAGTAATCAGAACTGGGTATTAATGTGCAAATATTTATATTAAATACACAATAGCACCGAGTACATTCACCAAGTGTAGTGGGTGGCAGCTTGCCACATGGATTAATGCCTCCAGATAAATGATTGTTTTACCTCAAAGCATCAACAAAAGATGACATTATTGCAATGGTGCAATTAATAACCTACCACTTCATTAGTTGTTACAATGATATCTTCATGGATCAGCTTGAAAAGTCTAGGGAACTTTAAATGTTTTGCTGTGGGTTTTTTTTTTCCTTTGGCTATTCAATAGGAGAGACAATGAATAGTGTGTTAATAACCCACTCAGTATTCTCTGATGCAGCCTTCTGTTTATTGTGTATGAGAGTTATGTTTGCTTTGTAAGAACAATGTCTTGAGCTCAGGACAAAGTTGGAAACTTTATAAAAATAGAAAAATTTTAAAAAGAGCATTTGATTCTGTCTACATCTTTTGAAATTAAAACACAGAATGATTTTCTATTGATAAAGAAACAAAGTGCCATAGGAGTCCAGAATCTGTAAAAACTGAGACCCTGAAGAGAAATGGTACCTTCAGTACCTCATAAACCCAGCTGTTTTAAGTCTAGTTATTGTAAAACTGCCACTGCAGAACATGGCCTGCAGGCACTCAAGTTCAGAACCTACAATGTTTCCAGTGATCAGAATTTCAGATGTGTTTAGTTAACAACTGAGATAAGAGTAAAACGTGGTAGTGTAAGACAGTAAGCGTAACCTCTCCCCTCTTAAAATGAGATTGGCATTATTCAGTACACTGCTTTTTTAGATAATTGCCCTGGCTCTATTGGAAATTGTCACCACTAATAATTTTTTTAGGTTATTTCCCTAATGTCACTTTTCTGCCTGGCATTGCTGAGTTTCTATTATGAGCCCATATGAGCTATTCAATAGATTGCAATCTTTGTGGCATTAATACTTGCCAAAAGGATTAGACTATAGCATATATTGGTTTTCAAATGATATTATAGAGGGAGTGGTACAACAGTTCCTTATCTATTGGTGGTGAAGCAAAGTTTATTAGAAGGGATGACACCAATATGTAATTATTCTAACTAATACACAATCAGCTACACGGTCTTCAGTTGAAACATCATTATACTGATGAATCATCTCACACCTTGGCAGCATGGGAGTTTCATTACAGTTTAGAAGGTGCAAAAACATAATGGTTTTGCCCAAGAAGTCTCTGGTTGGAAGCAGAGTTCTTTTGTACTTAAACTAATGCTACAAACTGAATGCAAAGTTACTGTGCCCTGACTGCAGGAACAGTCAACATACAAAAGAATTTGTCAACCTTCATCCTAACCTAGGAAACGGCCAAACAATTTGAGGAGTGTGAGAATAGAAAGACTGTCAAAAGAGAAAATGGGTCCAAAATTTACATAAGGTCCACAATGAAATTGTTCCCGAGATTCTTAATTGATCAATTCATTGAACACTGCCTCTCTGAAAAATGGACCATGGAAAATCCATCTGACTCACCAGTGATTAATTTTTTGGTTTAAGAAACATACACAGATTCATGGGGTGTGCCTGATAATGGCATGTGGTTATTCAGGGTGTGAACAACCTCTAGTATCTGTCAAAACAGGTGGCTTCAGGGTTAGCCTCCAGTGAAAAAGCAGAAAAAAATCTTTATTGAAGAAGCACATTGCAGATAAGAAGGACATATACAGGGAGAAGCAAAATGTTATTAAAGTGCAATATCTGTACAATGCTATATACAGTATTACACTAGCTATGAAGAATATTAACATCTAGTATTATGAGTGTTACCATTGAATGGTCAATGATATTATTTTTTTCCAGATATATAATCTTAGAATTAGTCAGAAAAAGGACTTCTATACTTGAATACAATGCTCTACTTTTTTCCTACGGATAAAAAAGAAAGGTTAAAATGCTTTGACGTTGGCTATTTTCCAACTTTTGTTAAGCACTGGGCAAAACATTACCTGTATAAAGAGCTGTATGTACTAGCTAATGTCATCTGGTCCCACAGCACAGCAGGAGCAGCGCTCTGTGCTGACACAGGTATGCAGCGCCATAGTGCCCGATCTGCTCAGTAGTTACTGCACAGAAAAGCTGAGGTGCAAACTCAGCCTGAAACCACTCCTGACCCTGGAGCTCGGCACCCGTGACACGGCGGGGCTCAGCCGAGTCCCAGACGCGCTCGGCAGCGGGCACAGGGCGGCCCAGCCCCGATGCCCGGGCACAACAATTCGCCTGAGAGTGCCGGACCCCACCGCGGGCTCCGACCGCATCCCGGCCCCGGGCTCCGCGCCGGGCTCTCCCCACCTGTGGGGATCTCGCCTCGCGCCCTGGTGGCTGGAATGGGAAAGGGCTGAGCCCGAGGCGGCCGCCGGGACGCTTCGCTCGGGGAGAGGAAAATTCCAGCCGAGAGGAGCGGCCCTGCCCCCGCTGGCCGCTGACAGCCCGCGGCCGGGGCCGAGCGGAGTCCCCACTTCGGCCGGAGCTGGAGGGACAGCCGGGTGTGTGGGGGCGGGCAGGAGGGAGGGAGGCGCTGGGACGGGAACAGGGAGTCTCTGTCTCCGTGAGTGCCGGAGCGGGGAAGGTTCCGCGTTTCAAGTTTCTCGCCGCGAAGTTCGGTTTTGTTTTTTTCCTCGCTTCTGTGTTTTTTTCCCCTCCGCCCAAGGTGTGGTTCCGCGAGCGGCAGGAGCCTGGCGCAGCCCGTGACCGCGGCCGCCGCCCCGGGCAGGCGCCCAGTGTCCGCGCCGTAAACAGCGGGGAATGCCCAGGCTCGGGGGCGAAGCGGCGCCGGGGGCTGCGGAGCGGGGCCGCTCTCCTCAGCCCGCCCCGAGCAGGTGAGGCGGGGAGCCGCGGCTGTGCGGGCGGGTCCCGGGCTTGCGCCCGCCCTGCGCTCCCTTGGCCGCCGGCATGGACGGGCGCGCTCGGCCGGCGGCCGCCCCGCCACCCTCCGGGTAAGCACAGCTCACTGCGCGGGCCGGAGCGCGGCCGCCCCCGGCTCCAGAGGGACAGCCGGCGGAGCCCGGGCCGTGCGCGGGGCTGGGCTGGGTGAGGTGAGAGCGAGGGAGCAGCTCGGGTCGGGGAGGCCGGTGCCGTGCGCGTCCGGCTGTGAGGTGCGGCGCTTGGGAGGCAGCCAGCGGCGAGAGGCGGCTCCGCAGCGCCGGGGGCGGGCGTGCTCCCTGTGCCCCTTCCCGGGGCTCCTGCGGCGGGGGCGGGGGAAGCCCCGGGCGGGCCCGCGGGCAGATGGAGCGGCGCGACCGTTAAACGGCTCGGGAGCGGCTGCGGAGCGGCGGCTGCGCCCCGACGGCATCTCGGCCGCTCCGTTCTCCCGGCCGCTCGGTTCTCCCGGCCGAGGCTGCAGGACCTGCCCGTCGGGCCGCCGGCGCCCTCCTTGGCTGTGCCCGGGCGAGCAGCGGCTGCAGCGCCGGCCCCGCGCCGCGGGCACTTCCCGCAGGGACGGGCCGCAACCCGCCCGCCGGCGTCGCCGTCCCGGTGCCTCTCCGGGCTGCAGCACTGTCGGCGCGGGAGTCGCCGGGAGCACGGCGCTGCCAGGATCGACGCCTCTGGCAAACTCCTGCAGGTCGGAGCATCCTTAGCCGTGCGGAGTTAACTTCCAGCTCTCTGGGTGAGAGTGGCGGCGGTGAGGGAGGGCTGCGCCCTCCTCGGTGCTCTGGGAACTGACGACGTTTGGGTAAAGAAAATAAACAAGCAGCATCTGTTTGGAGTAGTAAAAGGGCTGGCTTGTTTCTTTTTATGTGTTAGGCCCCTCTGTTTTTATTTTGCTTATAGTATGTCAGAAAATATAACGTTAAAGAATATATTTTTTTAAATCTTAAATAAAACTCCCCCAGTTATAGATCAGGAGGAGAAGGATTTTTCCTTAACTAGTCAGGTACATTTGAAGATAATTAATTCACTCAGTGACTTCGCTAGGAGCTAGAGTGAATCAAAATACTGGCAAGACTGCTGACATCTGTAAATAAAATGGACAAAATGCATGGTGGGTATATTTTTTAGCATGAACATTTTTGTGAAGCTTCCATACTGTTTGCAAAAATGGATTACTTGGATTCCTGACCAAGTGGCTACAGGATAAACAGGTGCAGATGATGGCAGTTTGCCGTAGTTTTTGCAGCAGTAATCAAATCAGTTTGAAGTCGTGGCTGTAGTGAATATGGAACATGCAAAAAGGGAGGGGTATTTATTCACATAAGGCCTTGTCACCGTTCCACATTTATATGCAGCCAGTGAGTGAACTTTATATTGTTAATCAGTGTAGAAGGTATCATTACAGTATAGATAATTATTGCATTTTTAAGACTCTGGGTACTTAAGCAGAGTTGGAAGGACTGAGTATAGGATAATATTGCTTTATTCTGGGTTGGGAAGTGGCAAAAACAGTGTATCTTCAGTTTTACTTGTGAGCAGGAACATAAAAACAAGCAAAAGGACACAAGTAAAACCTTGGCTGTTCTGACAGTTCCTCTAGGCCTGTTGCCTGCCATAAAGCTGTTTGGTATAGTGAATTTTGGCTGCTGCTTGACATCTAAGTTCCCTTTAGGTGATTTCAGGCATCTGCCAGCATCCACTTCCCAGTTTTCAGGAACACGTAGCTAACAGTACTGCTCATTGCATTAGCCCCGTGGAGAGATTTTCAGGCCTTTTATCAGCTGTTCACGTGGAATTTGGTGCTTAGAAAATCAAGTTGCCATGCGTTTCTTGCTATAAAAGTTCTTTATTGACAGTCTTAACTATTTCCTTAAAATGGTCTCATTTGCTCACTGAAACGCTGTATTTGAGGGAAAAAAGTGGATACACCAGAATAAAAGACAACTCCCAGTTTTACTGAAAATAGTACACAGATACATTTTTGAATAGTATGCAGTTACTGTTCCCTCTCTTGAGATGATAGGAAAATTTGTGCAATGTGGGAAGAATTTCAGTTGAAATAGCATTTTTCTTTAAATGCATTACCAAGTGATGTAATATACTGCATTACATCTCTTCTTAACTTGTCTAGCCAGGTTGAAAGTGTTGTTAATCTGCAGCTGGAAACTGTTTACCCACAAATGTGTTCTTAAATCGCTGTTTGAAGGTCTGTGGAGTAATTGCTGGTAAATCTTAACAGCTGAGAATGTTTGTTTATGCTAACTGCTAAGAAGGTGGTGTTTTGTAAATTTTAAGCACTGATGTTAGTTAAGGCTTGGAGCTCCTATACAACTTGATCACTGGTGGCTCTTTAATAGAGAGTTTTGTTATCAGATCTGTGGGGACAAGCTTTGGAAAAGGATCCCGTCACACCTTTTTTTTTGCATGCAGGATTATGCTTTCCTATTGAAAAGTTGTTTATTAAAACTGGTTGTGGATAAAAATATTTGTCTGAATTTGGTGAGAAACATACCCATGTTATTCTCTCTGTACATTCAAGGTAAATAAGGAAAGATTTTTGAAAAAATGGCCTCTGCTGGATTTTTAATTTGTTTATTATATGGTGAATAGAGAGTGTGCCCAGCAACTGGCTGGAGTATTTTGGAATATGATGAATAGGAGGTGTGCCCAGCAACTGGCTGGAATATTTTGGAATATGATGAATAGGAGGTGTGCCCAGTAACTAGCTGGCCATGACACATAGTTTCTTCTTCTGGCAGGAGAAACTTGGCTGGACAGTTAGGCAGTTTTATAGCTTATATCGTTTTATAGCATTTTACCCTGAGTCTCAGCAGCACTCATGGCATAGAGCTCCCACCAGGCCAGTTGACAAAGGCTGCTCCTGTTCATCACAGAGCTGAATTTGCTTTATGAAATGATAGGAAAATGTGTCATTTAATACTTAAAAATAAAAAGAGAAGTGGCTGTAGTTGGTTTCCTACCTTCTGAACACAATTTTCCTACTGTTGCTGGACAGCAATCCCGTACCCTGGAGTAAATACTTTTTTGCAGTACAAGTAGATGTCAGTAGTTGACACAGGATTTTACCATGAAGAACTGTATCATGGTTTAATATGCCATTAGAATATTGGAGCAAATGTGGATTTTGGTAAATGCAATATTGATATCCTTTGAAATACTAGAATTCCTGTTGAGATCCACCTGTAATTCAATTGTAAGGTTTCTGAGAATTTTGCGTTATTTCATTTGTTCCCTTGAATTATATTTAAAGCTGTACATTTGCGTACAAACTAAAACCTTCTGACCTGCTTTACCCAAGCAAACCCCCTTTGTTTTTATGATTTTCATTGTGTGTCTAACAAAAACATGCTCAGGAGACAGAGCTGCTCTCCAGGAGCTGAAGATAGAGCTTGTGTGGGAAAAGGGGCAGGGCCAAACGGCTTTGATTAGCTTAGTGCCAGAAACACTTCTCGTGTGTGTCTTCAGGGTCCCATTCACTGCTACTTGGCCTAGTGGATATATTTGAAAAATTTAAAGAGAACAGGAGAGAAGTCTTTTCCACGTGATTTCCAGGGCTGTGTTAGGAAGTGAGAGATGTTTTCAGGAAATCCAAGAAATTTACGTTTTCTCTTGCATGTAACTGAGTTTTTATCAAATCCTTTCAATCACATTATGGCTCTCTGGAGACATCAGCTGTGGTGCAGTGTTGGCAAATGTCTGGCGTCAAGCTTGAAATACTGATTTGAGCTCTCTTCCTTCTCTTTCAAGTGTTTGGTTGAGTCAGCTCGCAGCAGAGCCACAGGTTTGTTCAAGTATAAATGAAAGTCCTTCCTGTTGTGGAGTGTGGGAAGGGACAGAAAGTGTAGCAATAGCTTCAAACCAAGCATTCTATGCGTGAGCCACAGCCCCAGAGTGGGGGTGGGGACTTGAGTGCGTGTCTGAATTTGCTCAGTTTGGTGAAATTTATGTAAGGGTGAAACTACATTTTTCTCTTGCAGTGAATTAGCTGTTGCTGTTGGTCTGTATATTGTGTAGACATGTTTATCATTAGGTGCAAGACATCTTGTGCTCCTGCTGCTAAGTGGTAGCACTGTCTAGGAGCAGAGGTTAGGCTGTTTTGAGTCTGACAAATAGTCCTATCTTAGATGTGCTGTTTCTTAGACTGAGAACTTCAAGATAAAATGCATAGTGCATTCTTCTCACCCCCATGACCCCGATGAAGAACAAGTAAATGAGCAATAACAAAATGGAAAGAATTTTGAGAATTTGGGACTGTAGAGCTTGCTGGATGTTTGAGGCTGGGAGTTAGCTCCTTTGTGGGTAGATGCCCATCAGGAGCCACTTGAATACTAATCATTCCAGGGGCCAATTTGCCAGCTGACTTCCAAATGTACACATAACACTTCTGGAGGTGATTATGTTGTTCTTCTTAATGTATCTGCCTTAAGCAAGGCAATGTCTAATAGTGGAATGACACTGGTGCCATTAACTGAATGTTGTATTTAGAAGCTGTTTACTCAAACTTTGTCAAGTCTGAAGTTATAGCTGGGTGCCTACGGAATAGTTACTGGTTATGTTCCCTGTTGGAGTGTGTTGCTGTGGGAATGAGATCAAGAAAACATTAGGGGGTGGAATGTGGATACTAGGGTGAAAAAATGTGTAGGAGGGTAATACACAAATAGAGATCAGCAGAGTTATTTCCAAGCTTTGTCCAAGTATGTTGGTATCTTGTGAAAAAGAAAAGTGAGCACTAGATAGTGAAGTATCAGAAGCATTTGAGGGGAAAAAGTGCTTGAGACTGGAAGGTGAATTTTGGTGTTATCTTGGGGTAGGTTCTTTTCTTTCTGCAATTACTGGATTTTTTTTTAATGTACTTTAAATGGGACCACAGTGTTTATGTAAACCTGAAGATCAGTATTTGTTTTGAGTAGGTGCATCTGTGTTGGGTGGAAGAAGAAAAGAGTCCATTGTAAGGGACCAAAACCTTAGATTCCAGAGGAGACTGAAGGTCTCTCCAGGACTTCTGTGATCTGACAGACAAAATAATTGACTAGGAATATTTTAAAGTCACAAACAAATTGTTTCTCCTGTAATCTAGCAACCCCTAAATAGGTCTCCCTTCATAAAGTGCAGTACCATTTCTGACTGTCTTGACTGTAGCTTGGAAAAAAATTTCTGAGTGTGCTGGTTTTTCTAGCCTGACTGCTGTTCTGAGCTGCCACTGCTGTAGTTTTTATGTGCGCTGGGGAACAGCAGATGCCAGATTATCCAGCCAACCCTTGGAGCTGTAACAAGGTTAGCATGCTCAACTAAATATTTATTCTTTGTTTCTAGAAATTAACAAGTCAATATAGTGAGTTGCTGTGTTAATGTGGATACAAGGAATGCCAGGTGTTCTCTTTTATGGCTGCTTGCAAGTTAAACCAGATCTGATTGTGCACTTTGTTTTCTTCTCACCTGGCTCTCACTTGCTTACCCAGCAGCTGCCCTGCTACTCAAACTTAAGTTCCCATTGCTGCCTGCAGTTTGGGAAGTTGCTCTTCACTGTGGATATCACTGTGCACAGCTCTATAACTCAGAGCTGACATCAGGGCGTTGGCGGATGACAAGAAGCTGAGATGTTGGCTCACAGATTCCTGTAGAGTTCTGTGGCTGTGCCCAGCCTTAGCACAATGAAGAGGAAACTGACTGTGCAGCTTGCAACAATGGAGGGCTCAAGGGGGAAAACCACCCGTGCTGGTCTGAGCTCCAGCAACCAATTAAAAACTTGATGCTTCACCTGAATTCTCTCCTGAAGTAAGGTCCCATGATTGAATGTGCAGCTCTTTATGAAGTAAATTAAAACACTTATTAACTGGAGTTCCAGTGATGTGTTTGGACTTAAAATCTTCATGTGATCGAATGATGGATAAAGCTGCATTTTTTTCATGGCTTAAGAAATGTTTGCTAGGAGGTTATCCAGTTCAGAAGGGGCATGTGCATTGGTTTGGTTGTTGTAAATTATCAGGGTGCCATAGGTGGTTAAAGGATGAGTCCCTAATCTAGCTATGAAATATCTCTCTTGGAACTTGTATTAATGTCAACTCTGCTGCATGTCTATGGTTGTCAGGATTACTATTTTCAGTTAAAGAAAATAGAGCATGTGAATATTTTTAGCTGGGCTTAAGCTTTCTTCTGTGAGAAAGCATTGGTTTTGTTTCAAGCTTTAGCTCTACAGGAGTTCTTGTTGAAGAAATAGTACAGCTTGGAAGCTTTCTTAGCTGTGTTTTAAAAATACTTTCTGCACGTTTATTTGATTTTCATTTCTCCTCTGGAAATAGAGCTACTTGGTTTGGAATCTTATTTAATAATAAACAAACCTCCCCTTCCCAAACAATGCAAACTGTTGCTTTATGTTAAACAAGAAATGTTGTGAGCTTGAATTTTCCTCTAACAGAAAGAGACAAAAAACCTCCAACAAGGAAAACACCATCCTATCTCAAAAGAACAACATTAAAAATATGTGTATTATTCTTTAAAATCAAATTAATTTTCAATCTAATATTTCTGAGGTATTGATGTAACAATGTTGGTTTGTTTTTTTTTTTTTCATGGGCCTTGGTTTTCTGTTGAGAATTAGTTTTCCCTTTTTGTGTTTTACCTAACTTTAATGTCAGACCTTCAGATAGATTTTCTTCCAAAAACTGAAGCTCTTATGTGCATGGCGCTTGACAGGTAACTTTTAAATGTTTTGCAGTGGGAAGAGCATAAGCATTTTCAGCTCTCTCCTTAATACGGATTTAAAATTGGCGAAGTTGTCTGGAGGAACTGCTTCTTCTGTTTTTTTTCACAAAATGAATTACATTTTTTTGTTTCATTCAGTTTGACTGCTTGTTTTGTTTGGGTTTTTGTCCATCTGTGTTCCCTCCCTGCCCCTCCTTCCCCATTTGATTCGCTGGGATCTTTGCTGAATTAAGTGAGTTAAATAAGAATGTTCAAGGAAATGGGACCATGAGTAGCTTTGTGTTACTATTGCCCAGAAACTTTTTACACACCGGTATCAAAGTAATTTGAAGTGCATTAGGAAAGAACATAGTGTGCCAGGTTTGGTTTGTGGGTTTTTTGTCATTCTCTAGTTTGCCATTTGTTTCAGTATCATTGTATTGCTCATGACTTTTGTAAAACCCAGCTCAGTCCTTCTGTGCTGTCAAACCAGACTCACAAAACAACTGGGCGTAATATTGCAGGTATAGGATAATCTACTGGGCTGGCTATTGTTTAACTGCTCTTGTGACAGCAATGTTGAAAGCTCTTTTTACGTGGGAGGAATAATGCTTTGTCTCTGACCTAGTAAAAAGGAACCAAAATATTTGTTAGTAACGAAGTTGAAAAAACAAGTGTTTACAACTTGTCGTGCTGGGTGTAACCCTTTAAGGGAAAGATGAAGTACTTGTTTCGTTACTAGTAGCTACAGACTTCAACATTCTGTCCATCTTATCAAAAATTAATGTTGTGCAGAATTAAAAATGTAAATGTTCTGGCTTTGAGAACATAGAAATTATTTGCATGGATGGATGCGTTTTTTACTTATTTGGTTAGTAAGATAAACAAGGTGTGTGTTAATTGATGACAATAGTGTAGTAGGTGGAATTTCTGCTAATTTTCAGGCATTTGTGTAAAATCAGAAATTCAACCCATGCCAGAAATTTGGGCTTTGATTTTAAAAAATTTTAATTTTTAAAAAAAGTTTAAATTCAGAATATTTAATTCCTCATAAATCAGGTATCATTATAGGATGACAGCTGAAAGTTGTTGGAAGTTGTTCCCAGGTTCCCAACTTTCATTTCTGAAGAGTTATTGCTTTTTCCATTCACCCTCTGAAGTCTCCAGACATAAACTTTTCTGTATCCTCTGCTAGTTTCTGATTCATGGTGTCTTACTTCCCCTTGCTTGCAATTTTGATCCTCTCCTTCCACCCACATTACAAATCAGCCTCACTAATTCCATCCTTGGCACCCTCCTTGAGCTATATTTACCTCATTCACTTTTTAAAGCACTCACTGCTTGGAGGAAGTTCCTTTTTGCTCAATCTTAAATAAGTAAGTCTATAGCTACTAGTAAAGAAATATGTACTTCATTTTTGCCTGAAGGGGTAAGAACCCAGCAAGCTGAGTGGATCTTTTAGGATTCTAGCTTTGTGCATTCGTTTAAATCTTCAGATTTAGAAAAAGCCTGGCCCTTCACCTTGGTATTTCCAATTTTTTTTTTATTCCCCCCCCTGCCCCCCCCCCCATACCCCATTGTGCCTGTATCTAATTCCTCTTCCCCAACTTCTCTCTGAAACGATGAATTCTTCTTTTTATAAATATGCTTTTGTGTCTAAATATTGTGTATTCTGTTTTACCTAACTCAACTCATCTTATTCCCTTGTATTTATATGGACATGGAGAATATTTTCACTACACTGTTGAAGGGGAGAAGGGTTTCCCAGGCCCTTTTATGTGGCATTTTAAAAGGGGTCATTGACTGTCTTTGCAGTTGCTGATCTCATCTGCTCATTTATCCGTAGTTGAGTAATGCCTTGGACATTGCAGGACTTGAAGCTGAGATCGTAAGGCAGGCAATGATAGCTAGAGACATTAAATAGGATTTGGTATTTTTCTTTCTTTATTCAGGCAAGTCAGAGTTTACCTATGACATTGTTGGGCTAGTAGCAGTAATTTTGTTTGTGTATTATATACTGTCCTTTCTTAGAATTAGATATATGTAATTTGACATCTGCGTGATAGGTTATCAGGAATTTGTTGTAGAAATGAACTGATGAAACTAGGTCAGATTACTACCTAATGTCTTTACTCCTTCAGCTTCTCCATGCTTCTGTCTTGTCCCTGATGGGTGATTGGGATTTTTTTGGGAGTAGGGAGAGGGCTCTGGTTTTCTGCCAAGTGATATGTGCAGGGATCAGAGGATTTTGGAATCTAGATAATTTTTATGATTTGTTTTGATGGTTCTTTTGCAGTGCAGGGCACAAAATCCCCCCTGCCCCATCATAGGTATTGTTGAGATATTCTCAATACACCAGGCAATGCTTGTTCACTTTTGTAGAAAAGCAAGGTGAAAATGTAGAAGGCAGGGAAAACCAAAGCATTTTGTAAGCACTTCTTCAGAGCTGGTTGTCAATAGTGAGGGGCATTAGAAAGAATCCAAAGAGGCTTATTTTGGAAAAGTAATAAGGATCTGACATCACTGTCTGAACTGTTGGAATCTGTCTGATTTCTAAGCATCTTTCTTTGACTGTTCTTGTATTTCCACTGCCCAAACATTCTTACAAACTTTCCAGTCTTCCTCCCAAAATACACTGCTGTAATGCATCTTTATCCATAAATCTTTAGTTAATAAAGGAGGAGAGAAATGCAATGAATTGAAATGTTAAATGAAACCTTAAAAGTATACAATGATTTATTTTAGAAAAAATGGGGTTTGGAACTATGATAGTTTTAGTTATAGGCTCCTCTTGTTAGGTTTTCTTCCTGCTTTTACTTACCCCAAAATTTTTCTGGATTTTGTAGTTATAATATGTAAAGTCTGCCAGCTAACAGGTTTACAGGATTTTTTTTTTAATACTGCTTACCTGTACTTAATCCAGAATAAGATTTTATGTTAGAATGGAGACTGTTTGGAAATAATGACATGTAACATGAATGCTGAGATTTCATCCTATACTATGACAAGCAGTATTTCATATGTGTGTGAGTGTAGATGGAGTCTTTGAAATGACTTGGTACCCTGAGTAGAAAGCTCTCTGTAGTTTTGGTCACCACTCTGCCCCTCTGCTCAAGAGGCAGCTGTCCTGCATTCTGTCTCCACTAGAGAAGAACAGCTGGATATTCCTTCACATTTCCTGAATGAAATCTGTGTATTCTCTGACAGGCTGATGCTGCCTCTTCCTGCTCGTGGTGTGGAGATGGAGAGTCGGAAATGACGTGTCCAGTGAATTGTTTATTTTGTAAAAATGTTTGTCAGGGCTACTTGGAAGAGCCTTAACAACTTAATGGAGAAATGCCTTTGCAAAATTCTACCCTAGTTCATTGAGAACAGTGCAGTTAACTTGCTGACAGCATACTCTCAGAAAGGAAAAATGATTAAGTGTTCAAAGAGTCCTTCTGTTATGGTAAAACAAAAGCTCCGAGTTTAGAAGAATTTTAAAATATTTTAACTTTAATTTTAAATTAATTTTAAAAGCCTAATGAAATCTGGAAAACTCTATCTATGCTTACTGGCCTTTCCCACATCCTGTCACATCATATTTTACATCTCAGTCACACACTGACTGTTTCCTTGAGTCAGTTTGTGGTATCATGTGAATAAATGCTCACCATGATCGAAAGATCTCCTGTCTGTCTGTAAAAGACCATATGATCCTCTATCAAAGGCAAAAAGGCATAGCTAAACAGGGCATAGCATTGGTTGGAATTGTAAACATTTAACTCATTAAAAAACTTCTGGCTTCTGATGATAAAATGAGACCCACCAGAAAATGTGACTCACAGTCTCAAGCTGACGTAGCTGTACCAGTATTGTGTACCATTGTGTTTATCAGTGACTTTGATGAACAAATATTTTCACTTAAATATTTAAGTGACAGCAAGAAAGAGGTGGCTTGGTGACTCTTTATGAGAAAGGTTCATTCAAAGATCTGACACTGGATGTGGAGATTACTTCTTCCTCTTCCCCCCTTTTTTTTGTTTCTTTGTTTGGATTTTGATAGTCATTGGATGATTGACAGAGGTTACATACCTCTCTTCCTCCCTTATGGACTCTCTAGGTAGAAGGAAGTTTGTCTGTCTTGTTCTAAACTGAGTAGTTTTGCTGCTGCTTCTCTTGAGCAGGTGGATTCAGTTTGTTGCAACTTCATGTCCTCTTCTTCAGTCAGAAGAAGCCAGTGATAAGTTGCTGGTAATCAAATTATGGAAGTCTGGGGTAGTTCCTTTTTCTGTTTTTAACGTTAGACAATGTTTGGTTGTTTGTCAGTATTCACCCTAGGATATTGTAGTTTGGGATGTTTTTGAAGTGTCTGCTTTGAATATCTGTATCCAAAGAGAGCCTTTCTGGTTTAAGCTCACATTGTTAAGCTAGTGACTTTATATCCATGTAATAAAAATTTCAAAAATTCTGATAATTGCCATTTTGTGTGTGTCAAAAGAGCAGTGGGATGGCCATTAGCCACAATTTCAGTCTCTTCTCTGATATGAAGCCAGAGTTCTTTCCATGGATTTCCTCCATTGGGAGGCATTCAAAACCCAGCCCATACTGACTGGGAGAGAAAATGTGGTACTTGGGGGAGGTTGATGGGCTTGGGGTTGCTGACACTTAGTTTTACTCAGCAGGGTGAGGGTGAACTTCGGAAAAGTTCACAGATTTGCAGCTGAATTTTAGTGCTCCCCTGTTTGTCTTGTCCTGCTTCTATGATCTGTATAGATAGCTGCTCATAAACTTTTTATCCAAATAGACTGCTCTGGTTTTCCACTTGTTAACTTCAGTTTCATGGCAACAAGTGAAGCCCTGATCTGCTGCAGTTAAATGTGGGGAAATCATGACAAATTTTGGAGATTTTAGCAAATGAGCTATCTGCAGCTTGTCCCTGACCCAGCTCCTACCACTAAGGACAGGAGTAGATACTCTGCTCAAGGTGATGTTCTGATCTGCATCCTTGTCACTTTGGCTTCTTCTGCTGTACAGTGTTGGCAGTAATTTTGCCTGTTCTTTGCCCCTATCGCAGGCTGTTTTCTGGCCAGACAAATCCAAGATTCTCTATTGTTCTTGAATCAGGGCCATTAACTTCCAAATAAGAAATTTGCTCTATATTGGTATTAGTAATTTCCTTTTTGTTTCCACTGACATTGTGTTGACATGCGGCCTACACTAGCTGGAGGATAAATGAGTAAAAAAAGGGGATATCATATAGATGTAGCTAGCAAAAGTTTCTTCATTTTATAAGTTTTTAGTGATTTAATGTATTCAATAAGCAACAATTTCTTCTAAAACTTTTGAACAAATAAAGTGGTTAAGAGTTAAGCACTCTTGGTCTTTCTATTTCTAAAGTGTGACAACATGTGAATGGCATGTTCATGAGTTGCTGCATGGTTACAGAGTATGAGCATGTAAATCATTCAAAATGCTATTTGGCTGGTTACTTTCATGGGTAAGAATGTGGAAAATACTGCATTTCTGACAGGATTCCGACTGTTGTGATAACACAGGGTACAGAATTATTAAATAATCTGTGTTATGTCTGATCAAATGTTTTAGACGTATATTCTTTTAGGCACTTTACAGAGATTTGCTGTTATATTCAGGGAAAACTTCTAAATCTAGGGAGAACTTAAAGAGATGGTTTCAGATATCAGGAATTTGTGTGTTTTACAGGCTTTAGGAGATCTGGCAGCTTAGATATTTTTGTCTTTTCCTTTGAAATCCATGAAGTAAGAAAACCCTTTTTGTCTGAATTTTCTAGGGTGGTTTTTTACATGACTTCCTGGGTGGAAGAAGTGTGTTACTTTATTTAGTTACCATTTATAAACTTAAGTCACACTGTGTCTAAGTTCATGGTAAACATCTACGTGCTCTGTAGATCAGGTGGGTACCAGGAATTTTCATAAGGAAAGAACCAGGAAGATAAAATGCTGCTAAGTTGAAGGGAGTTGTTTTTTATAATGACAAGGCACTCAGTTATGGGGACTCTGATAAATAAAGCCTGTAGACAAAGTACCCAGCTGTACTTTAAGATGAAAACAGGATGTTGGTTGTATTGCTGCAGGACTGCTGTATAAATCAAAGGATATGCTGTTATTGCTGTTTAAGGAAGCTGTACTCCCTTAGAGTGGTTCTGTATATAAAAGAATGGTAATTGCTGTGCTTATCAAGGACTGGCAGTTCTCCTTTTCCAATTGTGACCTGGTGAATCTACCTCGAGCTCACAACTTAAAGCCTTGCCAGTTATTTTAATCCCCTATTCAATAGGACAAACAGAATGGGGTTATTTTTATCTCTTTATGATTGCTTAGTACAAGTAGAAAACCCCTTTGCTATATTTAAGTCAAAGGTGATTTTACTGAGGAGGATGTGGAATATTTCCCCAGTGCCTGTTAAACCCTGTTGGCTCAAGCTGTGTCCAGTTAGCTGTGGCATCTGGAAATGGCCAGGTGGCTTTCTCTCCATACCAGTGTCCTTGCTGGCTTTTTTTTTTTTGCATTCACATATAGCCTCTTTAAATTTTTGTTTGATAGCTGAAGCCTTTTTTGGTTTGTTCTCATATTCTCCTTTAAAGGACTTCTTTGCCCTGTTTGTACTGTTCTACTCTTTCTTAATGCCAGCTAGAATGGTGTTGCCTTTGTTTTTAAAGTTAATAGTTTTTATGCACTACATCCATGTATACATTCTTTCCTCAGGAAGAAGGTATGCCACAATACTTTTCTGCTTTTGATTTCCACCAGTTTATTTTTGTCTTCAGAGGAATCATAGAATTATTTTGTTTGAAAGCAACCTTTGAAGATCCTCTAGTCCAACCCCCATGGTAGATCTGTAGTTCACTGTAGGATGGCTTAGATTGTTATTTAGGAAATATAAGTAAGTTTTTCTTAGGCAGAATTAGCTGAATCTGGAAGAACAATAAGTACCTGGATAAAGGTTGAATTGGTATTCCTGTAATATACATATGTTTTTATAGAAATGTTTTTGGGTAAGTCCTCAAAGCCGGAACTATTTTGGTAGAGTGATTTTGGCATAACATTTTACACTGGTTAGTAGAGTGTTGTCATCCTCTTAGCATTTGTACTCCAGTGCAGAGTTAGCCTCCCTGCAGAGAGAATCCTGACCAGGATCAGATGGGAAGCCATGCTGCTGGTGGAAGCAGAGGAACAGAGAAAGAAAGGGAAAAGGCAGCAATGGTGAGTCAGGTGTGCAGTACTGGAAGGGAAAGCAGATGTAATTCACTCCTGAAAGAATTTTCACACAGCGCAAACTTACTAATTTCTTAATATCAATTGTGCTTTGTACTGAAACATAAATTCATTTTTTAAATGCACAGTTTTCATGAAGTTTGATGCTCCTAATGACTATTCCATTATTTACCATCACTTATCTACATTTCACTGAAGTTCTGCGAGGGAAGGATATTGCAGGAACTTTGTAGGTAGCTGTGTTTAGATTCTCAAGGTACCTACTGGTATCTCCTTTCCATAATTTCTGACTCCTTATGGTACCCACTTTTCTGTATTTTTTTATCAAAAATGTTGATAAAATGTATTTGAAACTAGGATTTGCTGTATTCCAATAACAAGTAATGGGCGTGTTTTTGAAGCAGTAAGGCCTCTCTAATCTACTTCTTTGTGCTTTTTCACAAGGGAGGAAGACATCTTAAAATCTTAAAATTGTTTCATTTCTTTACCAAGCAGTTGTAGGAATTAATCAGGTGTGAAGTCTTTTTTTGAAACACAAGGAGTTTCTGTAGTACAGATCAAGTTATATTGGGTGTACTTGGGAGGATACAATATTATATATAGAGATAAAAATTTTCTGTAAAGGGGAACCTTTTCTGGGGCCAGAAACCAATTTTTGAAAACATATTTGTCAGTTATCAGATGTCCTAGTGTCTGTAGCAGTGGTTTGTTAAATAAGGATAATGTTTAAGGGTTGAACAGTGATTTTGGAAAATGCACATATTATCTAAGTAGTCATGCTCTCTGGTTATTAAAGATAAACTTTAAATTCTAGCTGTTCATGTAAATGCGTGGTTCTTTAACAGGCCAGAAGCATCAGGAGACATGCTGTGGAATTACCCTGGTGTGACCTTGTAACTGATGGATTTGGAAAGCATTAAGCATTATTTGAACTGGTTCAGTACTCTGAAGGCCTCTTAATTGTACTGCCAGTATTCCTTTTCTTAAAACTTGTAACGAAGGGAGATGTGTTCTGGAGTGCTTGTCTCAGTTACACACTCATACAGGCAGTTCTCACTCTGCACTTGTACCTTAAAATAATTGTGATTTGTTTGCTTGTTTGGTTTATTTTAATTTTGAGCAAGTGCTACAACTTTTCATCCACAAAGCAAATAGCTGTTGCTTTTGATTAGTAACTTAAACCTTGGCAAGTATGTAAATTCCTCAGCAGGGCACTGGTTTTGAAGAGCTACTTATGTTCCAGGAGAATACTTTTGAACAGATTGTTTTAGAACATGTGATTTTATTTTCTTTAACTTTTTTTCCTGCTTCTGTGCTACATTATCTGCACTGATTTACTCCTTTCCTCCAGGAAACACATTTGCATTAAAGATCCGGTCTTCTGTTTATTTAGTTCCTGCTGCTTATTGCTTCCATGAGGTCTTCTTTGACCTTACAATAAATAGAAAAATAACTGATATCCTGGGAATTAAATCAAGAAGAAATTAGGTACAAGGAACCGATAAATTCTGATGGATTCTTTCACTGATCAAACTTCTGTTTTGACATGCTAAGATCCTCAGTAGTAAAAATAAATAAAAAAGATTAAAAAAACCCATAAGGAGAATGTTTTTCATAAAACCTCTGATGCTTCACTTAAGGCTTTAAACTACAAGAGTCAGGGATATCACTGGTTCCTATTGTTAAATGTTGGCTTTGTCATCAGATAAAGGTCAGTATTTTCTGGAAGGTACTCTAACCTGGCCTGAATCAATTTTTATTGATCTGAGCTCTTTTGACTAACTGAGTTTTAGGTGGAATAGTTGCAGTGCACCATAACATTTCATAGCCCTAGCTGATATACCCTGACTTATGTTTTAATTTGGTCAGCTGACATAAGGACTCCTGTTGCAGTTAGTGCAATACTGAAATAATAGTTAGTATAAGAGATTATTCAATTTGCTTTTAAGCTTAATGAAATACAGCAAATCCAGTGAAATATCAGAGTTTTGCTTTGTTGGTTTATTTAAATTGTATTATGTTATTATAATTTTGTTGAAAATAAGCAAGATTGGTGAGTGATAAAGCTGCCATATCAAAGAATTGAAAGAGTTGACTACAATGTTTTCTGCTTAATGTCACTTTAAATGTCTAGGCTTGCTAATTTAGTCTGATTTGAACATAACAGTGTCATGTTTGGAGACACAGGATGCCAAGAAAGGAAACAGATGATTTACATCCCTTAAGCTTCCATAAGTGGGAGTTTCAGATTTGAATTTGGCAATGAAATATTGAGATTTATCAGAAAGAGCTACATGATAAAAGAGGGTGGGGTACCAAGGCCTGGAACTGGATGCTTTGGCAACTAAGCTTGTATGTACCTTTCCCAAAATGGAAGGGACAATTGCCTTTCATCTTTTTATTATTAAAAAAAAATATGAACAGGTGTGGACAATCTGAAAAGGCAGTTTCATCCCTCCAGTGGAGAAGGTAAGAACCAGGCAGTGTTAAGTTTATTGATTGGACTTTATGATCTTAAGGGTGTTTTGCAACCTAAATTATTTTTATGCTTCTGTTGTTTCCTTCACCCAGTCAATTGGCTTCATCACTTAACATGAGTTGTGATGAAGTTATGCAGTCGTGTAATTGTAAAAAGATAGAGGAATGATAGCTTGGCCTAGCTGTACAATTTGTCTTGCAATTTTCTCAGAAGTTTTTGTCGTTGTTTGCTTTTGGCAGTCACCTGGTATCCTTATTAGGTACTTTTGACACCAGAAAGCTAATGGTATAGAATATTTTTAAAGGCTGTTGGTCACACTTGCAGTCTGAAAAAATGTTTCACACTGTCTGCAATGTTACCAAGGCAGAGGTATCCCCCATTCAGCTCTGTTTCACTTCAGCAAATATGCAGAAAATGCAATTATGAGAATATAAGTGATGGTTAGCTTGAGAAACCATGTGACCTTTTGCACAGAAATAGTGCACTGGTGTGAAGTGTTTTATGAACATCCATTTTTTTGCCAAGTTAGGGGTTTTTTTGTTCAGCAAAGAGATGCAGCTGCGCTGCTGGTCAATATTTAGAAGGTGTGGTCTCATGATTGGTATCCTGATTAGCAGTGGGACCCAGTGAGGTTGTGTAGCCAATGGCTGGTCCTTAGATTGAGAGCATGGTGAGAGGTTGGCAGACCTTATGAGGAGGCACACAGAATCACTCGGTTTCCTCTGTCTTTACCTACTGTAACTCCTAATTTGACTCCTAGGTGAATTCTGGTATCTCATAGCAGCAAGTCATGCCTTGTTTGAGGCTCTTTACATAATGAAGTGACGTAGCTGTATCCTATTTTTCTGCTCCTTATCAATATATCTGAGTCAGTACTAGACCAACTTTGTCCAAAAAACTTAATTTGTGGCTGTCCTGGAACTTTCAACACAGAACCACTTATGTATTATGGAAGTGACAGTAACATGATTTCCATCCACCTTCACTCCTCTGTCCTACTGCAATTGTTAAAGAAGTCTTCATGACTTCTGAGTTGAAACTGGGACAGGGACAAGATTGTCATAGTGTGATGGGGCTTCTGCAGCATAGATTTTGGACTCCTGGGAGGACTATGATGATCAGAGTCAACTGTCTTTAAGTTTTTAATTTGGCAGAATTTTTACTCATAAGACCGTTTCACTGAGCAGTACAAAACTGGCTTGCTCTGTGTGTTTAGCTTATGCTGTGAAGCATGCCATACCAGCAGTACAGACAGATATTTCTGTCTCTTGTGGATTTTTTTTTTATCATGTAGTATTTGGTTGTTCATTTAAAAGAAAATATTTGTGTTCTAAAAACAAATGACACGCACACAGCTGTGTAGCCAAGTGACCCAGAGAAAATGAGTTCCCATGATCTGTGTGTATGTGCAAGTGATGGGGACCAGAGCTTGTTCTTTGTCCAATAGTTCAGTTGTGCCTGGCCTCAAGGGAACATGCAGCCATGTTCCTTGTGCTGTTAACTTTCTATGGGAATGTAAGAATGTGCCTCGCAGTGCTGGCTAGGAATAGTTATGTGCAGGGTTTTGTTTGGCTTCTTAAAATTTCTTATATCTAAATTCATGTGGGTTGTGCAGAAATTTGGACTAAATATTGATTGCACTTTTGAGGAAGAGTGTTAAATTGTGTGGTACTGCAGTTGTTAAGAACTGGACATAAATGTTTTGCATTGCAGTGACAAGAGCTATACAGCCATTTATTTTCTGTCCTTTATGTTCTTGAACAAATACTTCTGTTGAAGGATATGCGAAAAATGAAGGGAAGTATTTAGGCATCTGCATAAATAAATAACTATGAAGTTCTCAGATACCTAAGATGTGAAAACATAGATTATATTTGTTTGTTCTGGTTTTGTTCCACATTGGGTGAGACAGGACTAGGGTTGGTGGGATCCTTTCTTTGGTATTTGATTTTGTGAGTCCAAATTTGGCTATTTGATTTTTATTTTTTTTCCTTTGGTGGGATTGTATGTGAGAACTCTTATTTAGAACTGAAAATTCTGTAATGGCATGTCAAAGACCAAGTGCTGTTCCAGTTACTAATGTCCATCTAGGAAAGTTTAATGCATTGGCTAGTTTCTACTGTCCAGAGACATTATTCCAAAGCTGTGAAAAATAGTACAAATTAACAATGAACTTATATGCCTTAACTAAGGAACTTTAAAAGCAAAAAAACATAATTCAAACAGAAGGCATGCTATTTACTTTCATATATCTTCTTAGATAGAGCTTCCTCAAAGTCCACACTTTTAAGGATATGGCCTTGATGAACCATGTACCAAATTTATCCACTTTCATTTAGCTTTCCATTAATAATGGCATAGGTGTCAATAGAGGGGGACAGAGTAGTCTATTGGAAGTCTACTAGGTTGCATCCAATGTTTCTATTTCTTGCTTAAATCATTGCTTTATTTAGAATTAATGGAGTTCACTTCCATTAGCTGCATTCAGCACATGACCTTGCAGTGTGATATGTAAACAGTATCATAGCTGATGTTGAACTGATGAACTGGGAAGTACTGTATGAAGTGTTGGAAGTATAGTTACTCAGTGTCTGCACACCAACAATTCAATAGAAACCCTTACTCTCCCATTCCAAGCAGAGGAAATAATAACAGACAAATCTTGATAGTAGTAGGAATTTTCCTCTGAGTTTTGTGGTTGGCTGGTGGTTTGTTTTGGTTGTGGTTTTTTTTTTGAGAGGGAGGTGCCTTAATTACTTTTCTATTAAATATGTTATTTTTAAGCAATATTGACACCAGGCACTGATGTTTTGGTACCAAAATTAATTTATTTTTCCAAGTCACTAACTTTTTAATTTAGTCATTGTCAGGCATGTGTTCTGAAACCCTTTATTAGCATGCAGAGTGCTTTAGAATGAGTCCACAAAGTAGGCAAATATGTGCTCAAATAGAATTTACATAGCTTTGGCTATCAATACTATTACATAATCATCTGCCTTATCTAATGTTAAAGTCACAGCTATATTGGCATATTTCTTTGCCCATATATTAATGTTATTCTATCTAATAACAAAATAATCTCTATATACAAACAGTTTTAAAAATACAGGGAGCAATCTTGTTACAGAAAGAATGGCTTATAGTTACTTGGCAGTTGGAGTAATTGCCAGTCCACTCTTGAACTTCTGTCTGAGGGAAAAAAATAAAACTTTCTACTTTTTAGAATTCTTGCCCTCTGGAGTAAGAAAAACAACAGCAGTTGAATTAGTGTTCTAATTTATATTATGGTGCAACTGAACTAAAATACAACTTTATTTTCAGTTGTTACTGATCGTACTTTCAAGCTGAAACCTTAAATTGTTCTAGGACTTCAGCAACTAAAATGATTGTGCATAGTCATATAGTGTCTGTTAGCTCAGAATCTAGTGAAATATCAAATTTATACCTTGAAGGTACTTTTTGTTTTATAAAGTAGAAAAGTAACTTGCAATCCTGGATGACCTCCAATTCTCCTTTGAAAATTGGTTTCTTCACTAAATGAACAGGGATAGCACTTTTTCCAAATGTTTTTGCTTTAACTCAAATGGCAAGGGTTTGAAATTTGGGAGAGAAGAAGCCAACAAAGCAGATAAATAGATTCCTAAGTTTAGCTTTGAAATGCTGCTGTACTAAGTCATCTAGTTTGGATGAAATTAGGTATGATTCTTCTATAGATGAGAAGGAAAGTGTTTTAAAAGCATATGATAGTATTGAATGCTGTGTTAAGACTTTTTCATATACTTTTAAAAAGGTTAATACTGTCCTTCCTTTCAGAGGAAGAGAGATCTGTATGAGATTTTGCCATCTCAACATTGATAAAAAGTCATGGTATGAAGAAAATTGTTTAACTTTTGTAAGAAAATGCACATGCTTTTGGAAGATTTTTTCTTGAATTGTTTCATAATGAACTGACAAACCCAAACCAGGTATCAGTTCTTAGCCTGTCTTTACAATTACATTCTTATGTTAATGCTCTTAAATACCATTTTATGAATTTATAAAATACCCTGACAATTCTAAGTAGGTGCCTCTTTTATAGTGTGATTTATATTCTAGGGATATTTGTTGCTGAAAAATACAACGTTTGAAGAAAAACTACTGAACCAGTCTCCTGTTTTATACAGATGGGATTAGATATGCTCTGATTTGTCTGAAAAAGAGTAAACAGCCAAGTAGTTTCAAAATACAGCCTACTTGCAGTGCCACCCTGTGGCTTTCTTTTTTCACAGCTTCTATTAAAGCAACCAGTTCCTGTTGTCTCATCCCCAGCGGGAAAGTTACTTATGAACTTGAAAAATGTCTGTGCTCCTAGCTGCAGACCTGGTCTAACTCGGATAGTACAGCACATTTTTTTGCCTGTCTTTAGCATTATTTGTCCTTGCTGACACCTGCTTAGATGAAGAACCAGAAAGAGAATTTCTGAGCAATACGAGTTCATTCACCTACTGCATCAAATCACTAAGCAATGCCTGGTTTGGTCATTGAAAAGGAAAGATCACACTGGAAAGCTGGAAGCAAAATGTGTCACTTCTCAGCAATAACTTGAAGGACTATGATTGGTCTCATCAGTTCCAGCAATGTTACATATGCAAATATTTTATTTTCAGGTAGTCAATTTTCTAGGCAGATGGTTTAACTTTAAAATTAGATTGTCTAGGTAGACACAGCACTGCTTATGGAGGTAGTTGATTTCATTTTGTATTCAAGACGTCTGTATTTCTGTTGACTTAAACTGAAGGACGTCAGAGAGACTTTGTTTTTAAAAGCAGTGTTGTGCTTTGAAGTGGTAGTGCTTTGTCTTGCACCATTTTGCCGAGTTGCTCAAATCTTGGTGGGATAAGTGCCTGAATGTTAAAGACTGGTTTTCTTATATAGGAAGTAATAGAATGTGGAAGATATTTCACACCAATGAAGCACATAGGAAGCAACTTCTCAGCACAGCACCTGCTTGGCATGTCTTGGAGAGAACCTTTCTTACCTCACAGCCAGCTTAGGTTTAGCAACATCTCTGAATGAAAGGCAGGGTTTTACCTGTCTGGATTTTCTTACTATCATTCTGGCAGGGAACAGCAGAATAGCCCCTTCTGCCCAGGTAGGAGCAGTGCCATCCCTGCTCAGTGGGGCCTCAGCAGCATTCCCTGGGCTTAGGGGCACCACCTCTCCCGAGCACTCCAAAGGCTGGCCTGCCCCTCCCTAGGCCCCAGTGTTTGGGTCCTCATTTGAGTCAGTGCTTTTAGTGTTGTGAGAGGTTTTTACTGTAGTACTTTGAGCATGCTTTCAGTATTTGTTGCTGCAGAAGTATTTATTTTACCGAAGGACACTCCCCACGCGTGCCCTGCTGTTGGGCTGATGGTGCTGCCCCAGAGCCGCTCACGCTGTGCGGAGGCAGGAGGGTGACTCAGGGGACAAATCAAGTCTGGGCTAGCAAAGCCTCAGCATGAATTACTGAGACATTTCTGGGCTGCAGCGTCTTCACTGAGGGCTTTGGATTTCTCAGTAAGAGAAATGAAAAATGTGAGAGCATGGTAAGTACTGAGCTGTGTACTTAATGTGTCTAGGCTTTTCTGATAAGCAGGGGCTTAGATTTACATTTGTCTCCTAATTGCAAAAGTTATACTCGGTCTTTTTTTGGAAAGTGGATGTTTCTTTTTCCAAATTAACGTATTTTTTGTGCAAATTGTTAGTAGAATGTGGTATCTGAGTTCCTGCAGAATCTTAAAAGCAGCAGTGGAAATATCTGGTACTACAGTCCGTGTATACCATGTAGCTGTACTGTGTGTTGGAAAGTTTTGCAGTAGAAGTTGGAAAGTCTTCAATAGAGAGAAATAAAAATGTAGTTTTCTTTTTCCAGTGTTGTCAGGATGATTCCATTCTTTGTCAAGAAGGGTTGTGCTTTTTTAGTTACTATTTTTTATTATAAATGCAGTGTGTATCTAAGCAAAGTGATGACCAAAAACCTTACAAAGATATAGTTAAAAACTGTAATTTATTTTTGTGAAGCAGTTTTGAGTGCTGTAATACTTGCAGTTAAATACACGTTTTGGTAAGTCTAGATTTCCTTGTAGGAACAAGGGTAGACGTGGATGTGAGGAACAGGGACAGAGAAGTTTCTGATTACTTGTCTTTATTTCAGAAGCTTGTTTGGTCTTTCTACTGCACATCAGGCTTCTGCAGTAGTGGGGGTGTGTAAACTAAAGTGTCTGTGATTTAAGTTAGTTATTGCAAAAGTCCTTGAGGCTGCTATAAATTGCAATGGAAGGAACAGGTTAATTGTACTTTAGATTTTGGGTTTTATTTTTAAAATGACTCAAGTATAAGTCATGGACAATTCTGATTACTCCTTCTTAAAACAGAAGACAGAATATGGAAATGTACGTTCTTTTGTATCACAGGTCCTGACTTGAGTCCTTCCTGTATTAGAATTTTGCCTGGCACCATGTTTCCTTCAATACCATAGATCACAAAAGGACTGTAATTTTATATTTAGAAAATATATTTCAAAACTTATATACTATGTATCAAATTCTTGTTAGTCTTCAGCTTTGTGAATAAAAGCCTGTTAGTGTCTCTCCTGGCACTTTATTTCACTAGCAAAGAGAATTGCTGCTCACTGTTGAGAGTGAAATTCATGACTGTGCTGTAAGCTTTGCCATATCCTAGGTACTGTCGTTTATGTCTTTCTTTAAAATAAAATGTAGAAAATTGTCATAAGAGTTCAACTCTGAAACCTTCTGTCTCTAGGAGCCTTTATGAAAAGATACGTTTTGGATTGTACAAACAACCAACAAGGGGAGGGGAAAAGAACAAAAAACCCAAGGAAAAAAATCCATTTTGATACATGCTGTTCCCTCAGTTCTGGGTTATGCTGTGTCTGACTTGGACTGTTTGATGTTTTATAGGAAAAAATACTGCCAGAAATAGTCACTTACTGTAACTGTTTGCCTTTCTGTTGAAGGTTTGCAATGTTTACAGGGCTACAGTAAAACACTGAGTCATAAAAACTTGGTGTATTGTATTCTTAAGGTTAAAACTAGATAATGCAGATAAAGCAGACCAAATGTTCTGTGACTGTAACCATAATACTGTAATGCTTTTCTAGCAGTATATCAAGACCAGACTCCTAGAAACATTTGGGAACTTGCTATGGTATAAGAGGCCTATTATTGCATGAGTAAATATATTCCTTTTTCTCTCTCTTTCTCTTTTTTTCTTTTTTTATATTTGGTAGAATTTCAGTGTTTGTAGTCCACGCAAATAGAAGTGTTTGAGTATTTGTATCATCTCCTCTTTGAATCTTTTTTGAGTAGGTAGAAAATCAAGGTGATGGTCCAATTATGTGAAGAGCTTTTTAAGAACTTGGGATTTATTAGCATACAAAATTTAGTTAAGCATTTTTGTGCCGTTGCACAGAGCAGTCAGTGTGCACAGGCAGTATAACACTGTGTGGTGAGCTGAATGCCACATGCAATGAAGGAAGGTTATGGAGCAGATTATCTAGAGTAATATCTTGTGAAGGCAGGTTCTGCTTGACCAACTTACTGTACTCCTATGGCAAGGTCTGGCGGATGTTGCTTACCTGGGCCTTAGTAAAGCTTTTGATACCATTTCCCACAGCATTCCACTGGAGAACCTGTGGCTGCTCATGGCTTGGATGGGTGTACTCTGTGCTGGGTCAAAACCACGTGTAATAGAGACTGAATGCACTTGCACTTCTGAGTATTCATCTAGAATTAGGGTTTGAAACAGAGAAAACCATATGAGCTTTTAAAAAAATTTTTGGTAGAAATAACATTTTCATCATGCTGACCTGTTACATTTGACCTTCTTTGAGATATTTTAAACTGTTTTGTAATGGTACCATAATAATCTCTGCTTTATCTAGAATAAAGTCTGTACTTTGGAAGGTGTATTTCCTTTTCTTTTATTTTTTTAGCTTTGTAGATTTGAGCTTTCTTCTACAGAATGATAGAGAGAATGCCCAAACATAGGTAGCTGCCCCTTCCAGAAGCTGGTGTGATACACTCCCAGTTTAGCTGCCTGTGATGCTGATTCCAAAGGCAGATGCTTATCTGAATTAACGAGGTTATGTGTGTGTGTGTGTGTGTGTATTAAGTAAGAAGGAACACTGTATTGTTCTTCCTCATTCCTGTCTCGTGGGTAGCAGAGAACCTGAGGCAGGTTCCTTCCCACATGCCATCTTTATAGCCAGGGTCTTGCTCCCCAGATGACTTCTTACCCCTTTGGAATGAAGACCCTCTTGTAAATCAGTTTCAGCTTCTGTAATACAAAACTCTCACCTGAGTTGTTTGATGTCATTATTTAAAAGGAGAGGACTTTCTATACAGATTTTAGTACTTATCCTTGTAGTACAATTAACTGTAATTTTTTCATTGTTGTGTATTTGCTTTGAAGAAGTATGTGAAACTTGCATGACAAAATTTATAACTAATATAATAATAAATTTTCTTCTTTTTTATTTTTTATTTTTCTCATCTGATAAGCACAGAAATGCTCAAAACATTAAGAGAACTGTTGCACCAGATGCACTGTTCTGAAGAATGAAGTGAGGGAGTGCTGGATGAAGCAAACACAAGGTGTCCTTGCTTCACAAACTGCTGTTTAGCATTGAAACACTGCAATTATTTTTAACGTTTTGTTTTGGAAGGAGACGAGAGAGTGTTACTGAACTTGACCAGAGGTACAGGTTTATGAAAACCACATTATACTGTCTGTAAATATTCAGAACAAGAAACTCGTTTAACTTCTTACTAGAGCTACATCTACATTTCTTACTGCAACCCTGCCATAGAAAGATTTGTCACAGTACATACTGTTCTGTCAAGGAGTTGATATGATTATGGAAACTTCTGTGTGAAACTGGATCTGAAAGTTTCTGAATTAAAATATGAGATTTTTCCAGAAAAAAAATCATTGCAGGAGCTTTATTTTGTCTGTGGTTTTTTTTGGGGTTTTTTTTGTATTTTGTTTGTTTGTTTTTTGTTTTGGTTTTTTTTTTGTTTGTTTGTTTGGTTTTTGTTGGTGTTTTGTTTTTTTTTGTTTTTGGTTTTTTTGTTTTTTTTTTTTTTTTGCTTTCTAGGCCTCTGAGAGTGATTCAAGTAAGCACTGTAATTCTGTTTGGAGCTGTAGTTCTCAGATCTCTTAAAACACTGTGAGTTTTCTCAGTTTGTTTCTGGGTGTACTTGACTGTCGAACCCAGTAATGGCATTTAGTGTTCCAGAAAGTCTTTGCAGTGCATGGTTCCCACTTTTGCTGGTTAAGGAAGATAATACTGCTTCAGTTCTCCTTAATGTCAAAATAGATTGTGAAGAAATGGGAGAGCTGCAAATTCTTACAGAATAGTCATAAAAATAATATGTTTGGTTAGAGAATCCAAATTTTTCTTTCCCTGCCATTCTTTCTCATAAGTGAGCTTGCTGGGCTTAAAAAATATTTTTAGCACTGCAACTTTAAATATTTGGATACTGTCTCTTTTTAACTATGTAACTTCAGTTACAAGTCAGGTTTTCCACATTATGTTGCTTTCATGATGGTTTGGCAGTGGCTATCCTCTTTTGAAGCCCTAGCACTTCAAAGAGCTGTATGGTTGTTTCCATTCGTGCTTGGTAACAAGGATGTCACAATTTCTCCATGTAGTTTTTCAGTGATGGGAGTTAATAAAGGAAAAAAATTCAGCAACAGCACTCAGTAGCTCTTAGCTCTGCCAAGGCACCGTCTTCCCTGTCCCATAGCACCGTGTGTGGGTGTGGGTTACCTGGAGGTGTGGCTGCACCACCTGGCCACAGCACGGCTGGGCCAGGGCTTGGCTTTGGCTGCAGCCTGAGCCTTACAGCGTGAGGAGCACAGCAATGAGGGCACAGTGTCATCAGTTGGTAACTATTGTGTGGTTACCAAAATCCAGAGGGTTTTTAGTGCTGAATTCCACATATTTCACTACTATTTTAACCATGTTGTTTAATAACACATCTTACAGGTGGCAGCAGCTTAACTTGTGGGAATAATCTGAGTACAAGATTTGTGGTGGTTCTATTTTTTTTCCCCTCTTTCTAGATCAGAGATTTAGGGATATTGCAGTATGCTGTTAACCATATGTCATATTTCAGGCTTTGGTAGATGATTATAAAATGGGATAAAAAAAGTAATTGTTTAAGCATTAATCAATGATCTTATGATGACATTGTAGCAATAGACCCATAGTTGTTGATCCTAGCTTTTCTGTAGAGGGTGTTTGGTGTAATGTGTATTGGCACAATTCTCTTAACTTGGTATCTTCAAGATAAAAACAAGCTGAAACTTCCCAGAGGCATCTGAATTAGGCCTGTCCATGGCTTTTCTTCCCACGTGCTCTGCTAAATAAAATGATATAATTGTTTCACAAAACAAGGGAGGGCTATAAAGGTAGCTTTACTGTGACATTAAATCTGTCTTGAGAGCTTTCCCAGAAATATGAATACAGTAATTATATGATTAAACAATAAGGAAACTTTTTGGGTTGTGCACTTCCTCAGGCTATTAACCTAACCACTAATTAACCAACAGGAAATTCCAGATCTGAAAGTTTCATTATTGCTATACTGAACTGTGAAAATATAAGTGTGTTAATGAGGATTTCATTATAGCCATCTGTAACTTGTTTTTAAATTGTGTCAAGGCAGGAAAAACATAATATACCATCTGTTACCTAGCTATATCAAATTGACATGAAAAATATTGAAAAAAAAAATCCCCCAGTTTACAACCCCGGTTGTCTCATATTTCTTGTCTTTTATTCCTGGCAACCATTAATCCCATGTCAGTACTACCTGCCACCATGTGGTAACGTGTCATTTACTCCTTAAATGATGTACTTGGTTCACTTACACATTTCTGTATTGTACCTGGTCTACCTGGTGGAGGGGGGGAGGAGATGCTGACTTCCCAAAATCATAATTCCTGGCTGATTAATGACCTCTTAATTTTAGTGTCATATTCTCTCAAGTATGTCTGAATCACCAGAGCTCAGAAGTCGAGGATTGTCTTGCAATTTGGAGCTCTTTTTGGTTTTAAGTAAACAAAACTTCTGGATAACATGGGTTGTATGGTCTTATTCTCTGACCTAGTGAGCATAAACTGAAGCATTTTGCTCATCAGACACTGGGGTTTTTGCCAATTTTACCTTAGCCCTTGTGTTCCTCTGTAGAGCTTAATTGTCACAAGCTATCCCAAATCCCTTGATTTCTGGTTCTCTTGGACCTTAACAAGGAGGGAAATTGTCATGTATTACTAAGAAATTAGTAATTCTTAATTGTCAGATGTTTGTAAGTGTAATGCAAGTGGAGCCGTAGGTGAGAAGAAGATGGTGGTCCCATGGAAAAAGTTACAGAAATTGTCCTTGGAGGGGTGGGACAGAGAATTAGCACAGAAGAAAATACTGAAACAATTTAGGAATAGTGAAGCAGATCCTTTGCAGCTGTGATGAAATAATGACTCAGGTAAAAAAATGTGCTAGTGTTTGCATATTACCTTTTGTGTTAGTTGGATCTATAATGCTAAAATGAGGATGAAGTGTTGTGATTGAGGTAGAGAAGTGAAAGGGTAAGACACCAATTTATCAAAGCCGTACTGTCCACAGGCAGCCCAAAATACAGGCTTGTCCTTTGGTCCACAGATGTTTTCTGGGGAGGTGCTCTCTTTTTTGCTCTGAATTTTGCACAGCAACTAGGACAGCTTTGTTGAGAGCTCTTAAGTGTACTACCTTATTCAATACAAACTAAATTTGGTGGCTGAATTTAATGATAAAAGTCTGTTTGTCTGCAGACTCATGTGACAAGCACAGTTAGAATAAAATGAGGAACTCTTTGATATAGCAGTGTATCTCCAATGTAAATGTCTTAAGGCCGTGAAAAGAGAAAAGAATCTAAGGGCTTGGCTGAGCCCAGGAGGAGGAAAAGCCCACTGGCACAGCCGTGCTTGTCCTTCAAAAGGCTTCTCATGGTCTCTACCCCAAAGCTTTTTAGCAAACTAAACAAACATGGCACAAGACAGTAAATCTTGCATGGTTATATAATTTGCCCCATAATAAGAACAGTGATATGGGAAATGTTCTGCTATGAAGGTGAGGGCATGGCACCTTGGAATTCCACAGGGTTTTGTGCTGGAAGTCTTAGTTCAACATGTTAATAATCTCGGAAAGCAGCTCAGTAGTGGAGTGACATTTTGATGACAGTAAAAAGTTATTATTCATTGTAATGAGAGGAGATATGACTCTGAAGACTTGCAGAAAGGTTTTTCAGAAGTAAATGGATAATAAAATGAGGTTAAATTCACTTTAGATAGACTTATTACAAAACAATTTGCCATGTGCATTAGCAAAGGAATAGAGAACAAAAGGGAAAACAGGATTTTGCCAATGTATAAACCTCTAATGACAATACAGTGCATGGTTCTGGTCTCTGCCATATCCACAGAAGAAGGTACAGAGAGGTCAAAGGTGAGATAGGTGAGATATGTCTTAAGGGACATGGGAGCTGAGAGACCATGTCATTGTGTTCTTGCATTTACCTTTTGTACATGTACCAATTTGTCATGTTCTAACTGTTCCAAGTAAGTGAAAAGAGACATGCAACAGAATTGTCTAATGATGATGCATGAAATCCTTAAACCAAATGTTAACTAATGGTAAAATAATTAAGTCCCACTTACTGTTGAGCAATGATACAATCTAAAATCAACTTTCCTTGTTGGTGTGTGACTTGCATAAGAAAAACAATTTCTTGGTCTGCTTCCAAGCCATTTGGAAGCCTCTTGTCTATGCTCTCTTCTCCAATTCTGTTTGATATAACAAAACTATTTGCCTTTCCCTGGAGACTTGACTGTGTTGGTCCATCACAGATGAGATGTCGGCTCAGTAGTTACAAAGCAACTGAAGAAACAGAGTATTTAATAATGCAAGAATTTAATCTGGAAGAATGCCATTCTTACCCTGGTAATCTGGGTTTCCTGCTATTCTTGCTGCTTTCAGACTTTAGTTTCTCATGGATGTTATTTAAAAAAATAATCATTACTATTTCAGGGTAAGATGAAGTATCAGATAGTTTTAAAAAACGGTCTTTTGTTTATAACTGTTAAGACAATAGGTTCAAAGAGTTCCCAGCTTCACAGACACATCCCTATTGGGGATTTTTAAAACCAAGTCATTCTGAGAAGCTTTTCCATATGCACTTTATTGATACACATCCTTTGAGTTCTAACAGTGCATTGGGCTTTTGGAATTATGGTTTGGGGTTTTTTTTCTCTCCATTGTAAAAGTACTAAATGCTCTGGGTAATCACAGACAAATGAATCTGAAAGTATTAAAGGTCTAAAAATGAATACTGGGAAAGTTTTGGTTTATTTTCCTCACTAGTACATACAAGTCTTAACTTTCTGGTCTTGGAAACAATTCTATGGATTAAAGACCATGAAAGATCTGTACTAAAATGTGACATGTACAGGGACCTCTTTGGAAAGTGTATTTTATTTAGCCCTATAATGTCACTCTATTTAGCAAAATAGAATTCTTTCGCTTCTTTTAAATATACACGCTAGAAATTATAAAATGAATTCCAGTTTATGGTGCATTCGCATACATCACCTGTTGTGTCCTGTGTGGGACATACCAGCCATAGGCAGTATGTTGGTGTTTTAGCCAACATTGATACCCTGTATGTGCCAAACTTTTCTTACTGGTAGTCTTGTCCTGCAAGCCTGGCTGCATCTGCATTTTTGCCATGTCCAGCTTATCAATCAAGTGAAAGGATTTTTATTCTTTTATTGTTACCTATTGAAGTTTGGTTGCAGAGTGCATTTGACTTGGAACACAACTGATTCATCTAATTGTTTCATTCAACCTTACACACGTGTAGGCAGAGCTGACTTGGATTTCTGTTTTGTCTGGCATTGAAGTGGGATGGATGCTGGTGATAGGACTTCTCAGGTAGGAAAGGTTAGATAAGGAACTGTCAGTAATGTTGTTTACTCAGCACGCAGGCACTCACACAGATGTTTTCCTCTCGCTGAAGCACTGCTCAAGCCACTCTGAAACACACTGTGGCCTGATACAGATCTAGAAGCAACATTTACCAATGACAGAAACCTGCAGGATGTTGGCACTGATGACAGCACTTGCCCAAGGAGTTTGTTGACTGCATTCCTTCCCAGTCCCTGGGCAGACTCAGCTGCAAGCAGCCCTCCCATGGCTGTATGCATTAGGACTGACTTTGGGAAGAGGTAACTGAATCAAGAATTGCTTTTAAGCTGCTTTTAAGCAGCTTCTGGTTTTAATTGACAATGAGGTCAAGCTTCTGTAAATTATCCTACTTTAAACACTTCTGAGTTGTTTTTGGTTTTGTGATAGCATAAATATTGTGAAATTGATTTGTGAAAATCTTAAATTTCAACAATTTAATAGGTAGTACTGCTGATCAAATTGACTGGTTGCAAATGGGTATTTGCCTCTTGTCTAAATATTCCACTGATCACTAGAATATGCTCACCTGAGGTATTTAGTTGGATATCTCACAGGCAGAGAAATGGGGAAGGCTAAAAAGCATGGATGGAAGGACTAGTCCTAATTCTAAAAATTCCCATTAAACTTGTGCGCAAGTAAAAGGGGTGCGGAAAACAGGATTGGATTCTTTTTATGGTATAAAGCCACAGAAGACATAACAAAGCTACTTAATACTCTCTTTTGAATTGGCTGAAGTAGATGTGTCAGGATTACAGGCTGTACAAATCTCTAGATGTTCTCTGTAGGCTGTTTGGTCAGGTGGTGGGATTATAAATAGGTAGGCTTACTGATGTCAGCAGTAGCGGAAGGGAACAACAGTGAGCTTGCCATGCACACACACACACCCTCCCTTCTACCTCCATATGCCATTGAAGGAAACTCACCTGATATTAATGGAGAAGAACCACCTGTGCTCTCTTGGAGGTAAGCAGAAAAGTAGTGTAATCAATTTTAGCTATTTTTCTTCTCCTTGTTTAGAGGCTGAGCAGAATGGCTTCAAAGTAATAGTTGTGTTGTCCTAATACCTGCTGTGAGGAAAAAATATTATCAATACTTATATACCTGCAGTACCATATGTGTCCTTGCTCTTGGAGGGAATTCAGAATTCAGGTGTAGGGCAGTACAGAAATTTCCAGAACTTAAACATAGGCCTGTACAAAGAAAGAAGAATTAATGTCTGTTGTCCTTTTCAGATGAAATATGTAATAATTTTACAAAAGGTTTTTAAAATTAAGAGATGGGGGTGTGTTAAAGACCTTTATCCATGTGGACAGACTGCTGGAATTTCAGTGGTACATTTCTGGGTATAGAAGCTGTTGCCTCTTTTATTTCAAATTGATATTTGGTGCCTAGAAGCTCAAATGAGGTTTTTGAGATTATTTTAAATGAGGAATGCTGTTATTTCATGCAGACTGTCAGGCTTTTCTGATTTCTTTGATGTGCATTCATTAGATTTTGATGTAAAGTTTTGTTGGGGAAAAATACCCCACTAGTTGCTTGTAGAAGTCAATTCTTTCAGTGTTTAATATTGTAGAGTCCTTGTTGTGTATTTGGTGTGTTCCTTGAATATTGTATACCAGTTTCATTTATCATGGAAAGCATTAAAATATTTTGTAGTACCTAAATAGACTAAATTCCTAAATAACTTCACAATGCCAAGATGGACTTTGGTTACAGCAACAAAGAAAGAAATTAAGAAACAATGTTCAGTTGAACTTCTTGTAGAAGTCAGTATGCTGCTGTCACTGCATCATCTGTTAGCATGTTAAAAACTCAGCAGTGAAGTATTTTGGCTGTAAACTGGCTGTTTGAGTGAAAGTTGAAAAGGATGCAGGGGTGAATACAGAAGTGAAGAAAAGCAGTTAGAGCAAAGCATTCATTAGGAAAGTTTCTTTACGTTGCCCAGAGCAGACTGCTGATGATTATAATCATTATTATATAAATAAGAATTTTTTCCTTAATATTTAACGCTGAAGTCCTGTACCTTTTTACAGAAAGTGCAGAGGCTTTCTAATGAAAGTAATTGGTCATCCAAAATAGCTTTGGTGTTACCATCATGCAGGGAGCCAGCTTTCTTCAAAGAAATATCTTCTTTCTTCAAAGAAGTATCTTTTCTTCAAAGAAATATCTTCTTTCTTCCCTGCCTCTTGCCTGTTGCAAGAACCCAGTAAGGAATGGATCCAGGGGGTTTTGAGTGCAGATATAAGCAGAGAAAGGGGATAATGACAGCTCTTGTGTGCAGATGGGGATGAGTTTGGAGACAAAATAAGAGCATTCATTCGGGGCCCTGAGCTGCCAACCAATGAGGGAGTTAAAGTTAAAGTAGGACAAAGGGGAGGGAGCTCCTGCTGTCAGTGGCTGCAAAGGTGGCCATGAAAACTGCTGGTCGGGTTTATGCTGCGAAGAGAGCTGGGATGGCACTTGTGGCTCTGCTTTGTACCACCCAGTTCCCCTCCCAGAATGCCTGAGAGATGAGGCTGGGGCTCCAGCAGCAGCACTGGCATTTGAGGAGATAGTAAATGAGACCCTGTTCCTGAAGGTAAAAGGTTTTTCCACTTTGCTTTCTGAGGAGGATGCAGGCAGGAGAGTGAGTGTTGAGGAGGTATTTGTAAAGGATGAGCCAGAGAATTTGATGGCAGGTAGGTACTCAAAGCTTTTCTAAGTTTTGCAAGCAGTGTTAGCCCAAGATGCTCAGTGTTTCTGTTTGGAGAACTATAGCTACAGGCCTCATATTTTGGGAGAAACCTCTTTATTACATCATACTTTTCTGGATACTAACTGTGAAGATGCTCCTCTTGAAATTTAGTAAAGAAAATGCTTGGTTTAGTACAATTTCTTAGCCTAAACGTAACCCTTTTTTCCACTTTCTTTCCTGTAATGAGCAAGGATGCCTTATTTGCTGACATGGTTGTCTGTGTAGGAGCTCTCTATACATTCATCATGTGTTTCACAGCATCTGTGTATATATCCATATAGATACACAGATATAAATATATTTAATCTTGCTCAGGATAGGAAACTTTTCTTGCTTCCCATTCCCTTCCAGTGCTTAATGTCATCTCTGTTCTTCAGTTCAGTAAGTTCTCCTATATCTTGGTTATGTGAATGTACAAAAGATTTTAAGTGTTACCAAACTCTACGTAGAAAAAGGATATAACTGCTAAGAGAAAGCTTCTGGTGAGTGAAGAATTTCTAAAAGGGAGAAAAGTTTTTCTGTTTGAAGCCCCTGCAGGAAAAATGAAATTAAGTTGCAGTGCTTTCTAAAGTTGTATTGCTATGCTTTCTCAATTATTCTTCCCGTATCTGAATTTTCATCTGGGAAGTGGGACTGTTGCAGTTGAACCCAGCCTTCTACAGCAACCACAAGGAGGGGAGTTGGATTTTGTCTTCCCCATTATTGTAGAGCTTTCTAGGTGGTGTCCTGTGGGACTTTATCTGTTACCCACCAACATCTACACCCATGTACCTATATTTGAGGTGTGTATGTCTGTGAGAGAAAAGGGAAGGGTCTGTGTTTAGCCTCTTGCCTGGCTGCTGTGATACTGACTGGCTCTGCTTTTCCTTACCTTTCCCAGCCTCTGAATCTATCCAGTGCCTGCCTCCAGTGTTACTTCTAAAACATGATTTTGAACAGGAGAGAAAAGCAGCAGCAGCAAAGCTCAGATAAATTGACAATTCTTACCTCTATTGATGTTCAGAATAGCAGCTGGAAAAGCCACGAGCAGAGCTAGGTGCTTCATCTGCAGGCTTTGAAAAGACAGTGTCATTATACCTGCTTTCATGACTGGGAGGTAACAGCCAAAAGGACAGATTCAGGTTTTGTTCTATTTGAGAGCCCTTAATTGAACTTTCTTTCTAGTCATGGAAGAAAAACAGCTGTATGAGCAACCTTTTTAAAGGTTGATAAAGATTTGAGGCTTTATTTTTAGTGGAGGTAACATACGTTTGCTTGAGTTTTAAGTATTTGTCAGATTTATTAGTGTATCAAAGGTTAAGCTCCCCCTTTCAGATCAAGCTGCTCTTTGTTTTCTTTTCCTGTTTATTCAGCCAGTTATATATTACTCAATTACTGTTACAGATTTACTGCTTTCTCTTCCCTGCTCTCCTTCTTTTCTGTCACGCTGTTTTCGTAACTGTAAATATAATAAAGGCTAAGTGAGCCATACAAGGTTTTAATAATGTTGAATGCCATTCAGATTTTTTTGTTCTTTCTTTTGGTATCAAATCTAGGTTACTTTTTCGCATTTTTTGCTTTGTGAGAATAGATATAAATATCTGCTTTCTGCAGAGGTATGTCACACATGGACATGCCAAGTTTGTATTTGTATTTTGTGTTACCCCTATTTACTTCAGAAGACTAGGTTCTCAACCTCTTTAGAAGTAATGTTATTGGAACTAATTTTGCACTTCATTTGTTGGTTTTGGTTTGGTTTTTTTTTTCTTTCAGGAGAAAAAGAAGTTCTTCTCTTGGCACAACAGAATGTATTGTAACAAAACTTTTGTATCAGAAGACATTTCTGTAATCGCTCAATAGTAATAACCATAATAACAAAAAAACTTTATGCTAATTTAGACGAGAAAGTATTTTTTCTTTTTTTTGTCCTCTCTTGCCTGCTAGGATTCTGAGCTTTTGGCTCTCTTCCTAAGAGCAAAGCAATTCTTATGCCTAGAGGGGAGCTGACTGTGTGTTGTTGGATGGTACAAGGCAACATTAAGTCAGCAGCTTTCTGTTCTCAGGAGCTGGGCCTTTCAGGAGCTGGGCCTTTCATATGTTATAAATGCATTTGAAAATATTGTAATATTAGTTACGATTTGGCTTTGAAGGGCAGTGAATTAATATTTTTTTCTAGAAAAGTTTTAAGTTTGTACTTTAATTAATTACATTATATGTTTATACCAGAGTTTGTGCCCCTTTAATGCTAAGGGAGGCACAATTAAAAACATGCCTATAATACAGATTTTTGTTTATGTTGTCTAAGAATTGCCTCTTTTTCCTTGTAATGATAGAAAACATTTAATGAATTATGGCTCAAATACAGTCGCTTCTGTTTACAAGACTGTCACTGCCGTGGGGACAGATAATCAGAGGGGACAAGTGTCTGTTCCAAATGGTCTGGAGGGAACTGAAGGATTCATTTGCTGCTTTCTTGCTTTTAGTGTGAACCAGACATCCAGAGATTCCACTAAGCTTTCACCTTACTGTCATGGTTACCGTCCCAGTTCTGTGATTTATTTCTCTCTAGGATAAGACTTTAAAAAAAAAAAAAATCTTTGGAGCAATGAGACTAGCTGGGGGGTAAATCCACACATCCCATTGACTAGGGAAACTTTTTCTCTCACAAGATCTTTGAAAACATGTCCTGATTCCAGGGATGCTTCATTTTCTTAATCCACTTTATTTATGGAAAGAGAGTGAAAATGCATTTTACTTTTTTTTTTTTGCTTTCATTATAGCAATTATCTGAATAAAGGCATGAGAAAGAGAACATCTGCAAATGGTTTGTTGTTTGCTGGAACCTCACTGAGCAAATCCATAGAGATAATCTTCAAAGATCACTTAATTAGTAATATTATCACCCACAGCATTACTACTGCCATGTCAGTTGATATGCCAGTTGCACAATGAATTATTGTGTTGGCAGAGCTGTGTACCCAGTGCCTTGTTTTATGTTGTGTTATTTTTATCTATTATTTTTAAAATACCAGTATTGTTTACAATATTTGTATCTTTTCAGTCTAGGGAATCTGTATAGAAAAGTTCCCTGCAAAATAACCTGTTATCACAAAAGATTTACAAACGGTTCATGTTTGTTCCTCTACCTGGAAATTGAAATTAAAATGTGTTTTTGAACTTGGTTTTTTTTTTTCTTGGTACCTATTGAGCCACCTGCTAGCCTCAATATCTGTACAATATGACCTCACATTCTTCCCCAGATAACTAAATGGATGAGTTTAGAATCTGAAAGATCAAATTTCTCTCTGGAGCAGATACAGCAAATATTTTTCCTTTATGTTGTCCTACATGTATCATAAGCCTGGCTTGAAGGGATAACCTCAGAATGGACATTGTTTGACTCTCATTGATCCATACCTTGATCTTAACATCTAACTGGTGCTTTTATAGTAGAAATAAAGAGAGAGATTGTATATCAAACAGTGATATTGATGTTGAGATAAAAGCTCACTATCAAGGCTGATAGTCATGTTACATAGATGCTCTGGGGCTGGCACAGCAAATATCTGAGCGGCTTAATGTTAAGGAAAAATATTGGAATACTACCATATGTCTAACTTAAAAGTAACCTTTTTTTAAGCACTTAATGGCATCCAAAATTTTGTATAGAAACCTGTGTGCCTGTGGTAATAATTTAGTGAAGATGAATAGAATTTATTTTTAAAGTATTTTTTCGTCTGTAGTTATGCCTGAAATATGTAACAGTGATTTTTTGAGTGACCTGCCTTGACAAACTTCAGTCACGTGCTGTGGACTATGAGGAGCAGATCAGATAGTAATCCTGCAGTTGTCTCCAAGCTTTTTTCCTAGCAAGCAGTGTTTGATCTTGAAGACTTGCTGGTGGTGCTGTGAAGCCATTAGCCACAAAGAGGGAACAGAATAAACTCAGTCTAGAAGACAAATATGTTCTGTGACTGTTAGAGATGAGTATTCGGCTGGGGATGCTTATAGGTGAAACTAGGAGCCTAAATATTTTGTATACCTGTTGGCCAAAATTCATGTATCATTTTTAAAAAAACCAAATCAATGTTTTTTATATAGGCCTGAACTTTTGTTCAGCTGTTCCTTGTTTGAGCAGATTATGTGTGAGGTTTTGGCTGTCTGCTTCTATGACGTGGCAGTGAAACAGCATTATGGTAATAGTCAGGAGAGTATTATCATAATTGCTTGGGATGAGAGGTTGAAAACAAGAAAAGCTCTAGAAGAAGCTTTGTTGCAGTGGCCTTTTTCCTCTCATGATATGATCTTAGTAGAGTTAGATCCTTTTCTGACTTTGAAAATAAAACAAAGTGCTGCTTGTACTTTTGGCAAATACAATTTTGTAAAGTTTGACAAAAAAAAAAAAAAAAGTAGCTGCTTTTTGAATAAACCAGTGTTCTTCATAGTGCCCTAAGTCAAATTAACCAACTGAAGTGTATCTGTTGTGCTTAGAACGTTATTAATGCTCTATATTTAACGAACTGTTTCAGTACCTGAGAGATGACTGAATCTCAAGTGAGATCCTTATGACTGTTCCTGTCCTAGGTGAATGCTATAGAAAATTTGAGAAAAGGTTCTGATGTTGGAGGTTAGATGCCAAGTAATTCCAGTGAGAGTGCTATCAAGCTGTCTTTGTATACTGTCATGTAATTGTGTTCCAAATAGGAAGTTAAGTGCTGTAAACAGTAATATTCCTTGATGTTGTAGCCTTTGATCGTAGACTAATCTAACAGATGGATTTCCTCTTTTTTTTTTCTCCTTTTTTCTTTTTTTTTTTTTTTTGGAAATACATTCTTTTTGAAAGGAAATGCTGGTGAAAACTGGAATAGCCAGGTCACTCTAAGTTCAAGTGTTTCTCATTATTTTATAGTGCCTTTCTCTAGTTACTGATAGTTAAAAATATACTGCTTGTAACTTCCTAACAGGATTTTTTGAAAATCAAATAAATAGATACATTATTTATTTACTGTATCAGACCTTTATTTTGAAAAGGCTTCTATGCATCCAGATCACTGACACTGTTAATTTTTTTCTTTGCAAGCAGGAAAATTGTTAAGATACAGCAATGACATTTTATTCTGTTGAAGTGTGATATGAAACACATAAAATGTTGACCTTATGGTCTTGGATTTGATTTAAAGATACACTGTTTTTCTTAAAAAAAATATAGTCTTCTATTTGCATTTGACTGAAAGAATTCTTTAATACAGGAATTGTGTTGTCACACAGACTGGCAGGAATTGCAGGTGGGACTTCAGAAATTTAAATTTCTAAGAGATATGAATCACTTCTCTGGGGAACAATATAATCTCTAGTAGATGAGAACCAGCTGAATGCCTTGGCATAAGCAGCGGGCTCCAGGTGCTCTGGTGACAAGGGAAGTAGAAACTCTGTCCAGGCTGCAGCATCTTGTGTTTGTGGGTCCCTGGGAGAGCATTGCGGGTGTCCCTCTGACAGCCTTGTCCAGGGCTAGGAAGAATCAGAGAAGAAACATTTATTTATTTTTTTTACTTTGGCTCAAGCAGTTCTTTAAACAGAAAATTTATGTAGAATATAATGTTGCTGGAATTGTTTATCTGATGATAAACAGTGGGGAGCACATCTCTGGATTCCAGAGGGTTGGGCTTGGGCAGTTTCAATGTCTGGTGTATAGAGAAGGTTATCCAGCTGATGGGACTGTGACCCATGGGGACAAGGAATGAGTGAAGACCCACATCGTGTAGGATACTGTAGCACAATTTCCAGAGTAGTTCTTATTGTTATTGAGCTGTGATCTCATTTGGTTAAAATTTCTCGTAATTACCTCTGCATTAACTAATTTACAGCTAAATAAGCTGCAGTTTGATTCTTCCTGCAGCTTTCCTGTAATTCTGTGGTAGCCATGAAAATGAAGAGCATGTTTTTCTTTTAACTCCCTCTAATGTTTATTTTGAAAATTAGAACAGGTTGGCTTAGGTTCTAGCACATCTGGAAGCTGTCTGAACATGAAAGTTGCTATAAGACCACTTACTGAGTACCTGTTTTCTGGCCTCTGAAGTGTTGTTTTTATATGATAGGGAATTACTCTCTTTGTTATGATTGTATTTTGTCTTACTAAAAAGAACAGGTTTTGTTTTCAGGAGAAGAAACTAGATTAACCTCTTTCTCTGTCTTTTTAGCAAAATCATTACAAATCAACGGCTCTCCTTGTTTGCTGAGTACCTGGTGTAGGTTAAGAAGCAAGAGAGAACTTGGCTTTTGTTGGTTCTTTATGATGGTATAGACTTGGAGTTACTTTTGGTGTTAGGATAAAATGATGTGTGGAAGATGCCTTGGTGAGAAAATAATTTTTATTGGTTTCTTGAATTGCCGAGTAGGGAAAGGAGGGTTTGTAGGTAAAAACTACCTCTGCAAGTGTATTTGTACCATCACCTGTTTATGTAATCATGGTCACCTGAATTGTTCTTGCTGCCCAGTACCAGCTCTGGGGCTGGGAGCACAGCCCAGCCTGCCTGTCAGGCAGCTGCTCCCCTGGTAAGGTAGAGACACAAACTGAAATTATGAAAAAGCAGTGAGACCAAATATAAATACTTGGGGCTGAGAAGGAGAGATGAGAGAATTAGTGACAACTGAAGCAAAAAAGAGACATGGCATCTGGAAACAGAAAATGAAAGCATCAGGATCCCTGTTGTTTAATAATAGGTTGCCAAAAACTTGGCATGACTTCTGAGAAAGTACACTTGGGATTTTTCCTCCTTTGTGTGGGGACACGTAAGCATAATGAAACATAAAGCACATTCAGGTTTTCTGGAGATGGGTGGGGTGCGTGGCTCTGCACTGAAAGATGCGAGGCTTCAGCGACCTTGTTAGACTGCCTGACCGTGTGTGTGTTCTTTATAAATACATGGAACTTCAACTGTTGCACACTTGTTTTGATGAGAGTACTTGGTCAGTTGTAGCTCTTTACAGTTTAAGTTAGACATTGTATGAAGAAACCACATTTATTGCTGTGTGTCATTGAGCACTCTGGTGATAGTAGAGTTCCAGTGATAAAATTCCATTTATCTACTTAATGGAAGATAGAGTCCACTAGCATTTGAAAAGAAATCTTTCTGTGACATTTCTTCAAAGATTAAATTCTGTGATAAATAGCTTTTAACAGTCATTAGAAGTTAAAGATATTAAAAAAAGTAAAGAAGGGGACAAGCAGTACTGGTTCACTTTGGGTGTTTTGGTAATAATGTCATAGAGTGAGTTTTTATGTTTCTGGGGTTTTATTTGTTTCTAATAGTTGTATTGATGCTCGTATAACTTCCAATTTATATTTGCCAGTTACATGAAAGCTAAAAATCTTGCAAGAAAATCCCCTAAAAATCTGGGGAGGAATACAAAGAAATTTGATTTATACATTTTGCAATATTCGTGTAACACTGAAACAACCCAGGCAAGCTGCTGTAGAGACCAGAGTCCAATTTTCAGCTCATGTTGCACATCTTGAATTGCATGCAGAGCATACCAAACTAATTTAAAACATTGAGAGAGGAGGTATATTTTGAATGTGGTTCCTCATTCAGTGTTTTTGGAGGCCTGTGAGTACTCTTGATTAGCTCCAAGGGGCTGTGAATAGTTAATTATTCAGCACGGAGTTCTGAAGTTCAAAACTCTAAGCACTTTCAGCAACAGATCAGTCATGTGAAGCCTCATTACAGTTGTTTTTTGCAATGCTGCTCTGGACCTTGTTTGTTCTTCATTGTGAGTGACTTTAAACTTTGTTTTCTCAAGAAAGGTGTGTGTTTCTAGTTGTATGCTAGATTTTTTGTTTTAATTCTGTAGGACAATTATAGGAGTTCATTTCTTAATTTAAGTTTAAAGTAGACAAACTTCGGTACAGATCCATCTAAATGACGAGTGTGTTTTTGGAACCTTTGTTTATTACGTTTGAAATGTATTTTAACTTTCTGTGAATGTGGCTCCATTCAAGAATGTTTACAAGAAATTTAAAAGCTCTCGTGAGGTAATGCATCTTGACTGTTTTGGTTTTGTTTCTAATGGTAAAATTCTTAATAATAGTATCTTTTCCTTCTGAATATATTGGTTAATTGTGGAGAGTTATTTAAATAAAGGGAGATACTGGACTAGATGTTGTAGGACATGAGAGTCCTGCATTCACAATTTACTGTAACATACAAATATTAAGAGATATAGAGAGTTTTATGCTAGAATTAGAATTTTTTAGTGAAATAAGTGCAGCTTATTTAGTGATCAGTTCTTGTATTCAAGAGTAAACTGTCTGGTCACTGACGTGGGAAAGGATCTACAGAAAATTAAAACAGGAGACCAGCATAGGTGAGGGAAGTATATGAAAGCATATTGTGACTGAAATGTCAAGAAATATTACAACACGTAGAATTGGTTATACTGTTATTTTATTACTGTATAGAAGTTAAATAATGTAGAGCTGGTAGGATTTCTGTGAATCATTTTAATAATAAAATGAAAAATTTGGGGAAGGGAAGTGTCACTATTAACTCCAGTATCTATCCTATATTAAGCACACTGGTAGTGCAATTTGGCTTCCTACTGCATAGTACATTTCTGTTTATGCTAATCCAGTAAATCTCTTTGGAGAATGCACAAATAGGGTTTTTGCATAACCCAAGGGAGAAAGAAAAACAAACCAACCAACTAATTTAATTTATTATGGTACATTAAAGAATTCTTTTTGGCTTAATTTTTATTTGGTGCTTTTTTTTTTTTTGTGATGGACACTTGGCCTGTTTTGTCTTCTGTCACCACTGATAGTATGTTTAAGATATTCTCTCATCCCTTTGTTGCACATATTATTTTAGAAAAGAATAAAATGTTGTTCGTGTCTGTTTTGAATCTTGTTAGTTTGCCAGTTTGGAATCATGTATGAATGCATAATTGATTTTTAATTTTTATCTGTTTATTCCAGAAGAAAATCTAAAGCACCACCTCCTCCACCTGAAACAAAATCTATTGCTGTTTCTCCGTTTGATAACACAGAGCCAACCAACCTCATCATGGAACAGAAAGAGAATGTAATTGATAAAGATATTGAATTATCAGTGGTCCTGCCAGGAGATGTGATCAAGTACACTACAGTTAACGGGAGGTATGTTACACAGAATGATATTTTTGTTTAATTTTCTTTTCTTGCTGGTTTACTTCAACCTTCATCCAGGTTATAATCATCTGGTAAAATGCATGACTTGTGCCAGCCTGAACATAAAGTGTGTCCAAAGAAGAGCAGCAAAGTGAAGTGTGAAGATCACAAGTCTTGGGACAGTTGGGGTTACCCGAGGGAGCTGGGGCTGTTTATCCTGGAGAAAAGGCTCAGGAGGGAGCCTTTATTGCTCTCTGCAGATACCTGAAAGGAGTTTGTAGCCAGGTAGGGTTTGTCTCTTCTCCCAGGTAACAGGTGATAGGATAAGAGGAAATGGCCTAAGGGGAGCTTTAGATTGGATATTAGGAAAAATTTCTTCATGGAAAGGAAGCATTGGAAGAGGCAGCTAGGGAACTGGCTTAGTTGCCATCCCTGGAGGTGTTTAAAAGATGTGTAGATGTGGTGCTTAAGGACGTGCTTTAGTGGTGGACTTGGCAGTGCTGGGTTAATGACTGGATGATCTTAAAGGTCTTTTTCAACCTAAGTGATTCTACTACGATTTTTGGATAGATAAGGAAACATCTTCTTTATACATTTGCCTACCATTTCAGAAGACTTTTTTTTAAGATTCAGAAATTCTCTGTGGTATTCAGTATGTGTAGCCACATCTGTTGTTTTTACTAGTCACTAAAAATCTCTGTAAAATACCGATTTGTATAATTCAGTGAATTTTCCCACATAAGTTTTGGTTTTTAAAGATTAATTTGTTCATCCTATTTGGGTACAAAATTATGTGTTCAGCACTGCTACGTGTAGACTACTAGCAGTCCTCAAAAAGCATGTCATCACTTCAGACAAAATCTGTAATGCTTCAAAAAAAATTTTAGCTACAACTTTGGATTTCTTTCAACTATTATGTTTTGCTTAAGCTGATTTTAATTTGAAATGCATATTTCAGACTGTTAATTGGTAGGGTAGATTGTGCATGTAACTCTCAAGTCACCTTTCATTCAGAAAGACCTAAAAACTTACTAGTGAGCTGAAATCATAAATCCTGGGACTTAAAATGTAGATCTGCTAAGAAGGGTCCTGTGCAAGGCTGTGTATGGATCACAGCAATTTGGATGCCCCTTCATTGCTATCCTAAGCTGAAATAAACAAACCTGTTTCTATATTGTCCTTGTGTTAGAGTATGGCCCATGCCTTTCCTACTGAAACCAAGCAGGCTGACTTACTTATTCATTCAAACCAGGTACTGTAAATGTGTGCTTATACCTGCTTCTAATGAGAGATAAAATCTGGCTTGAGTCTGTTTGCACACTGTAGTTCATGAGGTCATTGCGTAGACATCAAATATCAGCTTGTTCACCAGAGCTGCAGTGGGTCTTTTTACACATCCCCCTGACGCTGTGATTTTTCAGGATAACTTAAATGTGAGGTTTTATTTCTCAGAAGAAATTTTCTGAAATAATGTGAGTACTTGATGCTTTATGCTGTTCTTTCCAGCGTGTTTATAGCAAGGAATATTGCAGTCTGTAAATATGGTGCCTTCCTCTGTTTTTAAACCTTCTTAGACGTGAGGCTCCATGTATACACTGTCAGGAGCTTCTTGGTTTTCTTTTTGCTCCCTTTGTCCACACTGATGAGTACCATGGGCCCTCTCTCAGGCTTTGCTGAGAACAAAATGCTGAGAAAGGAATGTTGCATCTGTTTTCACTCAGTTAGATTACATTGTGTATAATTACTCAGTGTTCAAGGCAGGCCTTACAGGCTTATCAGGAATTGCACTTGTTTCCCAATCACTTTTATTATCCCATAGTTACAATATTTTTCAGTCAAGATACTGTATGTGATTGATTTCATAAGTGACTGTCTTGTAGATAAGAATCAATAATAGCACTGCTAGACTCATCTCAGAATGAGAGGAAATGTGCAGGACCTGCAGTCCACTGTGAAATATATTTCACACTCTGTTTTGTTCTAGCTTTGCTGTGTCTTTATAGTCATGTATTGTGAACAAATAGGCACGATCCCTCTAGAAATGACTTAAACAGACAAGTTGTTACGTTGCTTCTTTCCTCGTTCATAATTGGAGGTGAGCAGCTCTGAAGGTCTCAAGGGAGAGAACACCTTTTAAATCTCATACTAGAAAAAACAAAGTGGTGAGTGAGTTTTAACAGCCGTGTGCTCGAATTCTGTCGTCCACTAGAAGAAACTTCTTTGTTGGATTAAGTTGGGTTGGTTTGCTCCCTGCTTTGGCATAGTGGGTAGCAAGAGCTATGGAGCACAAAGCAATGTGTTTGTGAGATAAAAATCCTTATTACGTAGAAGTAGGAATATGTAAATACAATTCTGCTCAGAGGTTTCCAGAAAATCTGGAGTACTTTAATGAAGTTTAGTTGTAAATAAATATTTTACTGAAGTTAGATAAAGGAGGACAAGCAGATGATGTACTCTGAGGTAGTTGATGGTCTCTTCTTGGTGCTTTGTTAAATATTAATTATGGATGCTCTTAAATGTACTGTGATATATGTATTCTTCCACCTATAATCCGTGAAGGCTTTGGGAAAAAAGAGTTTTCAAGTTTTGGAGGATATGATTACAAGAAAAGTTTGTTTGTTTGTTTGTTTCTTATCGCTGTAGGAATATCTTTCTAAAGCAGTTGTTGATGTCTTGCTTCCAGTGGTGTGAGGGGGGGACTCAAAGTCCATCATCTTCCAGTGAAGCAGGTTGTTTCTGGAAGCACCAATGGAAAGCCAATTTGCACTGAATCACTGTTCTCATGTACTAATTTGCATGTACCTGTTGTTTGTGAGCAGCTGTTTCTCACTTATCCTCTTCACCTATCAGTCACTTACCATGACTTTGGTTAACCTGCTTGCCCCTGTCACTGTGGTGCATTTCTGTAGGATGGCTTTCTGGAATCCTTGCTTGTCAATTCTTGCTCTGGTCATCTTTGATATTCTTACTCCTCTCCAGTAATTGAAGGGCAGCTTTTAAAGCCAGTCAGTGTATAAAAATTCACCAGACAAAAGGTACCGAGTAACTTATTGGCAACACTGGTAACCAGAAAGGTCACTACAGAAGCAGTGTCTGCAGCCTCCTCTGGCTCCCTCTTCCCTGGCCCTGCCCTGCTCTGCCCCCAGTGAGATGGGGCAATGATGAGATTTGCATTTGCAGCCCTTTTCTTCTTAGGGTGGGATGGATGTACTTGTTTTATTAGGGAATAGAAGTACAAGAAATGGAGTATTTCCTCTTCCTGTCTTGTAACTGAAGCAGGTTGTGCTATGTGCAGGAGATGCACTGAAATAAACTTTCTGGTTTGGCAATGTGAAGAGGGAGCAGTAGTTATTATTCTGCATTTCACATGGTATTCCTCAGGCTGTTATATATCATCTAGATGAAAGCATGGGAGTATATTACATTCTTCAGACCATCTGATAACTGCTTTTTCATACACTGGAGTACCATTTCTGTATGTTTGTTTTTAGTTTTATTGTTCCTTGTGCCTTTGTCTCCTGAGGCAAGTGTTCTCTTGCCACTTAAGCAGGCAGGAGTTTACCTCTGGAAATATCTGTCAGCTTTCAAACAGTTTTCATCTTCTGGAAGTGCAGCATGTGCACCAGAGAGTCCAACCTTGCTGCTAGAAATCAAAAGACAGTTTGCTTATGAAATATTTGTCCTTTAAGATGAAGGGAAATGGGAATGATATTCTAGGGTAAATTAAAAAGGGGAAAAATTCAGTGCTCACAATGGCTTCTAACAGAGTAATTCTAAATTATTTTTACAGAACTGTATCATAGGAAAAGTCTGCTTTACCTTACTGCTTAATAAATATATTAATGATCTTTGTTATCTAGAATTCTGCTTAATGTGATGGTTCCTTGTAGAAGCTGTTTCCACATTTGGCTGTGCTACCAGAACACTTGCCTCTGTTATGAGATTACATCTAGAATTTAAGATTTCTGATGAAGCCATGCCAGCCAAACCCTGTATTAATTTCTTCATATACACTTCAGCATTTTTTTCAACATACCATTTGATTGCTTAACATTTGATTGCTTATTTTCATAATATCCTTGTGAGACAGAGCAGGTGATGGATTTCCTTGTTCATAGTTGTAACTGAAAGATGCAGAGGGTGTTGCAATAAAATTGTCCTTACTCCACTCAAAAAAAATTACTGAGGAATGATTTGATCATGCTATAACCTTATTCAGTTCCATAACATGCAAAGGCAGGACGTTCTCCTTACTTTTGGTCTAGTTAAAGTAGAACTTTCATAAATGTATTTCAGTAGCAACTGGAAATACTCAGCCTATCTTGATACCCTGTTCTGCATGTTCTTCATTAAGCACTGAGGGAACAGGGACATAAAGGTACTGACTACATCTGGCAATTTCTGTTGGTCATTCTTCATTGTGGGAAGGGTATCTTACATCACACAGAGCTTCTCAAGAGATGGCATTTGCCTACTATATTGTCATTTAGCTTCTTTCTCGCTGTTGGTATTAAGCACCTAGATAATTCTGGAATCCTTAATGCAAGATTTGCTTAAAATGTGAATTTCTCAAACTTCATTTCTACTGCATTTTTCAAATGTCTCATGCACAGACTTTCTCAAAATAAAGTCCCTTGTAACTCAAAATGGATATAAAAATGCCAAGCTTTGCAAAAGAACTGTTCTTAATGAATAACAGAGTATTTATCACCACTGTTAAAGTTCCCACTAAATGTCAAATGAGGTAACTAATCCACATGTCCCAGTTGACCTCAGGAAAAACTTCACACAAGAAATTCCCACTCTGCTCAAGTACTTGGCAAACTTTTGTGCAAACTGGTTTCATTTTCTTTTAGTGGCTTTTCTGGGGGGGGGGGTTGGCTTTTTTTTTTTTAATTATATTTTTTTAAAGCTTGAAGATATTTAAAGCTGGTGTCTAGCAGTAATTATTTAGTCCTGGAAGGAAAAGGATGACTTGAATTAAATGTTTTGCAGCACATCTTGTTATAGCCTGCTTAATTGTCATCTGTTGTGACAGTTCCATTTGTCTTTTACAGGAAGCCCATGATGGACTTGCTGATCTTTCTCTGTGCACAGTATCATTTAAATCCCTCAAGTTATACCATAGAGTTGGTATCAGCAGAAAATAGCCAGATTAAATTCAAACCCAACACACCAGTGGGAATGCTTGAAGTGGAAAAGGTGATTGTAAAGGCGAAACAAATGGATAAGAAGAAACCTGCTCCAGTTATACCAGAGGTCAGAACTAAAATTAAGTGTATTGAGAAATTAGAATCACTGCTGTATTCAACCTACTGAGCTGGTAGCTTGTCCTCTTGTTTCAGCTTTTCCTGTTGTCTTTCATCCTCTCACCTTGAAGCTCTGTGAAATGCTTTAGTCTGTTTTTGATGAGCTCCTCTTAGGTAAAATACATCTCAATTTGTTGCAGCAAACATCTTTGCTGCTGAAAGAAGGAAGCATTACAATATTATTTGAAATCCCATGCCTTATCAGCCTTTTGAAAAATTCTGCAGATGAAATGTGGCTGAGAACAGCCTTGAACAAATTGAAAATCAACATCTTGCACCATCTGTCATGCTGTGATATATGTGCCCTTCTGATTGTATGTTCATTTTCCTTTAATGCATACTGTTCTCTCTTGGCATTTTTTATATACCCTGAAGAGGGCAGGAGCTTTAAGAAGTACTAAACCAATTTCTGGGTGTTGTCTACATCTTTCCTTCCACCTTTGTTCTTCTGCTGTGTAGAAGAATAGTGACTTTTAGTTTATCTAAAGCACTTAGGGAGGGCCAGGAGAGCTTTTTTGCTGCCCTTGTGCATTCCTCCTACATGAGTGCACAGGCACTCGCTCGTGGCTCATCCCCTGACTTCTACATCTGCCCAGTATAACCCAGCAGGGCATCTCCCTCCAGGCACAGACCCTGCTGCACAGGCAAATGGCACTGCTGAAGGAGAAGGCAGTCTGCTGCACGTGCCCTTGTCCTGCGTGGAAGGGAATAGCAAATTTAGTTTTCTAAAGTTTTAGTTTTTAAGTTTTAGTTTCTTATGTAATGTTTCTGAACCTGCAGCAGTGGTCACATTGGCCATAAGTGGAATTCCAGTGATTACTGTGAGGCTGATGTAAAAATGCCAGTTCTTCCAGAATTTGTGCGGGTATTTAATTGAAATTTTCTTCTCTTTAGCAAACAGTGAGGGTAGTGATAAACTACAAGAAGACACAGAAGACAGTAGTAAGAGTTAGTCCACATTCACCCCTTCAAGAACTCATACCAATTATCTGTAGCAAATGTGAGTTTGATCCTTCACACACTCTACTGCTGAAGAGCTACCAGTCTCAGGAACCGCTTGATATGACAAAATCTCTTAATGACCTCGGACTAAGAGAACTATATGCCATGGATGTCAGTCAAGGTAAGATAACTTTTGCAAATTGCTGTTATATAAAAGATAATTGCTTAATAATTGTATACATGTTGTTGGGTTTCTTATTTATTTTCTAGAAATTTAATATATATTTCATTGGTCTTCTACAAAATTGAAACTGACTCATGTGTACCTGGACTGTAGTTTTCAGAAGTGCTGTGTAAGTTTTATTTTCTAACCAAGTGTTTGCTACCAGCAGAGGTAGCTGAGTACAAATCCTCACTTAAACGCAAAGCCTTCTTTTCCTTCTTTCACACCTTTCACAAAAAATCCAACACCACCCTCTTTCCCTTAGTTCCTACGTGACATAATGATGACCTGAAAAGAACAGGAATGTTAAAGAAAATTAATTTTCTTTACAATCATTTAAAATTTTTAAAGCGTCAGAATATTCTGATGGTCTTTATATATATATATATTTGAATGCTTTTTGCTAATTTTATAGATTGTGAAGGATTCATAATTGTCCTTTTAATTATGGTTCAACAGGGACACAATGTACTAACTTTCTAATATTTGTAGAGATATTCCTAGGCCAGATTTTAACTTCATCTGGCAGGTTTACTATACTGTAATTAAAAATTTGTACAGTGTGGTTTGTTCCATTTCAGACATTTCTCACAGGAAATTTTACCTCAGTGTAAAAAGCAGTAATATTGATTGATTCACTCCTGGTATTGACCACTGTTGCATTTGCTTGGTTTTATTTCTGCTCTAAAATTTGTGGGGCTTGTTGGGTTTTGTTTGTCTTTGCCCCTCTTTCTACTTGAATATGGTAACCTTACTGTTTGGTGGTTACAGTTTCAAGAGTTCTCTCAGTTTACTTGCTAAAGGTCAGAATGACAGATTTGGACAGTACGTCATTTTTCCAAAGAGAAAACAAAAATGAGATCTCTCTCTCTTCCACACTGGAAACCAACACTTTTTAACTTGCCTAAACGTGTTACTTTGACTACATGTGCTTCCCAGTGCATTATTTGGGTTTTTGTCTGGTTATTTACGTCTTTCATCTATAGACTGGAAAAGCTGCTTTTTGCATGATACCATGTGTGTTTCACTTGAATCAACACCCAGAAATCCTTAGGAGGGCATCCAAAGGCATGCATGCTTTCTACACAGTAGTGCCCTGCTAGGAAATTTAGATATTCTTCAGTTCTTTTAATATGAAGTAGTTCAGTGTTTCAGTTTTGCAGGCAAGTTCAAAGCTCTGAACTTTCCATTATCTTTATGAAAGTAAATGGTGAAGTGTATCTTTTACTTAATAGAATTTAAATTACAATTTATTTTAATAATATTATATTTTAATTTTACATTCCTCTTTGTTTTCCAAGTTTGGACAGCCTGACCATGCAAACCAGAGCAAACTATTCTACATACTGATTTTTCTCTTTGCTTCAGAAATGTAAGAGGAGCCTCCCTCCTTATGCACATGGTTGCAGTCTGTGTTGCATGTCTTCAGGGTCAAGTTCTTAAATGACTGAAGTATTAGGCAGTAAAGATACACTTCGTTTTACTTCTGCAAAGTACCCAGTTAATTTTTCCCTAAAGTTGAAGGTTCAGCTTGGATTCCTGTATTTGTATGTTGTTACCACATACTTGATTCAGATTCACATTTTCTGTCTTTCTTTTTGTCTTTCTGTAGCTGCATCACCAGTTGATTTACATTTACCATCTTTTCAAGGTATGATTTACTGAAATAGGCAGTGAATCTGTAGCACTTACAGGACATTAGCACCTGCTCCTATTATAACATCTGCTCAACTGTGACATGAGTGATATCTCTGTCCTATCTCAAATGCATGTTGCAAATGCTAGTGCAGAATTGGATATACCCAGCTATATAGAAAGTATTTTTGTATAGCTTTACTCTAGATCAATTTATTCAGTTTAGGGTCATGTTTATATTGATACTTGTACCAGACTTGCTGATTTCTGTTGCTCATTATGTGTGCATTCAGTGGGATTTCTTTAAGAAAGTTCATACTAGTAAAATGAAAAACAAGTCAATCATTAGATTTACAAATCCTCTGCATGAATAAAGCAATTTAAGGAGGATAAATTCTGCAAGGTAACGAGAATGGATTTGATTGTCTTTACTATGACTGCCATGCAGTTTTGTGTGCACTGATTGAGTGTTTGGGTGATCTTTCTCCATAGTTACACCATGTGCAGGCTGGGGCCTGGCTTATCCCACTTCACACTTTGCCATAAATTTAAGCCCGTAGGAATGGAGAGCTGAAAAGTCTGATGCTCTTTTTCCTTTTTACTACCTTTGTGATATGAAGCATAACATATGACAAATGAGGTGGGCTGGATTAGGTGCTGGGGGTATTAAGAGCAGTTGAAACTCATCTTTCCTGAGTTCTGAGAAGGAGAGGAAGAACGTGGATGGGAGGCAAACTGTTAATTTTGAAGCACCTAGAAAAATTATTAATATAGGTGATTTATGATGTGTTTTGTGTATCATTGCAGGAGGTTTATGACACGGTGAAATAGTAAGAATGCAGGAGAAAGAATCTCTGCATGAAATAACATCTAGAACTATTGTTTTCTATTTTAGGCTCCTACCAGTCTGTAAACATAGATGTTCTGAAAGAGAAAGAAAACAAAGGGTTTTTCAGCTTTTTTCAACGAAACAAGAAGAAAAGAGAACAAGTAAGGTGTAACTTTGTATAAGGAAAACTTCTAGAAACATTTTCAGATTGAGTAGTCAATACTGTGGATTGTTTTCCAGAAAATACATGCAACTTGGATTTCTTTTTCTTTCCCGCACCTCAAGGCTGCCAGTGCCCCAGCAACTCCCTTGATGAGCAAGCCAAGGCCAACATTTATCACGAGGTCTAACACTGTGAGCAAGCAGTATGACTCCAACACTCTGCCAGCTGAGATGCCCAAGAAGCGCAGGGCTCCTCTGCCGCCCATGCCGAGCTCCCAGAGCGCTCCCCAGGAACTCGCACGGGCCCAAGGCAGACCCACGTCTGATATTGTGAAATCCAACAGCTTTGATAGGCAGGTTAGTTATATTTGCTTCACTTCTCTTAAAATGTACAGACAGAATAACCCTGATAATCCTCGTGTTAATACAAGTGAGGCTTGAAATAAATGGAAAATAAAACTATAGAAATTGAACAATGCATTCCTTCTAAACTTTTTAACCAAAGTAGCTGCTGTATTTTGAAAAGGTGAAACCGACTTCTTATATAAATTGGTCTTGTAAGTACTTTTTTGTTCTTTTGGATGAATACTTTATATATTTAAATATGAGAATGTGACCTCACTTTATTATAGCTAGTAATTTGGGTTAATTATTCCTGTTAATTTTGAATGTTTTGGTTACATGGGATAATGAGTGTTTTGTTCTTTACACTATATTGTAGAAAAAAATGGACATGGGCAGCAGTCTGGACATTGTAGTGTTCTCAGCAAGTTAAAATTGGGTTTTTATTTTAAAAATTAGCCTGTCTTTTATTGAAGCTATGAGCTGTGGGCTACATATTTGAGTAACCTCTATATATCCCATGACATGCAGAAATTCTGCCAATAGAATTTGTGAGAATTGATGCATTAATTGCTATCCTGGTATTGCGCATATTGTCAATTGTGACTTCCAATTAAAGATCAAGGTTAAAATTTTTGATATATATTTTTTAAAATTTATTTCAAATTTTGCTTTTTTGCTTTGAATACAGTATCTAAAGGTGGTCTTTGGATATGAGGTTATTGACACGCTAGGAAAATGAAATGCAGAACTAAATGAAATCCAAGTCTGAGGGATTAATTTTGAGTTAGACTTGGAGACAAGAAATTCCAGAGTGTGAGTAGATTTATCTTTGCACAATGATTTAGTCTTTCAGTGATGCACAGAGCCACAAGAGAGCACTGTTTAACAGAAGTTCTGTCTTTGTGTATTGTGTCCTGCTGAAAAGCTTTATCATTTGAAGAAGACAAAGGTTTCTTTCTGAATTTTAGTGAAACGAACCTTTGAGGAGAGTAAGAAAATAATGATTTTTTTTTTACTTTCACCATGTTTGTTTTTTAATTGAATTCAATTTAAAAAAATAGCTTACTAATGTCAACATGCTTTAAATGATTAATATCCCATTATGTCTAAAAGTAATGTATGACTACTTGGCTGTCACTCAAACAATTGCTTAGATTTATTATTTTGTACTGACATTTCTTACTGATCTAAAGTGATCTGACTGAAGTTGAATAGCTTACAAAGACAGGACATCCAGATCAAGTTATGTTTTTGGGTGTAGTGTCTATTTTGTACTACTTTGTGCAATTCACTTAAAACTTAGAGGCCTTTGGCACACATTTTTTAAGGTGATTTCTGTCTCTTTGGGATTTGACTGCACAGTGATTTACAGAAAATGCAGTGCTTGAGGCTTAAATGTGGGCAAATATTTACTCTTTCCTTTGAATTTTATTAATTCAAGTAAAGTATTTTGTCTTTTGGTATCTGCCTTCCAATAAATATCATCTAATGAATGAATTTGGCATAATTCATATTGCTCAACTTGATCAGGAACTCCTGATAAGGATCCTGTGAGGGACTTCCTAGGAGAATAAAGTTGCTGCTTGGAAGAGTACTGAGACATTTTCAGAGACAGCTTTCCTGCAGTCCGAGGGTGGTCCATTCCCCTAAGTGGGAATAGGAATAGACATCAAAACAAACAGTTAAATTATTTTAAACAGCCTCATTTAAATGTGATACTGAGAGAACTCAAGTGCAAAAATGAAAGGGGGCAGAACAATTCCCAGAAAGAAATACATAGACACTTCTTGGACATGCAGAGGTATTCTTAGGAATGCAAAAGCAAGCCTGGTGCTCCAAGTGCCAGCAGATGTCAAGAGCAAGAAATTTGTAAATTAGTGGCAAGCAGAAATCCAAGGATAAAGGATGAAGTCATCTACCTTTTATTTTAGCAAGGTGTTCATCACAGTCTATCTCAAACTTTTTTATGTTGGAAGAATGAGATACAAACTGGACAGACGAAACACAAGACAGGACGAAAAGTGACTGCAGTTCAAAGAGTGGGGGTAATGGCTCCAAGTCAGACTGGTTGTAATGTGGAGCTCTCAAGAAGTTAGTAGTATGGCCAATACTGTTAAATACCTTTATAAACAATCTACATCATAGAACTGAATCCACCTTCAACAAACTTGAAGTTGACACCAAAATGGGCAGAGAAGCAGGTACTGCGTCCACCACTCAGGGAGGCAGTGACAGGCTGAATGAGATTTAAAAAAGATGCATGTGAAATTCTCTGGAGTGAAGTAATCCCAAGCACCAGAACAGGCTGGGGTCTGATCATATCATCCACCTTGAATCCAGTGTCCTCAATAATTTTATGCTACATCTGCACTACTGTGTCTGGATTTGATTCCTGTAATTCAAGATAGAGACTGAAAACAGGCCATAGAGGAAAGAAGGCTCAGATAGTATCTAATCACATTCTTCTGATACCTGGATGGTGTTACAGGGAAATCAGAGGTATATTCTTCACAAGGGTGCATGTGGCAGGATGAGAACCAATGGGCATTAGCTTCTCCAGAGGAAATTCCATTCAGACTCAAGAACAAAATTTGCCACTGTGAGAACTGACTGTTGGAATAGGTCACTCATGAGAAGTGGTAGAAGCTTCTGTGCTGCAAATGTTTGAGAAGTTCCTTGACAGGCTCTTGCAATAGCCAATAATAAAGTGTAAGAACTTGTTTTCAACAGAAAGTTGGACCAAATTGTCTCAAAAGGTCTCGCTTAATCCAGATCAGCTGTCAGTAATGAGGGCAGTACAGTGGTCACAGTAGATCAACGCATCTCATTGTAAACAATATAAGAATTTGGTCTGTCATATTCTCTGCTGTTGAAAATGTGTGTCCTGCTGGTAGGATTTAGACTCTCTCAGGTGGCTCACCAGGCTGATTGGTGTGTTCACTGGCATATTTAGTATGTCTGGGAATTTCACTGCAACTTCAGTGTCCAAAGAAGTTTATTTTAAAAAGTGAAGATATACTTTTTTTTTTTCTTAAGGGTTACTTTTTATCTCCTTTCGCCTTACAAGAAGCATTTCATTGCAAATCATACTGCTTTTAAGAATACCTGAGTTCTGTAGCCTGCCCTTCAGTTTACTTGGCAGACTGGATACATACTTTATTTCCTCTGTGGACTGGGATGACCTGCATGGGCCCTATTATGGACAAATCTCTTTTGTAGCATCCACAAGGAGGACAAAGTGAAATGTCAGTTTTGCCAGGATGAACTGTCTGCCTGGTTTTGAGAGAAATGTGTCAAAGTAGTAACATCAGACAACAGTGAAATGAGCCAACTTTAAGGGAACTGTGCAGTCCATTGCAGTCCATTTTCTCACAGTATGAAAAAGGGGTTTAATGTTTTTCTCCTACAGCTTCTCCACTACTTTCCCATTAAAAAAACTGCTTTCTCTTTGTGTGAGTACTTACATTCTGAAATGAGGGTTGAAATTTTTTCTGCCTCCATTTCAAGGTGATTATAGAATTAGTTTTTAGGGACATGGTCCTATTTTTAGGGGAGAAACTAACACAATGGATGTCAGGGTACCTTTTATAAGTTATTACATAGCATGATTTGCTTATTCTTCTACATGAGACTTGGAAGATGCCTAGTTAGCTTAAATGGGTAATGTTTGTCCAGCAAACTTCTATGTTCAATCAGGTGGGAAATGAGCATGATAGTCTCTAATATTGAAATCCCTCACTTATTTGTCAGTTCTAATTCTGGGCAAGATGAGTCTTGCCAGAAGTATGTTTAGAACTAGCAAGTTTAAATACATTTCAAGTAGAGAGGACTCTCAAGGGTTTTTGCAAAGTGTTGTATAATTTAGTGTACGTATCTTCACAGTTTCCATAAAAGTGGTTGCAATTTTCTAGTAATAACACTTCTTTAAAAGAAAAGTATTTGATTATGCCCAAAATGCCACGACTGCTTTTCTTCCTGCTGCTTTATTTATAAAAGCTAGACTGATACATCTGCATTTCATCCCATTAGTGTTTCTCTCCTCACACTGTTTACAGTTATTGTATAGGAGCATGCGTAAACTATGCCTGGGTAGGAACAATTAAGTGAAGATTTTTAGTCAAAACATTTACAGATTAAAATAATGCATAAAACTTCTCAACCATAGCAACACATATTGCTGTTATTTACACAATCCTAACTCCTAAAGAAATCTAAATCTCCAGGCTACCTCTTAAAAAAAGAAAGGGAAGAAGAAGATGGGAGACTGGGGGAAGGGTGGGAAGCAACTAAACCATAAAGTACTTCTGAAAAGATTTTTTAGCCACTGTCACAGGACAGCTTAATTAGGATTTCTGTGAGGGGTGAGTTCTATGTTGAAGAAATGACACCAGAGGCTTGCTTGCCTTCAACTTGATGGTCAGCCCTTTAAAGGAGAAGTTGGGCAATGATGCATTGAGGACTATGGACAGCAGGGAGGTTTTGACTCGAGTCAGGGTTACCAGGGAAAAGAGAGTGCTTAGGACTACCTGAAGTTTGCTTGAAGATAATCTGGTATTATTCTGAGATGTTTCAGAATTGGTGATGAATGTTGCATGCATCCACTTTTCAGTATATCAAATACATAATTGTATTTGCTTCTGTAACAGCAAGATAAATCCAAGGAGAAAATAGTCATATTGGTTGTTAGGACAGAATCCCACCAGCTGAGTTTCTCCAAATGAATTCTGTATGTCTTTCCTTTCCAGTGAATCAGAGGTATATTGCTTTCTTTGTAGTGCTTAGGATACGTGTAAGTATTTTGGGAAGCTTTGTAAGAGCAAATACATATTTTTTGCTGTTACTCCTTGGACATACACAAAAGGAAGAAAGAAGTAGTAGCAATATGAATAGCAATGTGCTTTGCTATGGCTACATGATACAGCCAGCTGCGTACCTCTGTTAAATATGTATGGAGCAAAAGAGGTAGGATGTAGTGATACGAAAATCTCTTCTAGTGACCCTTGGTGTGAGGTAGGCTTTCCAGCACACTGAGATGCTCCACTGCCACTATATTCTTTCCCAAATGCTTTTTTTCCTTCCATTGCAGCTTCAAAATTACTGTGCCTTAATTAACTTTATTTCCTTTTTTTTTAAATGATGAGAAAGGCAAGGCACTGTCTGCCACTGCTTACAGAGGCTGGAACTTGGGAAGCACTGGCATCTACTAGTGTTTGCTTTGGGTGGGATTTGGTGCCAAATTTGAGACTAAAAAGTTTCATACCCACCCTTGCTTGTTGCAGGATGAGGAGGGTTGTATGGTGTTAAAAGTAGAACTCCTGCATATGTTATAGAAGTTATGACAGAGTTCACTGGTGTTTCTGCATAAACACAGTTAATTACTTTAGTGATCCTAACAAGAATTTTAATTTAAACGTAACTGATAAAGTGCTGGTTATCATAGGCAGTTGGTATGACACACGAACACCCAGATGTATATTCCAAAGCTTTGTCAGATATGTCTTAATAACATTATTTTAATTTTTTTCCATCTGTTTAAAGTACTATTTTCACATTACAGCCTTTGTTAGGATTTGAAAGCTCTTAATATTCATATGTTGAATAATTCCTGAGAAAATCTGTTCAACACTTGAACCTTAACTGGAACATTATGTACTTTCTTGAAATCTCTCTTTGCAAATTGTTTGTTTCTTTGGATGCAAAGGGCAGTAGAAAGGCTTATAAAAATCTTGTAGTAGCATTTGTGCTCTCATGCTGAGAACATGATTTGCCCCCTACACACGCACTTGTTGTGTGCAAAGGGAACTCTGGTGACTCCTGCTCCCCCGAGCGAGTGTGCACAGAGCTCAGTGCCAGCCAGGCACCGAGGAGCCTGTGTGGAGCAGGGAAATGTGGCTTGTGCAGAGCACAGGGGCTGCAGCCTGAGCACAGCTGCCAGAGAGGAGACAAACACAACTGCCCGACTGCAAGGAGGAAATACTTCAGCAACAAAAAATCCTCATTTGGGGAAATAATATTGTGTTTGATATCCCCTCCTGAATAAACTCAAAGGTTGAATACTATTAATTATTTTTTCTTTTTAAGAACTATTTTGGAACTGTGAATAAGAAATCATGCAAGTGTAAAGTGGTTTTTGTTGTGTGACATTTTAATCTAGCAACTGACTTGTTTAAAAACTACTCAAGCATGCAAGTATTTTTAATTAGGAGTGCTGTGTTCCTATCCTCTGGTATTCTTAAAAGAATATTTCACCCTGTGCTTTGAGTTTTCTCTCTTAAACCCTGACTCTTGCTTTGCTGTAAAAGGTTTGAGTTGCTTGCTTTGGCAGTAGAGTGATGGGTAGAATTGTGTGAACATTTTTGAACAGTGGTGCTCCTTACAGTGCAGTATCTGTGGATCTGTTGTACCTGATACCAGGGTGGAACAAAGCAGATGGCTGAGGGTGCCCAGGGTGGCTCAGAGGATGGCTTTTCATTTGTAGCCCTGTTCATTCATTCAGGTATTGTGCTGCAATCTCACGGGAGCTGCCAAACACTGCCTGACAGACACCTTGTGCCAGTATCTTTTCTGTTGCAATTTTCTTTATAGATTTGAATGTATACAACCAAATACTCTAGCTTTTGGTCTTGAATATTCCACTTATTGTGGAATCTTTGGATATTTGTTCAGTGGTTGCTTTCTAAATGATAAGCATCTTTTTCTGTGGAAATTGACACGGTCAACAGTTCTATTGTCTGATGTTTTTGAAAGGATTGTCAGTGAAACAAGAATATGTAGGTGTCTTTATGCTGTCTCTGTTCTTTGATATTGTGCTTTGTGAAGTGGGCTGGTTAATTGAAGCACAGAGAAGTGCTCTGAAGATGACCCCACACCCAGCTGCTGTGTGGGTCCTTCTAGCCAGAAATGAATGTCACTGCAGGATTTTATTATATTGTTGAGTAGACAAGTGATAGGAATGAGAATTACTACAGAAACAGACAGCTGTGTCCAGTTCCAAAATGCATTCCTTCCTTTATTGCTGGGATTCTGAACATTGTCCATCTAGTAGATGTGGATTGAGTTTTCTTCAGCATAAGGCAAACCACAGTTAAGAATGGCAGGCAAATTTACAACAACTGTCTTTCTGAGAGAGTGTGTTTCTAAAACAGCTTAAAATGCAATTGGACTGCTCTATCATAGAAATATGAGATCTTCAGCAGGTATCCTTTGTCCATTTTTAAATTATTTGATTATTTGTAAATTAAGATTTTTTACTTTTGCTACAATAATGAGGATATTACTATGCTGTAACATCAGTAGGTATTATGTATTTTTTTGCAACCTACTAAGTTTAACTTTGTTAAATATTATAAGCCAGTTGTACTTGATAAGTTTTGAAATCAGGCATTCAAAAAATTTCTATGAAAGTTCAGGTATTTCTAGGAAAGAAAGAAATTAATAATGATTATGTATACAGGCCAACTAGGACTGCTGTTGAAAGAATGGAGAAGGAAACACTGTGTTCTGTTGCTGTGGTGGGGCGTAGCTGAAACTTCTTTCCACAATGATTTTAGCTCCTTTTAGAAAAGATTTATTTTAGGTTTGTAGAATAGCCTTTGGGCATAAAAGAATTCAAATTCTCTTTTACACTATATGTAACAACTGATTTTCTTTTATTGCTCAATGTTGCACCTCTGTGAATATATTCAATTACTCGAGAAAAATCTTTTTTTTTTTTTTTTAAAAACAACTCCTTGGAGGAATTAAGATGAAAAACTCAATACGTTTGGTAATACATTCTCTCTTTCCCAAACGTATGTTATAAATACTTTTGGAGAATAATTACTGGAGCTATTTAGCTGTTTTTCAGTGATAGTTAATAATCTTGGTGCCCTGCTCCCTCCCCAGGCCCCCGTGGGATTGGTGCGGAAGGGTTCCCTGCCGCTCAGTGACTCGGCTTCCGTGAACTCCTCGCTGCGCAGGATGAAGCGCAAGGCGCCCTCACCACCCTCCAGAGCACCAGAAGATCAAAGTGAAAGCAGTAATGAGCCTGGTAATCTTTTTATGCTGTTTAATTGGAAGGCAACAGAAAGTATAGCTGGCTAAACATTAAAGTAACGCCACCTTGTGAGATAAGAGCCTCAAGTGAATGACCGCAGAACTGCAGATGCAAAGAGTGCATTTATTGTTACCTCACCCACTGGGGAAGCCTCAAAGCAGCACCAGGCAGAGGCACCCAAGTGGGAACACCAGCACTGCTCAGTCCATGCCAGGGGATTGCCAAACCTGCCCCCTTCCCTCTGTGCCAGGGATTCACATAGATGTATTCACCACGGTGCTTTGATCTTTCCCACAGCAGGGCAGGAATCTCCAGCATGGCCCATAAGATGCCTTGTAAGTCTGTCACAGGCCTATGTTATCTGAACACAGGTGTTCCACTTGTCAAACACACAACATTAAACAGCAATTAATATCATGTATGTGGGGTTTTGCATCCCTACTGCAAATCACTTGGCTGTGTTTACAATCCTCCTCACCAATCTTCTGTTATTTTCCCACAAGTGTGAGAAAGACAGGTATTCAGAGCATGCAGATCAGAAAAAAACCCCCAGATAAAACCAAATTAATTATAGTTAGGTCAAGTATAGAATGGTGTTTATGTTACTCAGGTGGACTGCTTGTGGTGGGGAGAAAAGATTAGCTTCTCTGGATCAGAGAAAGTATAATAGCTAATGGACTGACTAGAAAAATCTTAGGGGAAGTTCACTTTCTTTTGCAATTATTCTGTTTGATCAAAAATTCATTTTTCTGGTTCAAAAATACCTAATAGTTGAGATTAAAATATCTGGAAAATGTGAGAGTGAGCACTAGTTGCTTCAGAGGAGATTCTTGAAGGAATTGCTAGTCTGTATGACCACAATTTAACATTTTATCTAGAACTTTTCTTGGTGCAGAGATTGAGAGGTGGTAAAGGTTGTTGCTTCACTTTTTGCAGTAACAGAGTCCACAGAATCAGCCTCCACTAAAGCAGAAGGAAGAGCCACTGAAATGCAACCTGAAACAGGTTGGTTCTTTCTACAAAAGTACTGATAAAATTTACTTCATAGCAAGTTATGATAATTAATAGCAATAAATTACTACACTATAGATATGTCATAAGTATAGAATTAATTTTAATGCTTCAGGTCAATTAAGTTTTCCTTTGAAGTTAAAATACAGCTTTCTAAAATAAAGACATTTTACTTTGTTGTCAACAGAAACAAATCCAATATTATTTGTATTGGTATCTGTGCTTTACATGTAATAAACTAAACATTATAGCTGTTTTCCCTCCTTCCTTACAAGCTATAGGGAAGAGCTATCCAGAATTTCAGTGATTTTTTTTGTACCTTATAGCAAGCTTTTCAAAAGCTAAAGCCCAGTGTTGTTTTTAGAACCCTGCCTTGTGCTGCCCTTGACCTGCATAACATTGGGGCAGGAGCAAATCTGTGCCTGCCTTTTGGTTGGCATCTGAACAGCCTTTGAAAACATAAGTTGTAAATCTAAACTGAATGCATAAATAGTTGTTTATACATTAAATTATTTGTTGGGTGTTATGGGAAAAATATGATATATGAAAGTATAGCTGTTAAATACAATTATTTAGCTGCTAAACATAAAGCTTTTTTAAATTTATGCAGTTTGTACTGTGAAGTACTGTTGTTTGTAAGCACCAGACTGTAGGGTTCAGTTTCAAGATACAACATCTAGAAGTCTTCAAAAATTTGCAAAAGCTTTTTGAATAATCAGTGCCAGTGCAGTCTGAAAAAATAGCTCTTCAATGCATTTTGTAAGAATGAAGTATATAAATGCTAAGCCTGTGGAGTGCCACTGTCATTATATGAGGCTAAACACTCAGTTACTGTGCTAGTTGACAGGAATTTTTAAATAGTTTTCCAGCTGTTTTATTTGGGATGCCAGTCAAATTGGTTGGAGTTGTAAAACACAAATGTACCACAAGAGTTGGAAAAGTCGTCTGCTAGGATGTTGGCAAAGGGGGAAAAATGAAAATCGGTAAACTTGGGCTTGCTTTGTGTTTAGGGCAATTTATGTAAATTATTGGAAAAGACATTAAGTAGAAACAATATGTAACATAATAGATGGAAGTATGAAGCTATACTGTGGAGTCTGGGGTTAAAGATCTGATGAAGTTATAACCTTTCCTTGTCCTACTTGTTGTAGCAGATGAAAGTGAATAATCAATTCTGAGTGAGTGGCTTGTTTATTAGTACTGAATTTTGTGTGTTAAAAATTGCCTATCTATATGCAATGGTCTAAGATGAGCAAAGTTATCATACTGTGATTTCAAATCAAGTTTTTTTGTTTTCTTGTACTTGTTTCTATCTTAATATTGTTGATCTGTGCTGGAATTTTTGCCTTTCCTATCAATATAATGTCCAAGTGCTGTGTAGATAAACAACCCTGAACTTCAAAGAAATGGCTTGTTTAGTTTTCCATAGATTTAGAAACTTCTGCTTGAGGCATTGGAGTTCTGTAATTAAATATTTTAATTTAAGCTGTAATGGAAAGATACAGAAAAAAGTAATAATCTTTACTGGGCTTAGGGCAGTCTATGTTGAGCCCTTGAACTTACCTCTGCAGTTGGTGACAATCTTCAGTCTCTAGTTTTCCTCATGTCTTCATGCAGTGTCCTTTGCTGAAGACTTAATGTAGTTTATTTTTTTAAATGTACATACAAGTCACATAGCACAGCTTCGTTGCCTCTTTTTTTTCTCATGGGCTACTGCTGCTCTCTGGTGGCATCTCTGAAACTGTCATGAGGGCTGTATATAAAGGGTCCTTTTAGCAAAGCCCCTCATGCTGTGAGAACCAATATCAACCTGCAGCAAAATCAGATGCAGTACACTTGTCCTGTTCCTAGTCTGAAAATTATACACATTTGGGTGTTGTTTAAGTGGGTAAAATAGTTCAGTATCACTTTAATTGCAAAGTTGGACATAATTTTGACTTTACAAAAACCCAGGAGTTCCTTCCATTTGTGTTAATACTGCTTTGATTGTCAGGCATCTGGGAAGCATGATGAGTTTTTGTTTGGCTGTGACTGTCATTCCATTGTAGTTCTGTTACGCAGTGCTACTTCAGCAAATAAGCAAAAAAAACCTAAGCTGCAAACACAGTGTTACCTTTTGCTCCGAAATGAGCCACTGCAAATGTTCCATTTCGTGTCTGTTAGCTGTGCACTACTTAGACACATATACATTACTGGGGCTATATAGTGTGGAATGGACAACATTTCTCTTGTGAAATGACAGTTTTCCCATGGTGTAAAAACAGTGTATACCTTGACAAAACTAGTTTGAAGGCACACATCTACTAGAATAAGCACTGCCACAGAATTAATGTGAACATTTGGGATTTTAAACAACAATTCTCTTTATCAATTATGATTTTAGTTCGCCTTCCCAAAGTTTAATTCATGCTAAGTCTTCATGCTTTTTCTAGGGAAGATGGTAAAACAGTGTTCAAAACAAATTTTGAAATTAGAGATTTTTAAAAAAACTTTCCATCAAACAAATCCCTTGCTATAATCCTATTGGTTACAGTATTTCTTAAGCACCTTGTTACAGGCTGTAGAGTCAAGAGCAGATTTGCATGATGTAATCAGGCTTTCCAGCTCTGGTGCTTATGAGCATGGGAGCTCAGAGAATAGCACCAGCCTGTTCTCTGCTGGGCAAAGGATATTCCTACTGCTCAAAAATATATATTATATATATATATTATATATATACATATATGTATATATATTTATGTGTATACTGATCTATATATTTGTCTTCACAGTGACGCACTGTAACTCTAACTATGTTGGTTTAGAGCTACTTAAAACCCAGTTACTAATGTTCTAAGAGAATAAATTATATGCAGGTAGAAATGCAATTTATATTACATATGGACCTAGGGATAGGGTGTGTAAGCAATAAGGCAACAGTATTTAGCCAGTGTTGCTGTAAGTTCTTCCTAGCAATATGTTGCATGTAAAAGCTATAGACTAAGGGTTTGGAAACAAATCAGATTCTGAACTGCTCCCCTAGAGAGTTAACTGCATGATGTAAGTGAAGGATGGTTGTTAAATGTTGTGTGTTCAAATGTATCCAGATTTTATTCTGCTGCAGCAGTGATGGCCCAGGTCTGGAATGAGACCCAGTAACAGATGAAAACTCACTAGCAAGCAAGGCTGATCTTATGCGGACAAATGAGGTAGAGCATTTTTGAAGAAGTGTGAGGGCTGTTTTTGTTTGGTATTATTCATTTGTAGGTCAGGTTATTCCACCCCAATGCTTGAAAGTGTTTCCAGCACAGCAAAGAACAGAGTTTTTCACATAGCAGGAATGTCAGGAATGTCTCCTACCAACCCAAGCTGAGTTTCCATCCCAGGAGTATAGATACAACTCAGCCTTTGTTACACTCCTCTCCAGAGGAAAAGCAGCAGAAAAATGACAGCAGTGCCTGGGCACAAAGCCATAGCAGCTCCAGAATGCTTCCATTTCTCTTGTCAGAAGTCCTGGCTGTTCTTTGTTATATAATTCAGGTATCCATAGAGGATTTAGAGTGAAAATCTCAGTCTTTGTTCCTGTAGCTGGTGATGGCTCAGGCCCATGGCAGAATAGGTCTCACCAGTGAAGAAGGCAATGTTCTAGAGAGCCAGTTATGAGCTGTGGGATAATCTTAATGTTTGCTCACATATTGTTATGCTTTGTTTGTGCATTTTGACACATATATTTAATTTAACACATGAGAAGTGCACCAAAAGTGCACCCAAAACTGATGGGAGTACCCTGGTCAGAAGTATTTATTAGTTCAACTTTAAATACGCTGATTTATCTGTGTCCTAATCTAGGAACTCAACCTTTTAGTTTAACTGTGTGCTGGCTGCAAATATCAGTGTTTTTATGGATTAGCACTTTTCTATGAACTTTATTTTTCTACTGTAACATGAAGCACTGCACAAGACACTTTAATACACTTAGGATGGTTATGGGAAATTTTTTATAGTGGTGATGAAACCTGTTCAAACCATGGGCAAAATTGATATTTGGGTTACTCTTTAGTTCTTTAACATTCCTACTCTGATACAGAGGAAGTGTGTATTTTAAAACTCATTAATGGAAGTAGAAGAAGTCTGGGTAAAAGTAACTGTCCACCTCCATGAAATTTGGGGTTATGAGATTGTTAAATATATTTTTGTCTATCTTAATTCAGTACTTGGGTTAAATATGGAAAATGTTTTACAGTAGGTACAGATACAGAACCCGATGGTCAGTAGCATGGTGATCAGCATATTCTTGTGTCAAGAGAGAATTGAAAGGGACCAGAGAATTCTGTCAAGTCTAAATGGATCTCTTTTTTTAATTATTTTTTTTAAATTTACCTGAATTATGAAAAAGACTCCGTTTTCCTTCTTCAAACTATTTAGGCTGCCTTCAAGTCCCTTTTTATCTACGACCTGCATTGAGAGCTGTGGGTTGCTTTAGGTTTTTTTGGTTTGGGGGTATTTTTACTTTCTTTCGCTTTCTTTTGTGAGTGTAGATGTAAGGAGCTTAGAATACAACCTGGAAGAAATTGATGAAAGGGAAGAGATATGTGTGCAACAGGGAGAGGACAGTGAAAGTACCAAGACCTCTCCTGGGATAGGAGAGGTTACTGCAGCCTTCAGCTCTGCTGAGGTACCACTGGAAAATGACAAAAACGCTCCTGCTTCATCAGCTCCTGTTCCTGGCAGTGTTTCTGTAGACAACTCGCAAAGCTTCAAGGAAGAAAAACAAGAAAATATGAGCACAGATGGCAAGTAAGTACGTTTTGTGACAAAGAAAGGAGCATTGGGGAGACAATGGGGGAGGCAAATAAAATGCAGAGTGCTGTTTCATTGTGAAGCACAGAATAGAGAATTGTGAGAGAGGAATGAGCTTTGATATGCTTAGCTTTCATTGTAGTGCACTTCTGTGCACAGTAATTCATGAAGCTTTTCAACAAAAATGACAATGAAGTGTTCTGCAGTCTATTCTGTTTAATCTTCCCTTTCCTTACTACTCAAACAGCTGGAGCCCAGAAAAGCTGAACCTAACTCTAAAATGCCCAGTGTATTTACTAGACCAGCATGCTGCAAAAAAAGATTTGGATTCATTAGTTAAATAAAAATATACAAATTCATTCTTACAAATGGGGAAAAATGGATACTTCGGCCGTTTCTGTTCTTTTGGGCATGATTCTTATTGCTTGCATATTTGTTTTGGCTTTAATTTCTATTTTTTCTTTTCCTTATATGTGGTCTTGACCTGTCTCAATCCATTTGCTCTGAGGAAAACAAGTTAATTCAGCTTTTTTAAAGAATAAACACATTAGTTTCCTTAACCGCTCTTTTTCCCTTCTGGTGATGCTGTACCTTTGCCCTTCAGCATGTTTGTTAAACTACCTGACTCAGCAGGTTTCCAACATGAGTTAGTGCCTGCTTGAAATAAATGTTGATTGTCCAGAGAAGTCCCATTGTGTTAATGTAATTCACTATTTCTCTGTTCCCTGGGGCAACTAAGCTGGCTACTGTTCCCAAATTAAATTGAAAGAACTATTTCGATTATTGTACTGGAGCCAAAACGTGTGACTGCCCTAGTAGCCAAGAACTTTCAAGGTAGTAAAGAGAGGTTTAACTTTTATTTGAAGGGATGTTTTTGTCAGTCCAAGGCCAAATGTGGCTTTGTAAAAATCTTTGATACTCTGTCCTGGCAAATATTATTCCAGTTGCTTGGGTATTTCTCCTCTTTGGGGATCTAATAAATTGTTTTGAATTTGCAAGGCCTGTGTTACTGGGCCAGTTTGCCTAATTGTCCAGGGGATGTTTCTTTCCCTTCCCCCTATGAATTGGTAGTAACTTTTCATGTCTTTACAGTCTTGGTGAAAGTCAGCTAGAATGTACTGCACTCTGTCTTTAGAGTTTGGCAATTGCTTCCTGAAATATCTTGGGGATTCCAAAATGAGGAGTGCGCTTTCTCTGACATTATATTTCTGGAAAACTTTAGATAATTTGGATCTTCTATATAAGATCTAGTAACTTTGAGAAGTCTTTTTAAAAATCAAACCAGGAATATATGCAAAATATTCCAGTCAAAACCACTAATTTCTGTAATGATACTTTGTGGTGTTTTGTGGCTTTTGGGTTTGGTGGGTTTTGATTTGATTTTTCTTTTTTTATTCCTATTAAAAATCTAGTTCAGCCTGTGGTTAGTAGTTTTAGCTCAGTCACTCAGCTGTGTTAAAAGGAATGGAGCTAAGCAAGAGTACAGAGTGCAGGGCTGAGCTTTAACTTTCTTCCAACAATAATTTTGAGAGCACATGCTCCTGTTCAGTGGTTTATGGGATACTTACAGTATGTTTGGGACTATACAGGCAACATGATGGTTATGGAAAAATGTATAATTTTAAATGATTCAAAGCATATTTGTCAGCTCAAAGCACTGGTTCTGATAACTAATGCATTTGATGTGGCAAATTAATTGGAATCTTTGTGATGCCAGTATTTCTAACTACATAAAACAAAAATATCTTGAACAAAGTTTGAAGTTTTAATAACTTTTTATAAAGAAATTTTAAGTATTTTTGCCTTTTTCATTTACCTTTCGAAGCTAAAGACTTACTATCTCCCCCCCACCCCTAAAAAGATGAGTTATTTATTCAGCATTTTTGCAGTTCTCTTGTCTCCCATGAAATGAGGGAAATAGATACTGTATGCATTTGCAAGTACCATGTTGTGTGTGATTCTTTGCTGTTCACAAGATATTTCTTGAAAGGGCCTACTTTGAGAAGTCTGTACTGCTCAGCTCATGTGTTCATACACAGTCAGCGTCTCATGCAGCTTCCTGTGTATGGTGGTGGGGACAGAGTCAGGGACACATTTTAGATTGGGGGGTGTCAGAACACTTTATATGAGTGAAAAACCATTGTGGCTTCACTGGAATGGAGTTGCAGTTGGAAAGTGGCTTGTTCAAACTGCACATGTAAACAAAAGGAGGGGGAGAAGAGAAGGCAAGACTGATCATCTGCTTAGACAGAAGCAAGTGGAGCTGCATGTCATTTTGGTAAAATATCATGGCAGCATTTCCTCATGTTTTTTTTTAAAAAAAATCTATTCTGTTGAGTATTCCAGTGTTTGGCAGAGAAGTTCTGTTTTGTCCATCTGTGTTTGGAGGATATTGCCAGTTCTCTTGCATCGTTCCTTGTGTTTACTGAAATGAATGGTACCAGCATATTTAATGTACTGTTGTGCTTTGCAGAGGAATACAGATTAAGATAAGCAGTGAGGATGCTGGATTTCAAACAGATGGGAAGCTTAAAATTTTAGATCAAAATAAAACTGATGGTGAGTAGTTCCCACTTATTGTTAATACTTGAAGCTTGAACTTTTCTATTCCTTTGAAGAAATGACTATACAGTCAACTCTTGAATTGTTATCAATTGTCAGATTATTTTATTTACACCTGCTCTAGCTCTAGTGTATTTTCTTTGAGATGAGGTGGCAAGAACTGGCTGCAATTTTGGTTTTTTGGGGATTTGTTTTTAATATATTTTTGTTTTAGCAGAAGTCAAAGCTGCATAGTGCTGTTGTAGGATGGTGTGGGTGGGACAGTGCTGAGGAGGGGGAAGGCTGGACACAAAGGTAATCCTGCCACATGGGGTGACATGGCTACCACACCCCAGGGGGGAAAAAGAAGCTATCAGTTGTTCTTTGCTTATGAAATTAGGGTGAGTTTTCTGCATGGAAATGCAAATATTTTTAAGCACAAATAAAAGAAAGTGACACACTGATCTGAAACAAAATGACGACATCCTGTGCATCTAATGGGTCATAAATTTTTCTGTGGATTTAGTGACCTGACTGATTTATTTTACTCTTTTGTGACACTGATTTTCAGATTTATATATTAGGCCTTCTATAGTCTTTTATACTCAGTACACCTCTGTAAATAAATCATAACAACAGAAGTCCTGTTTATATGTGATATAAATTTTAAGTGCCATTTTATAGCGTACATGAAATGAGGATTTTTTTTTTCCCACAAAATACCACTGCAAATGATTATCCCTAAAGAATTTAATTTTTCCCTATATTGTGTTTAAAACAATTTGACTCAAATATTCATGTGTTTGAGAGATGATTGTATATTTAGTCCAGGGGTAGAAAATTGAATTATCAGACCAACTAAAGAGTAGGTAAAATAGGTTTGGCAAATTGCTCTCGTCCATATGTTTTTCAATTGTTTCCTTGCACAAATACATAAGGTGTAGTTGACAGATAAGATTTATAACAGTAAAACTAAAGAACAGAAGCCACAAATATGTGGAACTAAATAAAAACTGCATCTAATTCTATATTGAATAGTCCTTGAGCTCCTGAGTCACTGATGCCTATATAATGAACTGAAATTCATTAGCACTTTATAAATTGCTCTGGAATGGTTTTTTCTGTTAAGTCGATGCCTAGCATCTGTAACCTGGTTTTTAAGGAAGAATACCTGAGTTAGAATACAATTATTTGGCAACATTAGTCAAATATAAATATATCTTTAAATAGCCTTTAAAAGTGTTAAGGAAAATATTAGCATCAGTGAGAAGCCAGGCATTGTTATTAAATACATTGGATGTAATGAGGAAGATTGAATCTTTTTTGGATTTGGCATTGGTATTAATTTTGGAATCTTTCTTTAACTTAAAGATCACAGTGATACAAAACTCCTTCCAACAACAGAAGAAGGGAAAGAACTTCAGACAGCCAAAATTAAAACAGTAGATTTTAGAGAAAATAACAAGCTTGAAGTTGACAGACTCTCAAACTGCCAGGCATGTAAAAATGACATCTCTGTAAGTCATAGGAATTATCCTCAACTGATTTCAGAAAAACAAGATGACAAAACAAATCAAACCAGCTTGGACACAGTAAAAACTCAGGATGTTGGAATCCAGACTTTGGATAGCAATTTGGGAAGGACTACACAGAAGGAATTTATTGTTCCTCAGGGTGTTGAATCATCCACATTTAGAGAACTGGTCCCTCAACACAACAGAGATACGAAAAACACCCTTGTTCAAGTGATGCATGGAATGTATCAAGAGAGTGAAGATGCTTCAATAGAAAAAAATCTCGAGACACAAGAAGTTACTCAAAAAAAAGTAATTCCAATGAAAGACCAGAGTCACATCTGTATAAATGGCAGTAATTTTGCTTCACCAGAAACAACTGCAGAAACTCCAGATGACTCTCTTGGAAAAGGTCACCCTTTTTATAGACAGGAAATCAAACATAAACCCAAGCCTGCTAATGAAATTACAAGGGATTACATACCAAAAATTGGGATGACTACTTATAAAATAGTGCCTCCAAAATCCTTGGAAATAATGAAGAGTTGGGAATCAGAAGTTCCATCAGATCATAAGGATCAAGAGGTATCTACTTTGGAAGACCCCAAAGAATTCATAGTGCAAACTGAAATTCCTCATCTGTCAAAAAGTGTGGGTCCTTCACAGGTTGGTTCACAGAATGAAGCTGCAGCAGCAAATGATCTGCTGCAGAGAGTGAACAGCATTTCTGAACATTCTGTGACCTCTGGACCTGAGATTGCTATCGAGAGAAACCAGATGGAAAGAGAGTCTCTCAAGCAGCGTGTCCCAATGATGCTAAGCTTGGATAACACAAATGCTTCTTCTGAGACTCAAGACAAGTCAAATGCATTAAGTCCATTAAGTCCTACAATGAAGCCTAGTTCTTTTTATCTGCAGATGCAACGAAGAGCTTCAGGTCACTATGTGACATCTGCAGTTGCCAGAAGCACAGTTTGTGCTCCTAATTCAGTTCAAAATGAAGTTAAGAATACAGAGATGGGTAAAAAAGTCTCATCACCTGATTTGCCTTCTTTGGCTTTACAAAAAACAAGTATTCCCTCTCCTCCTGCAGATCAAGAAAAAGTTGATGATGGAAAAAACATTGAATCTTCCACTTCTCCTTTTAAAAGCAATAAGCCTTTAAGTTTTCCCTCCTGTCCTCCAGCACCATTGAATCTAAGAACTCTCAGAACTTTTGCAGTTCCAAAGCCATATTCCAGTTCAAGACCATCCCCTTTTGCTCTTGCTGTCTCATCTGCAGTCAAGAGGTCACAGTCATTCAATAAGACGCGTACGATCCCCAGCCAGGCACCGAGAGAGGAATCTCCAGTGGAACTCTCCTCTGCCCCTTTGGCAGCTGGATTCTCCTCAGCTACCTCCATGCCTGAAGTGAAAAGCCCTTCCTTACAGACTGTAACAGCGGGCTCACAAAATAGTCTAATGGATCAGGTAAACTTTATTTCTAATACTAGTTGACTGTGAATCCAGTGCCATCAAGTGCAGCCAGTGTAAAGGCTTGTTTCTGAACTGCTCTCTGGTCAGGCAGTGCTTTATTTGTGCAGGGAAAACACCCTGTGGTGTCCACCACTAGCACAGCATTATAATGAAGTACAGGAATACAGGGAATGTTAAAAATGAGAGCAACATCATTCAGATGATTGGAAATAATTATTTCCTGCCATAATTAGCATCCCCTACTTTAAAGAATTTTAAATTAAATAGTAATTTATCCTGTGTAATACTTTTATGCTTGGAGTGCTTATGATTTGTTCTTTATAGTTCTGGGTGTTGATTTCTTAAATTTAATTCTGAGTGCTGTGATCCATTTGGCTTCAAGTGGTTGTGTCACAAGCACACTTGAGTGGAGATATAAAGTTTTGCTGGCATAATTACTTGAGAGAGAAACTATGTGCTGTGCTGGAAATGTGGCTGATCTCTGAAATGTTGAATCAAGCAAACACTAGAATGGCAGCAGTTTGCAATGCAACCTTGTGCCAGGTTGATTCAGATTTCCACTTATAACTAATTCAGATTAAAGCTTTTTGGCTTCTTTTCCTTCCACTTCCTCCCTTTATAGAAAAGCAGCCATGTGAGTAGTGAGCAGAAGAGTCAGGCGCAGTCAGGTGCTTCCCCTGACCACCCACGCCCTGTCACCAAGAGACAAACCGCGATGACGCTCCCGCGCGCTGACCCCGAACAGATCCACCAGAGCCTGCTGGCTGCAATCCGCTCTGGAGAAGCTGCTGCCAAATTGAAAAGGGTGAGTTTTCATCACTGCATCCAAAACAAAGAACTCATGGTACTTCCTTCAAAATTACCATACTAATGCCTGATTCTAAAAGCAGTTAGTTTTGGCACAAACGGCTGCCAGGAGGTCTCTTAACAATGGGAAGGGAGGTCAGTTTTGCAGAATAAACTGGTGAGTGCACCCACAGAGCTTCAAATGCCTGTATTTTCATATTGTACAAATGTAATCAAAATCTTCCTGAAATGAAATAGAAATCTCTAGGTTATCAGTTCAGTATCTTGTCCATAAAATCTGACTTGTTTGGGTTTACATGGTTTGAAATGGCATGGCTTTAGAGATCTGCTGAGCAGCTTTGCTCTAGACCTAAAGTGGCTGCAGCCTTTTGCAGGCAGATAACACACAGTTCTGAAGAATATTTTCCTATTTATTACACTTTATCAGGTCCTTAATCTGTTTGGCATCATAACAAGGATATTTCTCAGTGTTTTGTCAACAGTCCTGGAAGGACCATCTTGGAAGGACCCCTACCCCCTCAGGTTAAAAAATTTCTCTCCTAAAATTGACCTACATATGTCTCATCGGGTAAAACAGTCTACATCTCTAAAATCTGTACTGTTTTAAGTTTGCAACCAGACAATCATAGTCTCGCAAAGTTTTCATGACCTCACATTAGTATTTTGCATTCTGTTTTGAGGAATAATTTTTCATTGCAGAAGGTCAAAGAAATTCAGTAATTTTTTTGTTTTTCTTCCCTTTTCCACTTGAAGGAAACTAATGATGTGTGGTAGGTGGATACAAGGGAGATTTTTGTTTGTTTGTTTTATGGAAGTCGTTGATTCCCTCGGGTCAAAATCTTGCAGTGAATGGCCAGATAGTGGAACATTCCATTTCACAGGTTTTTGTTTCAGTGTAACAGTGCAACAGCCTCTCTGAGGCTTGTAGATCTCCCCTCCTTTCTACAGTGAATAGGAAGACTGAGTTTCCTGGAAAAGTTACAAGAATGCTCAAGTAGGGTTTGATCTCTAGTCAGTAAAAATGGTATATAACACACTGTAGAATTTCTTCTAACTACATGTCTGTAATCAGATTAAAAACTGGATAAGATGAAGAAAATGCTGTATTGTTCAGAATCCATTAGAGGTAAAATCTGTTCTAGCAGAAACACTGTTTGGATTTTATTTTTGCATATATTTTGCATATATTTTTAAGATTTTTATTTCTTCTAGTGCATAATTACATTCTGAATAATATGACACTTTATTTGTTTATTCATTCTTTTTAATAGAAATGCTCTTATTGTAGAGTTGACCCATATAGTTTTTATCAGTCTAGGTACAAGAATGGCATGGGGAAGGGGAGAGAAGTGGGAGATGTGCTTTGTCAGTAAATTACATGTTGAGACTGGGGTGATGAAAGTGCTGTACTTTTAAAGGAGAAATTATAATAATGAAGAAGCTGTAACCATAAAGAGCAGTCTGCAGCACAGAAATCTGAACCAGGCTTAAAAAAAACCCCTGGAACACAAACAAAATGCAGTGAAGAACTCACTGAAGTTTTGCCAAGCATAAAATTGTACATGCTGTTCTTTTCACTCTCAGAGTGCATATGCTGTGGTACAGGTATGTCTGACAGCAGCAAGAGATTTTTTTGGCCTACAGCAAATTTAATAAAAACATGGTCTCATTTTATGTTTAACATGGAGAACTGGCAGTAGTAGGACAGAGAAATGAATCATTTTGTATCAATAAGTTATTTGCACCCAAAAGTGCTTTTGAGAATTGAGAGGACTTGTGTAGAATGGATGCACCTCAGATCTTCCAGTGTCGTGCTGCAGTCAGGAAAAGAAGTAATAATCTGATCCATTTGAGAGACTTCCCATTAGGTGCTTGCTTCTCTTTTTACCTCTTACCATACTCTCTCTTCTTGCAGCTCTGAAAGTCATTTGAAAAATAAAATCCTGGCACCACTTGCCAAGTTGTTTAATTTTTTTCACCCTCTGTTTTACTTAATACGTTGTGAGTATGCGGTGCTGGGATCTGTGGCCTTTTGTGTTGCTGGTCTTTCCTGTTCAATAGGGCCCTCAGTAATTACTAACCTAAAATGGGTCAAGTGAGGTTTCTTTTTAACCATTTTGCTCTTGAGAATGTTTTCATTGTGTTTAGTAAACTGTGTGCTGTGGTATGATTCTCGTGGCTGTGGAGCATCTACAGCTTCCATTGACTCCAGTTGGAGCTCTTGGGTTATGCAGTTCCACTGAAAATCAGGTTTTGGCTGTCTGTGCTAAAAGTTATGGTTTGCTTCTGATAAAAGAAACATTAGCATGGTATAAAGGAGTGTTAGAACATTTAGTAAGAAATTGGGTCTATTCAATATTTACTAAAAGTGTCTGGTTTAGTGATGTTTTTCAAGTACTTTTTTGCAAGTGTGGAGAAGGGCTAAAAATGATGTGTCTTTTGAATAGTTATACATGAAATTTTTAGTCAGGATAAAATGTGTTTTTAAGTAATGTCTTATGTTTCCACTTCTGTAGCATATATGCTTAGTTAAGAAATCATACAAGAGGTTTTCCATTGCAATGAGAAAAACACTAAATGAAGTAACACTGTGTAACATATTAGTGAGATAAAAATCTTGAAATTTAGGTTAACATTTCTTTAATATTTTTTTTCTCTTTCTTTTTTTTCCCCCCACCCTACCTCCAGGTTGGTCCTCCATCAAACACCATAGCTGTCAATGGAAGAGCCAGGCTTAATCCTTTGTATTCCACAGAAGCTAAGGCTAATCCCTAGATATTATACCAAATATTTTGCACTTTACTACTTCATAGGCCAACTTAATACTAACTACAAATTTTTGAAAGTGTAAATGCAAGTATATGTTAATATATTTTTGTCAACGGTTATAACAATTTCAAGTTGGGTCTTTTGATGCCTTGAAAAGATTATTAGAATATGTAAATTATGGTAATATTTTGCCTTTTTCTCTTTATAAAGCTGACTGTGCTGCTAAAAAGTTTAAAGAGAGATGTAGGTGAGCTTTGCTTATGATAGAATGAGAATTGAAGATTCTTGGTTTTAGCCTTCAAGACTGAACAATATGTAGCACTATGCTGAAATTACAGATTGGAAGCGACCTAAAAGTTTTAGATCAAATAATTAATTTTTGATTGTGTATTACTTTAACAGATTGTATGAACTTAAATCTACCACATGCTGCCTCCATATTACTTTATTAAATTAAAATTGTAATTAGTAGAAGTCTTAATTCAATGCAATACTTTGTTTCTGTCTAAAAAAATATATGTTTTTGTTCCTTCAGCAGAGAGTTATTGGGATATGTATTTTGATTTTTTTTTTACTCTTCTGTAATTTTTTTCCTGGTAGCACACACACAAAAAAATCAGGACATAAATTATTGGAAATTTTTGTACCACTCAAAACCTTTTCTTAACAGTAGCACTACATGATGTTTCTCAACTACTCTTTAAATATCTGTATATAGTATTTACCTAGCACTCAGATAAGCAATACTTTTTGTGAACTTAATTATATCTTTAAGTAGTCATCAACATATAGTCACGTACTAATAAAATACAAATTCCAGTTTTGGTACTTAATGAAATAGAATATTTTTTTCACTGGAAGTATAACTAAAAAATGAACTGCTTATTCATATAAAGTATTTTAATTTTAAACCAGCACAATAACACATAAATCATGCTTGTGTCAGAGAGCATCTATTTATAGATTAAGTATTAAATACCAAAATAGGAATATATATTAAAAGAAAATGTTTCATGTTATATTTTATCTATTTTGAGTTTCTTGTTAAGGCAATGATACATTTTGGGGAGGAGGTGGAAATATGATCACACTCATGATGAAATAGCTACATTATGGATGCATGCAGCAAGTCCTAGGGTATTTGCCATATTAAAATATTTTCTTGCTGGACTTGATTTAAAATTAAGCAATTGTATTTAGTTTCTATTCTTTAACAATATATATATTGTACTTTAGAAACATTATGTAACTCAGTTTCAGAAACTGATCTATATTTTTCAAATTGTTTGCTGCCAGGTTTTTGTGCAATAATCTCAAAGAGGTCTAATTACTTTCCTAGTACAGAGTCAATTACTGATTACAAATTATGGTGTTAACTTAATGCTGAAACCCTTTAAGGAATGTTTTAGTAAATAAAAATTCATTAAGAGATCTGATGAACATTTTTTCATTGCTTTTCTCTCCTATATCTTAGTCCCCTGTCACAGTGTGTGTTACCACTTCAATTTCCTCCTTGCTCTTGCTTCCAATCAAGAGCTCATTCCAAGGGTGGGGGAAGCTCACATGGTAGTTCAAAAGATCTGTTTCAGGGTCTGGCTGTGAAAGAAAGTTTCAGCCTTCACTTGAAAACAGTGAGATAGAAGATATAGGAGCTTTTCTAGTTTCTAACTGTGGCTTACATTCTAGATTTCACTGTGTCTTGAATGACAGACTTGAAAATTGTCACTTGCTCCCTGGATCCTAGAGTCTGTGCTCGTTGTGATATTTGAAATCTGTGTTTTAGGCATTCCTAGTCACCATGCTGATCTGTAACTGCCAGAGAGGAGTTGCATTGTGAAGAGTCTCTTCATTGTACTTTGGGTGTGTGTGGGTTACAGGATTTTTTTACAGTGGTATTCTCTGCCAAGGTGACCAAAGTTATTTCATAAAATTATTTTAATCTCCATCTGTGCTAATACAAATTTATACAATGTTTCACTTTTTGAAACAAATCAACAGTCAGATTTCTTGTTTTGGGGGAAGGTCAAATAACCATACTTAGTTCTTTTCTTTTGTTTTGACTGTAAAACTGTACTACTGTATGTTTCTTAGTCCCATATATTAAAAATAAACTGCCTTTTCATGTGAACTCCTGAAGGCAAATACCATTTTATGTAACAGATTAAAAACACCTTGAATTTTAGGATTTCTTCATGCAACTGCACTTGCTCGATAACTAACTGAAATGTCTACACATGCTATAGTACTGTGAAACTCTTCAGAGAGACTTTGTTACTAGCTGGCAATTTTGTTTAGCAAAACTCTCTTTCCCTCTTCTTCCAACATGTATATGTAAGACATTTTTAAATCTTGCTATTGTATTTCTACAGATGCTTTTTTTCTTACACTCTTTTATTAAAGTCTACTAGAGAAACTCTTGTTGATGAACTTGACGTGTTTATTCATTATTCAACCATAAAAACATTCCTGCTCAAGTAACAAGTAAGTGTTTCTAGTAACTGCAAGCCCAAGCTAGACAGCATTTAATTTTTGTTGTGGATACCTTGCATGCAGGATAAACAGACTATTTTTTGAGCCCAAGAATACTTACAGTTTGGACAACGTGTATCACAGATGTCCGGCAACAGGAGGTATACCTCTTATAATCCCCTTGCTTTTGCATGGCAGTCAAAATGTTTAGGAATGAAAATCAGGATACTGAAGTAAATGAAATATCAGTGTAATTGTCCAAACAAAATAGCAGGCCCCAGTGAAGGTGCATTATGACCTACTGGTACCAGTTCTTTGAAGAAGCAGGAGGTATCCACATAGCACAGTGCACAGGTCAGACTCCAGGGCTTTGAAGGTTAAAGAGGGCTAGCAAAGCAAAGAGAGGTAGGTAGTAAAAATGATCTTGCCTAGTAATTATAGAAGATATATTTTTAAATTGATTCCACAGAAGAATAAAGTTAAGACTACAGATGTACCTGGACAAGGGGGCAGTGTTGCTGGGATAGCATCACCAGAGAACTTTTGGAAATATTCTTGTGACTAAAGGTTGTAAGGCCAAGGTAACAGCTCTCATACTTTGCAGCTCAAGATGTTAAATCACTCAGTCACTCCATTTTTAGGACATGCATTCAGTAGTTAGTGGCCTAGTTTTTTCCAGCTGCTTGTAAGTGTAACATACAACATGAAGATCTCCAGGGAAGACATGCAAGTGTGGACCAAGAAGCATGGTATCTCACATGACAGCAGCTAATACTTTTAACTTTATTTATTACAGGTAGCTGTTAGCAGTCAAAGCGAACATTTCCAGTTGAAGCTGCTTGGAATCCTGTTTTAATATACAGTTTCCAAAAGGTTTGAAATACTTGTGTTAAATAGAAACAAGGAAAAAGTGCTATTGAGCAGTAAGGTATACATGCTTGAATGCTTGGCCAGACTGCATCCTATGAGGTTGGACAACTGCAGATAGACAAGACTAAATGTAAATGACTAACCAGGTAGGTTGGTAGCCAAACAAATAGAGCTCTTTGCAGAAGGGAACACGTCTTAATTTGTCTATGTTAACTGTGAGGCTGAAGTCAAAATGCTGTTTGGACTGGAGCTGCCACAATCACAGGCCCAAAGCTGTTTGTGGGTGCTGTGAATGGTCTGAGGTTCTGAAGCTGTGCTGTTCTGTTAGTGCTTGGCTGCTGATGGTGTAGCTGAAATATCACTTGTTGTAGACAGATTGCTTATGATTGCTATTTTGATGATAAAGAAAAGCTGTAGCAATATCAATGGAAATGTTTCACAGCTTCTAATTGAAAAGCATGCCTTCTATGGGGATTATTTTATACAACCCATTTGAGAATCACAGCTAAAATTGATTTCTTTACGATTTCTGACTAGGTAGCTTTGTGAGAGGGAAGGTGTCCTTGTTAAAATTACATGAATTTTGTAAGTAAAGAAATCTATGCTTGTTAAAATCTTAAATATTTAATTTTGTTTTGTCTTCCTTGAAAGAGCTATGTGATACGGGAACTAACACAGAAACTCCGTGTCAAAGAGTCTATTGCAATATATTGTTCATAAAGTTGCATTACTTTTTGTCATCTGTTCCTACTTATTAACACAAACACTTTACTTTTTTGGTGGGTTTATGTCTTCAAGGAGCATATTTGGAAGAGATGTATTGTTTTCTCATTTTTAGGTGTATTAAACGTCGCATTCAGTAACAGTACAACAGCTAGTGTTTAAGTGAAAGAAGAGATGAACACTTCTCGCATCCCTCCATCACTTTGAAAAGGCCACCAGAACTGTTAATGGACTAAATTATTCCTAAATTATTCCAGACTGTTAAGAGAAAAAAAAAATAATGGGAGATAGAGTTAAAAGGAATTCTGCTTTTCTTGATCTGGATGCTTTTTCTTGAACAGCATGTTCCACATTTGCTAATATAGTGATGGAAGAAAATCTCTTAGCATTGGGAAAAGGAAAAATAAATGTGTCCAGAAAGGACACTAAAAATTTTAGGAAATTTCTATTTAGTAGTAGTATTATTTCAGAGTGATTGTGCATGTATGGACCTGGAAATAACAAGGGCTGTATCATTCCCAATTGGAATAGAACTCTAGTGCTAAAAATAATCCCAAAGAGTTTAATTGGAATGTAAGTTGCTAATTCCTCTGTGAACTTCCCAAACTTTGAGAACAGTCCTGTCCCCATAACATAGCAGTGTCATTATACACAAATGCCGGTGACGTTTGCTCATTACCAGTTTGTGATTGTACAAGGAGTGTATTTTTAGTAGCTGCTTTGTTGATAGCAGCTGTTCTGTGTGAAGAACAACTGTCTTCTGTTTCAGCAAATCTGCCTGGTGATTTCTAAAGCATTAGTTTCCATGAGTGTCTGGGCATTCCCAAACAATGCTTACAGCAGGAGTTTTGGGGGTAGGGTGGAGAGCTAATTCTTAGGTTTGCCCTTAGTCATTTGGATACTCTCAGGACAACTGGTACAATATCCTTGATGCCCACTTTTTACTGAGAGTTGGGTCACTGTTAATACAAATAACAAACATGATATGTGAGCTGTTATTGTTAAGACAAGACTAGAATGCATTCTTCAGGAATTCCTAATCTTCCACTCTGATGGAATAAATTTTCATTAGCCTCTTCATCCATTTTATGAGTTGTTCTCACTATTAAGCAGGGTAGACTTTGCTTTGCCTGTTATGTTTGATGTCATCACAGCCAGAGCAACAAGAACATGCTAAAACATCAGACATCCAAGGAGATCTTCACAAGTGACAGAATAATTAAAGGAATGTGAATATTGAAGACTGAGCTTGTGTATGTGGTAGTGAACATCCAAAGGAGTAAAGGAATTGAAACATACAATCAACTTAGGGCAGAGGGAGAGTTAAGTCCACAGAACTTGCACCTGCAACCTCCAAAAAAAAAAAAAATCTGGCTGACAGTGGCTGTTTGCAAGCACCAGTGTACACATTGTGCTAGTGCTGGTGTACATTAACCACTAGAGCACTTACTAATGGTTAAAATATTTCTAGTTAAAAAATATCTAATAAACTATAGCTGGACTCAGAGTTTCGTAATTTCCCCTCAGCTATATGTGTCTGCCTGCTTGTTTAATGTCTCTTTTTCCTTTTTTCCCCCTTATGTGATCCTGAGCAAGTAAGAATACAGTCTAACAGGCTATAGTCACATTTATTCTGAAGTGGCCAAGCAAGAAAAAAATGAATTTATTTCACATTTGCTTAAGGCTTTGTATGGCTCTGATTTATCAATGATACAATAAAAATAATATTTTAAATAGTTAAGCTGATTGCAGTTTTCTAAATTAAATACTTTAAGTGGGGAGATAGAATGTGGAAGGAGCTGGAATTGGTCACCTTTGGTTAAACAGCATGATTGGTTCCATCAGCAGACACTACTCCATTGCTTCAACTGCTAAAAGCTAATTAAACACTTGCATTCTGCTAACTGAAGTGTATTTGGCCACCTGCAGTTTCAAAGTGCATGTACCAAAAAGAAAATCCCTATGCTATGAACTCCAAGCTGCTGCAATTCTAAACTTCAGCACCTAAGTGAAACAAGGAGGTGAAGCAAAGGTTGAAGAAGTGGAGTGCAGAAAAGTTCCTTTTTAAATGGCAGAGGACTGGGAGCAAGATGGGCACTGAGGCAGCTGCACAGGCAGGTGCTTCACTGTCAAGGATTAGCTCACTGTTAACCCTTCTCAAAAACAGCACTAGTGCCAGGGTGGTTCTTCGGTGCTCAGAAGGCAGTTGAGCTGCTGGTGGCCCCAGCTCTCTCAGCATGTTCTGATCATCTGTTACACATCTGTGTAAGCTCTACCTGAGCTTTGCTGTGAGCTGTGTTAAGAGCTTTGACAGAAGCCACTGTGAGACACAGGCACAAGCTCTATGTATCTCAGGGAAAGGAGCCCCAAGAGAGGGAGGTCTGGGGGGCCTGGGCTGCAAGGCTCTACTTGAAAATGGTGAGTTTAATTTTTTTTTCATTTTATTCAAACTGTGTCTGCTATTGTGTTCTTTATAGAAAATTTCTGAAGTAAGAAAAATATTTTAGACTGTTAGGTGTGCTTGGAAGATCAATAGACATAAAAGGCATAGTCTTGCTGCCAACTAAAAGGAAAAGGCTGAAAAGGTGTGAGGAAGGGTCTGCTAAACCACATTGTCAGGAAAAGGAAGTAGGTGTGTCTTGTGTAACCATCACATTACCTTAAAAACATAGTTTGGAGGTGATGTGAAATGTGAGTTGCCTGATCATCAATGGGAAAAACAACATAAGCAGGAATCAAACAAATCTCCAAGTGAAAAATAAAGAAGTTAAAAGCAGCAGAATTTTAGATTGAACTCTTATCTAACAGCAGAAGGCAATTTGGGTGAGAGAATAAAACAAGAGCTATAAGACCTTTAGAAACCATGTCAAGAGAGATTAAAGGAATGGGGTTGCTTTAGTTAAAAAATAAAAGGAAAACGGATTAGAATGACATAACCATGTTTCAACACAAAAGTTGCTACATGAATGCAAGTGATTAATCATTGTATCTTCAAGCAACAGTCTGCTCTAGCTTTAGAGCACAAAGGAAGAACAGTTATCCTGGGTCAAACTGGAGGTTTATTTAGCTGCTTATCTGGCTTTTGACAATGATCAAAAATATATGCTTAGGGAAAAATGTAAGATTATAAAATACACAAAGTAATACTTACCCCCAAGTATGCTAAATCTTCAACTATTTTCAGCTCCGAGAATGCCAAAGTGAGGATGATTTCTATGTATTTAATAGAATGTATTTAATGTCTTGTTGAAGAGTTTGGCAACTTATTCAACTCCCATACATTTTGAACAGTGACACACTCCTGTGTTATATGGAGTTCTTTAATGATACACTGTGTGAAAAACTATTTTTTGTTGTGAACTTCTGCTTGCTAGCCTAATTTAATCCTCTCCAATGCTTTTCCTGAAAGAGACACTAACTCATCAATCCCCATTCATGCTCCCTGTGCCACTCATATCCTTACATAACATTAGGAGCTGTGCCATAGGCATTGGAGGCTTGTACACTTTTGCCATTTTATCAATTATATATCATCAAGGTTTGCCAAAACAAATACATAGGTCTGAGCATGCCTATGCTTCATATCTCTCAATATCTTGGGAAGAGGATTTTTTTCTCTTAAACACATTTATTTTTTAAATCTGTCTCCTTTTGCTATTTGCTATAGGAAGTCACCTGCAGAATATACCTATTCTGTACAAGATCAAAGTTAGAGAAAAGTTGGTGTGTCATGCTTCTAAAGCACTAAATGTCCAGCTGAATAGAATCTTGCAAAGTACTATTTATTCACAAATGTGATCATCTGATTCACAGGTGATTTTTTCAGTTCTCTGGCTAGTGAACAAAAGAACTTAAAACCTTAAGGATATGATACATACTTGTTCATTAATTTCAAATTAAAGACCCTGTACTTGCACGATAAGTACTTCTGTCTGCAAATACAAGTAGCTGTCCAGAAATCTGGAACAGGGCAAATGTATTGCCTTTAGCTCACTCTAGTCTGGTTTGCTATCAAGCACTATTTTCTCCTGAACTGTTTCTGCTGATTCATTGTTACCTTACTTTGTATTGCCCTGTTAAAATGAAACATGCTGCTTTAACTGTCTTTAAATGAAATACCTTTGTGGCAGTGTTTTTAGATGGATCTTTTGATGCCTTTTTAATGGTACATTAAAACTTAATGAATGCTGAGTAACACTAGAATCCCTATGGAAGCACATATGGTATCTACATTAATACCGAATGAATGCATAATGATCAGTAGAATTTCAGTGATTTCCACATGAATCAACAGTGATGAGCCACTTAGTGTTACACTCAATTACATCATGTTTAATTTATGTAGCATTGTTTGGACATTATGTTTAAAATGTCTTTAGTAAATCATTGAAACTCTAATTGAGCCCCCATTCCAGGGACAAATTGCAGTGTAAACATAAAATTCATTTTTTTACACAACAACTAATTTATGTTGAAGCCCACTTGCAAAGGGTCAACAATTTGATATATCCTCACTATTACTCCCTGAAAAATGCAATCCTAGTATGAAAACAAACTGCAGTAGCTGTTAAATTGTTTCTGTTCCCTTAGTTATGCAGCCACTGGACACTGGAAATGCATTAATCCCCTGAACTCTGGGAACAATGGCAATACCTCACTTGCCCTATTTGACTGCTGCCAAGCAGTTCAGAAGACCTTTTCAGGTCAGAGTACCTTGCCCAGATCTATGCAGCAGGCTCAGAAGAGTTCTCCACAGTGCCTACCACCACCTCACCTCCTGTTTGGGAGGCCCTTCTGGCACATCCATGACACCCTTGCAGCAAGGTGTACGAAGAGCTTTGGAAGAGTGACCATGCCAGCATCTGCCAGAAGTGGACAAAGAGATGGTGAGGGAACCTGCACCAAAAGCAGACACTGTCTTTCAGCTCTTCTCCCTCCTTGTGCAGGACCAGGAAGCAAACATGGTGTTGATTGCCTGTGCAGAGGAATAGTTTTGCCTCACTTCCAAAGCATCAGACAGGGATGAGGGATGAAGTTTTGCCTCACTTCATCTCCCCTATTCCACAACGTAGCACACTGAACACGGGCCATTAGCTGGCCCTGGGGTGAAGGCTGGAAAAAGCTGCCCTCCACTGAAGTCTTCCATGGGAACCACTACGGCAACAGGATTTAAACAAAGCCCCAGACTTACCAGAGGATGCTGTGCTGGACTCCACCTTTCCAGACTGACTCCACATGGAAACTAGAGATATACACATATCTGATAGTAGCAAAAAATAATACAAGTAAAGGTGCTCTGTAAGAGAAAATGGAAATAAAACATGCATACTTCAAACCTCCCTAGGAACAGTAAACTTGGCTTCCACTTTTCCGGATACCTTTTAGCAGATAAGCTCCTGACTCACTGTTTCAGGGGGTGTCTGCTTGAGCTGGTTTTGGACAGGTTCCATAGCAGGTCTGTAAAGATTCATTCATAGAATAAAGCTAAGTTTCCTCTTTTACTCAATCAGCTCAGTTACTCAGTGCCATTTGAATTGGTCTGACTTGTGGCAGAGAAGAAACAGCCTGCCAGTACTCCAGAAGGGATCTTGCACGCTGTTCTCTCAGTTCTTCTCACTGGTAGTTCAGGCCAGCAGGGTCTTATCAAGGATCATTTTGACTTTAATATTCATCCTCAAATCTCTGTTCCAAATACAGTAAGCTGGAGAGGTCTTGGCCTGGGGGAGTTTTAGTTCTGTGAGGTTGTCCAGTCCAGCCGTCTTAACAAAAAGGAGTGGAAGGAAAAAGGACTGTGTTAGGAGATAAGATCCTATCAGCTATTTACAAACAAACCCATTAATTTAGTTTCAGCAGTTTTCCTGTGTTAGCTTCTAGCACTAGGCACTGCATCCAGTTACTTTAGTTTATAGAGGACTTAACAGCTATGAGTTCACAAAACTCTAATTTTAATTTGCTGTTCTTTTTAATCTACTATAAGATTATCTGATGACTGGCAAGGCATCTAACAAACAGCTGACCAGCAACTTTGTTAGAATATCCATAGACAAAAAACTTAAAAATGGTAATGATGATAACAATACCTGCTCTCATTTCTCTGGATTGCTGAAAAATGCAAATTCAGACCTTTAATAATTGCAGCTTGGGCTTTCATTTCTGACAGTAAAGTGAGAGAAAAACATCTTTCCATCCTAAGAAGCTGTAAAAGAGGCTAGCAGCACTTTTAAAAAAATATAATTCACTTCATTCTTGTTAGAAAGATTTAACAAATGAAGTATAAGAGAGCAAAGATACTTATGGAGAACCTTTTTATTTTGCTTTAAAAAGTTCTTTTTTGGTTTGTGTTGATCATTTTAATGATTATGTTCTCTCGATTCAGGAATTCTATGCTGTGTTAATTTAATTCAGTTTTAATCTGAATTGAATAAAATATATGCTAGCTTGCTGGCCATGATGATAAAATGCATGTACTGCTTAAAGAGAAAGTGTTTGAAATATACAAAATAATCTGAAATGCACTTCTCTTCAATGTATACCTAATAGACTTTAATGATGTAATTATTTCTAATTTTTTATGTTGCTATATATTTTTAGAACCTGCCAAGTAAGAATATTTTTTAGAATTAGATGTAATGAGGTTATAATATTACTATAGCCTTTGGAATAACACCAGTATAAGGAACAGTAGAAGAAAATAATTGAATGTATGCCTTGAGCTACATGATGACTGTACAAACAGACTTCACAGAAAATTAGATTTTCTTGACTAGTGTTGTGGTTACAGTGAGATAATTCATGTTTCATAACTCTGAAGAAATAATGAAGACATTATAACCAGAAATGTGTCAATTTGAATAAATTTATTATGAATTGCTTTGGTTTAAAAGCTCCCAATATGTTATAATAGAAGCCTACGTTCTTGCTTGAGAGCCAGCCAAACTGGGGTTTTAATATTTTAACAAATCACTTAATGGTAGATTTTCTCTCCAAATAAACAAAAGGAGAAATGTTCTGAAGGAACTGTGATAATAAAAGATATTAAAATACACCTTACTTACTCCCCATGGAAATTCAAACAGCTTTTGCCTGACTCCAAGTTACAATTAAGCAAAATTCAGCCTATGCAAGAAGTAACTCCCTTCACCCTTTGTTGAACTGCAATCACATTTGGACTGAATGAAATATTCAGTGGGCTACCTCCAGCTGCACTGCAAAGTACCTTCCCCAAATAAAACCATGCAGGCTGAGGAACGTTAGTTGGGATTTGGTTAAGGGACTTGCACAAAGTCCAGGATATCAGTTAGTAAGTTCATGTATCACCCTCAGCGATACATCTTGGCTTTAATATGCTTAATAGGTGCTATTGGCTCTGTGGCCAGGGCTTGGCAAAATGCTCAAATGGGCTTGAGGCCTTGAAGAGCTACCACAGGAGGAAGAATCCTCAAACTCACTTTGTTCCAATTCTTTAAGAGACTTTCAAGGTTTGAACTTTTACAAGTAGGCTTTTTGCCAGATTAGTTACTGTCTGTCCTCCCACAGCCCATAATGAGAACACAAAAACCATAAAGCTACTACAGATTCTTTGTTGTGTGCTGTGGGAAATTTGACAGAACTGTGCCTGTGTGCTTAGTCCATCTGTGGGATGGATATGTCATCTTGAGTGATCCACTAGCACAGAAATCCTGTCATAAGAAAGCACACCAAGTTTATGTCTAGTGTGGATGTATAAAGACATTACAGAAACATTATAGGACATTATAGAAAGGGGATGTATTAGTCCAGTTGACGGATGACTCCTTCTTGATGGATAGGATGAAAGTTCAAGTGAAAACTTCCCTGTCACTGTTTTATAAAGTAAGTTCAAACAGTGTAAAAAAAAAAAAAAAAAAAACAACGAAAAAAACATTCTGCTTTCTCATAATGCTGAGACAAGTATAATGGATTGGGATAAATTTCTGTAAGTGGAGAACACTGAAGGTTGAATTTAAAAGGGCTGAGTGGCTATAATAATTTTCTTAATTTTAGTATTATCTCAGTTTGTATTCCTTCTTCTCAAATACTTCAGCTCCATCAAATGTTGAATTTCTTTGAAGTCAGGTGCAAATTATTTATGAAATTGTTCAGTAGCCAGCATTTTTCTCATTCTTCCCCTGGCCCCCCACCCCAAGTGAAATTTCATAAGACTTTTTGACTGTTAAGCAGAATTTATAACGTCACTATGTGTAACATAATTGTCTGGAATTAACTTGTATGTTGTTATTCATATAATGTGGAGTATCTCCTTCATAAATACACAAGAGCAAACTAGATGGTTGCTTACATTTAGTGTTATGAAATTGTTTTATTTGTCACGGTAAAATTATGACTATTAGAAAAAAACCCATTTTTTAATTCTAGTAGATACTGAAGAACTCCAGAGCAAAACATGAAATCAAAGGAAAAGGTACTTTTTTCTCCAACTTAAAGGAAAAATGCCTTTTGGACCAGATTTAAAGCTGATTCATTGTTTGAAGTGGCAAAGTATTAAGGCATTTTACTTTTTTTTATTTTTAGAAACAAGAAACCTTCATTATACAAAGAAGGACAGACTGATTGTTAGAGTACTAATTTTGGACTCAGAGTTTGCATTTCTTACTAAGCCACAAATTCCGCTAGATTTTGAGAAAATCACTTAGCAAATTAATTGCATTGTCTAATTTTCAACAGGAAACAGAGATGCTTAAGTCAGATCTCCTAAGGTTTTCTATGTATTCAGAGGAAACAAAAAGTTTTTCTGGGATAGTTGTCAGCACTAAACCCCCTCTGTTTTTTAGCTGACATCTGGAGTTTTCTGTTTCTCTCCTTAGTGATGGCCAAGCTAAGATGGTATAGTTGTCTGAAGTCAGGTACTCTGAATACCCTCTTAGGGTTAATTTTTAAACATGTTGAGGCACATAAAGATGCAAACATTTACTCATCCGTATGAATAGAATAAATACATTAAAATGTTAGGTGCACTGATGTTGTGATAATTAGGTCCGTAATAAGTGCTGAGATTGGCATTGTTAGATAGGGTTCCTAAATTACACAGATTTGCATTAATAACCTTTTAATATAACAACTTCCAAGTAGTCAGCACAATGCTTTTAAAATATGAACAGTAGGTTGTTTTTTCAAATGTTTATTGAATATCTCATTTCCCAAATATAGATTTCTTGGAATAACTCTTGAGACAGAGTAAATGACCTTCTCTCTGTAATTAATTCATTCCAAAGAGTGCTAAATGTCCTACCAAGTGATGTATTAAAATGGTGGCAGGTATGTTATCATACAGTGGCACTACCTCAGGAATTCCATCTGGACTGATGAGCATTTGTTTGGTTTCTGTCATTTGGCAGAAATATAATGACTCCATAATCAGGGTTCAGCAGAGCTTTCCATTTCAGAGCCCATTTCCAAGGCATTCTAAATTGCCCATGCACAGGTAGATTGATTTGGAAATTGCTTTGCTCAGCCAGGGCTGGTGCAAATTTGGGGGTGCAAATTTGGGCTAGATTATTCCAGTGATTTTGGAAGAGAAAAATTCCTTCTTCCCTGACATGTGTGCAGATATGCATATGAACACATTTTAAATTTCTTACTGTTCCCAGAATAAGAGAAAATCTCCTTAGATCTGATGAAAGCTTTCAAAATCCAGTTTCACACTGCAGTATGCCTGATGTTCCTAGGCTTTGTTTCTCAAAGTCATGGCTATTTTCTTGCAAGCTGCATATTATAGAAGCAGAAAAGAAATAATATGAGTGAAGTTTAGGCACCTAAATACAAGTGACTGGTGAAATATTTAATACCCAATGATATCTGAAACATCCCCACTGGACAGACCTGCATGACATAGGCTGAACAGGAAATCTGTGCCTTCTTAGGGCATGGTAGAATAGGGATCTAAATTAGTATGAAGATTAGACATTTAGGCAAACAAATCTCTTTGCATCAATTCTTCCAAAAACAGAATTAATTTTGTCTTTCAATTCCATACATCAGCCTTGCACTCTGATAACAAAAGTGGAGTGCTGCATGCCTTGAGTCTGACCAGGTATGTTGTTTCTTTAAGTCCAAAAGAAGTTTACATTGCCTTCCTCTTTGCATATATCTGGAGACTCTTACTGTGCTTTGTCTGGTTCTATAGTTTCAGAGTCCTTGGCAGCAGCTTAGAAATGGCTGAGACTTATGAGTGGTGTGGCTTTGTGAAAAGTTATTTTAGCTCCGTATTTCTTTTTTTTTAATCTTTTTGTGGATGGATTTGTTGGGGGGGATTGGGTTTTTGTTTGTTTGTTTGTTTTTGTGTTTGTTTGGTGGAGGTTTTTTTTTTGGTTTTTTGTTTGGGTTTTTTTTAATGCTTATATTTTGTTTCCCACTCTACAAAATGACTTGTGTTAAAGGATCTTGAATCTGATTTCCCACCAACTCACATAATGGAAACTAAACTTCCATGTGCTGGACAAATACACAGAGTACCAGATAGCACAGTCACCTGCAACCTTCCTCCCATAATAATTACATGTTTTTGTGCAGTATTCTGAAGGCCTGTGAGGTCAGAAATTATGTTCTTTGTGTAAGGTGGAGTTCCAGAAATAGGGCTGTAAAAAGTATCAGCAGTACTCTGCTGTTGTGAAACTCGCCTGTTTAATTTATCTAAATGGTTAATAATTTATGTGATGTTTAAAGTCATCCACTTGTCAATTCCCTTCCAGAAGATTACATCTAGTGCAGTAGCTGTTGTGGTACTGGGGGTAGTTATGGACAAATGAAGCACATAATATACTGCTGCAGTTATTTCTGGAAGTGAGCGCACAACCTTCAACCACCATTAGATGCAGATGTAGCCACCGTAACCCCCGCGTATGTAACACTCACCCTGGGCTATTACAGTTCTCTCTAGGAAGGAACTTTAGGCCTTAGTTCAAGGTTGGCAGCACAGATTGCATCACCTAATGCATCGTTTATTACAGACGTTCTGTGTGACTGATTTCATGCAGCCCCAGTGCGAGGGAGCAGAAGCCAGCGCGTCACATGTCTGACCTGCAGCTCACCAGCCCTACATGCCACTCAGCCAACCCTGCGCTCAACCTCATTATCTGCTCTTGGCTACAACAACATTGCAGAAATCACAAGCTCTTGATTTGATTTGACTGATTTGAAGGGTATAATTCTTATTCTAAAAAACTCTGCACAGGATTTCATTCCAATCTTGCATTACAGTTCAAGGCAAAATTCCATCAGGGGGATGTTCTGACAGAGCTATCACAGGGAATCACAGACCTTGCTATTGAAATAGCAAACACTGTTGTCAAAGCTGGCAATAAAATCCATCTCTCTACTCAAGTTTCTTACAAAAGTATGCTAAAGTATTCATGCTTTTCAATTGATAAAAAACTCCTGAACCAAACAACAACAGAAAAAAAGTGTAAATTTGTTTCTTGATAGTAAGTGCAGAAAAAGAGAATTTAGTCAGGGAAACACTGGAGTGTTACTGTGCTGTGGTTTGTGTAGCAGTATACTGAGTTTCAGGTTAGGTTGAAAAGCAGATTCTGTACATTGTGGAAATGACTGGGACTGGCAGTACTAATTTAATCCCTTGCAACCTTTTCCTTACCTGCAATACAGACATTTTAACAATAATTATAAACTTAACATTCAATGCAAGCTGTAATAATAGGGAAGATTCCTCACAAAACATTCAACCACAGATACTTTTCAAAGACTTAAGCAGTACTGCCAGGAAGTTAGCTAGTAGTATCTCCACTTGTGGTCACTGGATAAATTTGGCTCACATGAAGCTCATGAAGTACTTGGGCCCATTTTCAAAGTTATAAATGGGCTTTTGAAATACTCAAGAAGGAGCAAGAATGCACAGCTCATTGTATGAGGATAATGTATTCAACACATTTTAAGTCCATTGAGATAACAGATGAACATAAATTGGGGAATGCTTTTTTTACTGAACAAATGACTTTTTTTCTCAGGATGATCCTCTATATCATTACTGCTGATGCAATTTATTTTGGGGGGCTTTTGGAGAAAATGTTGTATGGGGAGAAAAGACATGCCTGGCTGTAGCCTTGCACTGGAAAAACTAGCTATTTCTGTGGCTTCCATCAAGCACTTGAATAGAAATAATTCCTTTCTCTACTACTGCAGCTATGACAAAAGATGGTGTAAAGGTATGATATTGGTTGTCTCACGGCAGTGAAACTTTTTGTGGTAAAACCATTATACATACATTGCAAGTATTTTGATAAAAGCAAAAGAGTGGAAAGTGACAAAAAAAATCCAACAAAAATCCTCTACAGTTTTTTAAGACAATCAGAGGTAGTTTGGATTTTTTAAACCTCCACTTTGTCAGTAATAATTGTGAGTTTACTCTAATTAAAGGCATAATTTTGTCACATTAATCAAGTGTTGTGATTCTAAATAGCATACAGGCTTTTGAGAAGTGGAGAGCTTGATTTTCTGGAAGTGGGGTGCATACTGAATAGCTTGAATCCATTGCTATTTTTCTCAATATATATTTTAATTTTACTTGATAAACACCTAGGCTTGATTATGACTAAGAAAGATAAAATTCAAAGAGGCAGGGAAAAGCCTACTGAGTTGAGTATTGAAGAATACACCAAAATTTAGTTTTAGGGTAACGGTAAATCTTAGAACAAGAACCACTGTGCTGCACAAGCATAGCAATTATCAAAAACCACACTAGGCAGCTTAAGTGTATTTATGATGAAAAGGAAACCAAGTCACACAGCTCAACAAATGTTTTGGTGTTGGATCTTAGCAGATATCTGCCAGTCTTTTAATATCAACTCTATTAACTGTTCAGAGATTACTGGGTTTGTACTTGTTCAAAGAAGGAGTTAAAAAAGGTTACACTTGAGCAGATTCTAGGTCAAATGCTCTCAGATATCTTTAGCCAAGCTCAGGAAACCATTTTTATTCTTAGAGTTGTTTGCAAAGAGAGACAGTAAGGCAGGAGAACCTTTAGTTTCACATTCTCATCCATGCAACATTTCCAGTGCTACACTGGAACAATCACACAGGTCCTTCTGTGCCTCAGTATTCCACTGATTATACTTATCTCATGCAATGCTATTCCCAGAGAAAGCACTGACAGCAGCAAGCATCAGGACAAACTATGAGATATAGAAAAAAAAATTAAGTCAATTTGTTTCTTACATGCAAGTGAAATTATAATAGCATTACATTTTTATTGATTTTTTCTAGAAGTGGCATTGTTGCTGTCATGACTAATTAGATTACCACCAAAGTTTTTTTGAAAAATAAAGTATTTAATTTATTTGCTATTATTCATTCTAATTGTGGTTTTTATTTGCCTGGCATTTTAAAACAATTACATGACTAAGCCAAAGACACAAAACCACGCCATGTATGTCAGGTTGCAGCTGTGTATGAAGTTGCATAGAATAGGTAAAAGTCAAAATATATTTTCTTTTTGTGGCTGAACTTTTTGAATGCTGATGAATATCAGCATACAATTGCCACTTGCAGGTTTTTATCTCTTCCTGATCTGTTTTCAACCTAGAGCACCTATACCAGTTGTCCTGCCTTCTATTCTTCTGAAGACAATGAGGTTTTACATGCCACAGTTATGCCTGTGAATCAATTAGACAAAAAACCCAGTGGCCTGGTCTCTGCAGTTTTGTAAAAGGACAGCTGTTCACAAGCAACAAGCAAATCCAGTCAATTATCTGACACTGTAAAATTCCTGATGTATTTGCCAGACTTTGTATATAAGAACTGTTAATCAACTCCGACTTCTGCTGTAAATGTAACAGAATAAGCTGTTCAGGGAACAAGGAATCCTTCATTTCATTGAAAATGAATGTCCTGCAAAGTCATCTGTGACTCAGCCAAAATGAAAACCGTGAGTATTGCTTCTGTGACACAAAAATCTTTTGCCAGAATTGAAATCTTGGCTTTTGTGTGATGATTTTTTCAGCACATTCAGGAAAACAGCAAAGCATTTGCCTCAAAACATTCTATATTTTCATCAGTCTGGCATCTCAGTTACTGCCCCTGACCATGCCAAGGACAGTCAGAAGGTTTCTACATGCAGATGTCTTCACCAGGGTCTTTCAGCTTTTGACTGTCAAACTGACTGACTTACACAGTATTACCTACTCTGCTTGGTGCCATCAAACTGCTCCTCATACAGCAAGGGGTATTTTTTATTTTGAGATAGGATGAACGCTGATAAGGAGAGCCACGGCATTGTCACAGAGGGATTTGTGTACCTAAAGCAGAGCAGGAGCAGGCTGCTGTGGAGCAGCCCTGGGCGCGAGGGAAAACCTTTCCACGTTCCGCTCTGCTCCGGGCTGGGGCTGGACGTGGGTGCTGGGCCCGAGCCCAGCCTCCTTCCGAGCCGCTGTTCTGGCACAAGGTAACGGCTCTGTCCCCCGGTCTCGGACATTCCCTGTTTCTCCAAGGCATATCCATAAATTCCCGATGCACAGAGGGATGTGTCAGTTTAGTTAATGATTTGTCAGGCGCTGAGTGGCGTGTCAGGCCCGTCCGGCGGTGCGCGGCTGGAGCCCGCTGCTCAGCGCGGGCCGGGAGGTCACGGGCCATGCCGGGGCAGCGCTGGCCGTGGTGCCCCTCTCGGGCGAAAGCGCCGGGGCACAGGGCGGGCAGCGCCCGGGGCCGAGCCCGCTCAGCGGGGCCCCACCGCCCCCGGCCCTGCCGGGTCACGCCGCGGCCTCGGGTCCCGGGCCCGCGCACCTGCCGGGCCCGCCCCGCTCCGCCGCCCGGCCTGGCGGAGCAGCCGAAGGGCACCGCTCGGCCCCCGCCCGCCCCGCGCTGCCTCCCCGTCGCAGCGCGGAGCCGGCGGCCGCCCGCCCCCGCCGCCGCCCTCGCACGTGTGCCGGGGAAGGCGCTCGGTGCCGCCCGGGCGGCGCTTCCCCCCGCTCCCCGTCGCCTCCCCCTCCTCCGCAGCGGGAGCGAGAGCAGCCTCCGCCCGGCAGCGCCGGGGCCGCTCGCCGCCGTGCCGCCCCGCCAGGACGTCGCCGCCGCCGATGGCCGCCCCGCTGCCCGGTGCGCCCGGCGCAGGGCGGGCGGCGGAGCCCGCTGGCGGTGGCCCCCGCGGCTGCCCCCGCCCGCCCCCCCGACCCCCCGGGGGGGACCCGCCGCCCTCGCCCCCCGACAGGTAAGGCCGGAGCCCGGCGGGCGCCGCCGCCCCGCCGCTCCCTCGAGGGCCGCCCGCTGCCGTCGGGGGGCGGGCAGCGCCCTGCGGGCGGGACGCGGGGCTGGCGGGGCCGGGGTGCGGCGGCCTGGGGAGGGGGCGAGGCGCAGCAGCGGGGCGGCCTGGCTCTGGACCGGCCCGCGCCTCCCTGCAGCTCAAAAGTTGTTTCCCGGCCCTGCAGACACTTTCCGCCGCTGCGGATGCGTGTGTGTGTCCCACCCCCACCCCCTTTTTATTTTTGAGGTTTCCCAGTTTGAGGTGGAAGGAGCCGGCGGTGCCGAGCCTGCCTTGTCAGGCTGAGCCAGCCGCTACTTTATCCTTGCAGTGTCTTTCTCAGAGTGTTGCTGAGATAAAACCACTTCACCGGGAGCGGTGCCGCTGTCAGCGGTGTGCACCCCGTTTGTTACCTCTCAGGCTGCTCTTAAAGGCATTGGTCTCTATTCTTAGTAAAGGAAGCTATGAGCTGGGTTTTTCATCAAGCATCTGATGAGTTTTGGTAGACTGAAGTTTATAAAATCTTAAAATACTGCATTACAGGATTTATTGCTCATCCTAAAGCAAAATATCACTTTAAATGGATCAGTTTGGTGAGGATTTTCTGTAAGTAAAGAAATCACCTTCAGTCTGTATTGTTACCTTATTCTGAGAGTTTTCCCCACTTTGTACCAATTAGTATATGAAATCTGGAATGATAAGAAGGAAGGTAATAAAGTAAAGTATTAGGCTTGGAGGCATCAACTCACACATGTACAGAACTCTTATTATATGTTGGCAGATGCAAATACATCAGGTGTTTTGGGTGCAGGTTTTCAGATGAAATCAAGTAGACAAAGTGCTCTTCAATATTTTATGTGGGAAAACCATGCAATGCAATCTGCACAGCAGTCTAAACAACCACATTATTAATGTGATACTTTAAACCAGTGCATAACTGAGCTCTTCAGCAAGTACAGTAGTGATTACCTTCACTACTCCTGCAAATGCTGCCCGGTGGTACTTCTGACACAATCCTGTTTCAGCAGACAGCAACAACAGAGACATTTATTTTATGATGGAGCTGCAGAGATGCCAATACAAAACTAACTGAAAACAGAAATGTATGGATTGCTTTGCACTGTTTTCTCTTGTCAGTCACTTTGATTCGATTCTGGTTAAAAAAAAGTTTCCATTTGTTTAAAATACTGTTGTGATATAGTTGGGAAGTTTTGCTGAGAAGTTGCATGCATCTACTGTTGTAATATGTGTACATAGGGAATGGCATAAACACAGGGACAACAAAATATTTACTAATGTCCTTAGAAGCCAATATAAATATATCTCTGCTCTTACTCTGCAAAGACTTACGCATATTCAAACAACTTTATATTCAGAGCTGAATACTTGGATTGCTTTCAAGTAGTGTTAGGCACTGTATGTTAATATATTCAGCCTACTGATTAAATAAAATAACTGCAAAAAAAAACTAACCCTAATTGCTGCAACCAGGAAGCATCGTGGTATTAGTGCCTTACTAGTTCATGTATTGTGATTGGATATTGCAATTTTAACAGCAGCTGTTACAATTATTGCTTGATATTATGTATTCTGTTTAAATAGGAGAAAAAAGAAAGGTGACAGTATTTTGGAGAACCCATCGATTCCAAATCCTTTTCCTGAGCTGTGTTGCTCACCGTTTGCATCAGTTTTGTCAGCCAGTCTGTTGCCCAAGGCAACTTCAAGAAAAAAGCAGGTAAGATTTATAAATTATTATTTGATGGTTCCTAAACTGGTTAAATGAAAGCTTGAAGTAAAGCTCGGTTACCTATTAATTTATTTTTCTAATAGAGGTGCTCCATATTTCTGTAATTTGGTGAAATTTTCTGTGTAGGTCATCAATGATTGTAGAAAACAAGGTTTTGGAATCTCTGACTTAAGACATGACTGTTCTTTCACAGAGTCTATGTGTGGCTCTGCAGATTTTTCAGTTTAAGTGGAACCAGGGGCAGGCAGGCAGTACTTTATGTCCTTAAATGAGAAGTTAATTTCTTTTTTCCCTTCCTCCCCACCTCCAATTACTGTCATCAGTGTTATAGAACAGAGGGTTTTAACAGTCACTGAACAGCTTTTCTGAAGTTCTAATTTTGCCAAGATAATGGAAAAAACCTAAATTGGTGGGGAAGGAGCAAATGCTGTGTACCTGGTTATGTGTTATATGCGTGTGTGTTTATCTATGCATGGCTGATGTTACTGTATTTCCATACAGACCCTAAACTGTAAGCCAGGGGAAGAGCTGAGTGGGCACACAGAGCTGGCAGTACTGTTCAGACACAGAGTTCCCAATTCATGGAGATTACTGATGTTGCAGATCAGTTTCACTCTTTGAAAGCTTACCTGTCTCATTCTGTCTTCTCTTCTTGAGACTGGAAAGAGTTCTGACAAGGAACATCTGTGGGATTAAGAGTACTCCCTCCTTCACACTCTCTGTTTTGGTGGTCCAAAGATCCCTGTTTTAACAGTTTTAAGGGTGATATTGGAGGTATAAGAACTTAAACTGCTGCTGGTTATTCTGTTTCTAGATTTGCGTGAAGAATGTTCCTGGAGGTTGAAGTTTCTTGTAGTTGTATTAACTTTTCAGAAGGTAATCTGCCACAGCTGTTTCTGTGTACCTGCCAGAGAACTTTGTTAGCCGAGCTGTGGCTAGCACCTTAAGGAGGAACCTTCTCCACACTTGTCCGGTGAAAAACATGGATGTGTGTGGGAAACTGGCCTGATTCTATCTTGCTATATTTTGCATGTACACCATGGTGTCTCTCTGTAAGCTGTGGTGTCTTCCTGGACTGTTACTGCTTTTAGTTCTTCTACAATAGCAATACTAATCTGAAGCATTTCTGATCAGTGTGCATCTGAATGTTACTAACGCAGTGGGATAAAATTGTTCTAGTTTTGTCTTCTTGGGCAAGGTGGAAGTATTGTCTGTCTCTGCAGAGGCAGGAAAACAACTGAGTTGGTAATATTATCTTTCGGAACAAAAGGACTAAAAGTTGCATTTTTAAAAAGATAGTTTAAATTAGTCATGTTGCAGACCTAAATTGCAGTCATTGTGGTAATCTTTGGACTTGAAATTGGAAAGCATGATTTAACACACAAAGGTCAACTGCTTTTGTGGCCAGTCATATTTAACATTACTGACAGGCTTGATCAGTTAAACCAGCTAAGTGTTAGCTTCAGTCTTCCAGAAGTTGAAGTTCATATCTTCACTGATTTTACTTCTGCTTCTTCATAAAGGTTCATGTGTACTTTTTGTGGTCATTTCTGCTCACAATCCTTCCATTTCTCCTGAATTTTCATTTAAGAATGTAGTGCTCTCTCTGGTAAAAGCAGGAACAAGAACAACTGGTTTCCTGACAGAAGTGAGCTAACATAATGCTGGTGTCTGTGGAGGGCCTGACCTGTTTTTCAGCTACCAGAAAAATGAAGAGAAATCTTCTCTTACTTTTGTGGAGGCATTTTAACAAGACTATGGTTTCTGTCACCTACATGTCTGTTTATGGCCACTGCAGGAGAAATGACACTAGGCCAAGCAGACCATTTGTCAGTCTCAGCATGACTGTTGTTACATTCTTCGTCTAAAATTATTAAAGTTACGGCCAAATGACAACTGTCAAATTAAACTTTTATCTTTGAAATTCAGGTTGAAGCCTTCTAATAGGTTAATAAAATTACTCAGGTTTGAAAAGAGAGGGAATGCTAAGCTGGTGTTTGAAGAGAAGTGAACTGGCTGTGACTTTGACTTCCCACAGGTGGCTGTGGAACTGTGCTTGGAAATGTCTTGTTTCTACCCCCTGTCCTTATTTTGTCAACTTTGTAGCAGCTCTGTGTGCAAATACATACCTGTATACAAAAATTTCATGTATATTACTGTTTCAGTTTGATAGTTTACTAACTCTTAAGAGAAACCAGCTACTCTTAAGAATTTTTTTTGGGCATAGCGTTGACAGCTGCCAGAATTTTTTCTGTTGCCTCTCTGATGATCTACATATGTTTTCAGTGATTCTTCTTTTAGATTGCTTGCTTTTGATTTAGTTTCTTTTTCTGCTGTGCTTTTAATTTCAAGCATAGGGAAGAAAAATTGCAGAGTGAATTTCTACTTATGTCTTGTAGATAACTATTATCAAAATGGGTGTTTCTAAAAGAGAAAAAGAAAGATGCCTCTTCTGTCTTCTTTTTCTCTCCAAAAAAGATTTTTTGCTTCTGTAGAAGAAAGAAGTTGTCATGAATACCTGCTCTTTTATTCATAGCACCTGTGACATCTGAAATCTTTCTACTCCTAAATAGATTATTAACACTATTTTGAATTCTTGTTTTTCTAAGCTGAAATTCTTACTGTCTTCTGATGATCTTTTATCATAAGCCTCTCAAAACGTTGAACATGCTACTTGAACTGCATGTTTGTGCGTTGACTTGCTGAAAATAAGTTTATAAAAGCAAATTGGTAAAAGCCATGTAGCAGAATAGTGATTTGCCTCTGTGTTTGGGAAGTACTGGGTCTATGTCTCTGAACGTTATTTGGTCTGCCTCACCAACACAGCTGTCCATCTCTTTTCCCCCCTTGCAGTTTGGAAGAGTTTTGTGTTAAATCTTTTAATCACGGAATCTTTAAGTTTGGGAAAGGCCTCCAAGATCTTTGGGTCCAACCTTTGACCAAACACCACCATGTTCAATTAACCATAGCACTAAGTGTCATGTCCGGTAGTTTCTTGACCACTGCCAGGAATGGTGATTGTATCACCTCCCTGGACAGCCTATTCCAGTGCCTAACAACCCTTTCACTGAAGAAATTCAGAAAAGCTGGCAGCCCACGGCTTGGACAAGTTCAGTTTTCCCTGTGTTGAGAACTGTCTGCATGGCCAGGCCCAGAGGGTGATGGTGAATTGTGCTGCGGCATCCAGTGGGTGTCCGGTCACTAGAGGTGTCCCCCTGGGATCGGTGTTGGGCGTAGTCCTGTCTGACATCTTCACTGATGATCTGAATGAGGGCGTTGAGCCTACCATTAGCAAATTCAAAGACCATGGGAAGTTGGGCCAGATTTTGATCTGCTGCAGTGTAGGAAGGCCCTGCAGAGGGACGTGGGCAGGCTGGATCAATGGGCTGGACCGGTGGCATGAGGTTCAACATGACCAAGTGCTGGGTCCTACACCTGGATTACAAAAACCCCATGCAGTGCCACAGGCTGGGGGCAGAGTGGTGGAAAGTGGCCCAGCTGAAAAGGTCCTGGGGCTGCTGGTTGACAGCAGCTGAACACGAGCCAGTGTGTGCCCAGATGGCCAGGAAGATCAAGGGTACCTTGGCCTGTATCAAGAATAGTGATTCCAGCAGGGCCAGGGCAGTGACTACTTGCCACTGGTGAGGCCACACCTTGAGTGCAGGGCTCCTCACTTTAAAAAAGGACATGGAGATAGTGGAGAGTGTCCAGCGAAGGGCAGAGAATGTATCTTGTGAGGAGTGGCTGAGGGAGCTGGGTTTGTTTAGTCATGAGGAGTCTCAGGAGGGACCTCATTGCTCTCTGTAGCTCTCTGAAGAGAGATTGGAGTTAGGTGGGGGCTGGTCTCTTCTATGGTGCCTGCAGTGGGAGAACACAAGGAAGTGTTCTTAAGCTGAGACAGGGGAAATTCAGATTAGATAATTGAAAAACTTTTTTTCACTGTTAAGGTGGTCAGTCATTGCAGTAGATTGCCTAGGGAGGCGGTGGAGTCACCGTCCCTGGAGGCGTTTCAGAGGCATCTGCATCTGGTGCTGGGTGATGGTTTAGCATTTAGGGGTTACAGTGGTGGTGCTGGGTTGGTGGTTGGACTGGATGATTGTAAAGGTATCTTCCAAACTTGGTGATTCTATGATTCTATTAAATGTGTTCAGATAAACTGAATTTCATGTTTCAGGGTGGAAGACTTTTATCTGAATAGGCCAAAAAAACCATCTTTCCCCTCATGTCCAACACAGCATGGTCAGCTTGGTGGATGGTGGGCAATGTTGCCTTCCTCTGAGGAATCAAGCATCTGCTGCTATTAGGTGGAATTCATGAACTCGTATGGAACATCTAATTGTGTCTCAGAGCCTGTGTTCTCTAAGAAATGACAAGGAACTGAAAATATAAAACACTGTACTTTTGTCTTTAATAATGATCAAAATGAATATTAGTCAGGAAAAATATGAACTGTAAGAAAACTTGTTCTGTTCTTGTTGTCTTTGGTCAAATGAACTAAGAAGAGGTTACTGCAGCTTTATGGAAACTTAGTTTTTAATGCTTTCTGAAAACAAAACCTGAATATTTGCACTGCAGTGACAGTTCTTACCCTGCTCAAGGATAAGCCAAAAAGTGTTTCATGACAAAAGTAGTTCAAGGTAATTAGTGCCTTGTTTCTTTAAATTAAATTGGAAGTGCAAAAATAAAACTCAAGTAAATCTCAAGGTGAAGAGCACTCAAATCTGAAATTTTACCTTGCCTCTTTTGTCTTTCTTGATGTTCTAAACAAGTAGATATTTTTATCATGTAGAATCCAAATATACTCCCACAATGTTCTTTCCAGGAAATTGGTTGTATAGAGACGTCAAATATATGTGATTGTAGTGGAATTCATTTTACTTTTCGTATTCATAAAGATTTTCATGTAAAGCTTCCTGACAAAGATGAGGTAACAGGAACTTTATGTTAAAGAACAGGTTTTTTAAAAACATGTGCTGTTCTAAGTTTATGAATAATATTGAGCATTGACTGTTGTAATTGGAGTGATGCCTTAGGTTTTAACCTCTTATTTTTTTCATCAAGACTGCTCTAAAACTCCATAAATTGTCATCTAGTGTTCTGTTACTGTCATTTAGACGAAACAATTTCTCTCGGGGCTGGAGTTTCAAGGACATACAGTTTTTTCCAAAAGCCCAAAATGTAAACACCCATGGACAGCAGCGAAGAGAAGATGGGAACAAGCTGGGGATGGGACTTCAAGACCCGAAACTGTAATTGGACAATGGGTTTCTGATATGCAGATGAACCAAAGGTATATCTGTCTCAAAAACACGTGCTAGGCGTCCATTTTTGGGTGTAGTCTCTGAGAGACTCTTGCATGGCCCAAAGTGTACCTTGTTTTAATAAATACTTCTTTTATTCTCTTAACTCTGTCCAGCCTCTGTTTCAGGTCAGCCTTTTGTAAGGCATCAGGAGTACCATTTATTTTTTACAGCTATAGTTCAGGGTCTTCTAATGTATCATCTTGAGGCCTCATTCTTCAAAACTGTATAGGGCAAAACTTAGCAGACGTATAGGGCTAAGTCTTTGGTACTTAAATGTTTTGTGACAGATTTTTATGCTGAAATACCTGTTTACTGTTGACTTTCAAACAATGCAGAAACAAAAAGGTTTTTTTTAAATGCAATGATTCATAAATTTCTAATCAGTTTTCAAGGGTTGAGACACCTTTTCCAACCAGAAGAGGCATTACTTGAATTTACTCTGTAATTCCAGTCTGTCTGTTTCTTACCAGATTTCCTTCCAATCTGGAGACAATTGCATCTATCCTCCTTTATCAGTTCTAAAATATTTTCTTGTTTACAGCCTCTAAACATGTAAAAATTTTACAACCTCAGTTTTCCTCATGTTTTCCCCTTAAATTACACAAAAAAGACATAGAATTTTAAAGTCAGAAGGGGAGGGAAAAAGTCCTTCCAACCAGTTTATAGATAAAAACCAGTTTATAGTCCTTCCAACCAGTTTATACTAAAAACATTTTGTACAGAATTTAAAGAGCTCAGTGACAACTCTAATATGAGTATTGCAGAAAAGATTCAGTTGGGTTCCTCTTTGTGGTGTTTCGTTTGGTAGTCTGCTCCAGTTCCTGTGCTCTGTTCTTCATTTATATGGTTGTACCTGCCCACCAAGAAAAGATTTATTGATATTACAGTAGATTAGAATTATTTAGAGCCCTATTAAAACGTGCTATTTTAATATAGGTGCCTTTGTACTTTGACCAGTCATCTTAACACTGTGACAGAAAGTCACTTGTCTGCATAGGTAAAAATCAGGAGGCAAGGTTGAACAGTTTCTTGTTTTAGCAATCAGGAATATTGCTTGGTTTATACTGAAGGTGCTCTATCACAAGCACTCTGATACTGCAGCCTGGGGAAACCTCAGAATGTTCACCTCTTTTTGTATTTTACTTTGTCTTCTTTACATTGCTTCATTCATTAGTGTGTCTTTCTTACAGAGATGAGAAATCAGTTGCTTTCTGTTAAACTTCACATCAACCCTCAATGTTTTTTCACTTGTTGCTGTCCAGAAACAACCCAAACAGAAACTGAAGTCTAACTTCACAAAAATAGCATGTCTTCTTTTTTTTTTTCAATCTAATAGGCAAGAAAATAAGGTCACTCTAACTTTTGTGGTTACTAAGATATTACCACTGTAAGCTTGTTGCTTAATTGGGTAACACAGGGAAGGTGTTAAGCTTTAAGTTTTACAATTTTTACTTATATAAAATAAAAAAAGCATCACTGTCAAAGATTTTGGTAGACATTTTGCTAATGTTTGTCAGATTGAAATGCTTTTAACAATCCTTTGGATTTTGATTGTTTTGGATTCATCAGCCTAAAAGTCAAACCTGAAGTTGCTTATCTTTTCTTTTAGGCCAGTTTTCTCAGTACAAGAAACTGTTTCTTCTGTGCTACTTGGGAAGTTCTATTTTGAACAAGCCTTTGTGATGTTGCAGTAAATGTAATTCCTTGTCTAGAAAAACCTTTGTAAATTTGGAAACCTTGATTTTTCCAAAAAGTGAGTCTTTAATATTTGTCTCTTGAATTCTACATTGACTACCTGGTATTTTGGCCCTGTGATGTCTCTGTGTCATTATAAGGTGTCTAGGGCAGATGATGACACAAACAGTATCAACTTCTTTGAGTATACAAGAGACTTGTCAGTTAAAGCCAGAACTTTTTCTCTAATGCTGCTGAGTCATTATGATAATTCAGTTTTATTGAATTTGACATTAAAAGATTAATTTCTCATGAATAGAGTTTGAATCCTCATAATTTTCAGAAGGAAATGAGATGTGATATGTACTAACACAGTTTTTATTTATAATTGCTCCCAGGGATGGGTGCTTTTATTTAGGGTTAGACTGGAGAACTGAAAAGTTTGGGTCATTTTGTAGCCACTCCATACCTGCCATAGACAGGTCCATGATTAAAGAAATACTTTATTGACAGGTCTTTTTCAAGGTTTCTTCTCATTGATGGCATTGTCAGTAAGTGATGCTGTGGTAAGGAGGGGATGCCAGAGGTCAGTATTGGCAGAACACTATTGGCGTGATCCTTTTACAGACCATTGTCTGAACTTTCTTTGATCAGAACAGATACATGTTCCCCTCTGACTTCCTGGGGCATACAGTCTAGATTAATCAGAACAGTTTAGTAATAGTCATAAAATTAGATCAAGCTTTAAGTATTTTTGTGTGATTTTTTCCTCCATTTTGTTTTTCCTTAGTGTTCTTTTCTGGTCATATAAAATATCTGTAGTTCTGTTCTGGTCTACTTTTGTTGTCTCGTTGCCCAATATTTTAAACACCTGCTTTATATCAGGTACTGCTATTTTTATATCATTAACAGTTTATAGTGGCATTGAATGAGAGTAGGGTACTCAATCATTAATAGGTAAATTACCTTAAATGCTACAGGTTTGGTAAAGTTGACAACTTAGATGATTCTTAATACAGGTTTACAACCCCTTTTGAATGAAAAGGTGTGCAACAGAAGGAGAAAATACAACATACTTTACCATATATTTTACAGTACTAAAAAGCATGTAAGATGAAAGAATTTTTATGATTTTATCATCATAAAACTTTGTTATTCTAGTGTTGGGACATTAACTGAAGAATGGAGCTCAAACTCAAATCAGATTTTACTAGGCGTTTTGGTGCAGTTTTTAGCATGTCCTTGGATTGCTGCATATCTGGTGTTCTGAGTTATTTTTTCAAATAGGAACTTGAGAACTAGAGAAACAAGCAGAGGCATATTCCTATTCTACTTCTGTGCATAAATGTTGACACAATAATTTATATTTTATATTAAAAAACCCCATGCCTCCATATAAACACAACTGTTGAAGCTGGTCAGTTAATTCAGTAGAATTAACTTGATCATCCATGTAGAATAGTATTGAATATTTGTGACTGATAAAATAATTTAATATTCTTTATACATTCATATTTTCTTGTATCTATTTACAATGGATAACGGAGGACTTGTACTTTCACATGATAATTCCAGAGTCACTAATACAGTATGGTTGTTCCCCCACGATTTTTGCTTCATGATCTTTTTAACTCTTTGCAGTGATAATCTTTATGCTGTGCCAGTGTAATTAAGAGATTAAGCTACAGTTATAACGAAAACTGGATCAATTGGAGATGTCACTGTTAGCACAGGAAAATGACTCCTCTTTTTTTTAAGATGCCTGCTGATATCATGCTTCACTCTCTGCTTTCAGTTTCCCTTGTATAAGAAAAAGTATAGAAACTGACAACAACCCGGAGATCTCTCACCCTTCTTACCACACTGTGTAGTAGAGAACAACTGGTATCTGTGTCTTAACACCTGCAGATCCCTCAGATGAGTATCTTTAGGATAAATGTTGTCCTGTTTGTGCTTGTATAGCAGGAATGCCGATGGCCAGGCATTGGAAGGGCATCCTGTTATGGACAATTCATGCTGATCTCTTTTTGTGTGTGTGCAGAGGCAGTAACTGGTAGAGCTTCCAGCTGGGGATTTCAGGGCTCAGAGTTTCCAAACTTTTGTAGCAGTTGATTATTCCTATTAATAAGATGGCACTTGTGTCTCTAGCAAGTGGTGAAATTTGGCAATGATAAGTGGGAGATAATGGTTGACCAATGCTCATGTTTTCCATGTTTGTCTTTGACGTATTTAAAGCTGCTACTTCTAAAGGTGTTTACACTTTTATGACTGCTTTTGCTTTGGGAATGTACAGAAAGGGAAACCTTCAAGACAGAGTATTTAAGCATGCCTCTCATGTTGTAGTCCTGATGGGAGTCACCTCAAATGGGAGGATTAAAAAAAAATGCTAATCAGGCCAAAAAAATTTTTCAAGAAGGGCAGTTGTGGGAGGAGAAATTAAGAGGGAGAAGAAATTAGACCTCTGCTCTAGTAACAACGTGAACTTGCTTTTCTCCTGTTTCAGTCACAGAACATTCATTTGCAGCTAATCAGCTCATATTTTAGCCCAATAGTGTACATGATATTTAATACTTATGTCTCAAGAGAGAAACATATATCGGTTATCTTAGAGGTGTGCCTGTGCTTCTAATTAGGATACTGATGAGGTGTTCCTGCCTGTTTCTGGTATGCTTATGCTGCATGCTGGTAGGTCTGTCTTTTAGCTTCTTCACTTGACATTACGTCCACAGGAAATCAAGATACACTAGGTTGTCCTGTGATCAGAATGGGATTTTTCAATTACTGCATTCTTGGGCTATAAATAGCCTTTTTATATTAGTTATGTTATGATAACTCCTGTTACTGATTACATTGAGACTTGGTGTTTATGAACAGCTGCAAGCTCTTGATAATGGCACAGAAATGGTATCAGCTGTTGAGAAACAGGCTGGAAGTTTGCAGGAATTCGTTCTCATAATTGCTAGAATTGACTGCTATGTCATGAGAGGGAAGCCCATGCAATATGGGGGTTTTCTTAAATAACTCAGCTGACAGAACTTCATCAGTGTGCTTTTCTAGCAGGCTTGAACCTATTGATGACAAGAATAGGCAGCTGAAAAGCTTTGCAAGGAGCACGTGTAACAACGCTGTAAAATCCCCTAAGTTTGTGAGGAAAATCGGCAAGTATGGAAAGCTGCAGTATGTTCCTTGTGGCTCAAACTTCTTTGTGAATGTCCTAGGTATGTTGTAATGTCTCTGTTGCTTTACAGGTAATACAGTCTGTTATAGTGCAACTGCATCTGCACCAGTCCTTATTGACCCTCCAAGAGGGTGTGCTGTATGCTCTGTGTGAAGACTAAGACCTATTAGTTTTCTTTGTGTAAGGGACTGTTTAAGGAGAACAACAACAAACTCAATCACTTTGGAGCCTCTCTTTTGTGGGGTGGCTTTAGAGTGAATAGTTATTTGTCAAGTGCATGTAAATGTACCTGTGCAAAAAACACCCTCTGTTTCTATAGTCACATACTAAAGTGCCCTTCTGGTAAAGAGACAAAGTGACTGTACCAGGCAGACAGGAGCGCTCTCACAAGGAAGGACAAATTGCACCACGAATAACTTACCTGATTTATGTTCATCTTGTGTAATAAAGTTCTGCCTTAGCTCAAAGACAAGTACAAAAAATAGCATCAAAGATTTTTATAAACCTTGCTGGATATATAGATTTTTTTTTTTCATCTACAGAAGCAAAAGCTGTCTGATTTGCTCTTGCTACCTATAAATGCTCACATTCCTGCATTATATCTGGCAGAACTAGGAATAGATCAGCTCTTGTGGCTCCATATTCAGTGCCTTAAGGACATCACTGACCTTCCTCTTCTTGCAGGGTATCTCTATTCCATATGTTGTTATAAAACCCTTATTGGAGTTACTAATTTACTAAGGGCATTTCAATTCTTGCCCACTCCTTTTAGTCACGCTTTCTTAAGTGGCAAGAAGTAGAAGTGGTTTATATTTTGAAGTATCTAAAAAGTATCTGCACAATGTTTTCACAACTGTATCTGGTATCTTAGAGACAAAAATAGGAGTGAAAAGCTGCATAAACATAGTCATTTCACACAGCTCTCAAGCAACTGAGCTGGATCTGATTTCCTTCCTGTCCACCAGCACCAACAAAATTCCTTGCAGACCTGCCATGGGCAAGTGAAATATTTTATCTATAGGAAAAAAAAGGTGGTTATATATGTTTCCCTGAAGGCATAATTGGCTTTCAAAGCCTTTCTGTATCTCACATTTATCAATAGAACTCCTCTTGACTTTCACATGGTGAAGTGATTCTGCAAGGCTTGCACTTAGAACTTGTGTTTTATTCAATTTATTTTCTTAAATGGGTGTTTGTGAAATGTAAGAAAAGAAAATATTCCTTAATGTTATTTTTAGTACTCTTGGGTGCAACCATGTTTGCTTGCACTAGTATACATAAATTACTGTAGTATTTTTATTTTAAAAATATTTATTTAAAATATTGGATTTTTATTACCAAGTCAAATGTAACATTTAAGTTTTTGGTTACTTTCTGAATGGGTCTGGTCTGTACATCTGATTGGAAAAGATACAATACAGATAATTTCACTGAAGAAAATAAGCCTTTGCTTCACCTTGCAGACAAATAGGTCAATTTTATTCATAGAGCAAAAAAGCTGCACATGCTTTCAAGAGCCAAGGACCTTCAGTACCCAGGGGTGAGGAAAAATGGCTTGGGTTATTTTTGTTTCTTTCCTGGTAAAGTCACAAATGCAATACTGCAAATTCTACAGTCACTCTTACCCAAACGTTTTTTCTTAAGATCCAAGGGAAAAAGAGTAGAGGGAGGGAGTTTGTTGTCCTGGTGCTGCAAATATATGCATGTCTAATATTCCTTGAGTAGAATGCCTATGGGATCGGGCTCTGGTACCACAAGTTTTTTTCTGACTCTTACAGCAAAATTTTGGAGCTATATTATAGAATTTTGAAAACATGCTCCCACAGGAAATAAAAACTGTGTGCCTGAAAGGTAAAAACCTAATTGCAAACACTTGACATTTATCATAGCTCTCTCTAGTAGAAAAGGATGTTAATTTCAAATGTTACAGAATTAACACTTTAAACTTGATCTCAGAAATACTTTTTTATTTTATCAAAACTATCATAAGGATTTTGGACTCAGTTTAAGAGACAAAAATAAAATGAAATAAATACCTTAAGCCTAAAAGGTTAGTTGCTATGGATCTCTTGCTACTCTAAACTGAATGTAAAAGGAGTCAAATGTGAACCTTTATTGTGAGGCAAGGAAATGGGTGATTTAATAATAATGCTGTATTTTAATTGGTTTATGGGTTTTATTAGAAGCTCATTTTAAAGCTAACAATGAGGATCAAATGTCTGTCTCTAAAGAAATTCTCTTTGTGACTTGGCATCAGTTTCTTATCAGTTTTTTTCCATCCTGTGTGTCTCAATCAAGGACAACAGGTTTTGAAATTTCAGGAAAATATTTATCTTTACTTCCTATTCCTTGGCAGTATTTTATTACTATATGAGAGCTGCTGGTAAAATGCCAGTGCAATGCAGGTTTTAGTTTTGGAGGGAACTGGGGGTTTTTTTTGTATTTATGGTGTTTTCTCCTCTTGTTCATCAACAGAACTTACTTCAGCACTACTGATTTTAGGATTTGAGGAAGGTGATTTAGGTACCAGAGGCTTGTTACATATTTGCCACCTGGAAAACTCTCAAATCAGAAAATCACATGAAACTAAATTTTTTATTTTTAACTTGCCATTGTACAGTTTCTTATGTCTTGGAGATGAGATTCTTTTCTAGATACTTTGGGATTACTAGAGAGTGTTCTCATTTCCAGTTACTGAGGGGAAAAACCCTATAGATATGATCTAGAGAAATTCACTATGGATTATTGTAATATTTGCCAATAGTCCTGAATTATTCTAGGACCTATACATCAGATGTGTGATCAATAATATACTTGCAGTGACTGCCTATAAAATACAGTAGCCTGCATATCTGACATGTTATTGTTCAAGATGCTGAGAATATTTAATACAAATATATTTTTTTAAATGTCTGCAATTTTCAGCTATGATAAGCAGTGTTTCTGATGAGAACAGCTTGGTCAGGAATTATAAAAGAAATACCCAATATCACAGTTCTTATGTCTGTTTAATAATTTGGTTTACAACAGGAATATTGCTTAGTCATGCTGCATAAAAGCAGAAAAAAAATTCTGCCATTAAGTGTATTATGAGATGTTTAAAAAAGATTATAGCTTGCCTTATCATTTAAGCAATAAAAAATGTTACCTTTTTTGAGAAAGAAGCAAAGAAAAGACCCAGATTTCCTTTGTCAAACCATGTTAATGAAAACAGATTTGTTATGCAGATATTTGAAAGATAAAATAATTATGTGGCTGGGGGTGATCAAAAACTTGGGTTCATAAAATGGTCTTAAATTTCACCCCTTGTAACATTTTATTTGCCACTTTTTCAGGCCTTGATTGCATTGAAAAGGTAGTAATTGCATTACTTAAAGTAAAAGGGATGTTTTGCTCCTGCTTTGAATAAAGGTAGTTAAGAATCATATAATTAAACTCCATGGATTCATTAAATCTATTCTTATGCTCAGTTACTTTTCTGAAACCCTAAGATCAGAAGCACTGAAGAATATTTTATTTGCTGGAAAAAGCCAGAGAAAAAGCCCCAAGATTGTAACCACTCAGTGTGAAGTGTTAGAATGCAGTCTTTAATGATTTGGTTTTGTTTTGACAGTAAAGACAAAGCTCTGAGTGATAGCAATGCATGTTGTTCTGCTTATTTTTATAGCCAGAGATAGTGTGGGCATTTCCAAGGACAGAACAGAAGTTTTCAAGCTCTTTGGTTGGTTGATTTCTAGTTTGTCCTACCCGGTGTGTTCTGTCATTGGCTTTGAGTAGGACTGAATTCACATAAATGGAATGACATGTACTAGAGCTTTAGTCCTTTCTTTGTGCTGACTCTCCAATATTTAGGTTATGAGGAATTAGGCTTCAAGAAATATTGCTAACTACTTTGTTCTGCTTCGTATTATCACCTGGGTGAAACTTGGCAAGTTCTGTGAAAAGCAGACATGAGTTTGTCTTCCAGAAGAGTAACATTGCCTGCAGTTATGCCAATAACTCTGCAGAAAAGGGTATGGCATTTAAATCAGTCTTTTAATTCTGACATTAATATGGGTTGATAACAATGTTTAAACATGGCTATATCTATTTTTTCACTTTTAAAAAATTTGTGTAGTATAATAATAATAATAATGTTTCTTTTCTGATAAATGTAGAATTTTTATTTCATTATGTGAAATGTGTTTGCTGATAAATATAAATGTGTCCATAATTTTTTTTTTTTTACTAATGCTCTTTTTCCCATTACTATGATTTTGTACTTTGTGCAGGAAATTGTTTTTCTTACAGATTAATGTAATTTTTAAAGTGCCATGATTGCATTAAAATATGCCTCTCATGAAGGCTATGATACGGTTCCTAACAGAGGATTACTGGAGTCTTCTTCCACAGGTTTTGCATCAGCCTTAACCACAAAATGCTTTTTCCTGACCTTTTCTGGCTAATGCCTTAATAGTGGATGGACCGTCATGTATTTTGGGAACCAGGGTGACACTACAGTGTTTTTCCATAGCCACTGTAGCTTGCCTTTTTTTTTGTTGTCTCAGTAAAAAGTGTAAGCAATGCAAAATGATTACATCTGTGTGCACTAGGATTGCCTAGTGTAACTCAATGCGTTGGGGGTATCTGTGTAGTTAAAAATACACACGGAAATGAAGTACAGAAATATGACTCTCTGCTGAGCCAGATATATTAACTTATGAGCAGTTATTTCAAACAAGCTGTAAGTTATTAATTAGCTCGATTTATTTTGTAAATGTGTAGATATTTGTCAAAACCTCATTGCTGCATAATGTGCTTGACTCATTGTTAATAGACTCTTCTGTTACTCAGTGGCTTTTAATGTAAAAGCACTGTGAAAAAAGAAAGTTCACTGAAATATTACTATAGTATTAAATGGTTCTTATGAGCAGTTTATGTGGAATGCAGCATATATTTATGGCATTAGTCCAGTGGGTCTGAAGCAGTATATAAACACATAACTTTTATTGATTTGGGATATATGGTATTCATTTATATTACTTCATTGTTTGAGTTGGAAGGGAAACTTGTGAACTTACAGTTTTATTGGGATTGATTGGTACAGATTAGATTATGCTACTTTCTTAATAGCATAATAAAATACTATTTTTCTGGTATAATAACTTTAGCATTTAGATATGTGGAAGATGTGCTCTTACACAGTGTAATCTAACAATTTGCAGTATCTCTGTTACACTTCTCAAAAATACTCCTTTAAAAATTGTGGTTTAACTTCTCAGCTCTCATCCTCTCAATCTTGTGGGTACCTCCCAGTCCTCTCTTCCTTCCCCTAACACCCCTTCAGAGCTCAAATCTTCAGTTGTCATAGTTATTTTATTTTTGTCTGGGTTTTGTTAATTGTATGTTAGGAGAGGAAGGTCTTTGTTCTTGCAGCGTGTAGTTGTGTTAGACTCCTCTGGTATGCACACAGCAGTACTTGGTGCTGTGTGGGTGTGGAGAGGTGTAGCTTTGCTCAATCTAGCATTCAGAAGGCTGGGAAACTCAGTTTTAACTGTAGTGTATATTTCAATTGATTCAGTTTTCTTTTTTTGATGTTGAAAGATAAGAATCATTCTCTAAGAAAATAGAAGATTTTTTCTCTTTTGACAAATTCACAGTAAGATAATTTTCTGCACATTCTCTCTCATTTTTTTTTTTCACGCTATTATCAAATTAGCTGCCAACAGTTATTGGCTTTATTTTTCTTTACCCATGCACTTTGTAAGCCCAAAATAAAATTAATGGAAGCAGTAGGAGGAAGCAGCATAGGGTGTTGCCTAGGTAGGTAGTTATTGGGTTACACACTGCTTTAAAAAATTCTTGAAGGCATGTGTCCCCACTGAAGTCTCACTGTGTGCCAGATTTAATAGGCTTGTGATGATTGTATCTATGTATGTAGAATTCCTTCTGAAAGTATCTTTTCTCTCTACAGAAGGGGCTTTCCTATTTCTGTAGCAATGCCTTAATTTGTGGAACTATAATACTGGAGGAGGGGAAGGCAGGAAGGTAGGCAAGAAAGAGCCATGCTGGTAAAAGGTGACATGTGCAGGTGTAAATTTGTTCTTGTTTCTCATAGACATTAGAACTTTTGACTTAAAGTGGTGCAATTTCTACTTTTCGTTGTATTTGTAGGACCTAGAAAAGTAGGACTGTTATATTAACACTGCATAGTCAAGAAAAACTTAAACATTAGCTCATGAAGTATTGTTTTAGTGTAGCAATCATTACAAATAATTATTTCTTAAATTCATGGAATAGCTAATTGTGTAAGAAGCCTAGTTTAATCACACAACTGCGAAAATTGCAGGTCTTTCCTTTTCCATCTCACGAAAGGTAAAATTTTTCATTGTCAATGTGCTAATCTCACTGTTCTGCCAGCTTCTTGAACACTTAGGCTTTCTCATTTTCATCCAAAATGTCTAATATACTTTGTCCAAGGTTATTTTATACTTTCTGTTTTAAAGTCTGATGTGAAGTACTTATTGCAGTTGATGTGTTTTATTTGGAAGAAATATATTTTTAGCTAAATCTACCGGGCCTTGTTTAGGATCCAATTGTTTTAATTGTAACACAGATGGGAAAATTACATGCTTAATGAGCATGTATATTGAGTGCTATCACAACCAGATTTATAGTATGTATAGACTAGACACATACTTAATCCAACTCAGAGTAAATATTTTTAACTTTTATATGAATAACTTCGTACCCCTCTAAAAGTACATTAAAAATTAGATTTGAAAGGTCATAATGCATTTAAGACACTGTTTTACAGTCAAAGGCCAAAGATTTCTTCAATATAAACACTCACAAGTCTATTAGATTTGTTACATGGTAAGTGGAAGACTTAGGTACCTCCTGTTGTGTACAAGGTGTATCAACAGAGATTTGTGGGTTTTTTCCACAACAGCTGAGAACTTTGTAGCACACTAGGTCAGATGCTGTTAAAAAGTATCATGTACATAGTCAATATGTATTGCAGTTGAGTAATTTCCAGCAATTCTTGAAGAGATTGTATAGTGTCTTTTAAATGGAAGAAATATTGATCAGAAAATGATTGCCCAAATCTAGGACTAGTGCAAGCATGCAAATTTCAAGATGCTCTTACATCTTTATTCCATCTATTTTTCTGGCCCAAAATCACATGCTGCTTTAATCAACACTTACCCCTCCCCCAAGGAAAAATGGTCACTTAAGCCAAATTGTACTGAGAATCTGTAATGTCTGTCTGCAAGGCTAAGAGCATGAAAGTAATTTTTCTGTATTGCATTTGAATCCCTGAGATGAAAGGCCAATGTGCTAATCCAGGAATTTTACATAAGTGACATGATAATGGTGTCATTAAATGGATACCTTTTATAAAATTACTGGATGCAGACCAAGCATTCATGTATGAAACATCTCTTCATAAGGACAGTATGAAAAATAGTAATTTAAAAATGCAAAAACAACATGAGTGCCCTTTTTGTCTTTTGTACAGTAAGAGAAATAAAAGAAATACAATAATATATAATATAATCCAAGGCCAGTTTGGATGGGGCTTTGAGCAATCTGGTCTAGTGAAAGGAGGATTCAGATACTTGTTTCAGGGAGCATGCAAATTTCATGTTAGCTCTGAAAGGATTAATAAACTGCCTAAAAATCAGTCTTCTGTTGTACAGTACTTGCAGATACTAAGTTACCTGCTTGTGACAGAGGATGAGGAGAGGCTGTATTCCATAGTGATTCCATAATGGATGATAGGGGAGAAGGAGGGTAGCAGACCAGCATTTGCTGTCATTGATGAAGAACTCTGTTTAGGTCCAGGCACTGTTTAGGAGAGAGCTGCTGACAGGGCCTCCTCAAGGGAAGATACTGCAGCATTCATCCCCTTCCTTACGATGTAGGTCAAATAAATCTAGATCTGATACTAAAACTCTTGAAAAGAGTTTTAGACCAATTTTTGTACTTCTTATACTCAAGCAGGCACCTAAAAGTAGATTCTGGTATAGCAATCATATATTGGGTGACCAGTCATAGTTACTGCTTTGACTAGCATGAAACCAGTAAAGCTTCCTACTGTTTTTATTGTGTATAAAAATGATCCCACATGTATAAGTGAAATCAAAATGGGACTAACTTTAGCAGTCCCTATGGTTCAGGTGTGGGCAAGAAAAGGAATGTTTTTATATCCTTTGGGATTTCAGTCTCTGCAAGCAATCAAATTTTCCAGAGTATTTTGTACACAAAATCATCAATGATCTTGAAATTTAAAATATATAGCACTATGCTACATAGTTGCCATGAAGGGTAGATAGGGATGTATGTGTGTGTGTGCACATGAGAGGATGAGTAGTAAGTGTACAGAGCTTTTTAAAAAGTCTTTTAAAATCTCAGTGGTTTAATACACTTGGCCATTACTTGTCCTTTGTATGGTTTGACAAGGTTTAGTGGTACAATTAATGTTGCACTTTGTCTCCTCTCTGTCTTCAGTTCTTGAACAGATCTTTGATATGTTTTTTCAGTTTTCTTCTTGCTTTCTTTGAACATCTAACATTCTTCATACAGTAACCAAGGAAATTGGCAGTGTTTAGTGCCCTACTCTGCTCATAATCCTCTTCTGTGGGCAGAAATCCTTTGGAAAAAAAACCAGTTTTTTCATCAGTTGAAGAAAGTGCTTGGCCATTTTCTAGCTCTAGTACTTTAGTCTCCTCTTGAATAAATTAGGCTTCAAGAAGTCAGAACTTGACCTTCAGACTGTGTTATCTAGCCTTGAAGTATATCAAGAGCTATTGCTGAATAGCTATTTCTGCTAAAGTAAACCCCATACTGATTATACTGCATTGCTGTATGTGAAGGGAGAAACTCAACAAACGGCACACAAGGTGCTGGTGTGAGTCTTATGCAAAAGATCAAATTTCCCTTGCTTATATGTCTATTACATGTTACTTTCAATGTGCTATAATACACAAGCAAGTGCCTGAAAAATTAGAAAATTTTCTTGACTTCAGATAAACTGAAGCTACATCAGTGAATGCAAAGAAAACTCATCACATTGAACCAAGGAATTATTCATATTTAGATGTGTTTTCTTCCTCATTTTCATGCAGTTGCTATAGGTACTGCCCATGCCCCATTCTTCCTCACTCCTTGTTTTTCTGCCTGTTGGTCAGGAATAGAGGCAAGATCAGCCCAACAAAACAGCAACTGCCTTAAGGACCTAAAGAAGTTATGACTGATCATGTATTTGGTTTGCATGGCAAGGTTTTGGTAACAGGGGGAGGGGGGCTCTACACAGGTGGTTTCTGTGAGAAGCTTCTGGGAAGTTCCCTCTATGTCCAATAGAGGCAATGCCAGCTGGCAGTTCCAGACTGTCTCTTACACTGGTAGTGACTTCCTAAAATTTCTGTTTTGAAATTGTCTGTATTCAGTTGCTTTCAGCCCTTCATTTATGTTTACATTATTTCAAGGCAACCAGTTTTTCACAGTTTAAAGTAGTTATATAAGAACAGATTTACTCTGCTGCAGTACAGTTTATAATGGATGCCTTGGGAACAGTACAAAGCAAGGCGAGTCAAACTTCAAGTTACACTTTTCAGGAATATACATCCACCTTCTTCACCCAGAGTTGATAGGCTTTTGGCATGTATCTCATATTTCATCACAGTTCTCATATTTCATCTCCTTTTTCAGGCTGATCCAAATGGCTGTCTTGGACTGCTGACCAATATCTTCACCAAAACTCATGCTTGGGCATCAAAAAGGTTAACTTGGAGAGACATCTTTGATTCCTTTCTTTACCATGCTTTGCACATCCCTGCAGTTGAAACTTCTTGCCATTTGTGTTTTTGCTTGTACCTTTTGTGTTTGGCACCACTAAAATTCATGTGAAGGACTGAGACCTGAGAGGAGGTGTTCAGTTGACACCCTTAATGCTTTTCCTTTATTTTTTAGTGGAGTCCTCTTTTTTCTCCCCCACTATTCTTTAGTGCATTCTGATTTCTTCACAGTCTTTTCATCACTCTTATTGCCCATTGTATAATTTCTACTGACAACCTTTGCCCTAACATAGTGTGCTTTTTTCTTGGACTACTTGGACTACTTTTCTAAACTAGTTAATCCTGTTCTCCAGGAGGTTAGCAATTAAATGGCATCTAGACTGAATAGCAATTGGAGCCCTCAGCTTGTCTTATATTAGCCTGACAGCCAGACTTCAATAGCTCATCAGCTGCATATGCAAGCCCTCAATGTTGTCATTTTTTCTTTGGTCCTGTTGATTGTAACTTGTTGGATTGATGTCTGTCACGGTCTTTTTGGGTATCCTGTTTGACAAGACTTGTAGGATGATCATAACAGAAATAAAATGCATACATTTATGGTGATATGAACATGGCTTGTGTGTGGGCAAGCGAAGCAGCAGCCAGACAACCCAGCAGACCTCTGAATGTAGGGTATCACAACAAGTGTAGAGATAGAAAATGTGCTGCTGGCTTCTCAGTTTTCATGCATGACTGAAGACTGCTCAGTCTAACTATCTCATTTTCAATTTAGAACAAATGATTAGAGGTAAATGTTACTAAAATAGACTAAATTTCTGAAATTACCACACCCTTTTAACTACATCACCCACTTACTATCTTCCTATTTCACTTTGTTCACTTGTTTTAGTCTGGTGCACTTGTCACTGTTACATTTTTACCAGTAGTTATAGGGGCTGATTTCCATGCCCATATGCCCTCATCTTTTTTTTCTGTTCCTTTAGGGGTTTGGATTTGTTGACAAAACATGCTGTAATAACATGTGTAATAACACAACAGTGTGTAGTTGAAGGTTTTATATGGTTTGAGTAGACTTACTTGCTTTACTGCAGAATTTACTCTTTATTTGGATTTATGCTTTGGCCAGAGTGAACAATGCTGTGTATATTAAAAAAAAGGTTCAGAAGTGCTGAGATACAAGATGTTCAGAATACCTATCCTACAACAGTTAAACCTTGCTCTTATAGTCCACTGATGACTAGAAACAGATACCCAGAGATGACAGTGCTGGACTGGAAGAGTGTTATAGTCTGATAAAGCAAAGCATGTACCATATTCTCATATACCAAGTGGCAAAGTATTTCAGCATTGTAAAACAACCATTTATTACAGTGGGTTACCCTACATGGCCTTTGTCATATTTGCTCTGAATATTCCTTGTACAGAGATACAGAGAAATACAGAGGAAATTTCCAAACTGTATCTTCTTCAGCTAAAAATCTAAACTTTGCTTAATCTTAGAGTCTACATTATTTTTTCCTCTAGTGACCTTCATGGGAATACACAGTTGATATGGTTGATGGCAAAGGTATTCTTTTTGAAGCTGTGTTACAGTTCAGGCCAAAACTTCTGTTTAAAATGGCCAAAGTGAAAGAGAATTTTAAGAAAAAATCTGTTCTCCTTTTTTTTTCTTATTTAAAAAATCTATTTCAGGACTGCTGCAAAGGAAATAGGAAGCTAATTGGTCTCTTAACGGTGTTATTCAGAGACTTGGTCTTTCTCAGCTTTGTAAGAGATCTGCTCTACTGAGAAACCAGCAACATGGTGTGAAAAACCTGGTAGAAACAATAGGTACTTCTTTTTATAGCTGGTATCTCTTCAGAAACATAGATTGCAGCCAGAACGCGGCAGTAACAGATTTGCTTTCTCTTGTGCTGGAACACAGCATTCTATTTATCTCTGACAAGGCAAGGATATGTTGGACAAACTGCACTATTAAATACAGAAAGCCTCATTTAAATAATGTTAGTGCCTTGACATAAATAGGGACAAGCTATGCAAACATGAGGCTGATAACATTTTGCCCTCATCTCCGTTGTACGTAGAAAACAAAAACCGGAAGTATATTTTAGTGGCTTTGTATTTAAATTTCTTTCTGCCTCTGTCTTCAGACATGACTTCTTTGGAAAGCAGAGTAGTATGTAGATAATTTCTTCCCTATTTCTAGGCTGGGAGATAGAAACACTGGTGCACTGGTAACTTTTCTCATTTTCTGTTCATTTTCCATTTGACAAACTTTTTTTTTTAAAAAATGAAATACTAAAGTGCCTTCTTAAGGTCAGATTCTTTGAATCTTCCAGTATGATTGTTCCATCCCTCTTTTAAAGTCCAGTTAGTCTAACTGGATATTTTTCCAGCTGTCTGTGGTAAGTGCACTCTAAATGTTGCTGTTGTATATAGTAAAATGTATACCTGCATATTACTATTAAATATAGAAATACAACTATATTTAAAGCTAAGACTTAGCAGGCAGTGTGAAAACAAAGGACTGAAGATAGTAATACTGTAAGTTTACTAATAAGGCTAATAAGCTGATCATCTCCACTAAATTAACTTTTCATGAAGAAAAGTTCATGTGAACGTAAACTTTTATTAATCTGAATAATCAAGTTTGGTCTGAATATTAATCTCTTTAAGTCAAACAATAGGGTTTTTGAACCTTAATCAGAAAGGGCTTGGTTTGAGGGCAAAAACTCTTAACCATTACCAAGGGGATTTTTGTACCTTGCTGGTTATTTTAGCAATCTTCTGTGGATTTCATGAGAAATAATACGGTAGCTCTGAGTGAAGATAATGGGTCATAAAGCGTGTATATTTAGCCTAAACAACTGAGCTGTGTTGGGTGGACTCTATGAGCTGAACTCTATGAAAGAGCATTGTGATTTCAACACTAAGTGGTGATGCTTGGCTTAAGGGAGAACAGCCTGTGTATGCTTACTCAGTGGTTGGATTACATTATGGCCTCAGCTGAATTTTGAAATTACTTTCCCTTGTATAAAGAAGTTTACCCAAGTTTCACAGAAATGTCACCATTAATTAATTTATTTTTAGTGGCTAGGAAGGTGTTAAACTCTTTTGCCTTCCTTGTCATCCACATACTGGATTTAGATTAACTGAAAAGCCATGCATACAGTGCTCTGGAGTTGAGAAGGGACCTATGTTGGATTAGCTCTCTTTAAGTGGTAGTCTTAAGAAGACAGGAATAGAGAGCCTTTACGTTTCCCAGCACCAAGAAGTTTTGCAAATAGCCTTGTGTCAGGTGTTAATATATAAAGTTAGCATTAATAATACTATCATGAAAAATAACTAAGACTTATTTTTATCATGGCTAGTAGGACATGGTTCTTCCACTCTGATTTAAGAGTTAATATGAGTAAGACTCTGAAGTTACTTGACTATAGACAGCTATTCTAAAAATGAACTGTGCATAACAAATGTGTCTTTATTTTGTAGTCTCTTTATTCATAACTGTTTAGTTTTCATTATAGCTCTTCTTTTGAAGGGCTTGGGAAAAGTTATTGACACCAGTCATTGTAAAGAGCATTACCCCACTGAAATGTTTCAGAATTATGATGATTAAATCACTCTAGGAACTGCTATGAGCAAGATGGACAAAAGCTTTCATAAATTTAAGAGTAGGTTTTCTTCTAGGAAGAGAGAGATTTAGGTTATGTTAGTAGATTCTTTCTTAGCTGCCCGGTGATGGGCACTGGTGACTCACAAATTTACAAAGCAATACTCCAAAGTTAATCTGCTGCAATAGCCTTGGGCTTTTCCACTTTTTCAGGTCTGAGCAGAACTTTTTACTCAGTGCACATCAGATGAAGTTATAGATGGAGCCTTAAGCCTCCATTTCTACTGATGCTAGGATAGGCTGAGGTTTCTCATTTAAGTTTCTTTAAATGTTAGATTGTATAACCTCCTGTTAGCTATTCGCCTTTTTATTTCCAGTGTTCCCTCCATTTAAACTGACAATTTTATTTCACCTATAAAGACTAGATGTGGGAACCTATTCTTCCATATCCATTGTGAATAATTAATGCAAATAAATGATTTAGCTTCTCGGTGGTGTGTTTATCTTGCATAAGTGCTCCTTTGACAGCTTAATCATTTGGCAAGTCTGCTAATTTTTTTTCATTTCTTCTGTTCCATGGAAGTGTATTATTTGAAATTTTTGCTGATAATGCTTTAATTTCCTCACAACTTTCTAGCTATTTACACACATATTAACAGTGGTATTTCAAATATCTTTCACTGGTTTTATTGGGAACCTTCATAGTTTGAAAAAAATTTTTGGTAAGGTAGATTAACTTGAGACTCTCCGTTTAAATAAATTCTTCAGTCCACCCCTGCATTTCCTTATAAATAATATGCATTCTTTTTAAGGAGTTTATTGTGGGTTTTACTTCTGTAGATCCCTTTGTATTTCTCACTCCTGATTTTTCCTTCGGGTAATGGTTGTTGATGGTGATAAATCTTTCACTTCTAATCTATTTATTACTGCCATTCCTACTTACAGGATGTTGAACTTCACCATGTTGCTATTGTTATTTAATTCTTAAAGTATTGTAATTTTTTGGGCCACATATCATCTAATTATCATATAGTTTACAATAATCTCACTTTCTGCTCTAAAAGCAGCTGTACTATGAGTTAATTGTCCAAAATGTGACTTTCTGTAAACTTTGCCTTTTTGTTCCATTTTATACAGGGAAATGAAATCTTATATAACTATTTTATTACTATTTATAGCTATATTTTGTTTCTATTGACCAATATTGTAAAATTGAATGTATAAAATTCAGGATTAAATAATGATGTTTGTATTTTAACTTCCCTATTGTGTCTTCCAAACTCTGTTTCTCTTCAGTCTTACTGAGGTTGTCTTTGCCATGATTGCATGTCATATTGTCCTCATTCTGCCATTTTCTCCAGTATCATGATGTGATTGTCATAACTTTTGTTTGAAAGAACTTTGCTGGTATATTTTTACACATAGCCTATTACAATTTGGAGATCTGCATAATTTAACCTGCCTTTTTATAATACAACATATTTACACATCTAAAGCAGTAGTCATGGGAGGAGGTATAAGTGCTTTACAGATCTTAATGAATTCAATCTGTTACCTTTATGTACAGAAACAGATGTCACTTCCCCTGCCCCATTTTGCAAAAAATGAAACTGAGGGACTAATGCTGACTTGCCCAAAGTCAGGTGGCAAGTATATGTCTTTTAAATGTTAGAATTGGACCTTTTTCCCTATAGGTAATATAAAGTATTTTTTGTTACTTCTTTGTATTGCTATTCATTTTCTATTTTTGGTGTGATTTTTTCATTCATGGGATGGTCATGGATGGTTGGATTAGGTAGGGCATGGAGTTTGTACCGGGAGTCTGAGGGAGGGAGTGACTCTGTGGGCTGCATAATACAGACAGTTGCCATAGTGCCATAGTAAATATAGTGCCACAGAAGGTTATCACAGAAAATAAGTAGAAATTGTTTTCATTGATAACATATTCATGTTAACATGAAGTTTAACAAGTTTTTTAATATGTTCTAAAAATATTTAGGTCTCTTTTGTTTTGAGGCAAGAAATTTATTCATTGCTAGAGAAACTGGCCTTATCCATTGTCTTACATTGGAATAAAGGCTGGAAATTAACATTATTTTTGCTCTTTGAAATGTCATTTTAAAACAGGCTAGATTATGGAAAAAGTGTAAGTTTTTTTTTGGTTGTGGAAGGAAAGGTAGGCAATTTTCCTAGACTTTGCTCTTCCTTCCTTTGCACTTTGGTTTCATTGCATGACAGAATATAGAAGCAGTGTTCCTTCTGCCTCTTGAAGCTATAGTGTGTTCTAAATGAGAAGTCAAGACGTGTACAGTTAGACATTGTATGCACCTTGTTTTAATGACAGATGTAGATTTCTGGAAAATGTCTGAATGCTTTTGGCCTGAAAATCTTCCCTTTGGAGAAATTTTGGAAGCTGACATTTTAACTGTAGACTGGGATATTTAAAGGGAAAGTCTTGTATTCACAGCTGATAAAGAAGACAGTGAACTTTACTAACACGCTGTTTGTTTCTAACAACAGTTGTGACTTAATCTCTTAAATATTTTTATGAATGCAGAATTTTGCTGATTCTCACTAAAACCAAGACAGACTATTGCTAGAAGTCATAAACCAGTTGAAAATGCTAGAAGTTTCCAGGTCGCCTCCATTGTAGTTAAAATACACTCCAAATTCCCCTACCCTTTGCCAATATCAATAAGCAAAAAACTTTGTCTAGCAGGCAGCAGGATTGGGAGTTAGAGAACAAATGCTGCAGGCAAATAGCCTGATAGTTAACACTAAAGAGAGGGGTTAGCAGAGTATCAGGCAGCATTTCAGGAGAAGTATGACACCCTGGAGTGTAAGACTTTTCAAAGCCTGGTTTTGCATACAATAACTCTGCATTTAATAAAACGTGACCGAAATTATAATGTAAGTACAAAAATGCACGGTGTTTTATTTGGGGGGAGGGGGGAGTAATTTTAGAAATCATAAGCTAAAGTTAGGTGCTTTTATCTTTATAAATAAAAGTGGCCTGATTTTTTTTTTAAAGGTGCTGACTACCCACTGTGTCATTGGCTATACAGAAGCATTAAGAATCATATAAATGTCAGGTCATATTGGTGTAGGCACCTAAATATGGAATCCGTGTGCTAGCGGTTCTTTTTCTGTGGGTTCTACCTGGCTTTTTTTCACACGTTAGGACTTCGGTTTGAAATTTTAAATTCCTCACTGCAGGGCATATGTTTGTGCTGTTTCTGCAGATTGGAACTTCCGAAACAGATGGTATGAAGATTCTGAAGAATCAGACTTGGACACCCTCTCTTAAAAGTCTATGAACACATTATTTAATTATTGTAGTGGAGATGACGGTTGAGTGGGGAAGAAGACTCGAAGGAGTCGAGTCCAGCTTTGCTTCTCTTGCTCCTCCCTCCTCCCACACTGCTTACCTTATGTGCTCTTTTACATATTCTTTTAAACAACTGCTGTTTTTTTGCTGCTTCTGGTTATTTTTTAGTGTAAAAACTAGGGTCTTCTTTTTCTTTTCCTTTGTGAAATATTTGATTGTATTTGTCAACATTTATTTTACAGTCTGAGTTAATTTGATTAGTGAAATATAAACAATAATATATTTTATTTTGAAGCAACATTTCTTATAAAAGTAATTTTTGGAAGGATAAAGATGAATTGCACATAGTTCTGGGATCTTGGTTGATTTTTAGTATACTGAAAAACTGAAAGAGAGCACGTAGGAATGCTATACCTCCTTGCCTGCTCCCATAAGCAGTGAAAGTGATTAATGCTTGTCATGCTGAGCTTGGTGTTTTCCTCTTGTAGGATGATCTTGGAGCTGCTTATTTCTTACTTTCAATGGCTTAAATAGAAGCTATTGAGGTGTTTCTTTTTCTAGCCTTGGGAAGAACTAAAATCTCCTTGTATTTATAAACTGGACCGGAAAGAAGAGTTCAATGCTGGTGAGGCAACTTTTTCTGTCTACTAATAGGCATAGTCAAGACAAGTAAAACAGCTTGCTTTGGAACAAAGTTTGAGAGTGTAGGGTAATGAAAATTGTAATGAGAACTTGTTCTCAATTAACAGCTTTTTTCTCATGTGCTACCTCTCAGACAAATTTTTCAGGGGAAAAAAACCCGGAAGAAAATGATGACTGGCCAGCCAAATCCATGGTGAGAACCACTAATAAAAATAAGTGATCACTCAAGCTTACTCATCTCTATAGGAGGTCAGCATAGAGCTGCATCTTTAGCATAGCTCTGCCACCCTTTAATTCTTAAAGCATCCTCTACTTCTAGGAAGAGAAGTATTGCAACATATTTCCAAGGAAAAATGGGATTTTGAATTTATCCTTTTTCATCTGATCCACTCCCCTTGGAATAAGGACATTCCAGGAATCTTACAAGAGATTTTGCTTCAAACACAGCATAAAGTGCATACGGAGCAACTTCTAATTAAAAAACTCCTCAAAGATCACTCTAAGTGATGAGATTTACACCAATTCGTTAAGCAAAATGTGTGACAGAGGTTGATGAGAGTCTATTAGGTGACTCTTGTCTCCTGCTGCATCTGAATCCCTTGCAAGGAAGAGAAAAAAGTCTCAGCATTTGCGTTTTATAAGGTACCCCATCATAGCTGTGAGCTGAGGTGATGTGTTGTCCTAGACTTGAGCAGGATTTCTTTCCCTATACTGAGAAAGCTGAGTGAGAATACTCACAGAGAATATAAACTTGGGTTTTTTTTTTTTTTGTTGTTGTGCTGTTTTGTTTTGCTTTAGCTGAGCTCCAGTAGTCCAAGGCCACCTCCAAGGCTTCCCACTCCCTGAGCTGAATGGCCACAGGCAGCTCATTATCATGACTTGCATTGCTGTCTTCAGCATTTTAGAAACTCCTTTTCTATTTCTTTAGCAATAAGAGTGAAGTCATCTGCACTGCGACTCTTAACCCTTTTAAAAAGAATTTCTGTAAAAATATCCGTCAAGAGCCTCAGCATGGGCTGTACGTGCTCTTGCTGCAAAACAAGCATATCACTGAACTTGATGAGTGCCTGGGGAAAACTGCAGTTGCTGCTCTGTGCCATGGAGTCCCTAGCCAGCATGCTCACATGGATTCCCACCCTGGCTTTATTGCGAGAATATTGGGAAACAGAGTGGAATATCTCAGCTGGAAGGGACTTAGAAAAATTGTCAATACTTGGAAAGTTGCTTCAGTTCTTTCCTTTGCTTTCCCCTTGTCTACTGTCTTTCTCCTTTCTGGCATTTCAGCCTGTAAAATCCTTTAGGTTCAGCCTGACACAGACATGCCGGACAGACTAATGAAGCTATCCCTGACTGTTAGCATGGCCCAGAGTAGGACCTCTTTTAAGGTGATAGAACACTGTTCATCTTGTCACCCCTACAGCCCTCCATCCCATTCACTGCACCCTGGCAGACACATCTTTTGATTTAATCTTTGCATCATTGTAAATACTGCAGGAATTCAAATAATTCATGGTGGTTTATTCTAAATGGCCAAACAATTTCTGTGTGACTGGAGTAGGACCCTGTGTGTGTGGAACCAGGCTCTGCTGCAAGCAGGCTGCATTGCTGCTGGTCTCTCTTGCTTAGCAGTGGGAGCACTGCCAAAGCATAAATGGCTTACAAAACCAACCCCAGCCATCCCCCATGGCTGCTTTGGCAGTACTGAATTCAGTAGCAATGTGGTCTTTTTGCCTTTTGAATTAAATGGAAGTACTGGGCTGCAGCTTAGGCCCGTGGAAACAGTGGATCTTCTTTCTCTGAGGTCTGCCTATTTCCTTTGAAAGTCTTAGCTTTTGAGGTGGTTGATTCATGAGTAGGGAGAGATTTTTCAGCACTTCAGAAGCATGAATTTAATGTTTGCCATATCCTGAAGCTTGGTGTTGTAACAAGGGTGGCTGAATATTATGTGGTACTCTTGATCTGTCTACATTTATTAGGTGCAATATTAAAGCAAATTATCATGGACTTCATGCTCATTTAACATGCAGGGCCAAAGTTTGGAAGCAAACTGCTGTATCTATTTGGTTCCAATGAGAAGAATAGGTTTTTGGGGAGGAGTAAGGCCATCAGTGCACTTTAAAATCTCTGTGGTTTACAAATGGAGTCCTTTTTCCTTGATGTGATGTTTGGAAAGCATGAGTGAGAGGACCTAATTTTTTAAAATTATTTTTGTATTTTTTCTGTTGGAGGGAGAGACGTAGGTGGCAGGAGATACAGTTGGAGTTCCTCGCTCACTTTCCTACCAACTTCAGCACAAACAAGAGAAGGAGCTGCCTTGACAAGTTAGGGCACAATACATTGCTGGTTGTTTATTAGATGCCTGAAATGAGCATGTATTGGGTAAGGCAGCTTTTAAGAATGACTGACAGTAACAGGCTTGTTTGTCTTTAAAGTAAGAACTTGTATCTTGCTGTTTAATGAGGGATTTACAATGCTATTTAGGTTTTGTGCATAAATTTCAGGAGAGTTGTGTCTTGCATTCTCATGAATATGGATAAATTCAATAAACTGAGTGGAGCATTTTGTCAATTAAAAACATCTTGAACACCCTTTATATTGAGGATGTGTGTGCAAGAACTCTAGTTGTTGCTTGTCAAAATTTGAAGCCACTCTGTAACATCTCCTGTTTTTATTGTCTACAGAACTGTGAGCATCTTGAGTCTGATTGCTGTAACTCCTTTATCAAATCTTTCTGCAGTTCTACAGGCACAGAATTCTTGAGTTTCACCATTTATGCTCTGTGGTTTCTTTTTCAGCCTGATTAAGAATGTACAGTTTCACTGCATTTATTTATCTCTCCATTAACTTTTTTTAAAGCTAATTCACCAATCTGTCCAGTGTCCTGTGGCAAGGGATGTCCAGTAGCCAAATATAGAAGTGGAATATGCTTTGCTCGGCTGTTCTGTTCTCAATTATGCCACTGCACTAGAGAGGAATGGCTGTCTTTCATGTTGCATTCTGTGTGTGTGGGTTCTTGTCTCAGTCATGAAGCTGAGAAAGCAACATATATGGAGTAACTGAAGCAAAGATTAAACTTATGGATATTTTAGAGTTTTTATTTATTGCAGGTAATCAAAGTGTACAGTGAAGATGATACTAGCAGAGCTTTGGAAGTACCAAGTGATATAACAGCCAGGGATGTGTGTCAGCTCTTGATATTGAAGAACCACTATGTTGATGACCACAGCTGGACTCTCTTTGAACAACTTAACCACACAGGTTTAGGTAAGACTAATATTATATGATGGTATGGTGGTAAATAAGGTGTTCGGTTTTTATTTTCACATGGAAGTACAATTCCAATAGAAACAGCTAGAAAGCAAAATGATGGGAAGTCTTGTGTGAATTTGTTCTTTTTGGGGTGGTTGCTTCTGATTCTTTTTGAAAGCATAGGTGTAAAGTAGATTTTTTCATGGTACATTTGCTTCACACTGCTTGATCTGCATCTGTAAGAACAATTTGAACGACACTAACAGTTACAGTTCTCGCTGCAAATTCTTCCTTGCTTTTCTTTGGCAGTTCTTCCTCTCTTATTGGTGATATTTCCTGCTTATCTCTAGAAAGACTTGGGTTATTTTAATTGCAAATAAAATCCTGTTTGTTCCTGAGTGAAATCTCTGACATGAGGGACAGAAAGAGGTTACACAGTGCTATTTTATCTTTACTATAGGACTCGGTCTTCAGAAATAATATCAGAGTGGGCTGTCAGTGTTTTCCCTCACTACATTCAGTTTGGCTAGATTTATGTTGAACTCTGGGACAGGGCTACTTTAAAAGGAAAAAAAAAACCATTCCTCTAAACTTCCAGATAGGAGCAGTGAACTGTGTTGAAATGATGCCGTGTGTAGTATTTTAAGTTGCTGTTAACGAGATGTTCTGAAATCCTTCCACATCATCAGTGTTCCTCTAGTGTAGTGAAACTCCTTTTTCTACTATACAGCTTAAAATGTATTATCTGTGGTTTCAAAATATAACTTCTGATCTCTGTTCCTTTTTGAAGTGCATAGGTGCACTTTTCAGTATTAAAAAAACATAAGGCAAATTAATTGTAGGGAGAAAGGGGATGTTTGCAGAGATGTAAAAAATGCAGAATACAGGAGAGACTTTACTCAGCCAGAGGTGAGTTTAGAAGCCCGCTGCTGGGATGTAATATTGAACTGAATCTCTAGTTAGATAATCTAACTTGCTTTTAAAGCACTGTGTTTCAGTGCTGTATTTTGTATGGTTTTGATAGGAGATCATGTTAGAAAAAATCTACTAGAAGATAAATGCCATAAGAAATATGGCTATAATTTCACATCACTCAAAATTTCCATATTATTCTTGAACTTTGGCACTGTACTAGAGCTAAAAAAGGTAGTACTTCTGCAACTTCAAGGGCAGTTCCATCTGCTAGTGCAAAGTGTGGCTTGAAAAAGATGATGTTCTGGATGCCTTCCTGCATTCTAAAATACAGAGAAAACTCCATGGAGTTCTTACTTCTCAAAAGAGACTGCACTGGTACCTGGTAACTCCAGTGCTGTTGGTTTAAAACAAGAAGTACGCACCACAAACAAAAATCAAACACCCCCACAAACATGTCCCCTGGCTGCTGCTTCCCTCCCCCCAGATATTTAAATATGGCTAAAAGCTATTGTTAGAGTCCCATTCTTGTATCTAGGGAATATGGCCTTGTGCATTTGTTGAAAATAAACTTGACTGTGCATCTCTGACTCAATTATGTTTAACAGCTGTATTTTAAGGATGAACTACAAAAGCTAAAACTATTTTCTGCCCTTTTATGCTCCTTTATCCTATGAAGGCAGACACAAACGTTTTTCAGATTTCTTTTTTTGCTTTGTAACATTTCAAAGATATTTGTAACCTTTTGCACTGAATGTATCAGCTGTAAGATGCTTCCAACTCAGAGTAAGGTCAGAGTTAAATCTGGGTCGAGGCTGTAAATGACTGCTATAGAAGAAGAGGTAGCAAAATGGCTTTAGAAAACAGTACTATATAAATAGTAGAAGTGTTTTCTGTATTTTATAGTGTAGC